>OY757912.1:92127537-92165037 GCA_963585895.1 Sepioteuthis lessoniana
GAATATTGTAGATTGGTAGAATATTGTAGATTGGGTTAATATAGTAGATTGGGTAGAATATTGTAGATTGGGTAGAATATTGTAGATTGGGGAGAATATTGTAGATTGTGTGAATATAGTAGATTGGGTAGAATATAGTAGATTGGGTAGAATATTGTAGATTGGGTAGAATATAGTAGATTGGGTAGAATATTGTAGATTGGGTAGAATATAGTAGATTGGGTAGAATATAGTATTTTGGGTAGAAAAGACCAGCTGAAGTGAGATATTTTTCCTGCGTGATTATGGTTGAACTTGGCATTGCGTTTTCGAGGAGAAACAAAACTTTTGTCCAACTGACGAGAACGGAACATTTTCTTAGATGTCTTTCATGTACACATTGCAGCTGTGGAACATATAACTCTACAATTAGTTTCTGAGTGCAGTTTTAAAACTTAAAATATATATCACGGTGATCCCACCATACAAGCAGCATAACTTTTCTTGCATTAAGCTCCGTCTTAGGAGTAGGTTTTGGAGATATATCCGTGTTAATTCACAGCATTTTGCGTTGGAAGATTTCACGAACGACCCAGTTTTCATCACCTATAATTATATTCTTGAAAAACGGGTTATTTCTCTGCCTTGAAAGAAGTTTTGTCACTATTTACATTTTATCTATATAATTCTTCTCACTTCAAGCGTATGAGAAAACCAAAAAACCAACATACTCTCTTTTCCTATCTTTTTCAATTGGCGGTAGATTTGGGATTTGGATTTGTTAAGGTTAAGCTTTAGATCTCGAATACTTTTGCGTGGATTGCATTCCCCGATTGATTTTTAAGCATTTTTATCGAAGTCTGATGAGCATCCTGGTCTGCGTTCCTATCTCAATGACATATCGCCCGAACAAAACTTTGAAAATTACTTTTGGACTAGGCAGTCTCATATAACACCTAGGCCATAAACACTGAATGTTTTTTAATCTGTTTCTGTAGCATTTTTTTATTCTTAAACCCCCCTCAACAATATGTGACAAATGTTCACTTTCATTTCTTCCCTTGAAATCGAGGATTAAATTATGATACACCCGTTTACAATGCTGAAATGGGACTGGCTGATGAAGGCACCTTTTAATCAAGAAATTTCTGGTTGGTTTTAAACCGTTGGATGATTGAAATTTGCTTTTCTAAAACAGAAAATATTCATGACTCAGTCCAATAACTATCTCTCAATCTTAATCTACTTCTATCGATCCACATGTTTTATTCATATCCTATTTTCCTTGGATGTATTTTATTCTTTTCGTATCTACGCTGTATGCATCAAACTGTTCTCATGCACCTAAGGTTTGGTTCAGTTTCTTATATATATATATATATATATATATATATATATATCACAAATAGAGTTTGAACTCACACCGATATATATATATATATATATATATATATATATATATATATATATATATATATATATATATATATCACTGTGAGTTCGAACTGCAGTCGCGCTATTAGTTTCACTTTCAGGCTAATACCCTAGGAAATCGAGTCAATAACCGGGTGATTGGCCTAATGAATAGAGTCTTCACCAATGCTCCGGGAGACCGGGGTTCAGTCCTAGATCTAGTCATACCAAAGACTAAAAAAATACTACTTGATACCGCCTTGCTAAACACTCAGCATTATAAGGTACGTTTCAAGGGCAAAGTGGAGCAATCAAGGGGAAGGAGTATATCCCTCCCCTTCACCTCAGTGTAGGAGCTATTGAAACGGGAGCTTTCGGGTAGCCCTCGACTACTGTCGATAACTTTACTTACTTATTCCTATTGCCATGGTTTAGAGAGGATGACTGCTGTTCGTATACAAGGTTAGTTTTGACATTAAATAACCAACTTAGTTGGATATGCCATTAAACAAAGAAACCAACCTATTCTTTCTTTTATTTATGACTCCATCAATCTATTTTCTTTATCATAGATTCATGCACTGAAATATTGAATCACTTTGCTATCAATGAAGACCACTTTATGCAAATTTCTAGTTCGGTACATTTTTAGCATTTTTCATCAACCAGTTCCTTTTCCCCATTCATAACTATTGAAATAAACTCTTTCCTTTTTCATCTTTTGATTTATCCCCCTCTTCTCTCTCTCTATCTCTCTCTGTCTCTGTCTCTGTCTCTGTCTCTCTGTCTCTGTCTCTGTCTCTCACACACACACACACGTTCTCATTCTATCTTTTTTTTTGTGTGCCCAGGCTTCATGCTTAAGTTCCTTCAATAAATACTGTCATATTACGTAGATATCTTGGTTCAGTTTGGTACACGGCTCGATAGAATCGAGAAAAAGATACGGTTCAATGTGTGTTCTGAATGTGGAAGGTCCACCTCCTTTGAAATTTAGCATTTTTTGTTAATTTCCTGTCTTCAAATGTTCTAAAAGTTGATCAAGTTGGTCAACTATATCAACCACTACGCAAACATTACAAAGAATCGCTATACAGTTCCGTATAATTAAACATTTAAACCCAAAAGCCCACCACTTATTAGTTTTGTATGAATTTATTATTATTTTGTGCAAAGTGATATTTAGCTTGACACGGTAAGTCCGATAACTCAACTTGAGTTCTACTAAATGATACACAATAAGCTCTCTCCCTCTACCCCACCTCTCTCTCTCTCTCTGACGCATTGAAGGCTATTTTCTAATAATATATATAAATACCTTGTATTTTGGAGAGAGTATCATTTTACTATACATCATTAACTTGATATTTCGAGCTCAGACGATTTTCCTACTTTCTTTGTTATAATGGCATATCAACTTTCATGAGTTATTTAATGTCAAAATCATCCACATAGAAGAAAGATAGTAGTACTATGTAACCCTTTCCTGGACGGATGAGAGGGTTCACACCTTTCTCATAGGTATCAGTTCGAAAGAGAACGTAATTGTAAGGCTGGGATTCTAATTGATCAATACGATGTAGCAGACCAACACATTAGCCACAAAGCCACAGTAATTTCCCCTGGACTCAAATGCATCTCATCCGACACCAATGTCAGTGGTGCAAAGAATATTTCAATCGCATTCCGAAAAGGTAGTTCTCTCTTGTATAAAATATTGAAGCTCTAGTTCTGGAGGTCTGTGGAGTGTTGTGTAACCATTACTCCAATGCCCACGCTGAATAGAAAATGGTAGTACCTGTTAGCGTCTTATCTATTTGTCAAAGTGATATTTTGGAAAATGAAACTTATAAACCTCATATATAATAACTATCAATACGATAATTAGATTATTGAATACATTTAATTCATATATGCTCTTGCCCAGTCAGCTGGGGCTGTAGAATACACTGACTGCACCTCTGCAGAGGGGTTAGACCCCCCCTAACGAGTGTCCTGGATATGACACTAAACAATCTGACAGTGAGGTTCCAGCAATGCTGGAGCTTTGGGGAATGCGGAGTACCCCTTCATTGCCATTGCTCCCAAGTCCACTCTGGCCCGGAGTGATAGCACCTGATAAGGGTCCTATCTATGGGTTAAATAGAATTAACAGCATACTTATGCTAAAATGAATTGTTTGAGTAAAACTGAATAGTTTGAAATAGAAATGACTTTTAAAATTAAACCGTACTTACATTTAAACCGCGTGCTTATGCTTAACTGAGTTATTTCAAATAGAACTGTTTTTCGACATTAAAACTGTATTTACACTTAACCGAATTGTTACATACAACTGCTTGAATAGTTAGAAATGGAAACGTTTTTAACCATTAAACTGTGTACTTATGCTAAACTGAATTGTTTTAAATAGAACAGATTATTTACATAAAAATGGGTTTGGCGTTAAATAACCTACAAAGGTTGATATGTCATAAAACCCAACAAACCAACCATCATACATGCTTATGAGCTGTCTGATTTCTATATGTGTTTATTTGTCAATATTTTCTCTGTTTATATTTTCTTTTATGCTGTATAAGTTTAGCAATTAATGCTATTCTCTTTTGAACTGAACCTTTTTTTGCGTTCGTTCTTATCTGCCTTCTCTCCCTGTAAGTCTTAGGGGGTGTTCTCGTGGTGTAATGGTTAAAGCGATGAATTATCGTAGTAAGCGAGTTCGAACTCCCGTCGCTCTATTACGTTCCCTTTCAGACAAATACATTTGGGAAAGGTATAAACCTCCTTAACCTCCCAGCAATTGGTTAAATAATACCACTACTGTCCAAGAAGGATAGCGTTGGCATTAAATGACCTACAATGGTTGATATGCCATTAAAAAAAGAAACCTAAACCTATAAGTCTTTTTCTTTCAACCACTCTCTCTCTGTTTCAACTATTTTTGTTTGTTTGTTTTTTTTATCTCCATCCCAGAAAAATTGAATATCCTGACAGCAGTCATCACTTCAACAGGCCTCAGACATTCATGTCACACTCCTTTCTTTTTATTTCATGAGACAGTCGTTCAGACAGAAATGCTGCCTATTACTGTGCGATATTACTATAAGCTTTATATCCACTACGACAGTTCTATCCATAACGATAGCATAGCGTAGTTTGTTTAGCCCAATAAAGTTAACTGAGAAGTTATAGATTAGGAAGAGCCCAAGGGCTCAAGATCGAATTTTTTTGTTTCTTTTCAGAGCGCTCAAACATCCTGTGTTAAAGCAGGGGTTTCAGATTCCAGCCGAAAAAGATAGATTTTCATGGTTATCATGTTACAGAGATTTTGTCGAGAATAAATTATTTTATGATTGGAAATATTTTAGAAATAATATGAATGTGAAATGCCTTAATGATTTTTTTAGTATTTTTTAAAGATGTTAAACAGAATTCTGCTAAGTCCAAATTTCTAGACAAATATTTCAAAGTGTTTTCTTCAGATATGTTCTAGAATAAAATTGTAAGACAGTGATTGATTTATTTTAAAGGTATGTCTGCTACATTAATGTTATTTTATGCCTAGATCCCAGAGTCTCACGTCGATTGTGGGTAGATGTTTTCAATTTTTGTGACATCGTTTTAAAAGGATTTTTTAAATTTTTTAATTTTTTATACGGCCTTATCGAATACGAATGTTTTTAAATAGATCTATTTGACGTATCGATGTGCGCTTAGTGATTTTTACACTCTGGATTAGAGTGGACATGAGAGTAATGTCAGTGAAGATGTACTCCTCAGAGTTTCATAACAGGAATCTCTCCACTAGATGCATTTTAGTGTCCTAGTCAGGACACAAGTTTTCCTGAGAGTAATGGCAATCAAGGGATACGGTTTTTTTGTTTAATGGCATATCAACTTTTATAGATTATTTAAAGCCAAAGCCATCCTTCTGAGAGAACATGATGATGATGATGACACCACGAGAAGAACCCCGCTTCCTAAATCGCCAAAAGTTGAGTCTTGCCAACAGATACAGTTTAGTATCATATGTGGTGTGTGTTTGTTTATTTGTTATTAAAAGACATATCAACAAACTTGGGTTATTTAATGCCTAATCTATCCTTTTAGAAGGACAGTAGTGATAGTATCTAACTAATATACTGGACGATAAGTGGGTTTATACCTTTCCCAAGGGTATTTGTCGGAAAGTGAACGCAATAGCGTGACTGGAGTTCGAACTCGCATACTACGACTCCGTAGTCCAGTGCTTTAATCATTACACCATGGGACCCCCCGCCATACCTGATGTCTTACCTCACTACCGGATATACAGTAAACGTGTAAGCCCAACTGACATGATGTTTGTCAGGTAAGTAACTGTGACAGAAAAAAATTCAAGGAGACTAAAATTGGAGAGAAAATAAGCATTAAACGGCCATTTGTCAACAAAAAATAACTTTTTTCTTATTAAATCCAATAATAGGTATTATATTAGAAAATAAAATTCACCCGAAGACATTGGTAAATAATAAAATCATAATACTTAAACTATAAGATAAGGATAGCGCCACTGTCATGAAAATGGGAACACACACACACACACACACGCACACACACACATATATATATATATATATAGTTGAAATGCTGGATTTTGTTGAGAAAAATAATCACATCACATTGGTCATATCCAATTTGATAAAAGTATCACATGTAGTATGTAGTTGCTATTTATTACCTTGAATTTTAAATTTAGCTGGGTTTTATTTTTTTTTAAATCACTTGGGTCGAGGAAACAATGAATTGAGACGCAATAAATGTCAGATAAAATATTAAAATGTAACAAAATAATTGACTCGATTGATCGCAATCTTATAAAGATTCCTTGAACAAAAGTCACCAAAAAAATCTCGATCGGTCCAGGCAGCGATTGTATCGATACTGCTATATGGATGCACTACATGGACGCTAACTGAACGGCTGGAGAAGAAGCTAGACGGCAATTACCCAAGAATGTAGAGAGCAATATTGAACAAATCCTGGTGTCAACACCCCACAAGACACTAACTATACGGCCACTTGCCTCCCATCACGAAAACTATACAAGTTAGACGAACCAGACACGCACGATACTGCTGGAGAAGCAAGGAGGAGCTCATAAGTGATGTACTCCTATGGACCCCCACATATTTCCAAGCAAAAGCAGGACAACCAGCTTGAACTTACATACAGCTGCTATGTGAGGACACAGGATGTAACCCTGAAGACCTGCCAGAGGCGATGAATAATAGGGAGAAGTGGCGAAAGAGGGTCTGGGATATCCGTGCTGGTGGCACGACATGATTATACATACATACACATATATATATATGTATATATATATATATATATATATATAGTAAAATCAGCCGTAAATCATATCTGACAGGAATGGGTCTATATTAGGAAAAATGATAAGTCCACAAATTAAGGAAAATTTGCGGTGATTCGAAAATCTTTGAAAATTAAAAAAAACAACAACTTGTACACGATAAGGGGTAATATTCTCGATATTTGTAATGGTAAGCATAGTTAGGAGTAACATCGGAATATGGTGCACCAAATGAGATTGGAACTGACAAACACTTATCCAAACCGGTCAGCAATTTAGACAACCCTTAAAAATTACGCGTAGATTTAGCACAAAGCCACCAATTTCAGGAAATTAAAGAAGATCGAAACCACTCCTCATTTGTCCGTAAGATCTGGTTAGTCTGATTTACACCACAACGTCGCACACATTTTTGCAAGTCATCATCATCATCATCATCATGTCGTCCTGGTAGCACGGATATCCCTAACCCTCTCTCGCCACTTTCCCCTATCGTTCATCGCCTCAGGCAGGTCTTCTGGACAACATCCTGTATCCTCACATAGTTGCTGAATGTATGTTCGTGCTGGTCGTCCTGCTTTTGCACGGCCATGTGTGGGGGTCCATAAGAGTACATCACTTATGAGTTCGTCCCTGCTTCTTCAGCAGTGTCCTGCATGTCTGGTTCGTCTAACTTGAATAAGTAGTTTAATTTATTTCCGGCATTTGAGAAAGAGAGGCCGTGTTAGCAAACACATCGTTTACCATTTGTTCGAATTATTTATATAGCTAATTAACAGTTACATCAATCTTTAAAGATTATTAAAGAAACTTTTCCATGTTAGGATCTAAATTATCAGGAAACACAATGGATGACTTTATAAGTTAATTAACCGAATCGACCAAGCGACTGAAATTATTTGTTAATATATATTTTTGAAATTAAATTGGCATGCAATAATTTTGTCATCAATGAAGCCAAAGTCATTAAATCATATTTCGAATGCATGCACTCACGCAAATACTCACCATGAATTACTCTGCAGCGATATAAATATGTTCGTGTACTTATACTAATGTCTCCGAATACGTATAACTGAAAAAGTTAACATAAAACTATACTTTTTATACAATGGTGGAACACATACACACACACACACACACACACACACACACACACATATATATATATATATATATATATATATATATATATATATATATATATCGGGTATGAGAGGTAAACAGTCGTCTTAATTACGCAAAATAAAAATGGCGTTGACTTTTTACTTTATCAGATATATTTACGCAAATTACATGAAAATATCTTGACAGACTATTGACTAGAATTATGCAAATAATTCATCGTTGGCTTCAAACAGGGCCGCCAGATTACTTCGGAATCTCATGCATGCCTTTCCTGGTTTAAATTTGTAATGCTCGGTTTTATTTAATACCGTTGGATATATATATATATATATATATATATATATATATATATATATCCTTTCAAGTTTCCAGATAAGTGTCTTGGTTTCAGATTGGAATTGGCGGCTAAATTTACCAAAATTGTCATTAGCACTTTCAGACCATTCGTAGGTTATCATCAGGGGTGTCTTGCATGTATAAAGAGTGTTTTTTAAAAGAGTTTTTGTCATTTTTTAAGGTTTTATATAATATAACAAAATTACGCAGACACAGAGTTGGATAAAATTGAGATTCTGATAAATTTAAAGAACAAAACGCTATCAACGGAAATTGAATATTATCAAGAAATATGAATTTTAAAAAAAATTCATATTACTTGATAATATCCTATTTCTGTTGATAGCATTCTGTGTTTTTTTTTACTCATCAACACCTCAGCTTTATCTAACTCAGTGTTTACGTAACTTTCTTATGTTATAAAAAACCTAAAATAATTTTCAAAAAGTCTTTTAAAACAGTCTTTATATACGCAAGCAACCCTTGATAATGGCCTTTGAAGGGTTCGAAAGCGCTCGGGACACTTTTGGTAAGTTCAGCCACCAATTCAAACCTGAAACCCAGACAGTAATGTGGAAATTTGAAAGAATCTTTAAAAAGTATATAGAAAAATTGTGTCTTTATTATTTAATCAAACATACTTAAATGAAAGACTGCTGTCAAACTAAACACACACACACATACACACACACACACACACATGTATATACGTGGTGCATTTAATAGGTTTCCAGAAGTTTTTATGTACAAGCATTTAAAATTGTTGTAGACTTTTGAAAATTCAGTATGTTATTGCAATAAATATTATAAGATGACTGACCAATTTTTATGATTTTAAGTTCAAATGAACAGATACAGCAGCAATTGGAATACACCCTATAAAAGCCTGATTGTCACTGCTGGTGGATTTCAAAAAAGCAATCTGGTCGTCAGGACACTTTAGAAGAATAATACGCAATAAAATGCCACAGAAACGTATGGAATGCCTCAGACTGCTTTTGGAGCAAATTGCATGAATCAAGCATCAGTTTTTGGGTGGCATAAGAGATTCAAGGAAGGCAGGGAGTCTGTGAAGGATGATGAGAGGTGTGGGAGGGATAAGGAAGTCAGAACACCAGAGTCGATTGGCCAAAGGTTTAGGGATAGGGTTAGGGTTAATATGTTGAGGTTTTAAGGGAGTTCAGGAAGAGATTCCGTCGGAAGAGGCCAGCACTCTTCAAATCGGGTCAGTGCCATTTCCACCAGAACAATGCACCAGTCCACAACTCCATCCTTGTCACAGACTATTTGACCAAGATGGGCATGAAGACAGTTCCTCCCCATCCCAATAGTCCAGACCTTGCTCCATGTTAATTTTTGGTTATTCCCTAAGCTCAGAGGCTGTCGTTATGAGACAATTGATAAAATGAAAAAGGCTTTGACGAAAGCCATTGACACGCTCACAAGAAGACTTCTATGGGAGCTTCTAGAAGTTGTTGGAACGTTACAACAAGTGCATTGGAGCCAGAGGAAATTACTTCGAAGGGGACTAGGGTTTCATGTGTGTACTATCAATAAAAGTGCCCATACGAAAAAGTCTATAAAATTATTTAATGATCCTCGTATATATATATATATATATATATATATATATACGAACGGCACTCCCACATGTTCCATCACATTATTGCATCTTTCGTTAGGATGCAATATCAAGTAAATCTCCCACCATAATATTTTCCTGGGCAATGGGTGGTTTACTTGGATTTTATGTGATTTTAGTGAAATGGTTATTATCCTAGGAAGTAGCATGAACAACCTGAGTTCAAATTCTGGATGAGGTTGCTTGTATTTCATTAGGGAAAGGCATGTATAAATTTTTTCTCCCAGCCTCAGCTATGAGCAAATAGTAGGACAGACTGATTTCTTCAACCTTTCTTCTGCAAAGTGAAGGAAAGCTCTGAATTGAAACCAAATTTCCTTCTCCGAGACTGGTTACTTTTCCACGGTTAAAAATCTGCCATTCTTATTTCTCATCCATAACACGAAGTTAAAAGCCAGCAATGTCAACTTAAATTTTTAATTTGGCTCACCATGTCCATTTCTTCCGATACCAACGGTTACAGTATGTACCCCTCCGTATTTGTATTTATTTAAATATTTAAATATTTCTTAATTATACTTAGTATTCTATTACAATCTAATCTTTAAGGTAAGTTTTCTTTAATGACTAAAAGACCAAGATTTCAAGTATTTTGGCTGAATATGTATCACTAATCTTAATAGAAGAATTAAAAAATTCAGCTTTTAGTTTTTTTAGACAAAATAGAAAAAAATCAGATAGCGTCACTGAATTGAGTTTAACATTAATTAAGCTAAAAAGAATTTAAAGTTTTCCTAGGAAGATTTCGTTTCCCAGAACTCTTAAGAAAACTAATAACCTTTTAATCCAGACGTCTCCAATCAATTAGAGGCAATTAGAATCGATGAAATTTGTTTTAAAATTTATAGAGTAAAAAAATGAAATAAAATGTTTCAATAATTTGAAAAATAATGTTCATGAAAAATGAAGAAATAAACTCAATGATTTCGAAGGGCCCCCACATCTAATAATTTATCAGAGTAATACAAGAATCAAAAAAAATATTCAACAGGTTGATAACAAAAGTAAATGACAGTGTTTTAATTTTTTTATAAATCAAACTTTGCTTGAAAGTTATTGTGACTTTATCAATTTCAGGCTTTGACCATGAACTCTTCAGAAATTTCATTTCCAAAACATAAAAAAAAGCAAACCGATTGTCTTACTGTTGCAAAGCCTTTAACGGACCATTTTGTGTAATATGTTATTTGGATACACTATATTGGAGTTACTCTACGATCGGTCAGGAACTATCTCTTGACTCGTCTTCACTTCACTTAGTCGATTCTTCAGTCTATAGTCATCAACTCGCTCACTCTGATGCCTCTTTCGTGTTGAATACAAATTATTGTTCATTGATGAGGGATGACAATATAACCACGACTACTTTTATTTACGGCAAATTTTAACCATTACCCGTTCAGCTACGACGGAGAGTTAATGATAAGTGCGGAGATGGAGTGTTTTATTCAGGTCGTGTGCTTTTCACTAACTGACTGAAACCACCCAGTGAGAGCTGTGATTTCAAATCGACCTCGAGTTCAACAGTTGTCAATCATACAGGTTGAACTTATTGCATTTTTCTACCCTGGCCTCAATTAGAATACTACTCAACAGGTTAAAATTTGATATCACCGATTTGCAATGTAGCATAAGTAAAATAATTATTCTTATTTAATTAAATATTATTCAGTGACACGCTGTCCCTGCTGATGGAATACATGGGATCAATGTTTCATTTTTATAAGTATTGCATAGACTTCCGGAGATGAAATGCATTTATGGTAAAAGATCAATAAGTACGAATGGATAATGCCCTTGTGGATAATGTGCTGGACTCTGGCAATATAGTAAGCGAATTCGAACACCAGTTGCGATATTGCGTTCACTTTTGGACTAATACCCATTGAAAAATTACAAACCCTCCTATTCGCAATCAATGGATTAAATGTCAAAACTTCTGTCCTTATAAAAGCATGGCTTTGATATTTGAAAAAACCCACAAAGGTAGATATGCCATTAAAAATATCAAACCTTACAAAAACTATTTTCGTGTGCTCTTACGACAGCTTAAGTAACTTACGAAGCCCTTGCTTCGATATGGCACAAGGCCGAAAGAATGGGGCGCCCAATGAGACTCGAACTCACTTGTGTAGGTTTGCTAGTCTAGCTTGCTAACCGTTACACCACCAGAAGTGCCCTCTTCCGACAGCTTAAAGTCAAAATATAATAAAATAGATTATTCAAGAAGAAATTCATTTAAAAATGAAATGTAAATGTTTTATTGTGTTACATGGGGTAGAAAATAGGAGAGATATATTTTTTATGTACATTACAAGATGTGTTTCATTCGCCCGTATTATTCCGAGACGAAGAATAAAATTGGAAAAGGAGGCGCCAAATGAACCTTTTCTAATCACGCATGATTCGAGGCTAAAGGAGGAAGAGGGAAAAAAAAAAGACGACGACAAGAAATGGAATTGCAAGTCAACCCCTTTCCACTTTTTACCCATCTCAGCTAGCCTTGAACTCTTGGAGTAAACTTTGGGTGACCTTATCAACCACATGTTCGGCTCTAAGAGTCAAGGAAGGACCCTTTTGGTTTTTGACTGGCAAAGTGACTATAGCAGTAGCGGTTTTGACTTCGAGGCGTCCACATTCATCCCTAGGCTCCGTTTCATTACACCCGAAATGTGACTAAGAAAAAGGACAGCAGAAAACTAACTCCTTGTGGCAAGCTTCTTCGAGAAAAAGGAAAGAAAGAAAAAAAGAGAGAACGAAAGAAAAAAAAGAGATTATTACCCAGTCCTAAACCCTCAGTGAGTTTCGTATTTCTTTTGCCTCTATGTGTGTATCATGCAAATCTGTTTGAGTTAAGATTCGTCTCGGACTTCTATATATACATAGTAACAATAGTTTTCCCTCCCCTTTTGTTCTTAAAGCCTTTTTTTATATATTCTTATTCTTCCCTAAATAAGTTGTTATTGTTATAATAAAATTTTGTTGTTGAATCTTCAAATTGTGTTGTGTTGGTTTTGTGAGTGCTTGTCGCTTATTCTGCTGTGATTTACCGTGAGTCTTATATTGCAGAAATTCCCTTCCCATAGTTCACCCTTTTTTTTTATCGAACCTTGGGACAACCTCGCAATTTTAAACATATTTTTTTTTATTATTCTCGTTACGTGCCTGTTTTCGCAGTCCTAGTGAAAGTCGGTTCGTAACAATTGGGAATAATAGTATTATCATCATCATCCAGCCCTGCTGATTGCACAGATTTTGTTGACTCTCTCTCACCAACCACGCCTATCATCCATCGCTCCCGGTCGGTCTTCTCACTAGCATCTCATGTCCGCACAGAACTTATCTTACACTAACCAACCAATATTTACACGTCCATCAGCAAGAGTACATAAGAAAATATCGCATAGGTGTTTGTTCTTACTTCCCAAGCAGTGGTCCGCATGTCTTATTCGTCTTGGAGGATTCGTAAGATGAGGGGCCGGTGGCCATGCCTCAGCCGCATGTGATATGTTACTTTCTCTATTTGTTCAAGAGAGTGCGCAGCATTCTTTTATAGTTCCCATTTGAGATTTTTTTCTCTATGTGTTTTGCTGGTCTCCATATCTCGCAGAAACAATGACTGACACAGACTACGAAGAAGATCTAGCACTTATCGCAAATACACAAGTAGAGTCCCTACTGAATAGGCTGACACAAGCAGTGGGAGACATTGAATGCAAATAAAACGAAGTACATGTGATTTAAAAAAAAAGGAGCCATCTCCACAATAAATGGCAAGTCTCAAAAACTCGTGGACCAGTTTATATATCTTAGTAGCAACATGTCTACTGAAGGTCTTGACGACATACGCCAAGAAACGGCGTTGAATGCTATTGATAGGTGATCAATCATATTTACCCAACCCCTCCGCTCGTGCAGCATATGACACAAGGTCAATTTTTAAGCGGAGTTTAACAGGTTTGAATTCAGAGTTTTCTTTCTTCTTGACTAGCTGCCTCACCAAGGCTGAAAAATCTAGTCTGTCCTACTATTGACCTATAGCTGGAGGGAGAACAATTGGATTCATACCTTTCCCAAGGGTATTAGTGCTATATGAAATGCAATCAGTCAGGTCCAGGATTTGAACTCGTGTCGCCGTGTCTATTTCCAACGACGATAACCATTACACCACGGGCTCATCCAACGGTGAAACGGAAATCTTATCTATCCGATAAAATCAAATGATATTTCTTACAAGCTGTGTCAGTGTCGCTACGACTATTTGAATAATATCATATTTACATATGGCTCATTTGGCTTAGGCTGTAGAATACACCAACTGAATTTCTGCAGAGCAGTAAGACTCTCCAAAAGAGTGTCCTCGATATGAAACTAAATAATTGATAGTGAGGGTCCAGGAAAGCTGGAGCTTTGGGCAATGTGGAGTACTCCTTCACTGGCATCGCTCCCAGGTCTGGAGTGGTAGCAGGTTACGAGGTCCTATCTATGGGTCAAATAGAACTAAACTTTAATTTCGCTAAACTAAATTGTTAGAAATTAATTATTTTTTTGCATTTGACTGAATGTAAACAAAAACTGAAATGTTTGATATAGAACTACTTTTGACATTTAAACTGTATATTTTCACCAAACCTATTTGTTTGAAACTGTCATCAAAATAACTTAATTCAGTGTTAAATGACCCAAAAAAGGTGGATATGCCCTAACACAAATCAGCCAACCAACAACCCATTTACATAATTGTATACAAAAATTGTACCAGACATACAAAAGATTAGAAGAAATACGTAGCAATGATCCCTATGTTCTCTACTAAGAATATTTTACTGCTATAATGATGAGAAAACACGGAAGTAATAATTTGGTAGCCTGTTGGTGACACCGACTACGTTGTCATTATCACTGGAGTCTTGCACCTAGAAACACTTGCTAAATATCTGTTTATCATATTTACCAACGCCTCCGCTGGGGCAGGATATGACACAACGTCAATTTTTAAGCGGAATTTAACAGGTTTGAATTCAGAGTTTTCCTTCTCCTAGACTAGTTTACTCACTAAGGCTGAAGAAATCAGTCTGCCCTACTATTTACCCATAGCTGGAGGGAGAATAATTGGATTCATACCTTTCTCAAGGGTATTAGTGCTATGTGAAATGCAATCAGTCTCGTCCAGGATTTGAACTCGTGTCGCCGTGTCCATTTCCTACGACGATAACCATTACACCACGGGCACCTCCAATATCTGTTTATAGTCTGCTTAGATTACGTAGAATGAACCTCAATGGATCAATAGTTTCACATAAAAAAGAGAAGTAGATGGGATCTTGCAAAGAAGACGACAGATGCAAACAACGCAGATGATACTGCGCTTCTCGCAAATATACTTGCCCATGCCGAATCCCGACTGTTTATATCCTGAAGCTAACTGCAAGTAGCATTGGCTTCTACTTTAAATTAGATAAAACAAAGTTCATGAATTTTAAACGAGATGGATACTTCTCGATCCTAAGGGACAAGCCACTGAAATTAGTAGACCAGTTTATATATTTGGTTGCCCAGTCGGCTGGGGCTGTAGAATACACCGACTGAATCTCTACAGAAGGGAAATATCCACCCTAACGAGTGTTCAGAATATGACCCTAAACAATTGATGGTGAGCTTCCAGTAATATGGAGCTTTGGGGAATGGATAGTATCCCTTCATTGCCATCATCCCCAGATCTACTATTGCCCGGAGTGGTAGCACCTTATAGACTCCTCTCTATGGGTCAAATAGAATTAAACTAAATACTTATGCTAAACATAACTGCTTGAAATAGAACAGTTTTTGACATATAAACTGCGTACTTATGTTAAACTGAATTGTTTTTGATCTTAAAAATGACCTTACGCTATAATGAATTGTTTAAAATGGAACTGTTTTGACATTATACTGTGTAAACAAAATATGTAAATATACTAAACTCATTTGGTTGAATTAGAACTGTTTGACTAAACTGAATAGTTTGAAATAGAATTGTTTTTGACAAAATGTGTACTCACGCTAAACTGAATGGTTTGAAATAGAACCGATTATTTGTAAAAAAATGGATTTGGCATTAAACAACCTATAATGGTTAATATGTCATAAAATCCAACCAACCAACCAACTAACCATATATCGGGGTAGCAATATTTCATCTACTGAAAATGATGTCAATATACTCATAGGGAAAATATTGAATCCAGTTGGCTGTTTATCGATCATGTGGGAATCTAATCTCTTCGGTAAATAAGAAAATCGGATTACTTCCAAAGTGAAGCCGTGTCCGCAGTACAATATGGTAAGAGCAACAGGACTTTAACGAAACACTTAGACAAAAACCGAGATGGGAATTACATAATAATGCTACGTTTTTTTAAAACTAATTCCGGAAGTAACACAACACAAAACAGCAGCTCTACGGCCACTTGCTTCCCATCTCATTAACCATCTTAGATGAAAGTGGCAAGCTGGGAATTGCAAGAGAAATAACAACAAACTGATAAGAAACGTTCTCCAAAAAACTCCTAGACATTGAAGCAGCATACAATATCAATGAGTGGACACTCGATGCGATTTAGATGACCTATCATGAACAAAGAACATTAGGGAAGGGTGATAATATGATTCGATAAGGATTATATATATATATATATATATATATATATATATTATGTTTATACACATTCTAGACACGAGCAGAGTTTCTTGCTGGGTACAGCTTATTTGAATCCAAGGGTTTCCTTTTAGACCAGTTGGCATTCCAAAACAAAATAGCTCCATCGGTCGAAAATTTTACCAATAGCTGATAGATGGAAATACATTGATTGATGCTTTTTCAAACCATATTAGCGCGAAATGATACGTAAATTGCCTCAATGGCAACTCTAGTCAATGAGTACATTTCTAAAGACGATAAGGGTTAAGCTAAATATATTTAACATAAAGACACAGTAATTACTTCAGAGTATGTTTCAAAATATGTACTTACCAATGAGAGCGGAATGGATACAAAAGTACCTGATCATGGAACAAATACTTCACAAAAAAATATATCCCTTCAATATGTGCCCCAGCCGCTGACCTCGTATCAGTCAGAGATATTATTTGAGTTTTTATTATCGTCTTCATCATATGGATTAATCAGACCTTTCTTCCTATTTTTTAAAACATCAGATGACCTACATACCAAAGAATGAGACAAGTTCCACTTTCTCATTGCCATCAAAGATTTGATAGCATTGCCAGAATGTTCACGGTGAGAACCTGAAGTTTTTTCAGCATAACACATTTGTAGCAAATGAAGATCAACAGCTGTTTTATTAAATTGCGTATACTTTTTTTTCTGCAGAAGAAGTTCATAAAAAAGAATACCTGATAGCAATAATCACATTTAAATGACAGAATCAATGGATTTTACAGTTGGGTACTCGTTTTTTCGGTAATCATAAACTAATCACTTGATCCTAGCTCTACCTTCAGGGTATCTCTTTTGTTACATAAAAGATTGACGGAAACTATTGCTAACATATTGTGTACCCTTTAAGTTATAAACAGAACAGGTGGAAAAAAATCGCTGGTATTTCACTTGGTTTCGGTGACGTATAATGAACTCAGGGTCGGTTTGAATAAATTTTAGTCAATGGTTAAGACGTCAAGTGATCAGATGAATCTAAGTAGCTGAAACAAGTTGAAGTGATGAGACGTATTTTTCCACCGGTGGTCAAGAGTTCCTGATTTGGTCAGTTATCTAGATTAAATAAAAAAGTATGTGTACTTTTGGGAAAAGAAGTCTTCGTGTTTGTTATCCTTCCCAATGAGAGATTTCTGTGTGTTTGTTCCTCACATCGAAATAGCATGGAAGTCGGCGCCAATTGAAGGAGAAGAAAGAAAAGGAAAGATAGGGGATGATTTAACCAGTAAGGTCGATCATAATATCTAACATATTCGATGCGGTGCTATAAGGATTAGTTATGTTCCTAAAAGAATATAGATTGATCAAACGCGGGATTTATCACTTCAGGAAGGAGGCATATGTCCAGAGGAAAGAAAAAGTCGAAAAGAAAAAAGACAGAAAGAACAAAGGAATATAGAAAGACAGAGGAAACGAAGCCGAGATAGAAAGAAGTATAAATGAAAGAACAAAAGTGAAAAAAAAAGTATCATGATAAAGAGTTGGAGAGGAAAATGAAAATCTATGTACGCACACACTCTCATATATACATAGACATGGATTAAAATTAAAATTAAAATTAAATTGTAGCAAACAGACGCCCGGTAAAGCGGAAAATAAGCTGAAGAAACGTTAAAGACAGAAAAAAATCTGATTGGAAACAACAAAGACACATGTAGAACGAAAAAACATGAACAAATGTGAATGTTGTTGAAAAGGAGAAAGAAAGATAAATAGGGACACAAAGCACTTGTATAGCCAGACAAAAAGAAGAAAACGACAGAAAAAAGAACTGTAAAGTGTATTTTTTTTAAGAAAATCAGAGAATGTAACATTGTTTTGACGATGGTAGAACTCAGCATTTGGAGAACTGAAAAGAAGAAAAAAAGGAAGTAAAGAGAAAATATGATAAAGGAATATAGAGAGGTAGATTGTTACAAAGGAAGAAAGGGCTATTGACCGACGCTCAGTTACAGAAAATGGATATTTTTCAAAGTTATTATTTTCCTTTCAGTCTGTTTTGATTTTGCCTGCAGATTTTGAATCGTGACAGTCACTGAAATGGTATTTTTTTTCAGAAAAATATGTTTTGAAATAATGTATGGAAATTTTCTTTTTCTTAAGGTTTCAATACGTGATAACAGAAATTGTTAACAGTAAGAGACATAACCCATTTCCAGTATAAGACTCGTTTGAAAAGAAACCTAGATATGTACCCTATTGAACATTAGTAAATTGTCATTTTTACCACTTGAAGACTGCGAATATTTTATATACGCACTATTTTGGAATCGAATTTGATTTTTAGTTTGGTTTCTTTGTTTAATGGCAAATCAACATTTGTAGGTTACTTAATGCCAAAGTCATCCTTCTAGAAGAACAGTAGTGGTACTATTTAACCCACAGCTGGGAGGATAAGGAGGTTCATACCTTTCCCAAAAGTTTATACCTTGTCCGAAAGTATACATAATAGCGGGACTGGAATACGAACTCGTGTACTACGATTTCGCAGTCCATCTCTGTAACCATAACACCCATTTTGACACCCACTCACTTGATTTTTTAAGCAAAGCATGAAGAAAAAATTCATAAATGGACGCAATATTTGAGTTTCAATTTTTTTTTGAATTTCAAGTGAATTTAATTTTTTTTAAGGTGGTGCTATGTTGAATTTCGCGTTACATCTTAATTTTAGCTACCGAATAGAGTATGGTAATTGTTTTAATATCTTTTGTCAAGTTGAAGATTCTGTTTTTTTGTTTGTGTTCTGATGTAATTGAAGTTAACCTTTGAAAATGTAATTTTTGGAATTGAATTTCATTCTAAGATAAAAATGATTTTTAAAAATCAAAATTCTACCTTCAGCGAACGTGTTCGACGTCATAGAGTGGGGTGAGTTTTCTTGGAGACAGGAAATTTTAGTATTTTTATAGAATTTTGTATTAGTAAGAACGTAGGATTGGTTTGGGTCAATTTTTTTAAAAGAGTGAACTAAAATGAATACCCACAAATTCAAGAAAAATCTATATATCAAATAGCTCCATGTATATGGTGAACGAACAAATATTCGTCAAGGCAAGTAAACGTGTCAGTGTTTTGGGAAGAATTTCCGAGTCTGGGAAACAAAAAAAAAAAAAAAAAAAAAGAAATGATAAGAGCTATGTTCAAATTAATTAATTTTTCACAAGGACATAATGTATTAGATTAGACCTTTCTTTGGTAGATTTTTCAGGTTTGTCGATTTTCAGGAGGGCGTAATAGTCGGGATGTTTGGATAACGAAGGTGAATGAAGATGAGAATTGTTGAGTGAAGAAATGATTGAATTACTTAAGAAATATTATTATGAATGTCCTAACGTGTTTTAATCGAAAATGTAAAGAGATATGTTGCAACTTCGAATTTCGGTTTCTTCGTTTTAATGGCATATCAGCTTTCATAGGTTATTTAATGCAAAAGCCACCCTTCTAAGTGAACAGCAGTGGTACTATTTAACTCATAGCTGGGAAGATAAGTGGATTGATACCTTTCCCAAAAGTATTTTTCCCTAAGCGAATGTAATAGCGCGACTGAGTTCGAACTCGCTTACTACGATTCTACGGTTCATCGATTTAACAATTACACCACAAGGACACCACCTTTGGAACTTTGAATTGCCAAACAAGGTTGGTGGCCAAGTAAACTGTAACTATGAGACAGGTTGCGATTTGGTGTTCGCAAATGGTCCGGGAGACTTGGGTTAAATCCAAGGTCAAGTCATGCCAAAGATTCAAAAAATGGTACTTAATGCCTCCTTGCTTAACACTCAGTATTATAAGGTACAGATCAAGAGTAAAATGGGAAGAGTAGCGCCCTCCTCTACACCTTAGTGTAGTACCTATAGAAAAGGGAGCTTTCGGATCACCCTCAACAACGGTCACCAACTTTACTTACTATGATGGTATGATATGTATAAAGCTGAGTAAAGAATAGACTTGTAAATCGGTGTCATCCGATAAGAGCCGGAGTAGAGATTATGATTCTATGAGAGTTCATATGTTGATACTGAGGTAATTGACGTATTAATATGGCACAAAAGGAGACAGAAAAGGGTAAGATTTGTTAATTAATTAAAGAATGGTATGTGGTGTTGTGCTGTGCGATTTATTGTTGAAAGGGATGTTGAAAGTAACGTAGAATTATGTTAAAATATAGGAAAAGAAAAAAAAACAGTTTAAAAATGAGGCATGGTCTATGGCTTATTTGGTCACAGCAACTTTATTCATTTTTTATTTATTTAAATATTTTTGGTTAGGAATTAAAATAATATTTGGCATGGTTAATACATTGGTAATATATTTTGGGGGGCAAGTGAATGTATTTTTTAAGTATATATATTTATCTTTATTTTGCTGTTGTTGTTGTTGTTGTTCTCTCCTGGTGAAATCAAGACAAATGAATGAAAATTGGGTGATTAGAGAATCACAGCGATTAGAGAGAAATTTTCCCATGAAATGACAGAATCAAATGAGTTTTAAGAATACAAAATGGATAGAATGATAATTGTTTTCTTCGTGAATTTGTGGTTTGGTTGTGTCTTATGGAATATAAACACTTCCAGGTTTTCATTCCAGATGCTGTGGGTAGGTATAAGAATTTTAGTGAATAGCTTGTTTGTAACTTTTTTTTTAAACGAGAAGTATTTATTTATTTGCACGCAGTTAGATGTTTTTAATTATTGCTGTTAAACACTAATATTCCGTGAGGAAGGTATGAATCCAATAATTCTCCCTCCAGCTATGGGTCAATAGTAGGACAGACTAGGTTCTTCAGCCTTGGTGAGTCAACTAGTCTAAGAGAAGGAAAACTCTGAATTCAAACCTGTTAAACTCCGCTTAAAAATTGACCTTGTGTCATATGCTGCCCGAGCGGAGGGGGTGGGTAAATATGATTGATCACCTATCAATAGCATTCTACGCCCTTTCTTGGCGTATGTCGTCATGATCTTCATTAGACATGTTGCTACCAAGATATATAAACTGGTTCACGAATTTTTGAGACTTGCCATTTAGTGTGGAGATGGCTCCCTTTTGTTTAAATCACATGTACTTCGTTTTATTTGCATTCAATGTCTCCCACTGCTTGCTTTAGCCTATTCAGTAGGGATTCTGCTTGTGTATTTGCGATAAGTGCTAGTTCATCTGCGTAGTCTGTGTCATTCATTGTTTCTGCGAGATATGGAGACTAGCAAAACACAAAAAGAAATAAATCTCAAATGGGAATTATAAAAGAAAGCTGCACACTCTCTTGAACAAATCGAGAAAGCAGCATACCACACGCGGCTGAGGCAGGGCCACCGGCCCCTCATCTTACGAATCCTCCAAGACGAATAAGACATGCGGACCACTGCTTGGGAAGCAAGAATAAACTCCTATGCTATATTTTCTTATGTACTCTTGCTGATGGACGTGTAAATATTGGTTGATTAGCATAAGATAAGCTCTGTGCGGACATGAGATGCTCGTAAGAAGGCCCACCTGGAGCGATGGATGATTGGCGTGGTTGGTGAGAGAGAGTCAACAAAATCTGTGCAATCTAATATTCCATTAAATATTTATAATCCCTTGTAAAAAATTGAACAAATCTATTTGAACCATAAATGGGACCATGATATGTATTACCCCTCCGGTTCAGAGTGGACATAAAAGTAATGCTAATGAAAGAGAGCTCCACATTATAAGACTGAAGTTTACTACATAATAAAAGTCAATGTCATTACAAAGACACTATTTAACATTATTTATTCATCTTCTCATAACTAAATGGTTTTAAGTATTACTAATCAACACTAATAATTCGATTTAACATCAATAATTTGCTTTCACACAGTTGCATGGTTTCAAGCATAGTACATGTTTAAATAGTTTACTTTCACCCAAAGATGGGGCCCTAACCGATACTAACACTTCGGGTCAGATTGGACTTGACTGTAACGATAATGAAGGACTTTCCTATTGCTCCAGGACTGAAACATCCCCAGCAAATTATTTAGTGCTCCTAGGACCCACATGTGTAGTTGGCGTATTCTAAGGGACCAGCCAATAGGGTGGACTTTTTATGAAGTTTCCAAAATGATACATATTGGCCTTGTATTTTTTTCTTTGAAGTAAATGTTAGTATTAAATGTATTCATGATATGCCCAAAGGACTATGGGCGGTAACAACCGCTCAGGAAAAGGAATATGGAGGAGAATTTTGAATTTTTTGTATAATAAAGTAAGTAAAAAAGTAATTGCAACCTTTGAAATTGAGAAAAGGAACAAAAAGAATTCTATAAGTTAGTAGATATGAATTTGAAAATGATTATGGTAGGAATACTACTATAGTTGAAAGATAGTTTAAAAGTAACATGGAATTATGTTGAAAATTATAGAAAAAGGAAAAGTTATTTGGAAATGAGGTATAGTTTATGACACATTTGATAATTATTAAGATACTATTGGAGAAAGCTATCATTTACCAGTAGGGTGGCATTCGAAATAAGTTATAATCGTTATAACGGCCGGAAAAATACCGTTAGAAAGTCGTTTGGTTTGAGTCATATATGATGTATTGTATACTCATATAATAAATATGCTTATATACACATATACATGTTCATGCAGGATACATACAGGCACAATAAATAACGACGAGCTCAGACCTCTTTAGAAAAATATGTACCTCTCACTTTATTGTAAGGGTTCGAAATGGTTATTCAAGGTTTTATGGTGAGAGGGAGTTGGAGACTGAACATAACTGCAATTTTTTGACCCTCACTCTTATGGCCGTCAGCGTTGTATCTTTCTCGTTCTCCTGGGCTGCTCAACCGGCAGCCCAGAGGCCCACTCTGCTGGCTTTCTCTACTACATCTTATCAGCAACTTCTTTGGACCTCAACTAATCAAGAGGGGTGAGGGCCCCTTCGACCTGGTGTGGCTTTCCCTACCACATCTCGTCTATAACTCGTCTGATCTCCAACTCTCTGACTTCTGTTTTGACTGAGTTATATGATAATTCAACGCCCACTCAATCGCCCACTCAATCTTTGGAATGGCATGTTTGGTCGTCATCAAGCGGAAATAACTGTCATGCAGTTCACAGGTCACTCTCTTCCGGTGCATCACTCTGAAGTGGGACCTTCACCTTGTCCCATATTATCAGTCGAGCTCACTTGCGTGATTTCCTCTCATAACTGCCATTGGAATGTGTCACTTCCTTCCGGTGCATCACTTTGAATGGTATTTTTGGCCGGGTCGAAGGTCAAAATACAACAATCATCCGTTAATTATTTTTCAAAATTCTGCATGTGGAATTTTCTCCCCGTTCGTCTCCATCACCCTCACACGCATATTTTACAGAATAATTTACAAGGACAATAAATGGCTGAAAACACAAAAAGAATCACTTGAACCACAGCAAATAAGATCTTACAAGGAGGCGACCTTCTCTCTTTTTAACACTTGCCCGGCTAATTATTATCTAAATTTGTTTTACTATCTTTGCGTGGTTGGCCATCTTGACATGCGTGCATCAAGGTACAATTCGGATGCATTTTTATATCTCCCAACACAACGGGCCCTCTATAATCCCTTGAAGAAATTTCAAAAACCTAAAAGGACCATACTCTGGTCCCAGATCCTGGTCACAAACTTAGTGACGCTGGTCATTCCAGGAATACATTTTGCCTGGATTCCTCATGACCACACTCCAGTTCTTCGCTCAACAGGTTCCTACCAGGAGTAACCGGAGAATTCCATAAACTATAACACAATATCTTCAAGGCCAAAAGCATTCCACATAAACTACAAAAATCATGGTCTAAAACAAAGTATCACAATTCATCTGAATGTATCCCAATCTTGCACGCATGCAGTAAACCACCTAAAATAGTCCACGCAAAATACTAATTAGCAATGTGTTACCCATTTTTTTTTCATTATTAAGTCTCTGTTTCCATGCCCATTGGTTTGTAAGCCCTTGAGGAACGTGCTTTACCTGATTAAACCCTCACTGGGTTTCTTTTCAATTTAATAAGGAGCCCTCGTGGCTACCAATATATAGACGCCTCGCCTTTCCCAGATTCGTTTCGCTTCGTGAAATCATGCACAAATCCAAAACATCATCGTGACTGAAAGACTCAGACATCATCCACAAGATATTGGAGTAGGCCAAGCCTTTATTCCGTCCTTGGAACTCCAATCTAAAAAAATAGAAGCCACCATAGGCCTTCAACCACTTTATGGGCCGGCGAATTCTTCGATAGAATTGCTTTCTTTGCCGTCTACCAAACAACAATCTGTAACAGCACATGGATGAATGTTTGTCCTAATCTCACGTCAGCCACCGATTCGTCAAAATAGAAACCTAAAAAAAATTTTTCCTATTCCACGAAAACCCAAATTCTAAAAGAAGAAAAATTTAGAATCAATATAATTACAAATATTAGTAAACCTAGTATAAAATTCTCTGTTAATGGTTTTCGTCAAATTTCATAATATGAACAGGAAGAAAATTTCTAATGTCGCCTTTAAACTCAAACAACCACAAAATTTATCACTTTACAAGTCAAAACAATATTACAATTACAGTTCACAAATGACAGTTTTCTTTTCTTCTTTTTTCAATCTATGTACTGTCTATTTTACTAAAAATGCATGTTCTTTCTTTCTTTCTTTCTTTTTCTATATGCAGTGTTCAACAATGTTCAACTTCTTTCCTTTTGTTTTCTCTGTCCTTTTTTCCATTGTCCTGTAGCTTTTTGTTTTGGTTTTCCTTTTTTTTTCCTTTTTTTCATAATAAATTGCTCATTCAATGTCCCTTTTTTTCCAACCTTATATCTACCTCTCTTTGTCCTTATCTTAATACAATAACTATAGGTACGCTTCCCAGTTTATTCAATTTCAGTCTATAGTACCATAAATTAAGCCTGGTTTATAATAAAACTTTCTCAATAGCTTAAGAGCATTCTTCTTCTTTTTTTTTCTTTTGCCCAAAATAGCCCGGGTGTTTTTTTTCCTCAGCAACCCAAACTTTTATCAATTCAGCCAACAACATTTCCCAATTAAAAACAATTCCGAATCCGAATCCGCGAAACTTCGCCACACCTGGTTCCGTCAAAATTCTGCGCATCTCTTGATTATATCCAAAACCCTGTTTCAAAATATCTTCCCCAGTAACAATCTCAAAGCTCCACTCCAGGGGGAACTCAGAAATTGCCTGTCTGCCTCGTCAGACACAAAGAAACATCTGTCTCTTAGCTACTCTGCCTCCTCGGCGAGACCATTTTCAGTCGACACGGACCACGACAAGTCCGAGACAATATCCAAGTCTCCAATAATTGGTATCAACAACTTCCACAAAGAAAACCAGCCTGATTCTACCAGCGCCGAAAATATCGAAAAAGTATATGCGCATTCTTCAGACAACCACCAATGTGCGAAATTCCTGGAAAACCCAATCGATGCTCACGAAATTTCATCTCTCGGATTAAAATTCTCATTTCCAATCCACCAGTTCTAAACATGAAAACTTGCTCAAAAAATCTTAACTACAGATATGCGGGATTCCAGATCTTGGACTGAAATTCTAATTTACAATCACCATTTGTCCGGACCACTGAAAAGTTACTACAAATTTTTACTCACAAAGACCTATTTACTATAAAAAATTTCATTCATAAAAATATTGTTTATTATTGCTGTCTATCATGCACGCCACACAATGACACAATGCCCTGTCCATACAGCTGGCATCTGCCTTTCCTTTTGTTTTTCTCTCCCTCACTTCGATACAATATTACACATAGCAGTAATCAATTTTTCTCTAAGGATCACACATTTAAAAAAAAAGTATTTCCAATTTTATGCATTTAGAAAGACCCTTGTCATTAAAACTAATGCTTTCACCATTATAATCAATTTAAATCCTTTTTTACGAAGCCAAATATTAATTGACAGAGAGATAGAAGTATTGTAAACGAGCGATCTACTTACAGTTCCTTTTTTTTCTGTTGCTGGTTTGTTCCACTTTTTCTTTTTTTCTTTCTATCAGGCATGATGCTATTTCTTCCTTTGTCCTTTTTTTTGCTGTTCATTTTGCGTCGTTCTGTTCCTTTTCCTTCGTTTTGTTGCTTGAAAAAGCCGCTCCGAAATAGATTCCTCATTGTTCTTAGCTTGTTTATCTGATCGTCTCCGTGGAACGCGGTGCGTAACCATATCATGATGATATTTCTGGTTTTCGGCACCAAATCGTATTAATATGTTGTATCGTCATATGCAGATTCACATCTACATATACATGCAGCATCACAACGACACAATATCTAAACAGACGAGGGAAGGTTCCTTTAGAAAATATATACCACTCAATTTATTTGCTTGGTTCGAAGGGGTTGTGTGGGGTTCTACTGTGAGAGGGTTATTCCAGCAATACATTTTGACCCCCACTCTTATGACCGTCAGCGTTGTGTCTTTCTCGTTCTCAAAGGCTGCTCAACCGTCGGCCCAGAGGCCTACTCTGTTGGCTTTCTCTACTACATCTTATCAGCAACTTCTCTGGGTCTCAACTAATCTGGTGGGGGCTTCAGTCTGGCGTGGATTTCCCTACCACATCTCGTCTATAACTCGTCTGATCTCCAACTCTCTGACTTCTGTTTTGACTGAGTTGTATAACAGTTCCACGCCCACTCAATAACCCACTCAATCTTTGGAATGGCATGTTTTATCGTCATCAAGCGGAAATAATTGTCATGCAGTTCACAGGTCACTCTCTTCCGGTGCATCACTCTGAAGTGGGACCTTCACCTTGTCCCATATTATCAACCGAGCTCACTTGCGCGATTTCCTCTCATAACTGCCATTGGAATGTGTCACTTCCTTCTGGTGCATCATTTTGAATGGCATTTTTGGTCGGGTCGAAGGTCAAAATACAACAGATGAACGCTGAATCAGTTTGAATCCAGATCGATTACTGGTTCTGACTTCAAGTGATTAGACGACACACTGAAAATAGTTGATAAAGTTAATCAGTTTGCTGACACCAGTCGAAATGATGAGACGTAATTTTTCATCTGTTTGTCCACTGCTGATGACCCGTTCAGTAGTCTAGATGAAATTAATAAAAATAAGTGTACACACAGAAGAGGTGGTTATTTATTGTTCCCCAAAAAAGTTGTGTATTTCACTTGAAAAAACAGCATGCAGCTCTCAGAGAAGGAAAATATATAGGTCATCATCAATCACAAACAACGTAGTCAGAGATGATCACGGCCATAGTCGGAAGAAAGTAGAGGAGATCTATTTATGACTCGCTTCAACTCTGCCTCTCTGTCTACGATTATTCAAGGTTTTCTACAAATAAAATCATGACCGTTTGACCAGAAATGGAGTTCGACAAGTAATAGTTTGATTTGATTGCGTGTCTATAGTTATTTACTCGAAAGTGAAGTGTCTATTCTGACTTTTCAGTCAGTTATATTTGAGTGCGTGTACAGTCCAGGCAATAAATTACAAATTTGCTTCTGCATTTACATATGTAGTAAATTCTGATAGTCTTATATATATATATATATATATATATATATATATATATATATATATATATATATATTTATGTGTGTGTGTGTGTGTGTGTGTGTGTGTAAGTATCCATAACTTAAAATTCCAATTTTGAATTTCAAAATTATCTTTACCGTAATTATTTGTTGTTGTTTTTTTAGGTCCTGCAGGACACATAGCGTAACGGTTATATGCGTTAATTCCCGAAGCTTCTAAGGAGACAATCATCTAGAGGTTGCAGGTTCAATCCTGACTGCAGGTGATAACAATACAGGAATATATAACACTTGTACCCGGTTATGGCTAACGGAATCAGAACAGGTAAACCCCATGGATTCAATAAAGGACATAATTTGAAGTTCCGTGAAGGTTCCCGAGTTCGACAAACAACTGAAGAAGGCCGAAGGACATATCGGCCGAAACGTTGTGGAAATAACAATAAAGATGAAGACAATAGTCCGAAAACACTTAATGATAAAAATCATCAAGCTTCGTCTCAGAAATTTAGAAGAAATAATTATTTGTGTATAAGATGCAACTCTGTCTTTAGGAAACGAAATCCGGGGGAAAATGTTTTAGAATTTGTAGCAGATAAATTTAACATTCATTTATCATCTGTTCAACATTTCCTAACCGATGAAAATAAGAATTTCATAGTTTGCCTTATGTTTTTTATCATATCATATTTACCAACCCCTCCGCTCGGGCAGGATATGACACAAGGTCAATTTTTAAGCAGAGTTTAACAGGTTTGAATTCAGAGTTTTCCTTCTCCTAGACTAGTTGCCTCACCAAGGCTGAAGAAATCAGTCTGCCCTACTATCCGCCCTTAGCTGGAGGGAGAATTATTGGATTCATACCTTTCCCAAGGGTATTAGTGCTATGTGAAATGCAATCAGTCTCGTCCAGGATTTGAACTCGTGTCACCGTTTCCATTTCCTACGACGATAACCATTACACCACGGGCACATTCTTATGTTTTTTATATAATGGAATGACCCATCTTCCCCACACCCCAACTATAGAAGTAGTGTTAAGCATTATGTACATACAGATCCCTCTGCGCAGGACTCTCAGCGTAGGACTTCAGTGCAGGACCCACGTGATCGAACATTGCTTGGCCTTAATGCTACCCTTGCAAGGATAGTAGTATTACAGCTTATGTACTCGTTATATTTGTACACCCGTACAAATAAACCTGCTTTTCTGTTATACCTACCTAATGTGTCTATTCTTTTCGGCTCGGAATAGCCTGTCATTGTATACCATTTACGATAAAACGGTTTTAAAATACAAAATGTGGACACTGCGAACACACACTCTCGTTCTTAGAAAAATGCATCAAACTTTCGGCGTAAATAAGCTCCGATTAGGAGAAACAATATTGTAAACAAACACATTCCAGAAGATATTTCTCTGTTTTAGCGTGAAACGCATTTGTTTGGACTTAAGAGAAAACTTCCTTTTGGTAAACCCTTGCCAAATATGGTGAAGTGACGCGCGGCCAGGAATAAGTTTATCATATAGCCTTTGGAATATAATATGAACCACTAACATTTTAACAGAAATATCTGGAAAATAATGCTTCGTAAGCACAAATAATTACCGTAAGTATAAAACATTCCAAATCAATCGTGTCACCTGTCAGTAGGCCGATGAAATAAAAGCCGAATGCAAAGGAGACTGTGTTGAAGAAAATCAACCCCTTATTCCGTGTTCATTTCGGCGTTAATAAATTCATCGAATCATTTTTAACCGCCCTCATATCAATTCTGGCACGTTAGTCAGTCATTTCAGTAAATCTATGTTTACAAAACTGGATTCCTAACATCAATAGAACGGGTGATATGCGAACACAAGGACAACACATATCCCCAGGTTACAGTTACTGTAGAATCACACGTTTAGATAAATCAGTAAAGTAACAGGATAAATAGCAAACATCTGTTAAAGATGGATGTCAAATAGTCGGGGGCTTTTGTTTTCCGTTGTCATCATTATGGGGAGCAGTGAACTGCAAATGACTTCAGCTTCTGTAACTTCTATTCACTCACAGACTTGTTCATATGGGGTAAACGAATAATAACTCTCTGGGCTATCATTACAAATGACTTGTATCATCGTTTCTCGTATTTTCTGCAGTTCTGACGGATAGAATTATTTTCGGACGAACCCCCTCCCCCGGTATTCAGAGTGGGTGGTCTGTAGTTATAGTCTTTGCAGTAAATCGGGACGAAGATGATATACAAGAGAAACCAAAAAAAAAAAAATAACTGTACATAGATTGTGTGAGTGTCGCTGTAGCTCCCGAATTTCTTTTTGTTAAAAACTCACCGTGAATTTATACGATTTAACGCAACTATCAATGGAATAATAACTGACACATACTTTTAGTTAAATTACATGCTGTCTCTTGTTTTAATGGACAAATATGTGTTATAAAAACATACCAACAGCAAATGCTGATGAAATAAAACACACCTAAGGATTATGTTTATTTTGCCCTGGGTACAATAAAAGGTATGATCAACAGTTATGGAAACTGAATCTTTATTTCTTTTAATTTTTTAATTTAGAAATTAAAAGATAATGGCGTAGCTAATTTGTTAATTATGTTTTAAGGCATATCAAACTTTGATGGTGATTTAATGCTAAATCCCGTTTATGCATATGGTTTTTTAATGAATTGTTCGAAGGTAACCTTTCTTAAACAAACTACAGCTTATTTAACATCTCACAGGTAATTGGTTTCAAGTATTGTAAATGATTGAACAGTTCTATTGGTTTGGTTCCTTGTTTTTTTATGATATAAATAACTCTTTGTGTTTTCTTAATTCCAAATACTCTTACATATATATATATATATAAATTAAGTATAGTTTGCGACCTTAGTCGACGGTGATCCGAAGACTCACTTTTCAATAGCTACTACACCAAGGTGTAGAGGATGGGGCTACTCCATTCCCTGGATTGCTCAACATTACCACTGATCCTTACCTTATAATGGTGAGTATTAAGCAAGGTGGCATCAAGTACCATTTTTTAGTCTTTGGTATGACTTGACCTGGGACTGAAACCCGGTCTACCGGACCATTGGCGAATACTTTACTCATTTAGCAAATATATATATATATATATATATATATATATAGTCTTATTATCACATAGTTAAATTGTTTAAAAATGTACTAATCTAACATTAATAGTTCTATTTAGCACAGTCAAATAATTTCCGGTATAGTAAATGATTAAACTTTTCTTTTTTTACTCATAGTAGGGATCCTAACAAGTGCTACCTCTTCATGCATAGTAGAGCAACTGATAGAATAAACTAATGATATCTAAACGTCTACACTGCTCAATAGATAATTGAGGTCCATTCTGAAAATATCATTATGAAACCAGTCTTTATACATTTGAATAAGGTTTATTTGGAGCGAAATACTACAAAGTGCTACTGGGCTGACCTAGCTCCATTGGAGCATTTCCTCTTGCCTAAATTTTTTAAAAAAATTATCACAAGTGTAAGAGTTTGGAGTACATGAATGATATTGAAATAAATACGATGCCACAGCTTCCTAACAAATTAAAAGAAGCAATTCATTTGTGCTTCGACAAAGGAAATTCGATGGAATGAATGTTGAATGCCAAGAAGACTTCGTTGCAGAAAATTCATTCATCGTTCATTTCAATATGAATTATTACATCTTTTATCGCAATAGTTTTTTTAATCAACTTCATATTAAGTATTGTTGATTCATCTCTTATTTAGGAATTAGTGTCTCTGTGACTTACAGCGGAAAGACGAGCCCAAATAAATGTATTAATCAGAAAAGTGACAATTAATTGAAGTGGATTTTAGAAGAATGATTCGGTACATCACTGAGAGTTAGCACAGAATGAATAAGAACTAATTGGTATTTTGGGTGAGAAAAGAAAACTTGGAAAAATGCATTTTTATTGTTTGGCTGGAATCAGGGAGAAAGATAAGCGATTTTATTTCGTCTGAAGAAATTGTCAAGGCTGAATTAATTTATGGAATTTCTATAGTGCTCACCGGCAGACATGCCAACACGGGTTCAATAGGGGTTAGAGCTTGACAATTACGACATGCAGGAGAAGGAGTATAATTCTCGTTTAGGAAACAATTTCTTTTTACATATTTTTTCTAAATTTGAAGCCGTGGGAAGAGCTTTCATATATAGCGATGGGGATGACATTATTATTATTGTTGTTATTAGGTTTTTTGGTTTAAGGTTTAAGTTGGTTTTGTTGGTATTGCATTGGTTGCGTTTGTATTACGTTGGTTGTGTTGGTATTACGTTGGTTGCGTTGGTAATTACGTTGGTTGTTATCTCCTCGCTAAATGTTGATGGAAAATAAAGGTGGTGGAGAACAACGAAAACGTCGTTAGATTTTAAATGAAGGTTTTAATGGCAGCATGAAGTAAGGGGTTTACGCTGGTATGCTGCGAGTCTCGTAGGAAGGAAAGAATGTAGGAAGTTGTTATAGTGTATCATCTAATTTGTTTTTAACTAGGATCCCTTGGTCTAGAAGAATAGACACAAGTGGTCCATAAACTAGATGGCTCTCCTCATAGTGGTTGACGCTGCTGCCGCTATTCAAGAGCCGATAATAAAACGTCTGTTCCTATTGACGTTTTCTGAGGGAGAGGGAGTTTCGCGGGCTATCTTCAATTTTTGGTACTGCTAGAAAATATGGTTCGAGCTGCATTGGACAGGTCATCCTGACTGGGGGAAAATGTTCGGCGACACTAACGGTCAAATTAATTTATGCAACAAACAAAAATACAAGTTTCTTTCTGCTATACATATTTTGATTATTGGGATTTTTAAAAGATTATTGACTTCATTATCACGTGATAGGATTAACTGCAAACTGGCAGGAATAGGTTAAGGTCAAATATTGTAGCAGTGGAAGAAATGCCTGCCTCTTTTTAGGTAAAAGAGGAAGATAAAGAAAACTGAATGTAGAAGGCAGAATGAAAAGGGTGAAACGGATTATTTGAATACAAATTAGGAAAAAATTGATATTATCAATAGCTCCTCAAACAACCATCCCACGGAATAGAGAAAATCCATATCAGCTAAGGTTTCGTTCATTGTCAGAGACCAGCGCAGAATGTCTAAGAGACACCATGCCACACTTGATTACTGACCTTTTACCAGACTCCCGAACGTAGAGAAACCGAAAAGAATGAGCATAGTACGCTACTTGAAATCACCTTTTGCCAGACAATCAAATAACTTAGAAGCAGAGAGAAATAGGAGGAAAGAGACTGAGAAAAACTATTTAATCGCTATTTGAGATTTCCTAGTACTAGACTATAGAAAGTGGGGATTGGAAAAAAAACTAAACTTTATACGATTATTTGGGAGGCTTGTGCCTGACTCTGAATATGACAAATAAGTTGATTGTTTAATTGTGGATTGGGTCTCCGTCTTACATCAGGAAGGGTGAATGAATCTGCCATTTTAAAGACTTTCTTTTTTTTTACTATACTAAATATTATTGTTTGTTACAAACCCGTGTCATATTCTCTGTTGGGGTTCGGCATTTTTCCTTCCTTAATAGTGCGGTATCACCTGTCAACTCATCGACTGGCGACTCCGTTTGGCGATTGATCCGCTGTATGGATTAAAAACACAACGTGGGCAGATAAGTAGGTCGACTGAGAACCTCCGGTGACACAACCAGCCAAGTAGAACAGTTAGCGTATCGAAACAGCCCAGTGAATGAGGAAAGAGGGTGTAGGTGATATGACACATAAAATATTCAATTTTATTATGTGTACCAAATAGAAATAAGTCTTGTCGCAAATGTCATGCTATTCTTTTGCAAAAAATATTTCAATATGTTTCTGGGTTTCATTCTTTTCTTTGAATAAGAAAGATATTTTTCGAGAAAAATTATGAATTTTATAACCCCTCCATAATAGGGAGGATGTGACTAAAGGCCATTTTTTAGTAGAAAACAGATGGTTAGAATCAAAGTTTTCCTATTCCTATAAGGGTTACTCTTCCAAGTTTAAAATGTCCTATATTTTTCCTATATCTAGAGGTGGTATAAGAGAGGATTACATGATTCTCCCATGGACATTAGTGCATAACGTAAATTGCCTCATTTCCAATTAGAATTCGGGTCATTATGAATCATACAATAACCGTTACGCTTAAGGTGTCATCACATAATGGCACAGTTATGTGTTTCAAAATGTATTCCATTCACAAGAAGAATAAGAGAACCAAACTACTAAGCAAGTTGTGCTGATATTAATGTGTCACTTCAGTTTGTATCAGTGGCGTTGTCCTCGTGTTCGTCGAGGATATTGTCTGAATCTTAATTTTAATCTTCAGTATCTAGATAAATCAACAATTTTCTATTTTCTCGATTTTCTTAAGCATCGAATAACTTTCAAAGCAAAGAATAGTAAAAAAAAACAACATGTTCTCGGTGCCACACTAGATTTCATTGCAATCCAATAATGGTCTCGATTATACGCCTGGAACGGCACCTTCCGAATTCTCTTAAAGAATTCCATTCGTCAGTCGCTCTCAGAGGAAAAATTGGCAATATGTTTTTGCATCTACTTTCTAGATTTTTATTTGCCTAAATTTTCCATGTTTTTTTTTTAAATTTACATTGATTCTATGACATAAATTTTGATTCGTAACATTTTAATCAAATGTTAGCGGATTATAGATTTAAAAAGAACGACAGAGACTAGTCTTACAGAGCACAGGATTAAAAAAATATTACCAACCCGAGGTGAAAATGGGGATGACCTGTTCTTTACACCCTAATTTATATATATATATATATATATATATATATATATATATATATATATATATATATAATAGATTTTTTGATTCGGCCTCACCGTTTCCCTTTTGGTGAATAGAGTATGTACAAAAAAACAGGAACTAACGATCCGAGGCAAGACTCTCCTTGGTAAGATGAAGAAGCTACCACAAGGTTACCATTGTCCATTTCTTCATGCTTCTACAAGCACAGATACTGGGAAAACAGAGAATAAAACAACGTAAATCCAAGCACTAAAAGTATGTCTTCACCTCCCTAGTTTCCCAATAGGCAAAATGACATTGCAGTCGCCACTGTCCACACTGCAGGCGTACATTTGAAATAAGTTTGGTTTGGTTTAGTTATGCTTGGGTTCGTTGTTTTACGTGATATAAACCCTCATGGGCAGTTTAGTTTCCAAGACATCCAGGTCAACGAACAGTAGTGGTACTATTTAACCCATAGATGAGGAAAAAAGGGTTTTCATACGTTTCTCAACGGTATTAGTCCGAAAGCAGAAGGTTTTCAAACTTAAAACAATGAGCAGTGCCGTATTTTAGTCGTTACACTACGGGGAATTCCTCATTGGAATAACTGACCACCCAATTGGCAAGAGCAGCTAATAGTTTTCTTTATACCTCGAGTAAAATATAGGAATTCTGTGTAAAAAAAAATTGCATTTCAGGGTACTTTTTAAATTCTATTTTATTTTTAATCCAATTTCATTCTATTACATATTTTCTTTCATTCTATTACATATTTCATTTGTTTTAATTTACAAGAATTGTTACAGAAAATTAAAGAAGTATTTGCTTAGTATAAAGAATTTGCGTGTTGAATATGTGAAGTAGCATGTATTCTTCATTACGCTAATTCATATTTTCTTGTTTTGGTCGGGGATTTTTCAGTAGCACCTCGTATATAATTGTTTGCACACACACACACACACACACACACATATATATATATATATATATATATATATATATATATATCAATCTCAATTCCACCCTTACATTATATATATATATATATATATATAAGATATTCTTCAATCCAGTAAATCCGGAGTAGGGAACAATTCCGTCTGGACAAATAGATTATTCAAATTTCCATTATTTAAATATTCCTGGCAAAGAACTTATGTAAATAAATTCACAGAGTAAATAATATTATTTCAAGAAAAAAATATTCGGTTACATTATATTGTATATAGAAGCCCTCAGGAACAGTGGGTTTACTTATCTAGAGCCAAAAGTGTCAAATAATATTAATAAGAATAATCAATTGTACATGAATAAAGAAAATACGAATCATAATAATAAGATAAATTTTCGTAAAAATAGAATAAGGAATATTATATGGTTCAACCCCACTTTTTGTAATCTTGTTAATATAAATGTAGGAAAATATTTTTTTAAATTGATAGATTAACACTTTAGCCAGTATAATATATTACATAAAATATTTAATAAGAAAAATTTAAAAATTTGTACTCTTTCCCGAGAAATTAATTTAAAATAATTAACACTCATAATAATGAAATAATTAGGAAATATTATGTCCAAATAATAATAGAAATAACAGCAACAAGGCCATATGAATGGGGCACCCAATGAGACTCGAACTCACTCGTGTAGGTTTGCTTGTCGAGCTTGCTAACCATAACACCACCAGAAGCGCCCTAAATAACAGCCACAATGACTACAGTAATAATACAAGTAAAGAAAACGATTGTAATTTTAAAATTAAAGCTAATAGTCCTATGAAAGCTTTGTGTAATTTCGAAAATGTAATATACCAAGGGGTTATTTTCCCAAAAGAAAATATTAAAAAAGAAATAAACAAAAGCTTATATCGGAATTTCATCGACAAGATGGAAATTAAGGTTTAATAACCACATTCATTCGTTTTCGCATGGACGCTTTAAAAATAAAATAGCCTTATCAAAACATTTTCGGGAATTGAAAAAAAAAGGTTTAATCCCAGAAATTCAATGGAGTATATTAAAAATTTCCAATACTCCGAGCTGTTTTCATTGTAGAAATAATTTGTGTCTAGAAGAACATATACAAATTATGTTAAATTCTGATCCCGGTAACCTATTAAATCAAAGATGTGATTTAATAGCGATATGTAAGCATAGAAATAAATTTAAACTATCGTCGAAAGTTTGAGTAGATAGTCAAAGTTAATATTTAACTATAATTTATCAAATTGGTATAGATATTTTAACTGGGTTAAAGAAGTCTTACCATTAACGGCATGGGTTTTGTACCTTTCAAAGAAAAAATGATGAAATACTAATTTTGATTAAAATTGATAGTTTTGTTAAAAATTGTTGAAATTTGGATATGTATTACCGTGATTGCTAAATTGTTCATTTTGTTGGTTTTGTAGTTGTCTTAATCTAAAACGAGTAGGGACTGGAGCTAGCCTTACATGGGTAAAGGCTAAAATGAATCTCTTTTCTCCCCTGCTTCTTTCCTTTGACTATCCCTCTAGTCTGTTTTGCATTTTATTTTATTTTATTTTCTTGTTGGGTCGGATGAAGTCC
>OY757912.1:92170037-92232537 GCA_963585895.1 Sepioteuthis lessoniana
ATGGACTGTTCTGCAAATCCTCTGCAGCCTATCTATACAGGGAAACTATGTGCACCACCCATTGTCTCAACAACTTTCTAAGAATTCCTAATATTTACAAAACTTCCTCTCAAAGCCTACCTCCATGTGTTCTTCCCATGGGACCGTTAATTCAACCAAAATTATTTGTTTTGTTGAATCCGTGTAGATTATTATATCCGGCCGTAGTCTAGAGGTAGTGATATGTGCAGGGAATTTCAATTGTTTCCCAAGGTCAACTCTTATCTGTCAATATGAAGTAGATGATAGATTGGGATACTTTGGTTTCTCGTTGGCTGTCGTCCTCATTTTAACAAATTTAATAACTCTTTTACAGGGAACAAACTTACTTCTTTGCAAAGCCTCTGTTATAATAAGGGCTGTCGCCTCTAGCACTTTATCATGTCGCCAACGATAACGTCCTTCCGCCAAGGCTGTTTAGCAACTACTTAAAATATATTGTAGTGATCTCTTCTCCGGACACAAAAGGCAGTTTGGAGTTTCTGTCTTACCCCATAAATGTAGATTCGCCGGGCTGGGTCATAAACCATTTTGACCAGGAATTTCGTGCGACTGCAGTCGGTCTTCCAAAACATGGACCAGGACACTTTACGGCGATCAATTTTATCCCATTTGGTCCAAGCGCCCTGTTGACCATATCCAACCCGCTTGGTCATCCTTTTTTCTTCCATTACTGCCCTTACTTCGTTTTGAATAAGTTTTTGCCCTTCCTTTATCGTAACTTTTCCGGGGCAATAGGTAGGAATAAGATCAAGGTTAGCTCTACTCTTTGCAACTGATCCTACTATCAATTTTACCCTTAGGTTCCCTTCTGCAATGGCTAGCTCTTTTGCTGCGCTCCATTTCCGTCCCGTCAAGACCTCAATACCTGCGTTAGTCACTTTAGGATCCCTGGAATTTTTTATACTGGTAGATTTCTCTTGTCTGAGAAACCATAAACTCCCCTACGAGTCCTCTAAATGACAGTTGAATTGCATTAGATGACCCATAAAGGGCCGCACTATTCAAGCAATGAGGTAATCCTAAACATCGACGGAGGAAACTTCTGATGTTCCTCCTAATTTCTCTACGATTGATATGGGGACGCTATATACATGTAAAGGCCATAATAGCCGTGGCAGCACGCTACGGTGATATAAACAGGCTTTAAAACGCCCTGGCAATCTACACTTATCTATTCTATCCATCCATGACTTAAACTCCTTACGTGTTTTCTCGATGGCTGGTTTATCATGTAGCGCCTTGCAAAACCATTTTCCAAGACTTCTTATTGGTCCGTCTGCCAACGCTGGAATGGGTATTCCTTCAATGGTGAAGTGATATTCCTTCACCATTCCTCTCTTAAGTACGACCGATTTACATTTCAGAGGCTTAAATGTCATTCTAGCCCACTTTATATGCCTTCCAACCCACGTAACAACCATCTACATCCTGTCACGGAGAGTGTCGTGACTGTGAGATCATCCATGTAGGCCCTAAATGGGGGTTGCCGAACCCTACTGATAGAGACGGGTCTGCGACATTCATTTTCGGCAGACTTCACAAGCATGTTCATGGCCAGTGTAATTACATTGTGTCACATTTGGCCCGTTGCTATGGGTGTAATATAATGGCCGAGGGATTTCTTTTTATGCCTTTGAGTTTAGTTAAGCTGAGAACCTTTCGGCTCAGTGCATGGGTTACTTAGGTGCAACATTAACACAGGTGTTCACGCTCGTACACGGAGCAGACGTGCCACTCAGAGATGTCACCATAGCCCAAATAGGAAACAGGGGCTACAGAGTGCTGGTGGAGGATTTTGGGGATTTTGAAAAAGTCAGTTAGTTGAGTTGAGACTAGACACCGGACGAGAAGGGTCGACTTTCGGGGCTCGCAGAAGCCAGACGAATTTGCGCGCTACGGGCGCTGCACGAGATGGCGGGGTGACAAAGCCAGAATAGAAAGAATGTGTATCTCTCTCCTCATGTCGAAGAACCCTTAAACTCAAAGGTAATAAAAAGCTTCGTACCTGAACTAAGAAGTCGTAAGTGTTTTTCGTGTTTCGAGATCCTATGTTCTATATATATATGAACATCCCATGTACGTTTCACACATAGCCGTATCTGGCTATGGTACATGGGGTTAAGTAAAAATATTGTTAATCTAACGTCATACTATAACCTTTTGATTATATTCAAATATCGGAAAACTAATTTGAAAAATGATTCACTGCGTTCCAATTTGTAATGACAGGTTTCGTCTATCTGTTTGCTGATATGCGACGATGGAGCTAAGAAAAATAATGTTTAGAGAACAATGTAATGGAGGACACGAAAAATTAAAGCATTAAGACTAATGTTATGTAGCTGCTGCCTACCACCACCTGTTAATTTGCCGTTCAGATTCAATAACGGGAACTCTCACAGAGATAGTGAGATACGATTGTTTACGATATTTAGGGATTTTTAAAGGGTCAAGCTGCTAGATAACAACATGTAAAGAACAAAAACGACCTAAATTTCAGAACTATTGATTCCAAAACTGCGAATGGTCTGCCATTTAACATTTTTTTTTCGACCACAAAATACCACTTCACGTCTTTCTCGTTGGGAAGGTGGTTAAACCACAGTAATAAAATGAATGATATTTTTTTCAGTGATCATGTGTTTGAGATCTTCTAATCTTCGTCACCGGAAATATTCATCTAGACATACCAATGAGACATTAACCGGACTATTAGCCTAATGAGTAGAGTGTTCGCCAATGGTCCGGGAGACCAGGGTTCAATCCCAATCCGAGTCATACCAAAGAGTCTGAAAATGGTACTGATGCAACCTTACTAGGCACTCAGCACTATAAGGTGAGGATCAAGGGTAAAGTTGAACAATCATGGGAATGGAGTAACGCCTTCTCCTACACCTCGGTGTAGTTGCTTTAGAAACTGAAGTCTTAGGGTTGCCCTCTACTAAGATCGCCAATTTTACTTACTATATATATATGTGTGTGTGTGTGTGTGTGTACAGCGGTCGTGTCAATACTGCTGTATGGATGCACTACATCAACGCTAACAAAACGTATGGAGAAATAGCTTGACGGCAATTACACAAGAATGCTGCGATCAATATTGAACAAGTCCTGGAGACAGCACTCAACAAAGCATCAGCTGTATGGCCACTGACCACCCATCACGAAAACTATCAAAATTAGACGAAGCAGACATGCGGGACACTTCTGGAGAAGTAGGGACGAGCTCATAAGTGATGTACTCCTGTAGACCCCTTCACATGGACGAGCAAAGGCAGGACGTCAAGCTCGAACCTACATACAGCAGCTCTTTGCTGATACAAGACCTGCCGAAAGCAATAGACAATAGTGAGGTGTGGCGAGAGAGCGTCATAAATATCGGTGCTGATAACATGACATGATGATGATGATGATATGTGTGTATGTGTGTGTGTGTGTGTGTGTGTGTGTGTGTGATTAATATTTATTGTAGTAGTAGTAGTAGTAGTAGTAGAGAGCATTATTTCGTTTTGAATTTTAGTAGTCTTTCCATTATCAGCAAATGTACTTTTGTATTCTCTCTTATATTGTCCTCTTCTGAGTTTTCTCTTGGTAATACCATTTCTGAATGAAGGGGTCGTATAGCTAGCATCGTCATTGTGAAAACATGTCAAACCACTTTAATCTTTATGTATTTTATAAGGCTTTTAAGTTTATTACGAATAAAATTGTAATAGCCAAATACCGTCTATCTATGAGAATACACACGTTGGGAGGTTTAAAACTCAGTAATAAAGGGTGTGATATTTTTTTGTGACTAAGTGTTAGATTTGTTTCTTTCTTAGAAACTCCTTGTCTTCTGTTCACCTCGTTGTGGTGTCCATCAACTTTCCTTAAAACCCTGCAACACAGAACTAAGCTCTTTTATTTTATCCTATGCTTTTACAATGTTTTTATTATATCATCAGTAATTTCTGTTCTTGGTATATTTGGACGATTTCTGAACAGCAAAATCATTCTGGCTTTACGTTTCCACCAAACTGATCATTTCTTTCTGGGCAGAGAAGTTTGACATTCATAAACTTCCAAATTAACCATTTATAAGTGTAAACATTCAATAAATTGTCTAGCGACTCTCAGTAGAATTTGATTTGTTCATTAGAGTCTCTTGTGAGCACGGATTTCCAGGAGGGAAACGATAATCAATGAAAGACGATGAATAAAAGTGTTCATAGATATTTTGTAGACATTTGGTAAACAATATATAATAATTTTTTTAAGGTATTTCTCCCATCTAGAAGAAAAAACATTGCCTAATTTATATAATATAAAATTCCTATTATGCTTGCATGTGAACATCACGTCGAATCCCGCGTTGAGTATATTCACGTCCACGTCTTTTCAGTCAATTCTAATCTTACATTACGGAATGGTCCTTTATTGATACCCTCATTCAGATGAGCAAGAAAGTTGTAAATATAACGTTGATGCATTTCCTCTTACAATAACATAATATGATGTAAAAACTAAAATAATTCTGGTGGTATCATGAGGTATTGATGGGGAGATCTGTATTAGAGTCAGTATGTTTTGACTCCGATAACATTCCTGATCCCAAAGGGATTACACGAAGAAAACTCTGTTGGCGATATATTTGCCTTTTTTGTTTTGCTTCGTTTTGTTTTTACAGCATTTGCCTGAAATATAATATGATATATACATGCATTTACCCAACCCTTCGGCCACTAGCAAAATTTGAAAACCATTGACCTATTGGGTTGAGTGTTCGCTAATGGCCCGAGTTGAACGGGATTCAATCCCAGGTCAAGTCATACCAAAGACTCAAAAAATGGTACTTGATATCTCGTAGCTCCGCATTATAAGGTATATATAAAGGTTAAAGTGGATCAATCTAAGGAAAGGAGTAGTGCCCTTCCCTACGTCTCGGTGTAGTAGCTATTCAAAAGGGAGCCTTCGGGTCGCTCTTTACTTTATGATGGTTTGAATTCAGAAATCTGTTCTACTCCGAGATTGGTTACATAACCAAGGATAGAGACCAATCTATTTACGTATAACCTATCGTAAACAAATGAATTGATGTCTTCATCAAGGGCATTACCGCAAAGGAAAACACAAATAACCCCGTCCAGGAATTGAACTTAGGTCAGTAAATCAATAATTTTATGGGTTCAAGTTATTATTCACTATTTTGTAAAAGTCTTTTGTTCCCACAGAATTACATGGTTTCAAAAAATTATGACACGCTAACAAGCCGATAATTGTTACCCAAGGAACAAATAGGATGCTGCAAGTGGACCAGAGGCACTGAAGAGCTACTTTACATTGATCAACATATCCTCAACAAGAGCAAGACGATACGGAAAATCTATGTATGGCCTGGATTGACAACAAAAAGGCATAGGATATAGTTATGTAAAGCTGGGTAATAAACTGCCTCAAAATGTTCAAGATATCAGTTGAATTCATAAACTTCATCGAGAAAACCATGAAAACCTGGAAAGTAGAATTGATAGCAGAAGGGAATAACTTGGCGAAAGCGAAGATCCAAAGAGCTATATTCCAGGGAGATGAACTATCAGCATTACTATTTGTCACTCAGCCATATACTCAGGAAATGCACAGTTGGATAAGAACTTAGTAAATCGCAGGAAAAGGTCAATCACCGACTGTATATGGGTGACATAAAACTGTTTGCAAAAAAGGAAAAAGAATTTGAAACTCTTATGTACGCAGTGAAAATATACAGTCAGGATTAGGAATAGAATTTGGTAGAGAAGAATGCACCATGTTAATTATGGAAAGCGACAAACGTCACATGACGGACGGGATGGAACTACCAAATCGAGAAAAAATTAGAAAATTAGGAGTAAAAGAAAACCTACGAATACTTGGGAATATTGAAAGCTGACAACATCAAATAAGAGGAGATGAAAGAAAAAATTAAGAGATAGTACCTTAGGTGAATCAGAAAGCTACTCGAGATAAAACTATATGATAGAAACCTTATCAAAGAGATAATACCTGGACAGTCCCCCTTATATGATATGCAGTACCACTCTTGAAGTAGGCGAGAATAGAACTTAAACAAATTGATCCGAGAACAAGGAAACTAATGACCATGCTTAAGGACTTACATCCCAGAGACGATGTAGATTATGTCTCTGAAAAGAAGGAGGAAGATGATTTACCAGTATTGAAGACAGCGTTAACATATTAATACAACGACTCGAAGACGACGTAGAAAAGCACGAAGGAAGACTGATTACAGACATATAAAACAATACTGACAACACGAGGAACAGCAGAACGGAAATAAGGAGATTATAAAAATGGGAAGAAAAATAACTCAATGGACGTTTTACGCGACTAACAAGCGACATCTCACACGAGAAAACGTGAATGTGTCAAAGAAAGGGAAACTTTAAAAGAGAAACTGAATCTCTTCTAATGGCAGCACAAAACAACTCCATGAGGACCAATCATATCAAAGCGAAAATAGCAAAGACGCAACAAAACAACAGATGTAGGTTATGTGGATGTAGAGACGAAACGATCAATCAAATAATAATTGAAAGCAGTAAATTAGCGCCGAAAGATTATAAAACTAGACACGACTGGTGATCCACAAGGAATTGTACAAGATTTAATATGACCATACAAGCAAATGGTATATACACGGCCAAGCATCTGTCCGGAAGAATGAGACGCACAAACTCCTCTGAGATTTTGGGATACAAATGGCTCATCTAATCTTGGCCAGACAACCAGACCTTAAAATAATTAACAACAAAAAAAAGAGAACTTGAAAAATTGTGGACTTTGCTGTTCCGGCTGACCACAGATTAAAACTGAAATAAAGTGAAAAGAGGAATAAGTAGTCCGACCTTGCAAGGGAATCAAAAAGCACTATGGAATACGAAAGTGACGGTTATACCAATTGAAATTGGTGCTCTTGGTACATACACCAATGGATTGATACAAGGACGAGAGGACTTGGATATAAGAGGATGAGTAGAGACCCTCCAAACTACAGTATTGTTCAGATTGGCCAGAATACTGAGAAGAGTCCTGGAGACTTGAGGAGATTTGATGTCACTCAAACTCCAGTAAAAAACTGTCAGCTAACGCTGATGGGAAAAACTCTCAAGGAGTAACTATGATAATAACCTAGATCTTTGTTTGAGTAAAGAGCTATGGAAAATGAAGTTAATAGTGATACCGATTAAATTGGTGCACTCGGTACAATCATCATAGATTGGTACTGGGACTGGAACACTTGGAAATAAGAAAGAAACAGCAGGTAAAAACCATCCGCTAACGCTGCTGTGAAAAACTCTCAAAAGAGGAAAATAATAATAACCCTTTTTAAACATTTATAACTAAAAATATTTCAAAGCAAATAATTCCCAATATACATGACATCAATGATTTCTATTGGATAAAAATAATTTTAGCAGAAATTTTTAACACAAAAATGGAATCCTAACCGCTACCACAACGAAGTAAGGTTGTACTAGGCTCAAGAAATGGACTCTCATCATCTGACAGATTTTAGTGTCATATCCAGGATACCTCCTTCTGGAGGGCTCTTAATCTTCTTTAGGGGATACAGACAGCAAATTTTAAACCTTCTCGCAAGAGTGTATAAAAAGATGAAGGGAATGCTGGTTAACAAGATGAACGGTAATGCTGGTTAAGAAGTTGAAGGGAATGCTGGTTAAGAAGTTGAAGACAATGCTGGTCAAAAAGATAAATGAGAGTACCGGTAAAAAAAGGTTAAGAGAATTCTGAATGTAAAGATGAAGGGAAATACATGGTAAAAAGATTAAAGGAAATTTTACTCAAAATGCTCGTGAAAAAGATGAAGAAGAATTCTGGTTAAAAAGATTAAGGGAAATGCTGGGTAAAAAGCAGAAGAGAGATGCTGGTTATAAACATGAAAGAGAATGCTGGAAAAAAGTAAAGAGGATTTCTGGTTAAATATGAGAAAGGAAGTGTTTATCAAAATGATGTAGAGTAATATTAGTTAAAAAGATGAAGAGAAACACTGTTTGTTAAAAAAATGAATGTGAATGTTAGTTAAAAAGCTGCAAAAGATGCTGGTTAAAAGGATGAATGTAAATACTGGTTTAAAATGTAAAGGGAATACAAGGAAAATGTGAAGGGGTATGAAAGGTACAAAGATGAAACGGAATGTTATGTAAAATTGTGAAGAGGAATTCTGGGTAAAAAGAAAAATAGGAATGCTGGGTTGAAATATTAAGGGGAATGTTAGGTAAAAAGATAAAGGGGAATGTTGGATAAAAATGTGATGGAGATTGCTGGGTAAAAAGATAAAGGGGAATTCTGGGTAAAAAGATAAAGGGGAAGACTAGTTAAAAAAGAAAAAAGGAGAATGCTGGATAAAAAATATGAGGGGAAATGCAGAGAAAATATGAATGGGGGATGATAGTTAAAAAGATAACTAGGAATGCTGGGTAAAAAGATAAAGGATATTTCTGGGTAAAAATGTCAAGAGGAATGTTTGGTAAAAAGAAAAATGGGAATTCCAGGTAAAAATTTCAAGAGGGTAAATAATGTGAAGGGGAATGCTAAGTAAAAAAGATAAATTGGAATTCTGGGTAAAACGTTGAAGGGGAATGCTTGGTAAAAAGATAAAGGGGAATTCTAGGTAAAACGTGGAAGGGAAATGCCAGGTAAAAATTAAAAGGGAATGCTGGTAAAAAGATAATGGGAAATACTGGGTTAAAATGTGAAGCGAAATGCTTGGTAAAAAGATTAAGAGTAATGCTGGGTAAAAAGTTGAGGAGGATTGGTGGGTAAAAATCTGAAGGGGAATGCTTGGTAAAAATGTTAAAAGGGAATACTTGGTAAAAACATAATGGGGAATGCAAAGTAAAAAGTTAAAGGGTCATGCTGGGTATAAAGTTGAAGAATGCTAGGTAAAAATGTGAAGGGGAACGCTGAGTCAAGATGTGAAGGGGAATGATGGGTAAAAAATTGAAGGTGAATGCTGGGTACAAAAAAGGGGGAAAGCTGGAAAAAATAACTTGATGGGTAATTTTCGTTAAAGTGATGAAGGAAAATCCAGCTTATACAATTTTGTGAAATATTAGTGAAAAAAATAAAAGTTAATACTGATCAAAAAGATGAAAACTACTAGTTGCAATGTTGAAGGAAATCATCATCAGCATCATCATCATCATATCGTGCTGGCAGCACGGATATCCCTGACCCTCTCTCGCCACTCCTCCCTATCGTTCATCGCCCTAGGTAGGTCTTCAGGACAACAACCTGTATCCTCACATAGCTGCTGAATGTACGTTTGTGCTGGTCGTCCTGCTTTTGCGCGGCCATGTGTGGGGATCCATAAGAGTACATCTCTTATGAGTTCATCTCTGCTTCTCCAGCAATGTCCTGCATGTCTGGTTCGCCTAACTTGAATAGTTTTCGTGATAGAGGGCAGGTGGCCGTACAGTTGGTGTCTTGTGGGGTGTTGCTGCCAGGACTTGTTCAGGATTGCACGCAGCATTCTTGTGTAATTGCCATCTAGTTTCTTCTCCAGCCGTTTTGTTAGCGTCCATGTAGTGCATCCATATAGCAGTATCGATGTGACCGCTGCCTGGAAGAAACTGCGTTTCATTTTATCGGTTAGGTCTGATTTCCATATAGTCGATAGCCTATTGATAGCTGTCCATGCTTTCGTTAACCTCGTTTCGATGTCCTTTTCGGTTGATTCGACGCTGCTTCCTAGGTACATGAATTTGTCTACTAGTTTAAGAGGGGTTCCTTTTAGAGTGGAGATGTCCCCCGTTTGGTTATAGCACATATATTCCGTTTTGTGTGCATTAACATAGAGGCCTATGCTTGCTGCTGCTCGTTCCAAACTATGCAGAAGTGTTTCGGCTTGGTCAGGTGTATTTGCCAGTATCGCTATGTCATCGGCGTAGTCGGCGTCGGTAATTGTTGTTGCGGGGTATCTTCTGCTTCTTTTCTTCGTCAGTTCGAAGCCATTCTCTTTGATTTTGTCAATCGATGTTCTAAGTACGTAGTCTAGACAAATGATAAAGAGATACGGAGCCAGCGTGTCCCCTTGTAGTACTCCTGCTACAATGTCGAAGTATTCTGTGTCTCCATCTGGTGATCGTACTTTTACTTTAGTGTTTCTATAGAGAATCGTTATTGCCGCTACGGTTTCTTTAGGTATGCCGTACGCTAGTAGGATTTGTTCCATCTTTCCTCTGTGAATGGAGTCATATAAATTCTCTTTAAAAAGGTGCAGAAAAGTACAAGTTAAAATGATAATGGGGATTACTGGTAAAGAAGATAAGGGTGATTATTTGTCAAATAGATGAAGGAGAATGCTGGCTAAAAGAAACGAGTGGAAAGCCGATTAAGAAGGTGCAGGATAATACTAATTATAATGGTTAAAGAATATTCTGGTTTAATAGGTGAAAGAAAATATTGGTTAAAAAGATAAAGAAAAATACTTATTGAAAGTATGAAGGAAATCATAATTAAATGAGGAATGGAAATTACAGGTTAAAAAGATGAAGAAAAATATTTGTTAAAACGAATATCAATAAAGAATGATAATGCTCTATTCAGAAATCTAAACTAATAAAGTATTTACTTCTGTAATGAACTTCTAACGATTTTTATATTCTTAAACTCCTAACGTAATCATTTAAATCACATAAGATGTCGATATATATATATATATATATATATATATATATATATCCCTCGAGGGTTGTGCTCTATAGCCAGGAAAGGAAGAGGTTTGCCACTAGCGTGATGCATGGCTCTTCATATGAATTGAGCTCTTGGTAGCCGTTAAGTGGATATATGTAAACAAAAACAAATGTGATACATAGGCGTTTAAATTTCCCTCGCTTACGCTCGTTTCCTCGTGGCTGAGTGGTAGAATCTTGAAGAGTTCTGATAGAACGAAAGAGATCTTTCTGTGAATGACTATATATATATATATATATATATATATATATATATTGTTTCTGAAAGACTCTGATTCGGACATAATTGTGTTTGAATGGAGAAATATATTTTCAAACATGAGAAGATAAAAAGAAAAAAAGAACGTAATTTAACAAGTAGCAAAAATTGCACAGAAACTAGGCACATTTGTTAGTATTTCATATCAGGAAGCTTGAACTAAATATAAACTGTGAGTTGACAATTCTAGCGTGATGTCTGATGAGAGTGAGAAATTTTTAGCATTAAGTTTATGACCAACAAGTAAGACATTTTTTAAGTAAAGACTAAAATGTTGAAAGAAAATACTGAGTATTTAAGAAGAAATCAAAATGAATTATGCGGTGTTTTTTAGAAGAGATAATTTTTTAGGAAATATATACTGTGCATATTCATTTATAAGTCGATATCGTGTGTACGTCAATCCTAGATAGTCCCGAAACCATTGATTAATTTAATTTATTTTTGAAGATCATGGATGGTTCAAGTAGTTTCAATTATACCTTACTTTTAATCTCACAAATTATCACTCTTGTATAAGTCAATGTATTTTTCAGACTAACATTTTTGTCTTCAAATTCAAAATTTTGACCTATACAAGAATGTGGGGAAAATATGAAATCGTGAGATTATGATAAACGGAATTTATCATTTCGAGATATTAAAATTGGAAAGCGGAGACATATAGATAAATGGTTTGTCACCTAATTGAAAAACTCGTGTATTTCCCTCGGGTTCCAAACATTGACGCCAAACTACAGGTAGAAAAAAACAACTTGAGAGACTCTTTCAACTTAGATTAGTTTACAAAATTTCTTAATCAGAAATACAGGGCAGGCAGTTTAAATTCAAATTTATATTATTTATCGTCGACATAAACAGAGTTAATCAAAACAAAACTGTTACTTCATCGCAGAAAATCATATGCTAATATATTATTGGAGTTGATATTTTTTTTAAATCTAAGTTGGGTGTCCTGTATTTTAAGGAGACAAATTTGGTAATATAATCTTTGAAAAATTGACCTTACAAAATCTTTCTCATATATTTCGTTTCTTCTTGTACTGAACGACACTTAGCAAAAATTAAATAGCGAGAAAATCGAAGAAAACAATAAATAAAAAAGAGCAAACATTATAAAAAAATATCTTAAGGAAATAACGTTTAAAAAATAGAGAAGGGTGGAAAAACGTAAAATAAAACAGAAATTAAGTAAGAAAAGAAAGAATGTAAAAAGAATGAACGAGGAGAAAAGAAAGAGGAAATCTGTTGAAGGATAGAAAACTGATTTCAAGAAAAAGTGAATTGAAAAGTAAATAAAAATAGTTCTTTAAAAATTAAGGCAGGATGGAAAAAAAGAGACAAAAAAACGCGATGTGAAAAGTAAGCGTTATAAAAGTAAATTCGAAAAAAAAAAAAAGAAAAAAGTAAGAAAGAAAAATAAAGGAGAACAGAAAGAAAGAAACAAAGAAAGAAACAAAGAAACAAATAAACTGCTGTTAATATATATATATATATATATATATATATATATATATACGTCAGTTTACATCTATTTATCTTTTTACGTCTTTATATTTATCAACGTATCCCTACATTAACTAGTGGGCAGAAATAATATCAACAACGTGCTAGAAAGCAGCCTTGCAATATACGAGTTCGAATTCCAGTCACGCTGTTAATTTCGCATTAATATCCTTAGGAATAGTATTAAGAAATCCTATCTCCCCAATATAAAAGTTAAATTTTATCACCGTTGTCATAGAAAGATTGCTTTGACTTGAAAATACTTCGTATCATTCAGTGAGGCCAATCTGGAGAAAAGATTTTAATATCAGCAAAAACGGAGATAATTCTGGTGCCCGCGTATCTGACATTTCATTTCCTTATGTGAATTCTTTGTCATCTCTTCCTCCCGTCTTTGTTTCTTTGTCTCCACCAACTTTCATCTAGATCCCTGTAACTACAATATATGTGTATTTACTTTACTCCTCAGCATGATCAGAATGCAAGACAAAGTCCCTGTTTAATCGGAGTTTAACAAGTTTGAATTCCAAGTTTTCACTCTAATTGATCGGTTGCCATACTGAGACTAGAGAGCCCTGACTTCTTTACTATTTACCAATAGGTGAAAAAGAATTATATATTTAAAAAGATTATTGATGTTATGAGAAATCAAAAAAACTTGTTCAAGATTTAGATTATATTTGTTGTGCCTATCCCCTACTTCTAAAACCATGAAAACATTGGCGCTTCATCTGCAATATATATATATATATATATATATATATATATATATGGTTTAGGTAAATACTAGGGCTTACTGGGCTCTTTAGCTTTTAGAGATCATAAAGAAAAGAAAATAAAGTCTAAATTTAAAGTATCTCTTCTCTGCTTAAAAATTCGTAGTATGCCCTAGCTTGCTCAAAACAGGGGTTTGTTTTATTTTTACACACAAAATCGGTTGTTTGGTTAGAAAATAAGGAGAAATAGCCGAAGATTATTATTTACAAATGTATATTTGACCTTTTAAATCTTCAGATAACTATTTTTTCTTCGAAATGAAATATACTTATACGTTTGTATTACGGCTTCTTTTTTCGATTTATTGAGCTAACAAGACATCTATATATGGAGGCGCTTGTTGTCTAATGTTCGAAAGAAAATGGACACAGCTAGCCGAGTTCAACATCTGGAGTGGGCTTTTTTCCATTTTAAATAACGCTTATACCATTAAAAAATGTAAGCATCTAATTGATTTCCATCTGCTAAGGGTCAATAGTAGAGCCGGCCGGGCTTTTTAAGCTAAGATATCGGATCCTGGAGAAAGAGAAACTCTCTATTAAAATATATCACTTCAAGTCTTCCTTATTTTAAGATCAGTCTTGACGGAGGTTTTAATACAGTAATTTGGACGCTAACAGAACGGCTGGAGAAGAAGCTAGACGGCAATTTTACAAGAATGTTGCAAGCAATATTGAACAAGTCCTGGCAGCAACACCCCACAAGACACCAACTATACGGCCACCTGCCTCCCATCACGAAAACTATCCAAGTCAAACGAACCAGACATGCAGGAAACTGCTGGAAAAGCAGGGACGAGTTCATAAGTGATGTACTCCTATGGACCCCCACATATGGCCAAGCAAAAGCAGGATGACCAGCTCGAACATTCATACAGCAGCTATGTGAGGATACGTGGTATAGCCCTGAAGACCTGCCAGAGGCGATGAACGATAGGGAGAAGTGGCGGAAGAGGGTCAGGGATATCCGTGCTGGCGGCACGACATGATGATGATGTATAAATTGACTGGCAATTTTCCTTTTACCACCTGTCTGACTCCATCTCATTTTCATCTCCAGGAACGTTCGTTAATTTTTTTCTTTGTAATGAAATTATTTTACTCTATTTTCATTGAAGCTTTTTTATTCATTGAGCTAAGTAGACATTTTCCATATGAATATTATAATGAATATATCAGTTTCATGAATGTCATATAGCGATTTGTTTTACACGAGATAAACCGAATATAGTCCCATATTGTCTGGAGCCGCTACACCACTGATTCGCCCAAGGTTTGCTCTGACGCCATAAGCCCTTCTGTCTCTGAATTTACATATTTAGATACGATTAAGTATATGTGTTTAAGAGCAAGAATGATTATATGAGTATATATGCATATAATCCTGGCTTATATGTATGTATATGTGTTATATAACATATGACATGGATTTTCGGTTCGTTCCAAGTGACCCCATGTGCTTTGGCAAGCTGTCACATTTTGATGAGTAAACAGGAAGATGACAGCACGATCAGAGCAGTCGGGTACTACAGGTGTGTAACCTGAAGGAGACCACGTAATAAGAGGTGCCCGTGGTGTAGTCGTTATCGCCGTAGGAAATGAACGCGGCGATACGAGTTCAAATCCTGGACGAGACTGATTGCATTTCACATTGCACTAATACCCTTGGGAAAGGTATGAATCCAATTATTCTTCCTCCAGCTATGGGTAAATAGTAGGACGGACTAGGTTCTTCAGCCTTGGTTAGGCAACTAGTCTAGGAGAAGGAAAACTCTGAATTCAAACCTGTTAAACTCCGCTTAAAAATTGACCTTGTTTCATATCCTGCCCGAGCGGAGGGGTTGGTAAATAGTACCACGTGATAAGAACCACACGGTGAGATTTAGACAGAGTGCATATAATCGCAGTCTAGTGAGGGACACGCAGCGGATAGGAGGCGTCTCTGACAAGATTGCAAGGGGGCGCAAGCGTTGGCATCCCCAGGATCCTGGAAGAAGATATGGGAAGAAGAAGTATATGTCCCTCCACACATCTCCCACACACCACAGAAAAATCAATCCTATCGAGACTAACATGTGAGACATATATTTTTCTTAAGAAGTGTGTTCGTTCGTTCATTGAAGTTCGTAAATTATGTTTGATTATGTTTCCGCTTGTATATGTATGTGATTATACAACATATACATATGGGTACAAGAATATTAATATAGGTGCGTACGCATATGTAACGGATATGCAGGTGTAAACATCGATGTGTGTGCATCAAAACGATTGCTAAACAAGTTAAGATTGTCAACAGATTTTGATATTCGAGGAAATAGAAAAAGAAGGATATATCGATAAGGATGAAAGGATTAGTTTTTAAATATCCGTCTTAAACAGACGTACTCAGTATTAGTACGGTCAGAGATCAGGACCGGTTACCACTTTTAAAGTATTTTATTTTTTTGTAAGAGCAATTTGCACAATAATTTTTTTCGCTTCTATTCGAAAAATAAATTAGGAGTTCTGCAGATAAATGGCAACCCAAATAGTTACAATTGGGTTGATCGTTGGACTGGGGCTGGTCCCTGTTCACCATGGTAACAAGATGAAAAGTGGAGAATTAAGAATTAAACGTTTGACAGAATGGGATAGGAAATTGACCAATCTTCGTTTTCCGTCGATATTAAGATTAAGGTCTCAGCTCTCTTTCATATTGCGAAGTGACACACTCAAGTCCCGACCGAGTTTAAACGAAAAGAGAATGTTTCTTTAGTTAAGTCGCCCATCCGACTTTATTTTAGGGTTCGTTTTATTTCTTTTTCCTTTATGTTACTAAGTCATGATTTGTGCAGTTTCCACCAAAATCGGTTGTCTATGATTTCCTTTTTGAAACTAACAAAACGCGGCGGCAAAGCCTTCACTTAGCCGGCCAGACTAGGATGACTGCTATGATCACTGCCATAGTGTAAGCCTTGTGGCTTGTTCGAGTACTGCTCGGTCGAGATCTGCTGCGTGGATAACAACTTGGACTAATAGGTTTTGCAAACGAGAAACTTGGAAAATATCCAAGATTTACCGAAATTAAACTAATTACTTCAGAATTGTAATTTATCGTCTCTTTTATGAAATGATTACGGTTCCATCTGACCAACGTGTACTTTCAGGGATCGACCAATTTCTTCTTGACTTAGAATGCATAAACGGCAACAGCAGCAGCGTCATCAGAAAATCATGTTGATAAACACGGATTGTCTTGACTCTCTCTCTCTCTCTCTTTCTTTCTCTCTCTCCAATCGTCCTCGTCAACCATTACTAACGACAGGCCCATTACTTGGCTTCTAGAGGCCGCATAAAGCTGATGAATGTAAGATATTACTGGTTGGCCAACACTGGTATGTCTATGTGTAGATCTTCACTGGAAAATGCCGCTTACGCCTTCACCTTCGCTTTTCTAGCAGTACTCACCCTATCGTGTTCGTCTTACTAGCGTGGTTTCTGAGATAGGTGGAAAGTGATCACACAGCAGCTGTTTTATTGGGTGCTGCTGCCTGGATATTCCTGTGAAGTTCCCAATTAGCTTTTCGAACAAGCACTTCGCTCAAATTCAGGTGGTACTGTCATATAATTGTACTGAGACGGCAACAGCTTGGAAGAATTTCCGTTTTATTTTACCAGAGAGATGAGATATTTATATGCTCGATAACCTCTTCATTATAAGATAGATGAACATATAGTAAAAACCATATTAATAAAAAATGTTCTCCCTACCGATCCTATCAAAAAAGTAAGACATATCATTTACTATAACAAATCTAAAACCTCCAACCTAATTATAATTCTACCTCGTCCTCTGGGCTTCTTGATTGGAAAAACGTCGCATATATGTTCAAATCTCCCTTGGGAGTCTGTGTCTCCAAAGAAAATAATACGTATGTTGGTCTTAATACTACAACACTTTCAAGCCGGCTTACGATGCACTTTAATGGTTCTAGCTCCATAGTCTTAAATCTTAAAACCCATTCAGTTCCCGAAACCAACTTTCGAAAAATTCTAGTTGAAAACACCACTCTAATAGCACACGTAATTAATAAGCTATAACTACAAATCCTTGAAGTCTTACATATAAAAACAAAAAACGAAAAAAACTAAAATCAATAGAATTAATTTGAAAATAGCGACAATGTTTTGGAATGCCGTTATCATTTTTTTTTAATATTCCTTCTTTCTTGGTAATATTCTATATCTATTTGATAGTGTTCTGTTTTTAAATTCATCAGCATCTCAGTTTCATCCAACTCTGCGTTTACGTAATTTTGTTGTTATAAAAATCCCCCAAAACCCTTTTCAAAAACTCTTTAAAAAGCACTCTTTATACATGCAAGCTACTTCTGATGATGGCCTAAGAAAGGTTTAAAAGCGCTCGGGACAATTTTGGTAAATTCATCCACCAATTCTAACCTAAAACCAAGACACTTATGAGGAAACTTAAAAGGATCTTAATGAAATTATATCGACAAAACGTGTCTTTATTATTTAATCAAACTAGCTTAAATGAAATACTGCCACCAAACCACACACACACACACACACACACACACACACACACATATATATATATATATATATATATATATATATATATATACTTTCTTTAAGAAAAAACAACGAAACCGGTCACATAGGATTATAAATTTATTTCAATCCTGTTACGCATTTTTTAAATTTCCAAAAACACGAAAAAAAATTAACAGGTCTTCTTCAGATCTTTTTGATAAAAAAACTAGAATAGACACATAAAAGTGGGAGGGGATGGAAGAGTGGGAGGGGATAGAAGAAGGGTGAAGAGATACTTCTTCATTAATCATATATATATGTATATATATATATAAGCTGTAATGGTTGACCTTACAACGTAAAGTAGGCTGCTGATGGTAAACAAACGAAGGAAAGATTTGCATGCATTTTAAAATGTGATCATGCATGGTTTTATTGACGAATAATAATTTTTAATAATATTAATTTTAGAATTGAATTCAATAAATGTGTATGAGTAAATAATCTTAAAATTATTGTGCGTTGTTTTAAAATTTATGTTTTACTCGGAAATAAAATAACCTTCAAGCAACGGTTATTTAAAATATTGAGCCATATAAGTACAGTAATAATGCAAATATGTGCTTTTTCCATAAACCATCATTATGTCTTTTTAAACTGACATTACTCCAGTAGAGTATAGTACATGTGATTTTTTTTTTCTGACATCAGAAATCTATCAGCTATGTATTAACTAAGCACGTTTTACTCATAAATGTTTATATTCCTACGAATCCACCATTTCTTGCTCTCTCGTGAAATTACGCCGATAAAAAAAAAAACATACTGTTGTTGTCTCACTTGTCGCCTTAAAGTTGTGACGTTCAGTCTTGTATTTTCAATGTATGTATTTTGAAACGCCTAGTGATATTAGCATTAATATTTTACTGGATTTGTTTTAAAGCTTTATTATTTTATATCAATCTCTGTGTTGATTTGCTAAATATGTTCACTAAACATGGGTTTAATTTGGAGGTGTTCCGGATGGCCTGCTGGAATTACGGTAAATGGTATGTATGTTTTTACGAGTACTGATTCACTAGTAGACCAATCGGTGTTAAAGATTTTGAATTTTAGCTCTGCCGTATGAGTCAACTCTTAGTTTTGTAGAGATTTTTTGAGGCTTACACAGTCGACTTATAAGCCGTAATTTACGTAATGGATATATATATATATATATATATATATATATATATATATATATATATATATATATATTCTCTTAATCTTTTTGATTGAATCTTTATGTCACTATTTTACTAGTCCATTGTTATTATTTATGTAAAAGAAAAAAATATACATAATTTTTCTTGCTTTCTTTATGTTAAATCTTCAATATTGTTTATCATTTATAACTTATAAAATGTAATGATTGTAGTATATGGCACCGCTAGACAAACAACGAAAAACTCGTAGATATATAAAAATATAATTCATATTTCCATTCTTCGACGGCGACAATTGTGTGTAGTAGGAATACTGTCAGAGAGAGTTCGCATATATCTTTCTCCTATAGTCCGTACCCTTTTTGTGAAGTAGTGCGTCGCCGGAGAACATACCTGAGAAGCGGACAGGTCTTCTTGAGTGACCAGTGGGTCTCTCCTTTCGGTTGAGAGACCAGCGGACCTCTCCCTTTCATTTGAGAGACCAGGGGATCTCTGCCTTCAGTCTAAATTTACAGACCTTATATTGCCTTTTCAAGTCCCATGCGGAAGTATGAACATCCTTTTCGCCTCACGCATTTTCTGTTTATGGCTAGTTCTTGGAACATGCATACTTCCGTTTTTTCCCGGTAATCTATTGATCTTATCTGCGATTGGAAATATCTGTCACTCTATCCATAGGCAATAAATTACATTCTCGCCATCATATTTTATATTTCTCTTTCCTGTGAAAACCACTTTATTGATATTATCTTGAGATTAGTTTATCGTCGCCAGCTAAGATCGTATATTACATGATGTCCGGCACTCTATGGATGCTATTAAAAAATTTAAGTCTTCTTATATGAACTGAGGAGGACACTTAATTCAGTTGACTGTCATTTTTGTTTTTTACTTTTGTCTTTTGTTGTTTTTTTTTTAATTTAAGGCATTTAGAAAATTGGGGTCGTTTCAAATTTTGTGCATTCTCCTTAAAATTATCTATAAACAAAGCAGTGTTTTCCCCAGATAAACTCAAACAACTGCAGAAATTTCTGGAAATTTCTGATCGGCAAAGCAAATGTAATTAGTTCTAGAAAATTAACCCTAAAATATCGATGAGGAAACGTGATGGTTTGTACAAGTAGAATTCTAGTCATAACTAAATTCTTTCTTTTGGTGACTCTTTGAGAATATTAATTTTGATGACATAAGAGGAGTTTCTAAACCATCAGTCGTGTGTCATCGTATATTGTATGGACCTTGGAATATTCGTTTAACTCCATTCTGTGTGGTGGTTTCCAAGATAGGTGAAAATAAAAACCTTTACGACAATTAATTAATTTTTCGCTATCCACATAAGTGTCTATCGATTTATATTTCTATTTTTAGCAAATGGCTGTAACAGTTTCCAAATAACGCTGACCGCTGCAATATTTGTAGCTACAAGTAATGCTTACATACAAACAATTGAGTTTTTGGTTGTGATTTGCGGCCAGGAAAACACATCTACTCTTAATTGGTCTTCTGATTTGATTATTTTCCTTATAGAATCTCTGTCCATGGCATTTAAACAGCATTTGAAATCTGAGGTTATTAGTGATACGTTTTACAATTTCTATCGTGTGATTTTTAACATAAACTCGTTACCTTCAATGATGGTAAGGAGTTTATATGTACATCTATCTATCTATCTGTATGTATATAGTACTCTCTCGTTGATTACGAGCGATATTGAACAAATCATGGTTGCAATATCCCACAAAACATTTGCTGTAAGTGTAGATACCTCCCATCTCTAAAACCAGGGCAGTAAAACATGGAAAAGTGATGACGAACTAATAAGTGACATTATTTAATAGAGCCTTACACATAGATGTGCCTGGATTGTCCGACCAGCAATAACTTATCTTCATTGACTGAGTAGAAACATAGGATAGTATATCTATCTATCTATCTATCTATTATCCGAGGATGAATCAAAAAGGTAGGAGTATACAGTTGAGGACTCAATGCCAATGGCTATCGACGTATAATTAATATGGGATTAAAAATACATCATAACTCAACGTGCAGAGCCCAAAATACTTTTTATATAAAAATAAAAAGAAAAAAAAAACTTCCTTGGCGTCATTATAAATTTGTTTCTGATCGTGATGACCATCATCAGATGTTGCAAGAAAAAATTAGTTGGGTGTTCTTATATTGTTTCCTGCCAGAATGGGATTTGAAAGGAAAATTTAATTTTCAAATTAAAATAATTTTTAATATATCTTTAATCTTATTTTTCAATCTAGAAAAAAATTTACGGGGGAATATTACACCTATTATTATATTTCATTTAGACAATATTTATATAATCCTTTTAAAAAAACTAAAAAAGTTACCCTAATTTAAATACTACTGAAAATTTAAAACAATCCCAATTCCGGAAAAATTAAATAGTAGCATGCGACTTATTTAAAATTATAGAGAAAATATGCATTCTTACTTCCGTTTAAACAATGATGTTTAATAAATATTAAAAAATATAATTCGTATTATCAGCAAATAATAATTCAATGCTGATATTAATATACAAAATCTTCTCCTGATTATTAAAATTATCGAAAAATATCCGTTATTATATATATATATATATATAGTTAGAAGCTTTGGTTTGGCGTTTGAGTCAACCGGATTTCGATCCCAGCTACGGGAAGATACTGTCTAGCCACACCGATGAGTTCTGATAGAACGAAACAGATCTGTCTGTGGATGACTATATATATATATATATATACTCCCTTACCCCCGTGGTGTTGAGTTCTCTGGTGAAGAAGTAATCGTGTTGCCATTAGCGTCTATTGCTAGCCTCTTCGTAGATGAATTGAGGTCTAGGCAACCGTTTAAACGGATGTATGTAAACAATAGTAATTGTGATTCATAACCGTTTAAAATTTACTTCGCAGCTAATATCACCTCGTGGCTAAAAGGTTAGAAGCTTTGATTTGGCGTTTGAGTCAACCGGGTTTCGATCCCAGCTACGGAAGATACTGTCTAGCCACACTGATGAGTTCTGATAAAACAAAACAGATTTGTCTGTGGATGAGTATATATATATATTAAGAAGCCAAAGAGAATTAAAATATCATATTGTCACTTAAGTTTCTTTAGTGTAAGCGGCATGTACCAACTATGGAATAGAAGGCACAACCATTAGATGTCATTATCAAATACATTTTCTAATGATAGAATATACCTTCTAATTCCTTGTTGATACATGACTCTTGTATTGATGAAACTATAATAAAGTTGTGAAATTTTAATTCCTTTTAGATACATTATTCCCTTGCCAATCAGCGTTTACACACTTTTAAATTCATCAAGTATTTCTGATTTCAAAGGATTTTTAATTCTCATCTATTTACTAAATATACGTGTATATGTGTATGTTTATGTATGTGTGTGTGAGTAAGGGAGAAAGAGAGACAGATACAGAAAGTCAGAGAGTATGTTTATATTGAGTGTAAACAGTAATCAACGTAATTCAGTCAATTAATTTTTAAAAAAATCTGAATTGCGATGATTGTCTTCGTCTTGAAAGAATATGGATTTTTTGTGTCTGGATTACACGTCATCATCCAGTTGTTCAACCCTCTAGGCACATATCAAGTTTCTTAAACTCATTCACTAATACAATAAAACCTAATTTAAAACATATCGTGTTGACCTCCAATCTAATCTTGCCAAATATCGTTAAAATATCGTGAGCTTGTTGTTAACGTCGATAAAGAATGCTATGTATTATCAATCAGCTAAATTACAATACTCAATCAATAAAAATGAATGCACATATCTAAACGTCCTTTTAAAACTATTATGATGACCTTCACTTAAAGTTCACCAGATTTAGTCAAAACAATCCTAAGCTTTCTTTTTGTATCGATGAAAGGAGCATGGTATATTTCATCATACTCCTAATTTTCATGTCAGGATAATTCTAAGATTGGTATGAAGGTCGAGATACTTCTAAAAAGCTTGGTAAAAAGGTCGAGATACTTCTAATGAGATTAGTATAAAGGTCAAGATACTTCTAATAACATTGGTATAAAGGTCAAGATACTTTTAATAGGCTTGGTATGAAGGTCGAGTTATTTCTAATAAGCTTGGTATAAAAGTCGAGATACTTCTAATAAGCTTGGTATAAAGGTCGAGTTACTTCTAGTAAGCTTGATATGAAGGTCGAGATACTTCTAATAAGCTTGGTATAAAAGTCGAGATACTTCTAATAAGCTTGGTATAAAAGTCGAGATACTTCTAATAAGCTTGGTATAAAAGTCGAGATACTTCTAATAAGCTTGGTATAAAGGTCGAGATACTTCTAATAAGCTTGGTATAAAAGTCGAGATACTTCTAATAAGCTTGGTGTGACGGCCGAGATACTTCAAATAATCTTGGTATGACGGTCGAGATACTTCTAATAAGCTTGGTATAAATGCTGAGATACTTCTAATAAGTTTGGTTTGAAGGTTTAGATACTTCTAATAAGCTGTGTATAAATGCCGAGATACTTCTAATAAGTTTGGTTTGAAGGTTTTATATACTTCTAATAAACTTGGTATAAAGGTCAAGATACTTCTAATAAGCTTGATATAAAGGTTATTATGATACTAGAAAACTTGAATTGGATCGATTGCCCAAACCTATCAGTTGAGAAGCCCTTGAAAATACTGCACCCAACAAAGTATTTGTTCAACTAAAAAGCCAACTTCCCTTTAGGTGGTGCAAATTTCACCATTCATGTTAATATATCTTTTATAATGCATTGTAATTTTTTTTTCAGTCCTTTACTTTTTAAAACTTGCTCGATTGAATATGATTAACAGCTTAAGCTTTTTCGAAAAGAAAGCAAAAATAAAAGAACAACGGAAAAAATATCTGTGAAAGTCAACATGAGGCAATTTTTGGACGGGAGAGAGAGAAGAACGAAGACTCTGTGGAAAAGAGACACTTCAGCGCAAGCATGTGCGTAATTAGCTATGAATAATTTATGAGGCTTGAAAAGCATACGAAAGCCGTCTAGGAAAGTGAACTACGTCGAGCAACAGAGATAGACGCGTGATATCGAAGCGGAAAGGTAATGAATATTGAACTATGGCATTTTTCGCATTAAACCCGGACGGTTGTGTGTGTCACTCAAACGAGACAACTGAGGCCTAAACAAAAATTAACAGCGCACTCCAGTGAAAGAGTCGATAGCAAAGAATAATACATCGTTATATCTCATGTTTAAATAGACTTAATTCATACTTAAGTATAAATGTAGACTTTTTTGAAACTGACACAGATAAGAGAAAATTTAATTCATTTATTTTAATGGGCTGACATAATTGTTCAAAAATGGACTTGACTAGCAGAATTCAAATCTTGAATGAGGCTATTTTTCTGTTACTAAATTCTTCTAATGTTCTTGGGAAAGGCATGAAGGAATATTTTCTTGGCAAGCTATGGCTGAATAGTAGGGAAGACTAACCTTTAATGTTTCTTAGATGACCGATATTATTTGAAGAATCTGTGGCATATTGGTTCATCCTTCTTTTGCCATCAGTTTATCCAAAACTTACAAGCCTTCATCACAATAAAAAACACTTTGCAAGCAAACAAGCGGTTCACATTTTTAATTGAACTATATATATATATATATATATATATAGAGAGAGAGAGATAGAGAGAGAGAAAGAGAGAGAGAGATAACTGGGTCTAAAAAAACATATTGAACGTTATGAATTTAGACTGTTTAAAGAATCAAAATCCTGTTTTAATGGTTTGTTTTTAATCAGAAGTTAATCCCAATAATCTAAACAATTTTCCGTATATGACCTTTTAGCATTAGCAAATGGCCAATCTCATTTTATTCCTAACTCTCACTTTATGTGTGTATGTGTTTGGGTGTATTTGCATACATGTATGTGTACATGTATGTGTGTGTGTGTGTGTGTGTGTGTGTGTGTGTTTGTGTGTGTGTGTGTGTGTGTGTGTGTGTGTGTGTGTGTGTGTGTGTTAAAAAGTGTGAATTCTGATATCTGCCAACGTGTTTAAAATTTGATGATAAACAAAATAAAAGATAATATTCATTCGTTTGCAGAAATTATATGACATTATATAACCCCATATAAAGCGGATGACTTGCACACCTATATGGTTTCAAGTATTCTTATCCAATACAAATAATTTTCTGATAGACCTAATTGACTAATTGATGGGATCCTAACAGACATTATCACTACGCGATTGAATGGATATGGGAAAATATCCTATTTCATTTACTCACATTGATTTATCCATTCTAGTTTTCCCAAACTAAATCATTTTTAATCTATCTATCTATCTATCAAAACTGAGAGATAGATAGATAGATACTGAAAAGAATAAAAAAGAGATAGATAGATATATAGATAGATAATATCTTTATCAGGCAACAAATTAATTTTTCTCTGCTTACGATAAATCCATTTCTTATTTGAGGGTGAAATAGTTATAACTGAAGAAATCAGTGTTCGTCTCCAATTAAAATAATCTTTTAAAGGAACTTCGTTTTTTAGATATTAATTACTCCATCTCTACCAATTACATAGCCATATATGGATGTGTGGAAGAGACATAGGGAATCAAAAAACAGGAAACATACGGAATTGATTCAGGTACGAAACTTTTATTACCTAAAGGTAAGGGTTTTTCGACATGGGGAGAGAGATACAATCTTTCTATGTTGACTGCTTTTAAATCAACAGCTCTCTACCCAACCATTGCGTGGCGCCCGTAGCACACAAAGTCGTCTGGCCTCGTCTAGCTCTGAAAATCAACCTTCTTCTTCCGAGGCGAGAACTCAAGTCACTGCTCTTTCTCAAATCTCAGCCCACTCTTCCGGTGCGTGGCGTCATCAAAATACCTTGGTTCCAATTCCTATCTGGGATTTTTATTTTGACATCTCTGAATGACACATCCTCTCCGCGCGTGCGTGAACACCTGCGTTAATGTTGCACCTAACTAACCCATGCGCTAAGCGAAAGGTTCTCAGCCTAACTAAACCGAAAGGCAAGATATATAAAACGAAATCCCTCCGCCATTATATTACATACCTTCTTATTATCTTAATAAAATCTGTTTGATTATTTCCCTATTGTTGCATTTTATGCAAAAATTCGCTTCATTACACAAGACTAGTATTAAACCAAAATAAATGAATCGGGAATACTCGATACTTTGTGAACAAACCTCGGATTTTGAAAAAAAATTATTAATTCTTCATGACTATCTTTGTAAATACAGTTTCAGTCTCGATACTTTTTAACACATTTCGTATGGCAGTCATTAGATAGAGCGCACACGTGACCTTCCTTAAACACACTCACACGCAAACACACACGCACAAACTTAAATACACACGCACATACTGACAGACACACACATACGCAGATTTTTTTTATACGTCTATATCCGTAATTAAAGATCGATTTTGTCTATTCAGGCGAAATCATTTTCTCACCTAAATTTCTCGTTTGATATTTTTAATGCCCTCAGGAGGTTGTATGACTTTTAAAATGATACTTAATGAGTTCAACATACTTGAATTGATAGGAGAAAATAGTTTTCTAACAATTAGACGATGTAACTGCAAAGAACAGATGATTAATAATAACCCTCTTTACAGAAAAAAAGAAACATACAAAATATATCTGCTTGTTGTGACGATGTTCTGTAGAAAATAGAACATTGCCTATGTATAATTTGGAACGCTTTCGTTTGATGTTGAAGAGAAAAAAAACTTCATCAATAATGAGAGCATTAATCTTTCTGTTTCGATAGCTGAGAAGCTATAATTAGTCAATGGGGAACGTAGGTAGTTCTGGTGACGTATTAGAAATATTTTCTGTTATTTCTAACTTAAAAAATAAATAATTTTATATCTAAACGTTTTTTGCTGTCAAAACAGTTTACATAGAAAAGACAATGTTTAACTTTTGTTGCTTAAAATTTCGAGAACAAAGAGATAACTTTTCGTCTGCGAATAAAGGAACTTGTTTTCTTCATAACTAGATTCAAACCGCAGAATTTAAATCCGAAGTCAGAATTTATCAGTCATAACACGTTTTTATGTGAATCATATTTAATTGTTATATATTTATTGTTACTCCACATGACATTTTATATGGCATATGGGCAATATTTAAAGTAAATTTCTACCTATGTACTCAAACTCATTAAATATTTATAACATCATTTTGACATACACATCAAAATCAAATCAATTAAAAACAGGAATTTCAATTATAATAATATTCCAAATGAAGTAATAGAAGCTGTGCTCTCAGTATATTAAAATTATATATTGGTCAATTGCCTTCTAAAGGGTTTTAACCATTTATTCTTGTGCTTATGGGAGGTGATTTTCAACTTCTGCAGAAATACCTTATAATCATCCATCAAATCTGGCTGGTGGCGCCCCTGGTATCTAGTTTCCATCTTCGAGATATATTGATGGAATTGTTCTCCATGCTTATTCCTTATCGGAATAAGTGGAAAAAGTCGTGATGAGGATGCAATGTCATTTCATTTATTTGTGATGTTGTGGTTAATTAAACTCATAAAGGGGAAGAGATATGAAGAGATGAGGAGGTTTTCAGGAAGAGAAACAGATTATAAAAAAAATGCTACTCAGGTTTTGTTTTCCATGTGATCATTGTTTCTTATAAGCATAAAAACATAAGTAGAGTGTTTTATGACAGTGTCGATGTCGCTGGATGACGGTATTGGCCTTCTATAAATTCATCGCCTCCCACACGATATAAGATGGTTTTGCTTTACTCCGAAATATTGGCCGTGATTTGTCACTATCCCACTAATTAAATGAGGAACCTTTTTCGAAATCACTAAGTCATAAATACATCCGTCACCCATACCCAAAATAAGAGTTCTGACATTTTCCCATCAATCACGTCCAAGACATCCGGGCACTGAGACCGTTATTGTAAAAGCGACCTATACTTTCTAATTGATGCTCAGAACTTGATTTTAAACATAGATTTGCTACTCTTGTGTTCAATAAATATGTATCTTTTCCGTTTTCTATCATTTTTCTATGAGCTCAATTTTATTTGTCGTTACAACGATCGTATATCATTTTGTTTTTAGATGATAGAATACACAATGATTGTATACCATTGTTTTATTCAAAATACTTTATGAAGCGAAATTCGATTTAAAGGAGTGTAAATAGGGTATCTTCCGGGTGTCCCATTGGCATATTATGTATGTTTTACGAAATCTAAATTATTTACACCAGTCGTTATCTTTAACAAATTTTGACAAAGCTTACTGGATTGTTATACGTGCATTACCGACCTAAAGTCCTACCGTATTTGTTACACTCAGAAGAACATAGATCTGGGCACAGATAAGGAGAATTCTTTTTTAATGTTTTTAATACTGGAAGTTAGCAATATCACTGTTTCGCTATTTCCAGGCAACGGAAAGGCTGATACAGCTTTTTATGAAAGCCATTCTGTGTCAGTTTTGTCTGAGACATGCAATCTCATTGGATACCGATGTGTTTCCCACCTCTTTGTGCTTGTTTTTTCTTTAAAAAAAAAACAAGAGAGCTATCGACCCCTGGGTTCTGGTTAAAATCGCAGAAATCGTGAATCTGTTCGACAAAGCAAAAAAAAAAAACCCTAAAAAAAACCCAAAAGAACAGTTCCAGAATTGATACATACATATCTGCTCATAAGCGATTCCGATAATATAGTCATAAGGACTTAAAAGAGGAAAAAGGCGTGATAACAAACTTATACAGACAACTTGCAGTCAAAATAGGCAGTATATATATATATATATATATATATATATATATATATATATATATATTGTCATCCACAGACAGATCTCTTTCGTTCTATCAGAACTCATCAGGGTGCCCGAAAACTGGAAAAGGCACAATATCAATTAACAGGAATATATCTAAAAGAACTGACAGAATACATACAAAATCAGATAGATAAGATTAGAGACTCAGTGGAAGATAGGCAATCTAGGATAGCCTGCCAAACAATAAAAGAAGTGAGTAGAAGGAAGGGCACAGCCAAAGCAAAGTTGAAAGCTGCAAGCCAACAAGAAAGAGTAAAACTGTGGAAACAGCATTTCAAAAATCTACTAGGAAACCCACCGAAAGTAACGAATGAGCCGATCACCAGATTTATCAGTAAGCAATTAGACATTAAACTAGGGCCGGTAACCAAAGAAGAACTCGACTCGGTTCTTAGAAAAATTAAAAATAGGAAAGCTGCAGGGCTAGACGAGATCGCCAAAGAAGTATGGAAGACCAGACAATTCGACGACATACTGCTCTAACAATGCAATGCAGTCCAAAATCAAAAAAGGATAGAAAGATGGACGAAGGGATGCATCCTCCATTTCCCTAAAAGGGGGGGCCTCGGATTAGCCAAGAACTACCGAGGGATAACACTTACATCCATAGCAGTCAAAATCTACAATGCCCTTCTACGAAACAGCATAGAACTCAAAATAGAAAACATCCTTCGGAAAAAACAAAATGGCATCCGGAGAAAAAGATCCACAATCTCATAAATATTGACCATCCAAAGAATCCTTGAAGGAGTTCGGCCAAAAAACCTACCGGGGACATTACTATTTGTCGACTTTACCAAGGCCTTCGATTCCATACACAGAAGGAAGATAGAACAAATCCTACTAGCATACGGCCTACCAAAATAAACCGTAGCAGCAATAACGATTCTCTATAGAAACACCAAAGTAAAAGTACGTTCACCAGATAGACACAGAATACTTCGATATTGTTGCAGGAGTACAACAAGGAGACACGCTAGCCCCATACCTCTTTATCATCTGTCTAGACTACGTGCTTAAAATTTCAAACGACAAAATCAGAGAAAATTGCTTCGAGCTCTCGAAGAAAAGAAGCAGAAGGTACCCCGGAAAATAATTACCGACACCGACTACGCCGATGACATAACGTTACTGGCGAATACGCCTAATCAAGCTGAGACACTACTGCATAGTTTGGAACGAGCCGCCGCAGGCATTCGCCTTCATGTCAATGCAAACAAAACTGAATATATGTGTTACAACCAAACAGGCGACATTACCATACAAGACGGAGCCTCTTTGAAACGAGTACACCAATTAAAGTACCTAGGAAGTAGCGTCTCATCAACCGAAAAAGACATCGACACACGACTAATGAAAGCATGGACAGCTATCGACAGGCTCTCGATCATATGGAAATCAGACCAGACCGATAAAATGAAACGCAGTTTCTTCCAGGCAGCGGTTGTATCGATACAACTATATGGATGCACTACTTGGACGCTGACTAAACGGCTGAAGAAGAAATTAGACGGCAATTACACAAGAATGTTGAGAGCAACATTGAACAAGTCCTGGCATCAACACCCCACAAGATACCAACTATACAGTCACCTGCATCCCATCACGAAAACTATACAAGTTAGGCGAACCAGACACGCGGGACACAGCTGGAGAAGCAAGGACGAACTCATCAGTGATGTACTCCGATGGACCCCCGCATATGGCCAAGCAAAAGCAGGACGACCAGCTCGAACATACATACAGCAGCTATGTAAGGATACGGGATGTAACCCTGAGGACCTGCCGAAATGATTGGGAGAAGTTGCGAGAATGGGTCAGGGAAATCCATGCTGGAGGCACGACATGATGATATATATATATATATATATATATATATATATATATATATATATATATATATATATATATATATGTAGTTCCTTCAATAAGTTTCCAGACTTTTTTGTATAGTAGTGGACTTTGATGTTCCAGTAGACGAGTAAAATTCCAAGAAAGCGTAAAGAGAGAGAGAGAGAGAGTAAAATTACAATAAAGGTGAAATCTTGACTCTCAAGAGTAAAATAACAATAATAAGTAAGAGGACTTGCCAGCATTGAAGACAGCGTTGACGCATCGATACGACTCAAAGACTATATACAAAAACACGAAGGAGGACTGATTACAGCCACCAGAAACGAAACTGAGAACACGATGAACAACACAATGACAATAACTAGGAAACAAAAGTGGGAAGGAAAACAACTTCATGGGCGATTTAAACGACTAATAAACAATATCTCACACGACAAATCTTGGACATGGCTAAGAAAAGGAAACTTTAAGAGAGAAACAGAATCTCTCCTAATAGCAGCACAAGACAACACCATCAGAACCAATCATATCAAATCGATAATAGATAAGTCTCAACAAAATAGCAAATGCAGGCTATGTTGTGACTGAAATGGAACCATCAATCATCTAATAAGCGAATGCAGCAAATTAGCACCGTTGGAGTATAAGGCGAGACACGATTGGGTCGGCAAGGTGATTCATTGGGAAATGTGTAAGGAACTTAAATTCGACCATACTAACAAATGGTATATGCACAATCTAGCACCTGTCCTAGAAAACGCTACGCAGAAACTCCTATGGGACCTTAACATACAAACGGATCACCTAATCCCGGCCAGAAGACCAGATTTAATAATAATCAACAACAAAAAAAGAGAACTTGCAAAATAGTCGACTTTGCTGTCCCGGCTGACCACAGAATAAAACTGAAAGAATGTGAAAAGAGGGATAAGTACCTCGACCTTGCTAGGGAATTGAAAAAAAACTGTGGAACATGCAGGTGACAATTATACCAATTGTAATCTGTGCGTTTGGAACAGTAACTAAAGGATTGCTTAAGGGGCAAGAGGACTTGGAAGTTGGCGAACGGGTAGAGACCATCCAAACGACAGCATTGTTGAAAACGGCCAGAATACTAAGAAGAGTCCTGGAGACTTGAGGAGACTTGCTGTCACTCAGACTCCAGTGAAAAACCATCGGCTAAGGCTGATGTGAAAAGCTCTAATGAGTAAATAATAATAATAATAATAATAATAATAATATTAATAATAATAAAAAAGTACCTGCCTAGGAGTGGAATCTGCAACCCCGACGCATCACAGAAGGAAAATCAAAGAAAACTAAAAGAGAGAGAATTACTTAGACCTTACCTGAGAACTTTAAAATCTATGGAATATGAAAGTGACGCTGATACAAATAGTAATTAGGGTGCTCGGAACGGTCCCCAAAACTACGTAAAGGGGCTAGTAGAAGCAGAAATCAGGGGATGAGTAGAGACCATCCAAAAGACAACATTGTTAAAGTTGGCCAGAATACTGAAAAAAAAGTCCTGGAGTCTTGAAGAGAATCGCCGTCCCTCAGGTACCAGTGAAAAACTATCAGCTAATGCTGACGTGAAAAATAATAATAACGAAATGCAAAAAAGAAAAAAAAAGTGTATGAAATACGTCTGATGGTCTAATGGCGTGCCAGGTATAAAGCCTAACCAAATATTAAAACCATAGTCATTAGAATTCTTGAAGTTTCCTATGGCTTGTAAAATCATCAGTCCGAAATATGCTGAATCTGTCTAATCAACTGTATTTATGTAGTTATATGGTAAGTTATATATAATGTAACATTTAGACAAGAAAAATTATCAACTTATGGATAGTGTTAACAGTTATTCGAATTTGGTGACACAATTTCTCATCAATTCAATATTCATAACATATATATATATATATATATATATATATATATATAAAGAGAGACAGACAGAAATAGAAGCTGACCGAATTAAAGCTGCCCCAAAAAGTAGAACCAATATGGATTTCTTCAGATGAAACAGGTGAAATTTAGTCATATTTCTACACTTAGATATCAATTCGCTACTTTTATACAATAATTTCTTTTCTCAATAATCTTGTGACAGCGAATGGCTTCACACAAAAGCAAACACAGACGAACACAAACATATATATATTGTATTTCATATATACATATATAGATACTGTGTGTGAGAGAGAGAGAGAGAGAGAGAGAGAGAGTGTGTGTGTGTATGTGTGTGTGTATGTGTGTGTGAAAAAGAGATTGAGAGCAAATTCCCCTGATACACACACACACACACACACACATATATATATATACATATATATATATATATATATATATATATATATATATATACGTGTGAGTGTGTTTGTAACGCAAAGTTGGAAGGGTTTCGATCCCGGCTTCGAGTGTTCTACGTGTCTAGCAACACTTAAGATTTCTGATAGAACGAAACAGTCTTTCTGTGGATGACAATATATATATATATCATCATCATCATCATCATATCGCGCTGGTAACACGGATATCCCTGACCCTCTCTCGCCACTCCTCCCTATCGTTCATCGCCCTAGGTAGGTCTTCTGGACAACTTCCCGTATCCTCACATAGCTGCTGAATGTATGTTCGAGGTGGTCGTCCTGCTTTTGCGCGGCCATGTGTGGGGATCCATAAGAGTATATCTCTTATGAGTTCATCTCTGCTTCTCCAGCAGTGTCCTGCATGTCTGGTTCGTCTAACTTGAATAGTTTTCGTGATAGGGGGGCAGGTGGCCGTACAGTTGGTGTCTTGTGGGGTGTTGCTGCCAGGACTTGTTCAGGATTGCACGCAGCATTCTTGTGTAATTGCCCGTTCTATCAGAACTCTTAAGTGTTGCTAGACTCGTAGAACACTCGAAGCCGGGATCGAAACTCTTCCAACTTTGCGTTATATATATATATATATATACAGAGAAATTTATTCCTATTTCTATACTTAAATATATATCAGCAGCTTTTATTCAGTATTTTGTTTTGAAATTGCTGAAAACAAACTGGTTGCATATATATATATATATATATATATATATATATATATATATATTGAGAGAGAGAGAGAGAGAGAGAGAGAGAGAAAGAGAGAGGGAGAAAGGTAGATAGATAGATAGATAGAGAGAGAGAGAGAGAGAGAGAGAGAGAGAGAGAGAATTCTCCTGATATGGAGAGACCATATGAATGCAAAAATCTTTTTTTTTTCAGATGGCCATAAAACCTTCACTAGGTTTAGTTATTTTCGGCACCAACACGCACACTGTTAGTGACGCTAAAAGAGCAATTATTAATTTAACGACGAATTTAGCATTTTTACGTAAAATTAATTCTAACAAGTTCCGGAACGCAATGTTTTTGCGGTGTAAAATCAAAAAGAACTTTAGTGTCAGGGGACAGTAATTAATGGATGGTTGGATATTTTCTATGACCAGTTGCCGTGCTTAGAAATTCCACTTCACGACTTCTGTCAGAGCAATTGGGGGGGTCACATAGCGATACATTAATTAATGCAAGCATGAATAAAAGAGTAGGCCCGTGTAAAATTATTTTACGATAAACAAACATTGCAAATAAATTTATTATAAAAATCGTAATGTCAATTATTTTACTTTATAACAGATTTCAAAGTCAAAAAAAAAAAAAAGGTAATTAATGGTGTTGAGTCACTGACAGTAAGGCTAATTTGTGCATGATAAAAAAACAGTATTTTTAATGTTTTTGTTTTTTTTTCCGGTAGAAATGCATTGTGAATTAGGACAAAAGATATTTTCAGTAATCCAAAATAATAAATTACTTAACAGAATTTGATGCGTACATAGACAATGCATTAAGAGTTTAAACAGTCGGCTGGGGTAGTAAAATTTGCCAAAAGCAGCTCGACAAAGGGGTAAGATCCTCCATCAAGTGTCCCGAGTATGATACTAAAGTGCATCTGATGTCGAATCACCCATCAAGGAGCTTCAGGGAATGTGGAGAATCCCTTCATATCAATTACTTACCCCACTAATCTTAACCGGATTGAAAATACCCATTAAGATATCATCAGTGGGTTAAATACCACTGGTTTATCATTTACTACACTTGAAAATATTTAACTGTACACAAATAGACCAATTAGTATTTGACTGTAATATTTGAAAACATTCATCGACTCTTGAAAACATTTAACTGTACAAACAAATGAGCTCGGTCTGGTTGAAAATCGTTACCGATCAAGTATTCATTTACAAATCATATATATATATATATATATATATATATATATATATATATGGAGAGAGAGAGAAGAGAGAGAGAGAGAGAGAGAGAGAGAGAGAGAGAGATTTGGATTTAAAATGATCTACAAGGGTCGAGATATTATAACCCCCATCTCTTGTAAAATTTATTGTGTATATATTCCGCACACTGATGTGGGTTTTTTTTTGGGGGGGGTGAAATAAAAAAAACGTATCTTTAATGTTTTTTTCCGGTAGAAATGCATTGTAAATTAGGACAAAAGATATTTTCAGTAATCTAGAATTTATGTGTTACGAAAAAAATAGCTTTATCTATCTATCTATCTATCTATCTGAAGAAAATATAAAAAACAGAATGATCCAAATAAGATAAATTTACTTTGATTTAAAGCCAATGTTAAACCTTTTCGGTAATAATAACCTTCATCGGGGCTTTAATATCATGGGAAATGTTGTTCACACAGCGATGGATGCTTTCCGAGATATCAGGAGCAAAGAAAAATGTATATAACAAAAGATTCATGGGCGTACATCCATCATTCTTAATTTGAAAGTATTAACAATGTGTTTGGCACGTGGAATGATATTTGAAAGATGTTGTAATTCTATGAGATCAGAAAAATCCTCTTATTTTTAAAGGAATATACAGACATATTCGTTTAACGTTGGCTTTATATCAAAATAAATTAATCTAATTTGGATTACTTTGTTCTACTTTCCTCATACTGCCGGATTTAGATCCATATTTACTTACACACACACACACACACACACACACACACACACACACACACACACACACACACACACACACACACATATATATATATATATATATATATATATATATATATATATATACTTTTGGAGTCCTATTGCTCCAGCATTAACAAAAATGTGTACTGAAATTCAAAATCTTAAGATGTCATAAAAGTAGATTTTAGCCGACATTTCTTTAAAACATTTTAAATAATGAATAGAAGATTCTCAACGTTCATACTGCCATCAATTTTAGAGAATTTAAAAATGATTTGCTACTTCATTGACACTGAAGTAAGTTAATTTTTTATGCTTTTAATAAGGCCAATAAAATTCAAAAGCAAATTAAGAGGCTTACATGATATCTTACGTAAAGGGACATCGGTCAACCATGAACATTTTTTCTGTCTTCATGCAAAAGATTAACTATGACATAAACATAACAACTGAAACATAATGGAATCATCACTTGCTTAAATAATGAGGAAATAATTTAAATTCCAGAAATCTAAATTGATTTAAGCAGGCTATTTTTATTTTATTTCATTTTTATTTTTTTTTATTTTTTGGCTTTGTAAGTTTTTATTGTGACATGACTTTCCACCGATTACTGACCAATTGTATCATTTAGCAAATAGAGTTATATAAGTTGGAACGAATTTTCCAAATCAGATCATAAACATCAACTGCATAGAAAATAATAAGGTTAAAATGTGTTTATTTAAGAAAAATACTTTAAAAAAGAAATTTAAGAGGAAATTTTGGTGGAACTATCAAATAAATTACTTAACAGAATTTGATGCGTACATAGACAATGCATTAAGAGTTTAAACAGTCGGCTGGGGCAGTAAAATTTGCCAAAAGCAGCTCGACAAAGGGGTAAGATCCTCCAACATGTGTCCCGAGTATGATACTAAAGTGCATCTGATGGTAAATCACCCATCAAGGAGCTTCAGGGAATGTGGAGAATCCCTTCATATCAATTACTTACGCCACTAATCTTAACCGGATTGAAAATACCCGTTAAGATATCATCAGTGGGTTAAATACCACTGGTTTATCATTTACTATACTTGGGAAAGGTATGAATCCAAATATTCTCCCTCCAGCTATGGGTAAATAGTAGGACAGACTAGGTTCTTCAGCCTTGGTGAGGCGACTAGTATAGGAGAAGGAAAACTCTGAATTCAAACCTGCTAAACTCCGCTTAAAAATTGACCTTGTGTCATATCCTGCCCGAGCGGAAGGGTTGGTAAATAGGACTATACCTGAAAATATTTAACTGTACACAAATAGACCAATTAGTATTTGACTGTAATATTTGAAAACATTCATCAACACTTAAAAACATTTAACTGTACAAACAAATGAACTCGGTCTCGTTGAAAATCGTTAACAATCAAGTATAAATTACAGCTTGGCTGACAATATGGGACTAGGTAAAAATCCCACGGTGCCGTCACTAAGTGATGCAACGGAAGAGAGTGACCTGTGAACTTCATGACAGTTATTTCCGCTTGATGACGATCAAACACGCCATTCCAAAGACGGTTGAAGTTGCATATTCCATTGGCCAGTTATGGGAAGATATTGCATGGGCGCGGAGGAGTGTTCATATCTCCACGTGGGAGTTTGATGGTAATATAAGGCCGACGAATTGAACGGAAGACCGTGAAAAATTACGCTGTTCACGCAAGCTTGTCCCACCGTTGCCCCGTGTGCGTTTTCTCGGCCATCGTCTACTTACACCGAAGGGTCCAGGCCTTATAGACGAACGATTCTAATACTTCTCCTGATTGCTCCTACTTCACACAAGCGTCCGTCGATAAAATGAATATATATTATTATATATATTACTCGTCGTCGTTTGTTTGGCCAGAGCGAAACGTAACACAAGTATTCATTTACAAATAATATACATTCATATATATATATATATAGAGAGAGAGAGATTTGGATTTAGAATTATCTACAAGGGTTGGGATGTAAACCCCATCTCTTGTAAAATTAATTGTGTATATGTTCCGCACACTGATTGTTTTTTTTTTTGGGGGGGGGGTTGTGTAAGATTGGTTTAAAAGATTCATGTGAGAAGATAATAAAAAGGGGAGATTGCAAAGAAGACATAATACCAAGATTTGGAAATTAGAGTACAAGTGGCAACATTACTAAGATCGGACAGAATATTTAGAAGTCCTAGAGACTTTGGGAGACTTGCTGTCACGCAAACTCTAGTGATAAGCCAGCTGCTTACGTAATCGTGAAAAACTTTTAAAGGAGTAAAATTAAAATAATAATAACAAGGCAATTATACCATTTGTGATTGGTGCTTTTGGTACTGTCACCAAAAGATAAATAAGGGAACTGGAAGACTTGGAAATAAAAGGACAAGTGGAGACCATCCTGGATAGAAGAGTCCTGGATACTTGATGAGACTTGCTTTCACTCAAACTCCAGTGAAAGACAATCAGCAAACATAGATGTGAAAAACTTTCAAGGAGTAAATAATAACGTAGCTTATATGGATTCTGTTTTTGAAATTCACGTCCATCCTCGACAGACTGACCCAGAAACTGAGTAAATGTTTACGAAAAGCAAGTATACCCGAAATAATGATGAAAGAGAGAACCACCCTGATCCAGAAAGACCCCCAAGTATCTAGTGACAAATAATGTAGAGTATGTACGATATGGAAAATCCTGACCCTATAGAGAAAGGATCCATTATTCACATGTGTACCACGGAATATATCCAGAAGAGCCAAATGCATGCTACATGAGAATAAGAACATATTTCCTACAGTATATTGACGAGAACATCCTCAAAGAATTCAACACGAGGTGGAAAGTATATAGTCGTGGCAAGGGTTCACTACAAGAGAGTTTATGATATGTTCTCACATACATAGTTAATAGGGTGTTTGAAAATTTGAAAAAATCTAACAAAATCAGAAACGTCAACACAAATGCCATGAAAACCTACAGGGTGGAATTTATAGTTGAAGGCCAAACCGTTGGAAAGGTAAAAATCCAGAGAGACAACTTCCAGAGAGACCGACTCTCGTCACTTCAATCTTTTATAGCAATAATGCAACTCAAACACAACAGTTAATTTAAAAAAAAAAGAGAACATGGCCACTTGTATATTTTGCCGTTCCAGCGGTTCATTGAGTGAAAATATAACCAAGTGAAAAGTTATTAAAATATTTGGACATTGCAACAGAACCAAAAAAGCTATGAAATAAAACTATCTAATGAAAAATCGAGAGAATTCAATCTTCAGCATTTTTGAGACCTTCCTGAATATTGAGAAGAGTCTTGGATGCCGAAGGAGACTTGCTGTCAATCAGACTCACGCGAAAAAACTTGCAAGGAGTAAAATAAATAATAATAGCTTATTGCCAGAAAATTTAACTTCGATGTTAGTTCTTTTTTTTTTTTTACTCAGCATTTTGATCAAGGAAGTACTTCGTGAAACAACAGTAATTGACTCCTTGTAATTGATATATTTGCTAGTTAAGTAATTATAGTATCTTACTCAGAAGTTCCTAGCAACTTATTTGCCTCAAAAATTGTAAGTTAGAAGTAGGGAAGTTTAATCTTGTGTGAAACGTATATATATATTTATATATATATATACGTATATGTTCATGTAGGTGTTCACATATAGACGTAGGTTGTTCTCAGGATATCCCCGTGTACGTGTGTGTGTGTGTGTGTTCATATATGCATATTTTTTAAAATACTGTGTGTATTCGGAAGTGAGACTCGGTAACTCTGTGTGAGTATATGTGTGAGCGTGTGTTTATGATTACGTCAGTGTATGTAAAAGAAGGTGGGAGTGGGAATACCCATGTGTGTATGAGTGCATGCATGTTTACGTAGCTATGGGTGTACCTTGGTGGCTATAGGGATACCAGTTTATGTGTGTCAAGAAGTATATATATATATATATATATCATCATCATCATCATGTCTCGCTGATAGCATGGATATCCCTGACCCTCTCTCGCCACTCCTCCCTATCGTTCATCGCCCTAGGTAGGTCTTCAGGACAACATCCCGTATCCTATCATAGCTGCAGAATGTATGTTCGTGCTGGTCGTCCTGCTTTTGCACGGCCATGTGTGGGGGTTCATAAGAGTACATCTCTTATGAGTTCGTCCCTCCTTCTCCAGCAGTGCCCTGCATGTCTGGTTCGTCTAACTTGAATAGTTTTCGTGATAGGAGGCAGGTGGCCGTACAGTTGGTGTCTTGTGGGGTGTTGCCGCCAGGACTTGTTCAAGATTGCACGCAGCATTCTTGTGTAATTGCCGTCTAGCTTCTTCTCCAGCCGTTTTGTTAGCGTCCATGTAGTGCACCCGTATAGCAGTATCGATGTGACTGCTGCCTGGAAGAAACTGCATTTCATTTTATCGGTTAGGTCTGATTTCCATATAATCGATAGCCTATAGATAGCTGTCCATGCTTTCGTTAACCTCGTGTCGATGTCCTTTTCGGTTGATTCGACGCTGCTTCCTAGGTAAGTGAATTTGTCTACTAGTTTAAGAGGGGTTCCGTCTAGAATGGAGATGCCCCCCGTTTGATTATAGCAGATATATTCCGTTTTGTGTGCATTAACATAGAGGCCTATGCCTGCGGCTGCTCGTTCAAAACTATGCAGTAGTGTTTCGGCTTAGTCGGGTGTATTTGCCAGTATCGCTATGTCATCGGCGTAGTCGGCGTCGGTAATTGTTTTTGCGGGGTACCTTCTGCTTCTTTTCTTCGTCAACTCGAAGCCGTTCTCTTTGATTTTGTCAATCGATGTTCTAAGTACGTAGTCTAGACAAATGATAAAGAGGTACGAAGCCAGCGTGTCCCCTTCTAGTACTCCTGCTACAATGTCAAAGAATTCTGTGTCTCCATCTGGTGATCGTACTTCTACTTTGGTGTTTCTATAGAGAATCGTTATTGCCGCTACGGTTTCTTTAGGTATGCCGTACGCTAGTAGGATTTGTTCCATCTTTTCTCTGTGAATGGAATCGAAGGCCTTGGTAAAGTCGACAAATATTAATGTCTCTTGTAAGTTTTTTGCCCGTACACCTTCAGGGATTCTACGGATGGTTAATATTTGTGAGGTAGTGGACCTATTTCTTCGGAAGCCATTTTGGTTTTTCCAAAGTATGTTGTCGATTTTGGGTTCTATGCGGTTTCGTAGTAGGACATTGTAGATTTTGGCAGCTATGGATGTAAGTGTTATGCCTCGGTAGCTTTTGGCTAATCCGAGGTCCCCCTTTTTAGGGAAGGGAAGTATCCATCCCTTCATCCATCTATCTATTGGATTTTGATTGTATACTGCGTTGCAGTGTCGGAGCAGTATGTCGTCGAATTGTCTGGTCTTCCATACTTCTGGGGGAATTTCGTCCAGCCCTGCAGCTTTCCTATTGTTAATTTTTCTGAGAACCGAGTCGAGTTCTTCTTGAGTGAACGGTCCTATTTTAATGTCTAATTGTACACTAATTATTCTGGTGATTGGTTCATGTGTTATTTTCGGTGGGTTTCCTAGTAGGTTTTCGAAGTGCTGTTTCCACAGTTTTATTCTTTCTTGTTGGTTTGCTGCTTTCAGTTTTGCTTTGGGTGTGTTTTTTCTTCTACTCACTTCGTTTATTGTTTGCCAGGCAATCCTAGATTGTCTATCTTCCACCGAGTCTCTAATCTTATCTATCTGATTTTGAATGTATTCTGTCTGTTCCTTCATATATATGCCTGCTAATTGATATTGTGCCGTTTTTAGTTTTAAGGCATTTGTGTTTGTTGGGTTTTTTCGATAGTTTTTGGAGGCTACATATATATATGTAGGTATGTGTATACGTAGATGTGAGAGAATAGCCTTCTGAGTGTGTTTGGGCATGTTTTTGAATGGATTTATGTATCTTTACGTATGCGTATATATAAGTAGGGGATGTGTGCATGTTTATATATGTATATATGTATTTATGTATGTTTATGTAAGTGTGTATTTAAGCCTGTGGGTTTGGAGATTCCCGTATGCATGTGTATGTGTGTGTCTGAACACTTTTGTGCAAATGCCTTCAGTACTTTAAACTATTGTAACCCATTCATTCGGCCTTGTGCCTTATCTTAGCAAAACGCTTCGTAAATTATTACTACTTTAAACTATTGTAAATTTCTCCTAATTGCCACCTGATAATTGAATGTTTCGCATTGCGCTTTTTACTGATAAAACATCGGTCCTGTTGGAATCATTTCCATACCTTATCATTATATTTTATACTTGGGATTCTGAATGAGTGAAGAATATGTGCGACCTAACCCGAAATTTGCCGCACAAAACATAAGTGTATGTATGTTTGCGTATACTGTTTGTGTGTGTTTGGGCGCCTCAGGTTGTGTAATGTTTTGCAAGCTTGATTAGCAAACCTGCAAGAGTGAGTACGACTCTCACTAGGTACCAAATTTATTCAGCCTTGTACTATAGGTAAGCAGAAAGCTTACCCAGTTGGCTGGGACTGTAGAATACACCAACTGCTTCTCTGCCGAGAGGTAAGACCCCCACAACAAGTGTTCTGGATATGACACTAAAAAATCTGATGGTAAGGTTCTAGTGATGCTGGAGCTTTGGGGAGTTGCTCCCAGGCCCACTCTGGTCCGGAATGGTAGCACCTGATAGGGTCCTATCTATGGGTTAAAAAGAACTAACTGCATACTTATGTTCAACTGAATTATTTGAATTAGAACTGTGCGACTAAATCAAATAACTTGAAATAGAAATGCTTTTGACAATTAAACTGTATACTTATGCTAAACTGAATGGTTTGAAATCATCATCATCATATCGTGCTGGTAGCACGGATATCCCTGACCCTCTCTCGCCACTCCTCCCTATCGTTCATCGCCCTAGGTAGGTCTTCAGGACAACATCCTGTATCCTCACATAGCTGCTGAATGTACGTTCGAGCTGGTCGCCCTGCTTTTGCGCGGCCATGTGTGGGGATCCATAAGAGTACATCTCTTATGAGTTCATCTCTGCTTCTCCAGCAGTGTCCTGCATGTCTGGTTCGTCTAACTTGAATAGTTTTCGTGATAGGGGGCAGGTAGCCGTACAGTTGGTGTCTTGTGGGGTGTTGCTGCCAGGACTTGTTCAGGATTGCACGCAGCATTCCTGTGTAATTGCCATCTAGCTTCTTCTCCAGCCGTTTTGTTAGCGTCCATGTAGTGCATCCATATAGCAGTATCGATGTGACAACTGCCTTGAAGAAACTGCGTTTCATTTTATCGGTTAGGTTTGATTTCCATATAATCGATAGCCTATTGATAGCTGTCCATGCTTTCCTTAGCCTCGTTTGGATGTCCTTTTCGGTTGATTCGACGCTGCTTCCTAGGTACGTGAATTTGTCTACTAGTTTAAGTGGGGTTCTTTCTAGAGTGGAGATGTCCCCCGTTTGGTTATAGAACATGTATTCCGTTTTGTGTGCATTAACATAGAGGCCTATGCTTGCTGCTGCTCGTTCCAAACTATGCAGAAGTGTTTCGGCTTGGTCAGGTGTATTTGCCAGTATCGCTATGTCATCGGCGTAGTCGGTGTCGGTAATTGTTGTTGCGGGGTATCTTCTGCTTCTTTTCTTCGTCAGTTCGAAGCCATTCTCTTTGATTTTGTCAATCGATGTTCTAAGTACGTAGTCTAGACAAATGATAAAGAGGTACGGAGCCAGCGTGTCCCCTTGTAGTACTCCTGCTACAATGTCAAAGTATTCTGTGTCTCCATCTGGTGATCGTATTTTTACTTTAGTGTTTCTATAGAGAATCATTATTGCCGCTACGGTTTCTTTAGGTATGCCGTACGCTAGTAGGATTTGTTCCATCTTTCCTCTGTGAATGGAGTCGAAAGCCTTGGTAAAGTTGACAAATATTAATGTCGCTTGTAGGTTCTTTGCCCGTACACCTTCAAGGATTCTGCGGATGGTTAATATTTGTGAGGTCGTGGATCTATTTCTTCGGAAGCCATTTTGATTTTTTCTAAGTATGTTGTCGATTTTGGGTTCTATTCGGTTTCGTAGTAGGGCATTGTAGATTTTGGCAGCTATGGACGTAAGTGTTATGCCTCGGTAGTTTTTGGCTAATCCGAGGTCCCCCTTTAAAAAAAAAAAAAAAAAAAAAGGTTTGAAATAGAACTGGTTATTTGTTAAAAAATTGATTTCGCATTAAATAACCTAGAAAAGTTGATATGCCATAAAATCCAAACAGCCATTCAACTAAGCAGAAAGCTTAGTAAACTGCTACCGAATGAGTATGTTTGTATATATATATATATATGTGTGTGTGTGTGTGTGTGTGTGTGTTTACGTTGGTATGTTTAGACGTAGATGAGTGACGGATTACCCTTAAGTGTGTAAGTATGTACGTGTACAGAGTTATGTATATACGTATCTTGAAAGAATACCAATGTATGTTTGCACATGCGCATATATATATATATATATATATATATATTTACGTAAGCATGAGTGTTTATAAGTGGGTGAAAAAATACTTATTTCTGCATGTCTGTGTCTCTGTGTTGTGTTCGGTTCTTACTGTGTGCACTACAACTGCACGCTTGTGTGTTGCTAAGCAAAACTTAATAAAATGCATGTGTAAAAAGATTCCTTTCTATATTGCAGTTCCAAGTTCAGCAAACATTTTGCTATTAAATGAACAATGAATAAATAATTTGGTTTTCACCAATCCACCTTCTTATTTATTAAGTTAGATCTTCTTGGGAAATGGAAATAAAAACCTTTTCTTTCGACCGCTTTCGAGAACGGATAAAATGCCTTCCAGCAGTGACTTCATTTTCTTATGCATCATAAAAATGTATGGCTTGCTGCATTCCCAATGAATCGTTTTATATTTACTTTCATAAAAAATAAAATGAAATAAAATAAAAACTTCAGCATATTTTAGTTTTATGCAAAGTCTTGCATCATTTTCTTTGGCACAATGTTCGGGAAATCATAAAAGTGTCTTTGAATATTACCCAGCACTTTATGACTAAGAGATTAACGTTTAAGCCTTGTCTGCGGGGGTTAGTGCAAGCTGACTAAATACCCTGCAAAAAGACAAAGACCCTTGCCAAAGAAAACGCGTGTCCTGGGTTGACACTAAACTGCATCCGGTAGGAATTCTCAGTTTTTAGAGCTGTGGGGAGTTATCATTACTCCCTGGCTATTTGATGATTAAAGGTTTTAATAATTGCGTTCATTGTAAATTCATATCTACATTTTTTGTGCAGTTGTTACTTAAGAGATTAGAATTCTTCTTTTTTTTTCTTTTTTTTTTTTTGCTTGCTGTTTTATCAAAATCACATAATCTATAGACAGATCTAATTGACAATTAGAGAAGGCAATAATAAGCATTACCAGTTTGGATTTGAGATGATCTGGGATTAATGGAAATAAAGGAGCAATCAATACTTCCCAGAGTACCGGAACTAGACAGGATCTTACACCTCTATAGAGTATACAGTTAGTGTATTTCAAGCTCCAGCGACAGGGCTACTTAGTTTATTTGGGCCCCATGCCCAACTATCTAATTTCATGATAATAAAGACAGTGCTGCTGAATATATTCTAGTCCGTTGTAGTAATACTTGAGAGGATTCTAACTTTGGGTCAAACTGAATGTTTGAAAATGATTTGTGTTAGATAAGAATATTAAATCCATATAACTGTGCAAATTAACTGTATTAGATATGAATACTTGATAACACATAATTAAGCCAGGCTAGCAAACTTACACTAGTGAGGTCGAGTCTCATTGGGTGCCCAATTCATTCGGCCCTGTGCTGTATCGAAGCAAAAGTGCTTCGTAAATTACTGGATTTCACATTATTTTATGAGTGCAAATAAATGCAACATTAAATCCTCAAGAAAAACTCACACTACCACCAAAAGAAATAGCAAACTTATATTAAGTAGTAAATTGAATAATACGATAAAATGTGTGATATGACGACCAGGAGATGGTGTGGATGACACCAAAAAGAAAGGCAAGTGTCAGAAAGAAACACTGGCAATAATTTGTGAGTAGGCCAGCACCATCAATACAGAGTGTATAATGGCGATGAAATAGAAAAAAGACAGTGAAACAAAGTTAGCCTGCTACTCGACAGCCAGACGAGCGGACCTCGTTGTCTCACAAAAGAAGCACTTTCCGAGGGATGGGTTGGCTTCTAGCTAGATTTAGTATTTGTTGTTAACATACCTTTCTTCTTCCAGCCCGTTAAACCTCAACCTGTAAACCAAAAGCTGGCATAAAAATTAACTATAAAAGTTCTATACAACCGTTAAAAAGACTTGGCTTCTTTCCCTTCCACTCATCAACGGTCAAAGATACTCCACTGTCAAGTGTTTCATCACACACAACATCACAAAAGTAACCATCTTGTAGTTATGTAATGGCAGATAGATTGAACTCTGGTGAATTACAAATAATTAAATATTCTGCATTGTCTCATATATTCAGTCAACTTCTTTAATTTACGCCCTACACATGAAATGAATTTTTTTCAGGGCAAAAATGCTCGTTATTTACTTTTCTTCATGACAAATTTCCCTTGTTATGTTAGAATAACGATAATAAAACCACCGTATATTCTACATCGTCTCGTATTTGAGGCGAGTGAAATGTATTTCAACATGGTAACACACAACAACAGATAAATCTGGCTAGAGTTATTTTATATCTATAGCAAAAGAAAATTGCGTTTTTTTTATTTGTGTTTAGATTTTTCGTCAATTTTTCTCTTAAAATGCCTTAGCACACAATTATATGATATCAAGTATTCCAATCTAATCTAAATAATTTGCTCACAGTTGTATGGTTTCAACTATTCTATCTATACAAAAAATTAAATGGTTTCAAGTATTCTTTTCTATTCAATGATATCCTTTTACTTGCACACATTTATATGGTATCAGGTAACTATTAATAATTATTAAAAACAAATATAGCTTTAAAGAAATATTAGTTGTCTAAATTTCTAAGACGAAGCTTGCTGATTTTTATCATTAAGGGTTTTCGGACTATTGTCTTCATCCTTATTTTATTTCCACAAAAAATCTGAATATGAGCACATGTAAAAAAGCATACGTAATAGTAGTAATCCTAGTCAAGCAAGAACATTAAGTTAATAAGTCCCAAAAATTCACATAGGACACATAGCGTAACACTTATAGGCGTTGGTTCCCTAAGCTTCTAAGAAGAAAACCATCTGCAGGTTGCTGGTTCAATCCTGACTGCAGGCGGGTAAAAATACAGGAATGCTTAACACTTTTCCCCGGTTATGGCTTACGAAATTAGAACACCGACCACCGTGGATTCAATAAAGGAGGAAGTTCCGTGGAAGTTCCCGAGTTGACTAACACCTGAAGAAGGCCGGAGGACTTATCGGCCGAAACGTTGTGGAAATAGCAATAAAGATGAAGACAATAGTCCGAAAACCCTTAGTGATTAAAAAAATTTTTAAGGAAATATTACAAATACAAACAATTTACTGTCATATGCTAGTACGTAATCTTACCAAAAACGAAAATTTATCAAACATACCAATTCGACGGACATTTTGGTTTTAACAGCTTATTAGTCAGAGAGGAAATGGTATTAATACCAATGAAGGGTCAGTTCTCACTCTTACAATATGTAGAATTTGAGCCTTACCATCAGATGCAGTTTAGTGCTATATTTAGACCATCCCCTTTTTTTCTAAGAGGGGATCCTTATCACTAGACAGAGGATATAGTCAGCGTATTCTATTCCCCCCTCGAGAGGTTCTCTGATTATGTGATATGAAACCGGCAGAATTAAAGTAATATTAGATGAATCGGCGTAGCATATCCGTTCTTATTCTGTCTGTTCTATAAAAATATTAGAATCTACTTACAATGACAATTTCATCAGTTTTGTGTCAGGTGACATGTTATCTATCATAAGAGCATTTCTTAACTGCTATATCACATAAGCAATAAATATATAAGTGAGGAATTTTAAGAAATAAATCGAAAGATGTAAAGACAGGTATTAAATTATACATTAACTTATTTATAAACTCAGTATTTGAAATATGGAAAAATCGATACCCGTCTCTTACAAAAACGCAAAATCGAATCAATACTAGGATAGATTTGGATTGATCATCTGTTTTTAAGTAAATTTTTCAGTAGAAATGTGTGTGTACTCGGGAGGAGGGCTATAGGTGCAGGTGGGAAGGGGCACTGACTATTTACTCATAAATATTCATTGAATATTTGAACAGCAATCAGCATTTAAAACCCAGAAAATATTGCAAACCTAAAACAGATAGGAAGGACACGTACTCTTTATTAAGAATGGCAAAAAATCCATTAATGAACTTAGTGTTTGAGCATATTTATTGACTTGGGTAGTCGGTGAAATGAATAACGATTTATTCCTAATGAGAAAAATATTTTTCTTTCATCTTTTTTTTATAATCAAAACAGAAAAAAAAACGAAGAATTTAATGAATATCTTTTCCGCTTTAAGGCTGTCAAAATAAATTCGGAATTTTAATTTGAAGGGAAGAAGAAAAAGAGATAGGTTCTTTTTCAAAGTTGACTAAAGTATTTAGTAGGTTACTTTAGGTCGAGAAGGAATTACCGGCTTATCTGAATGTCTCTTACGATGAGTAAATTATATGTTAAAAGAAAATCTGGTTTAAATTTACAGTCAGGGTTTAGACCAAATTTAAGCCGAGATTTCAGAATTTTTTAAGAAAATGGTAAACACGAACACTTACATAAAGAGTACACGCATACGATATCTATATACAGGGTGAGCATAAAAAACACGTTTTTTTTATCATAGATTTCATTGCCCTCTAATGGTGGGAGCGGTACAGTGAGATTCTGCTGGTGAGAAAATAAATATATTGATTTAAAATAGTTGATGTCACTTAATATATAAACATATTCTAATAAGTTTTGATGTTTTGACAACTTGAAATCGAGGAATGTTTTTGTGCTCACCCTTATATTTTGAGCCAGCAGACATGTCTAATTTGAAATCCACATCAACCATGGTTAATACACACACACGCACACACACACACACACACACACACACACACACACACATATATATATATATATATATATATATATATATATACCCCTCTCCGTACCGGCAGGATGTGACACGAAATCTATTTTTATGCTGAGTTTAGCCGGTTTGAATTCAGATTTTTCTTTCTCCTGGATAGCTGTCAAACCAAGGCTAGAGAACCCAGTCTGCCTTACAATTTACCCACAGCTCGCGGGAGAAAAAGTGGATTCATACTCAATTGGATATTTGGTCTAAGTGTCATCCAATCAGCCTTGTCAAGAATTTGAACTCATGTCACTGTATCCATCTCCTACGATGATAACCAATACAGCACGAACACCTCCAAAACGTTTAGTAAATTACGACTACATTACCAGTTCAGTTTTGGTTACTTTACTTGCTAGCACATCAACCTGTTCGTGGGATTTAGAAAATGTTTAATGTATCTTCGGCAAACTACATCAGATAGTGAGTCTTCAAGTCCAGGGAGCTGGAGAGTGTAAAGTATCTCTTTATAGCCATCGTCCCCTCCCTGTTACAGAGTGAATAGTACTGGTTGTACTATTTAGGGCCCCATCGATTGTTATACACTGACCTTTGACCGAGCCATCAATCAAAAACGTTCCTTTGTAAATAAGCGGGAGAAGTTCACGTGGTCTAATTGGAAGTAAAAGGGCGTTATGAAATAATATATGTAGATGCCCGTCGCAGTTGCGTCAGTTGGGGTCAGTGATGGTCAGAGTCAGAGCCACTTTGCAGTCAATGAGAGCGGCCCGGTTGAGCAATCCTGACCCGAGATGCGAAAGAAGTAGTAAGTGGGGTCTTGCAGATAAAACAGCGTGCTATGGTCAAGAGATGTTATCTGTCAATAAAGCAATCTGTTTTAGTCTGTCCCGGTCTCCGTTCGTCTCTAACACACCGACGAGATTCAATCCTTTTCGAGAAAGATGTGTAGGAGTTATGATCTTATAAAAAGAGTTGTGGTCCTTCTTCCATCATTATGGGTATATAACACAATGTGTCCATTAGATCTTGTTAAAAAATAATATTCGATAGGACTGTGTGCAAGAAAAAAATACTCTACAGAAACAACAACACAAAAAATTAAAATGTTAATGTTCAATGAACGCAATTCCTTTACCTCTAAGCATAAAATAAGAAGAGAAGGATTGACGTTCGGAAAATAAATTTGTTTCCATCCTGTTTAGAGCATTGATATGAATCAAAGACTCTAAAATAATTTTTAACAGGGCTTCATCAGATCCAATAATAAAATAAAATAATAGATTATTTTGTTTTCTAATTAGATAATTCTATTTTCTTATTGGATCTGATGAAGTCTAGTTAAAAATTATTTTAGAATCTTTCATTCTAACAATTCTCTTAACAGGATGGAAATAAACTTATTATCTTTATATGAACGAATATTTGTTTTTACTTGAAATAACATTATTTGCTCTGTGAATCTTATTTACATTGAGCTCTTAACCAGGAATATTTAAAAATTCGAAATTTGAATTATTTGTCCTGAAGAAATTGTTCCTTACTCCGGATTTACTGGATAAAAGAACACCCCCCCCCCATATATATATATATAATTATTTATTTATTAATATAAGTAAGGGTGGCATTGACATTGACATTGAGTCAACATTGCTCGGTGACAGTCTATAAGTTTATCTGAACAACTTAAACCAATTACCATGCTTGTGAGGAACTGTGTCAGCAAGCACTGCTGATGCTATCTCTATAGTATTCTTAGGTTTATCTCTTATATTGAACACTCCTTATTAATATACATAAAACTTTAAATTAGTTGGGTCAGTAGAATATACCTAATGCTTCTCTACCGAAAGGTAAGTCCTCCCCGCAACGAGTATCCTGGATATGACACTAAACAATCTGATGGTGCGGGTCCAGTAATGCTGGAGCTTTGCGGAATGCAGAGTAAATCTTCATTGCGATCGCTCACGGGTCCAATCTTTCTTAGCGCGTTAGTACATGATAGGTCAAATAGAACTGTGTTCCTATGCTAAACTGAATTGCTTGAAATAGAACCGCTTTGCCATTGAAACTGTGTACTTATTCTAAACTGACCTATTTGAATTAGACTTGTTTATATGTAAAAAATTGATTTGGCATTAATAAACTACAATGGTTGATGTGCCATAAAACCAACCCGAACCAATTTATATTAGATTGTAATAAAGCCAACCACACCAAAAAATATCATTTCTCTTGCTTATACTCCAGAATTACCCCAATGATTTGACTTCCACACAATGTTAGTTCTCTAGGAAGCTAAAATTTACAGATTACAAAATGTTATTGAAACAAATCCGTCCTTATCCATAATTTATTATTGAATAACTATTTAAGAGAGCAATTTGGAAAAGTTAAGAAAAATATTATTAATTAAGTATCTATTTTGCATATCTATACGAATAAGATATCTTATAACACCTTATATGAAAAAGGATTTTAATCAATCTTTATGCAAATAAATGATATAGAAAAAACTGTTAATATGAATAGAAGAGTTCAAAAGAATGTTTATATGAAAAGGATTTTATAAAAAAATATTTATATTATGAAAAAAATATAAGAATCTTTATGAGACTAAAAGACTTTATAAGAATGCTTCTATGAATAAAAGATTTTATAAGAAGATTATCCAAATAAAAAGCTTTTATAAGAATGTTTATATGAATAAAAGATTTCATGAGAATATTTATATGAAAACGATAACGTAAGTATTTTCATTTGGATAAAAATATTTTATAAGATTGTTTAAATGAATAAAAGATTTTATAAGAATGTTTAAAAAAACATTTTATAAGAATATTCATATGAACAAACTTTTTAAAGATATTCATATCAATACAAGTTGTATAAGAATTTATATATGAATAAAAGATTTCATGGAATGTTTATATGAAGAAAACATTTATAAAAATATTTACAGTTACACACAGAAATACACACACACACACACACACACACACACGGCTAAAAAAAGATTCCTAAAGATATAGAAAGTGTTAAATTTACTGGCATCAAATATGCCCAGAACTACAATCAGCTTTACGATATCCTGGTTCATGAAACTCTAGAGTAGAGTAGATATTTCCGATGGCAGTGATTTTAACGGCTTTAGTTTTTAGATAATCGTTTCTTATCGTTGTTAGATATTTGATGTGTTTCTAACCGGGATATTGAGGTCTATCAAAAAATACCGAGCATTTTGTTTTAAATTGTAGTGATAATATATATATATATATATATATATATATATATATATATATATATATTTACTAATCTAATATCTACCAGTATTCACGGTACCAGAAAAAAACAAAAAACACCCTCGAGTCGAAGTTAGGCTTCCTGATGATCCGTTAAGGTGAAACTTTAGTAGAAGATTTTAGACTCACGATTTAGATTAATTTTATATATATATATATATATATATATATATATATATATATATATATATATATATATATATATATTGTGATATGGGAGCAGCCAAATTTTTAGCAAGATATATAAAATTTCATTAATTTTCAATCGTACATATACTTAGAAATGTAAATATTATTTTTTTTACATTATCAGTTACAATTTTCTCATAATCTGAAATAGAAGACCACTTTGAAAATTCAATTGACGTATTTATTTTGTGGTAACAAAATCTATACATGACATATACAAGAGAAGCGAACCATTTTGCCGAGGTTATTAATTTTAGTGTTCGTTCTAAATACCATAACTTTGTTTTTTAACTACTCTGTCGTGAAGTTTTTGATTCTATTTATTTCGAATGTATTTGCTTTAAACTAATATCGAACCCGAGAACAACCAATCTCAAAAAAGAAAAGCTGAATCAACGTGATACAAACATTTTAACAACTACATTTAGAAGAACCAAACAATGAACAAATCAGAGATAAGTATTAATATTAAGAGAGGTTATTCTTTTCAGGATACCCTTCACGAAAGTTAATACATAAGTCGTTATAATTACCGAGCTGACGTATGTCGCCTGTTGGCTGAACGTTATGATACTTAGTCTAAAGTAAGTTGGGTAGGTTTCGAGGAGTAGTTACACTAAAGATCTGTGATACAATGAAACTGCCTGTTTGTGGATGACAATATATATATATATATATATATATATATATATATATATATATATATATATATATATGCCTCTGATTATATAAATATATATATAATCCGAGGAAAACAATCTAAGGGTGGTACTATTAAGTAATAATGCAAGGTGAATAGCAATAACCGGTTGAGTGCTTAAAGTCATCGGCTATCCAATATAAAATATATTTCAGTTTAAAAATACATCGAAATTCACGCCCAGAACGAAGAAATAATATATATATATATATATATATATATATATATATATATATATATATATATATATATATATAAAGAGAGAGAGAGAGAGAGAGAGAGAGAAAGAGAGAGAGAGAGCGAAGATCTAAGTGATAGAAAACAAATTATTTTTTTTAATTACTTTTACTTGAGGTAAAAGTTTGTTGAAAAACAGAAGTTAAAAAGTATTTTTCTTGTAAGAATATTTCATAGGAGTCAGACTACAAATATTTTAAGAAAGAAAAGGAAGGTTCGTGCATGAAATGTCGCAGTTTTTGTTAACCATAAAACAATGGTACGAATTTTATGTATGTAAAAGATATGCGTGTCTGAGGGGCTCACTATGTTAAGGGAAAACAACATTATGACACTAATCTCTGTATACAAACTGAAACACTCAGATAGTGAAGAAACAGTTTGTTATAGTACTAATAGATCATTGCAAACAGTAAGATATTCTATCAATTAAGAATAATTAAGCGATCTTAAAATGAAAATCATTCTTATAGCAAAAGAATTATTGAAATTTTCACTCAAAATAAATAAATCAAACGGCTTTTAGAGTAGATCACAGTGTAAATCTATGAGACCTACCGGAGAAGTATTTATTTTTATTATCATTTTTAAGATTGCAATAACCTCTAAATTTAATACAATTTGATGATTTATGCTTTAATCTAATTGGTTAAAAAATGTATTTTAAACTATCTCGAACGGAAAAATAATTTTGGGTTTTGATCCATTAAATTGTCCGTGGTTTGTTAAATAATATTTTCGTCTCTAAATCTCAAAGAAATATTAGAATTTATGGAAGGGGTAAGAGCTGATTAATCAATAAATGCTAAAGTGCAGATACAAAAATTACTGCCTCTCTACCTTCTAATTTTCATTAGAATTAACATATATATATATATATATATATATATATATATATATATATATATATATATGTATATATATATATATATATATATAGAGAGAGAGAGAGAGAACGAAACAGTATGTCTGTGGATAACAATATATATATATATATATATATATATATATATATATATATATATATATTGTTATCCACAGACATACTGTTTCGTTGTATAACAACTCGTCAGTATGGCTAGACACGTGAGACGCTTCAAGCTGGGATTAAAATCCGGCTGACTTTACGTCAAACTGATAACATACTACATAGCCATCAGGATTTTTAGCGTGAGCGAAGGGAATTAAACGCATATGTTTTAATTTTCTTTTCTTTGCATTTACACCTACGGAGACTGGAGGGCTCAATTCGTTAGAAGAGCTTTGTATTATGTCATCAGCAACCGTTAATTCCTTCGCAAGAATGCTCAACACCAGTCGGGTTGGAGAGCATATATACTGTTACCCATAGCCAGACTATTTCGTTGTCTCACAACTCATCATTGTGACTAGACACGGGAGATGCTTCAAGCTGGGATCGAAACTCGGCTAACTTTACGTCAGCCTAATAACATACCTCACAACTATTAGGAGTCTCGGCGTGAGCGATAGAAATTTTAACGCAAATGTATTAATTTTCCAACATTTATAATTATTCGCAATATTACATTTGTCGATAGCTACTCGAAAGCTCCCTTTTCAACAGCTACTACCTCGACGTGTAGAGGAGGGCGCTACTCCTTCCCCTAGATTGCTCCACTTTACCCTTGAAAAATAACTTATAATGCTAGGTGTAAAGGAAAATAGGCTTAATAAACTCGTTCCAAAATAGGCAGGGTTACACAAACACACACACACACACACACACACACACACACACACACACATACACACACACACACACACATATATATATATATATATATATATATATATATATATTACTAAGCTTTTTGTTTGAATATGGCACCAGGCTGAATAAATGGGACACCCAATGAGACTCGAACTCATGAATATATATATGTGTATATCTAGCGTTTGATAAATGATTGATCTATCTTTTATGAGTTGTATTTTTAAAAAATCATCAATAACTATATAGAATAACTTTGGTCGCTTGATATCAAAACGTTTTGGACGTCTCTCAAATGTTTGCAAAATTTATAGAAGAAATAAGTCTCAAAAATGAAGAGACGTTTGTCCTTGGAAAATGCCATTGCTGACACAACGAAAAAGAATGACGGCTCGCATGATGCAAACGTTTCAATTACCAACAGTTTTGTCTTTTGAGTGCACTGATGCCTGGTGACTAATAGTATTGCAAAAAAAAAAGAAAAAAAGAAAAACAATAAATGAATAAAGACACTAGCAGGTAAATTATACCACTTATCCTAATGTGTTTAATCTTCTTTAAAATTATTGTATATGTGTTCGTCGATACGATTGTTTATGATAGTTCTTGATAGTGCATCCTCACACACACACACACACACACACACACACACACACACACACACATAAACACACACGTACATATGTGTATGTGTGTGGGGGGTTACGTTGCTTTTATCGTACAGAAATAGAAATACAAGGTGACATTATTTCCTGACCGTGATTAAAGTAAGATAGATAGATAGATAGACAGATATTATAACAGTGTATGGTTGTCACAACCTCAATTGGTGAGTTTGAGGCAGATCAAATGATGTATAATTTGGAGAGTGCTCAATATCTGTGATAGAGCTATTATATAAGTATAATAAATAAATATATATATTAGTTTATATACATATTTATTTAATAGCATGGATATTTATCTGCAACCCAGGGTTTCATGCTACCTTATTACGACAATCATCGGCCAAGGAAGAGAGACGTTTAAAAAAAAATCAAAAATTACAGTCAGGCGAATGTTTACTTTGAAATTTGTATGCCTTTTTTGTGCACATGTATGTGTGATTAAAATTTGCTATTGTGTGTGTGTGTGTGTGTGTGTGCGTGTGTGTGCGTGTGTGTGTGTGTGTGTGTGTGTGAAGATACATGCTTCTCGCAGCAGGTTTGGGGGGGTTTCCTGGATATTATTGTAGCAAAATGTAGCAAAGGTTCTTAGTAGACAATGTATGAGCGAATATTTTTTGTATTCGCACGAACGTGTGTGTGTGTGTGTGTGTGTGTGTGTGTGTGTGTGTGTGTGTGTGTGTGTGTGTGTGTGCGTGTGTTTGTTTGTGTCTAGTGATGATTTAACTAAGGAACAAATCATCATCCTTGTTGTATTACGAAGAATGTGAATTTTGATTTGTGCGCATAATAAGCGAAAAGTATGGTTAGACTGAAAGTTAAGATATATTATGGGGTATTATGCTATATTAGTATTTTATGTTGATTTGTGTTAGATTACAATAAAATTGTATTGGCTATTTATGCTCTGTTGATGTGATATTATGTATATGTTATCGTAATCTAGGATTGTTTGCATGTAAGGAATATAATGTATTAAGATGTTGCAATAAGTGTTTTTACTAGCCATGTCCTGTTAATATTAGTTTTTGTGTTGTACATAGATAGATATTTATGAATGTGTGTGTGTAGTAACGAGTATAGCTAATGGACGAATTATCATTATTAATTTGTATTATGAAGAAAATAAACTTAATAGGCGAAAGTGTATGGTGGGTCTAAGACGTAAGAATAAATGAGGAAGGAATGTATCATGAAGTAATATTCAATATTTGTATTTTAATCTTGAATATTTTTTTGTGTTGGATTGCAATAATAATTTGCATTGACTGTCTATGTTGTGTTAATATTATTTTATGTAGTATATGCTATTGTTATCTATGGTCGTATGTAATTCAGGAATATGGTGAATATATTGTATTAACGTTGAAATAATTGTTTGCATTGGCTATGTCGTTATGTGCGTGGTGATGATTTTAAATTCAGGCAAATTATCATCATCATTGCATTTTTAAGGAAATTAATTTTTGATTAGACATGTAAGTATGAGAGACGAAAATGTACTCGGGATCTGGAAAGTAATTGTAATAGTTGTGGAGGTAATGTCATAATGTAAGGACCAGTTATATTTTGTTGTAATATATTATGGCTGTATTAGGTATAGAAAATGTGCCATGCTCGTCATGAAAAGTGGCAAATGACATATGACTGAAGGAATGGAACTAGCAAATCAAGACAATATTAGAACGATCGGAGAAAACGAAACCTACAAATACTAGGGGATCTTGCAGGTTGACACCATCAAACAAGTTAAAATGAAAGACAATATTCACAAAGAATATCTCAGGAGAACTAGAAAACTACTCGAGACAAAACTCTATAGCAGAAACCTCATCAAAGGAATAAATACTTGGGCTGTGTCCCTCGTTAGATATTCGGAACCCTTTCTCAAGTGGACTACAAATGAACTTAAACAAATGGATCAAAGAACAAGAACACTAATGACCATGCGTTAGGCATTACATCCCAGAGACGATGTTGACAGACTATATATCTAGAAAAGAGGAAGGAAGAGGACTTGCCAGCATCGAAGACAGCTTTGACGCATCAATACAACGGCTCGAAAATTACATAGAAAAACACGAACGAGGACTAATTACAACCATCAGAAACGATACTGACAACACGTTAAACGATAGATTAAAAATAAATAGGAAACAAAAATGGAGAAAAATCAACTCCATAGCCTCTTTAAACGACTAATAAACAACATCTCACACGACAAAACCTGGACCTGGCTAAAAAAAGGAAACCTTAAGAGAGAAACAGAATCTCTCCTAATAGCAGCACAGGACAACGCCATAACAACCAATCATATCAAAATGAGAATAGATAAGACTCAACAAAATAGCAAATGAGGGCTATGCGGTGACAGAGATGAAACCATCAATCACATAATAAGCGAATGCTGCAAATTAGCACGGAAGGAGTATAAGACGAGACACGACTAGGTCGGCCAAGGAATTCACTGGAAAATGTGCAAGAAATTTATATTTGACCATACTAATAAATGGTATATGCAAAACCCAACATCTGTCTTAGAAAATGACACGCATAAACTCCTATGGGACTTTGACATAGAGACGAATCACCTAATCTCGGGCAGAAAACCTTATAATAATAAGAAGAAAAAAGAATTTGTAAAATTGTCGACGTTGCTGTCCCAGTTCAACACAGAATAAACCTGAAAGAATGTGAAAAGAAGGACAAGTACCTCGACCTTGCTAGAGAATGGAAAAAGCTTTAGAACATGGAAGTGACTATTGTACCAATTGTGATTGGTGCTTTTGGCACAATAAATAAAGGATTATTAAAGGGACTGGGGGACTTGGAAGTTGGCGGGCGAGTGGAGACCATAGAAACTACTACATTGTGGAGAACGACCAGAATACTGAGAAGAGTCCTGGAGATTTGAGGAGACTTGCTGTCACACAAGCTCCAGTGAAGGACCATCAGCTGGCGCTGATGTGAAAAACTATGATAATGATAATAACTCTAATAGAAAACCAGCAGCTGGTGCTGCTTTGAAAAAACTCTCAAGGAGGGAAAATAATAATAATTTGGAAATAAGAGGACGAGTAGAGACTATCCAAACTACTACATTATTGAGAATGGCCAGAATACTAAGAAGAGTCCTGGATATTTGAGGAGATTTGCTGTCACTAAAACTCCAGTTAAAGATGGGAAAAACACTCATGTAGTAAATACTAATAATAATAATAATAATAATAAACAAAAGAAGAGAACTTGCAAAATAGTCGACTTTGCTGTCCCGGCTGACCACAGAATAAAACTGAAAGAATGTGAAAAGAAGGATAAGTACCTCGACCTTGCTAGGGAATTGAAAAAACTGTGGAACATGCAGGTGACAATTATACCAATTGTAATTGGTGCGTTTGGAACAGTAACTAAAGGATTACTTAAGGGACTTGAGGACTTGGAAGTTGGCGGACGGGTGGAGACCATCCAAACGATAGCATTATTGAGAACGGCCAGAATACAAAGAAGAGTCCTGGAGACTTGAGGAGACTTGCTGTCACTCAGACTCCAGTGAAAAACCACCGGCTAAGGCTGATGTGAAAAGCTCTAATGAGGGAATAATAATAATAATAATAATAATAATAATAATAATAATAATAATAATAATAAGTGTATCTCCCTGGAATATATGTCTCTGGATCTTTACTTCAGCTAAGCTTTTTCTTCTGCTATCAATTCCACTCTCCATGTTTCCATGGTTTCCTCAATAAACTTCATGTATTTTATACATTTTGAGACTATAATATTAAGCTTTGCGGGACCATATCTTAATACTTTTTGCAGTCAATCCTGGTCGTGTAAGATACTCGGAAGTATTCTTGAAGTGGACCACAGAAGACCTCAAACAAATGGACCAGAGGATAAGAAAACTAATGACCATACTTAAGGCCTTGCATCCTGGAGATGGCGTTGACAGACTTTATGTCTCAAGAAAAGTGGGAAACTGCAGATGTAGGTTAGGTGGTGATAGAGACGAAACGATCAATCACATATTAAGCGAATGCAAAAAAAAAAAAAAACTTGCACCGAAAGAGTATAAGACTAGACAAGATTGGGTGAGAAAAGTGATCTACTGGGAATCGTGGAAGAAATTGATACGAACAAATGTTACATGCTCAACCCAGAACCTGTCTTGTAAAATGAGACGCAAAAACTCCACTGGGATTTTGAGATACAAACCGATAACCTAATCTTGACTATAATGATCAACAAAAAATAAAAGAACAGGCAGAATCGTAGACTTTGCTGTCTCGGCAGACCACAGAGTAAAATTGAAATAAAGCGAAATGAAGGATAAATACCTGGACTGCGCAAGGGAATTGAAAAAAAAAAACTGTGGAACATGAAAGTAACTGTTACACCCATTGTCGTTTATGCTCTTGGTAGAGTCACCAAGTAAAAGGACTAGAGATCTTGGAAATCAGAAGACGAGTGGAGGCAATCCAAACTACAGCATTGTTAAAATCGGCCAGAATACTGAGAAGTGTCCTAAAGACCTGTTGTCACTATAACTCCAGTGAAACAGTGATGTGTAAAACTCTCAAGAAAAAAATAATAATAAAAAAATCTGTCTGTCAGACTTGTTTGAATTACTAAGCTATTAAAAATAATTATAATCTCTATTTCAGACTAGTTTGAATTACCTCGCTAATTATAGTAATAATAATCTGTATGTCAGACTTGTTTGAATTACCTCGCTATGAATAATAATAATCTCTATGTCAAACTAATTTAAAATACCTCGCTAGTTAGAATAGTTATAATTTTCCCTGTCAGACTTGTTTGAATTACCTTGCAATTAAAAATGATAATCCCTCTGTCAGACTAGTTTGAATACTTCGCTATTGATAATGTTTATAGTCTATCTCTCACAGACTAACTTAAAATCGATTACGCTATTGCGATATTTCATAACGATGTTCCCGAATAGGTTTGTGCGTGTGTAAGTGTGTATTTATTTACGTTAATATCAAAATATCTCTTAGCCCAGAAATTTAATGTGGTAGAAACATCAGCATAACAATGTTTTTTAAAACTAGTCCGACAACAGAATAGTGAGTCATATTTTCATTTGGTGCCTTCTGCTTCAGAATTTGTGTCAAATCAAATCTACACTTTGCTTATATTCTCGGTAGGATTTGGATGATGTAATTTTTAGTCAGGTGGTGCGTTCAATCCTCAACTTGTTCATCATACTTCTGTCTTCGTGATAAACTAAAGTAATTTTCGCCAGCAAGAAACACTTCGTGATATAATGTTTACCAAGCTAGTCTTGCAATAATAGTGACTATTACATAGACATTCCCATCTCTTTACATACCACATAAGTGTGGCCTTATAGCGAATCTAAACAATGCATGTTTTTTAAAACTGTGCTCTTTGTGTAGTATAAGTAATTATGAGCGGGGCCAGCAGATACTCCATGTTACTGGCCTTGATCCCGACTAATCCAATCTCAGTAATTGGCAACAAATATGATATCGTGAGTTAATTTTCTGTGCGCTTTCTAATTTCTCCGCAACAGTGCATCGTTATCACGGTGCCGTTGATTAAAATCACTTTGTAATTTGATAAGAATTATCGTTCAGAAACGTGCGCATTGCTTTTTTTTGTTTGTTTTGTTTTGCATCTCGTGCGAAAGGAATTTCGTTGGAGCTGAATGAAAGACAGTAGGAAACGAAGCGGCAATTCTAGGGCACTATTTCCATGACAGCGACAGCAGTTGAAAATTCTACATTCGCAATGAAGATCAGCAGAAGGTACAAAACTTATACAGTAGGAGGAACTAACTCATTCATCATATCTGCAGGAGATCGGTTCCCAGTTTTCCTGTACTTGGAAAGAGAAAAACGGGGATAAGATAAAACCCCTTCTAAAAATAAGATAAAATAAAAATAAAGACATAATCGATAACGTATTTTAAACATTTAAATTCTTTTTTTGGTTTCACTTGGTTTTGTTTTAACATAAAGAAAATCTCATTTCTTTTTGGCTACCACTGCATATTTTTGGGGAGGAAGGATACAATACTCCGAATTTGATGATATAGATCGTATAGAAACTCTTTTTTATAGTTCTCTGAACACACACACACACACACACACACACACACACACACACACACACACACACACATGAATACTTTTGTTGATTTTAACTATATAGATATTCTAGAAATTTTATTGGGTAGAGAGCTTCAAGAGTTCTAATTATATTATAGTGTTAGTAATTGTTATTATAAAGTGCTCTAAATGTTTTTAATCATATATGGTTACATATAACATGTATATATATCATTTGATATGTTATAGAGCTTCGAGATTTTAAACATATAAAAATAGCTTCAAGAATCGTAATTTATGTATATCATTAGGAACTGTAATTATGTATAGTTTGAAGTTTGCAATTATATATAGCTTTCCAATTTTCATTACACTCACACACACACACACACATATTTATATGTGTATGTTTTAAATCGAGATTTAAGAAATTTGATTTTATATAGATTTAAGACATCTAATAATAAACATCTTACAAAATTTTAATTTTATGTCTATAATAGTTTTGAATACTTATAGCTTCAAGAGTTTTAATCATACATATATATATATATATATATATATATATATATATGGGTGTGTGTGTGTGTGCGCGCGCACGCGCGTGTGTGTGTGTGTGTGTG
>OY757912.1:92235037-92370037 GCA_963585895.1 Sepioteuthis lessoniana
TGTTTGTTAGTTTATTTGTGTGTGTGTGTGTGTGTGTGTGTGTGCGTGTGTGTAAATGTGTGCGTGTATGTGCGTGTGTGTGTATGTGTGTCTCTGTGTCTCTGTGTATGTGTAGCACAGCAATACTATCGGATATTGGAGTAAATGCAACTATACTATTGACCATGCAACATTGCTTAAACGTATTGAGTTGTACTTTTAGAATGCCCAATAAATGTAAGTAAATGTATTTAAATTGTTAATGAAGGAAGCATTTTCTTAATGAATATAATATTTTCTCAAGATTTGTTAAATCGAACAGAGATAATTTTGAAGACATTCAAATTAGTTGTCTAAACATTATTAATATTAAAAGCCGTATTAACATACATCTTTCATATTCATAGAGTTTCTTTTTTGCTTGTAATTTATTTATCCTTAATATATTTACCAATGTTGTTCTATTTCAATAACAATTTGGCATATGATGATTTTTCAGACAGAAATCAACATTAGTAATTTAGCTTCTACTTTCTAATGAAACAGACGAACACATTAATATAGAAACATTCTCTTATACGACACCTCTCTTTCTCTTCCTCTTTCTCTATCTCTATCTATCAATCTGTAATATAATTGCGGAGGGATTTCGTTTTATATATCTTGCCTTTCGGTTTAGTTAGGCTGAGAACCGTTCGCTTAGCGCATGGTGCAACATTAACGCAGGTGTTCACGCACGCGCGGAGATGGATGTGTCATTCAGAGATGTCAAATAAAAAATCCCAGATAGGAATTGGGGACCAGGGGATGTGAATGGCGTCACGCACCGGAAGAGTGGGCTGAGATTTGAGAAAAAGCAGTTAGTTGAGTTCCTGCCTCCGAACGAGAGAGTCGACATTCAGAGATGGGCGAGGCCAGACGACTTTGTGCGCTACGGGCGCCGCGCGTTGGTTGGTTTGAGAGCTGACAATGTAAAAGCAGTCAGTATAGAAAGATTGTGTCTCTCTCTCCTCATGTCGAATAACCTTTAACTCAATGGTAATAAAGTTTCGTACCTGAACTAACGTCGTGTATTTCGGATTCCCTTTGTCTATTTTACACATCCGTATATTATGGGTATGTTACATATCTATCTCTATCTCTCTCTCTCTCTATATATATATATATATATATATATATAGTCCTGGTTCATATGGTTTCAAATATTCTTATCTCATAATAATAATTTGTTTGCGTAGTCGGCTTAAGCTTTAGGATATACTGAAGGAACGTCTGCAGAGGGATAAGACACCCCAACGAGTGGATATGACGCTAAACTTCATCTGCTGATATGGTTCCAGTTCTGAAGCTTTGGGAAATGTGGAGTACACCTTCATTGCCATTACTCCCAGGTTTACTCTAACCCAAAGATGTTGTACCTGGTTGGGTTTCATCAATGGTTCACTTAGAAATATGATATCATTTTCTCAACTCTAAATCTTTTAACTGTGTTCGACCAAATTAGTGATGTTAAACTTAATTATAAGTATCACATAGAAAATCTTGTAACCATACAACTGGCTCATTTTAAAATGCAATCTAAAAAGTATTCGTTTGCAAATGTTATATATTCAATATATTCGTATAAACAGGATTTGTCATTTAATAGCTTACAAATATTGATATGCCATAAAATATAACCAACGTATCAACTTAATAACTTGTACACAATTGTTTCGAAACAAAATTTGGTAGTTAAAACGCTACATAGATACTTTATACGACAAACAAAAGAAAATCGTACTCAAGATGGTAAGCACATTGCATAGAAGAGGAAAGCTGAAGAAATTGAGTCAATCACTTTTAACAGCAGAACGAAATAATGCCATAAGAACCAATTATGTCGAAGCAAACATTGAAAATACCCAACGGAATAGCAAGAGTCGTTTTTTTTTTTTTCAGATTACAAGGGAGAAACAGTTAATTACATAAAAAGCAAATGCAACAAAGTGGAACAAAAAGAATACAAATCTGAGCATAACTAGGTGGGGAAATTGATCGACTAAGAAATGTAAAAGGGGTTAAATATTGAACCTGTGAACAAATGGTATTTGTACAAACCTGAATCTCTCCAAGGAAACGAGATGAACAAATAACTCTGGGACATAAAGTTATAAATATCTAGCCCAACCCAGTTACAAAAGCAGACCTAGTATAAAATAACAATGTAATATAATGGCCGAGGGATTCCATTTTATGCCTTTGGGTTTAGTTAGGCTGAGAACCTTTTGGCTCAGCACATGGGTTAGTTAGGTGCAAACTTGAGTGCAGATGTTAACGCGCGTGCGGGGAGGATGTGTAGTTCATAGATCTCAAAATAAAAATCCCAGAGAAAGGTTGACCAGTGGATATGAATGACGTCATGCACCGGAAGCGTGCAGAGGATTTGGGGAGATTTGAAAAAGTCAGTTAGTTGAGTTGAGAACTAGACATCGACCGAGAAGGTTGACTTTCGCTAGTTCACCGAACCCAGGCCAGTGGCCTTGTGGCGGGTGCCACACGAGTTGGGGAGCGGGCAGATGGAAAAGACATCATAGAAAGATTGTGATTCTCTCTTCCTTATGTCACAGAACCTTTAAACTCAAAGGTTATAAAAAGTTTCGTACCTGAACTAAGAAGTCGTACGTGTTTTTGTGTTTCGGGACTCCTATGTTCTGTGTATGTATGTTATGAACATAAAATGTCCATTTCGCATATCCGTATCTGGCTACGGTATAACAAGAGCAGCAGAAATTGTCTACATATCAATTTTGGCGTTTTTGTGGACCGTTGAGTGAAAATATAAGAAAGCAAAAAGATTGAACAGCATTTGGATCTTGCCAAGAAGCTAAATCTCCGTGGAACATGAAAATAACGATGAAACCAATAGTAATTGGGGTCTAGACGCAAAAGCCTGAAATAGAGACTTGGAGAATGGGAGATCAGGGTAAGAATGAAGACCATCCAGAACACTCTATTAAAGTCAGCTTGAATACTTAGAAGCGTCTGGGAGACAGGGAGATTTGCAGTCACTTAGACTTCAATCTAAAACAATCAATTAAAATAGATGTAAACAACTAACTGAAATGGAACTTTGTATAGAAAAATGTGCCTTGCTAAAAATGAGAATTAGAAAAAACATAAATAACAGAAAGAATGCAACTACCAAATAAAGCAAAAAATCAGAACATTCAGAAATGTATAAGCACTTGCAAACATTTGATGCAGACACCATCAAACAAGTGGAGGTGTAAAAAAAATTTTAAAAAGGAGTATCTCAGGAGAGCGATAAAACTGCTTGATACAAAACTACATGGTAGAAATCTCATCAAAAGAATAAACTCTTGGGATGTATCCTTTTTAAGATGCTGTGGCCATTCTTGAAGTAGACGAGTAAAGAATTTCCACAAATGGAACAGAGTATAAGAAAACTAATGATGATGCATGTGCCCTAACACCCAAGGATAATCTTGACGGACTCTGTGTGTCAAGTAAAAGAAAAGGAGTATTCGCCAGCATTGAAGATAGCGTTTATGCATCGATACGACTTCTCGAAGACTACATAATAAAGATAAAAAAAGACCAATCTCAACGACAAGAAACAACACAAACAACACAACGATCACTAGAAAACAATAACTAGAAAACAAAAATGGGAAGAAATAAATGTATGGATATTTCAAGAGACAGATAAACGAAATCTTATACGAGGAGATTTGGACATGGTTAAGAAAAAGAAAACTTAAAGCGAGATTGAAATATATAAACAGCGCCATAAGGACTATTTTGTTGAAGCAAAAGACAAGATGCAATCAAATATCAAAGGTAGATTATGTGGTGATGGAGACGAAATGAATAATCATATAACAAACGAATGCAACAAATTAGCGCAAACAGAGTATAAGAATAAACACGGCTGGGTGAGAAAGGTGATTTACTGGGAATTGTGCAATAAATTGAAATTTGACTATACGAACAAGTAGTATATGCTCAATCCAGAATCTTTCCCGGAAAATGAGTTCTCTGGGATTTTGCGATACAAACTGGTCACTTAACATCGGCCAGATGATCAGAACGACTGATAATCAACAAAAATAGATGATTCACAGAATACTGTACTCTCTAATTCAGGCAGTCCACAAATAAAAATAATAGAAAATGGAAAAAATGATATGTACATGGACCTTGACAAGATGAACTATAAAACATGAAAGTGAAGTTGATAGTAACAATCCCAAAAGGGTTGGTAAAGAGATTGGCAGACTTAGAAATCAGAGGGCAGGTGGAGACCATCCAGACTACAAGATCATTCAGATCGGGCAAAATATTGATAAGAGTCTTCGAGACTTGCTGTCCCTCAAACTCCAGTGAAAGACCATCAGTTAACGCTGGTGTGAAAAACTCCTAGGGAGTAAAAAAATAATCCTTTACTAATTGTTATAGCTTGAAGTAAAAATATTTTATATAAAGAATTTATCATTTATTTTGATTCAGTTATTTCTATCTAATAGTTATAATTTTCAGATATATCTGGTCGACAATGAAATTCTTGGTGTAATGGGAACGAAGTATTAAGTCTATCATTCTTAGGGCGCGGGAATTAAAACCCGAGCACTGAATAATGTTATAATCAGGACACCCATTTGGAGGTCGTCCTACACATTTCAATGAGAAAAATTAAAATATTCTAATCCCTATCGACAGAGTTATATATATATATATATATATATATATATATATATATATATATATATATATTGTGTGTGTGTGTGTGTGTGTGTGTTGGCAGCATTTCTTCGTTAATACATGTTTCATTAAACAATATAGACATCCTTTGTCAAAATATTTTTGGGATTACCGGATTGATTTCATGTAATCTGGCGTGAATTAATTAATGAACACACACACACACACACACACACACACACACACACACACACACACACACACACACATATATATATATATATATAAATATTTATATTATAAATTTGACAAAAAAATTTAATTTGGTGTTACCATTCCATAAAGATCCATATTATATTAGAATTATGTCCATTCATCTGATAAAATCTTAACGTAAAAAGGGTGTTTATTTTATAAAAGCTTTACTCGAAAATGCAGTATAATATCACTATATATATTAAGTACAAAATTAAATAGAAAACAGGATAAAACTACTTGCTTTCGATTCTCAGATGAGAGACGATCAAGTACGTCTGAACACACACACACACACACACATATATATATATACATGGGGTGGGGTGTGAGTGTAAAGTTTTCTTGGGAACACGATTGTCTTTTTGATAATTAGAAGTAAAAATGACTTATGCAGATAAGTACGTCAATCAAACTTTTGTTCCTCTGTCTCTCTGTCTGTCTGTCTGTCTGTCTGTCTGTCTCTCTCTCTCTCTCTCTCTCGTGATCACATATTGCAAGATGCATGGCAGGTCTATCTACAAAAAGAAAAAAAAAACAATCAATAAAGTTGGCATCAATCCTCTGAACAATTCTTTATCAGCATTTCCGTTAAGTTAACATCAAGATGTCTGCAACTTACCGACCCGCCTAAAATAACTCTTGCAACACCAACGTGAAGGATGCAGTCTATTTTCGTATTATATGATAAAAGCGAGTACTGATTTCTTGTACAGAGAAAACTGTGTTTCTTTGCAGTTTATTAGCAACGCGTCATAATCAAATTCCGCTTCTCTATTTTTCTTTATTTCCTCTTTAAAATATAGAATTTTAACTTGGCACAAGGTGCAAGCAAAGGAGATATGATAATTTAACTGGCAATAATAAGGCAATTTTGCTTGGAAAAAAAAGTTTCCTAATAGTCGTAGAAAGATAAGTATTAATTTACTGAGCATAGTTTAATTTATTAAAAGCTCTTGTAATGAGGCATTTCAGAAAATAAAAATGCATTAGAGTTTGTTGTTTGATCAGTTGGATGGTTTTTTTTTTCTCGAACTGAATGCGACAAAAATCAATTTTAAGTAGAGTACAGTAACAGTAAATTCATAGTTTTCCTCCACTAACACCGGTTGCCGCACCGAGGCTAGCGAACCCTGTCTGACTTACTAAATAACCATGGATAATCGAAGGAAAAAAAACACCCATAAATATTCCAAGAAAATGGTGTAATGATTATTGTTGCTGTAGATAGACTGTGCGAGGAGCGCTTGAATCATGGACGAGGTTCGTATTTCACATAAAAAAGTGAAAGGCAAACAGCTTTATCCAGTATTTGAAATGCTGGATCCATTTACTGATTGGATTGTTTTACGGCATGTCAACTCTTGTTGGATTATTTTATGCAGTAGTCAGATAAAAGTTTATAATCAGTAGGAAAATATTTCGACCATCATGTTATGAAGAAAAACACTCCATATATATTTACAAGTTGATTTAAGTAAGAGTCAAATGCTTAATGTAATTTAATATATGCATGTTAAAAATTACCTCAAAACGGATTCATTTGATTCATAATTTAGATCATAACAGGTACTAATATTTCTGGATAGTCGAGAGCTATGAATAATTGCAAGTAAAGGAGGAGTCTGTAATCCCTAGTGATTTTCTGGGGAAGCCTTGTGGTCCAGAAGTTAAGCTGTTGGATTCTGATATCGTTGTTAGCAAGTTCGAATTCCCGTCGTGCTTTTGAGTTAACTTTCAGGCTATTCTTGGGAAATATACGAACTCTTGGATCCCTGATGATCTGAGTAAGATAGTACCACAACTGTTCTTCTACAATGATAGGTTTAGCATTGAATGGTTCATGGAGGTTGATATGCCATTAATCAAATTGGGGTTTGTTCCCTTAGTGTAGTTATTAAGAAGCTATAATGAGAAATCGTGGTAAGTGATTTCGAAAACCGGTTATATGATTACACTCATACTCGTGGGAAAAGAATGAACCCCCTTTATTCTCTAATCTATGGGTTCAATCGTACCACGATTCTTCTGGAAGGTTAGTTTTGGCTTTAAATAACCAATGAAAGTTGATATATCATTAAATAAAGAAACCAAACTAAACCAGTGCACTAGATTTGGGCTGCATGACAAACGTTATTACTTCATTCAATTAGGACGGGACTGCTAAAATTCTCTATCAAAGAACTTGTGGAGAACAGATCACTTTTATGTATTTAACCCATTTTACATTAAATAGCGTTGTAAAATGTTCTGTTAAAAGCTTCGCGTCATATAACAATCCCTCATGACTTGTTTTCCGTGTCCACAAACCGACAAAGACAGACAGAACTCGTTTTCCTTCTTTGCAGCGTAGTCTCGTTCTTTCGATGACAATTTTCATTTCCTATTTCTCTCTCTCTCTCTCTCTCTCTCTCTCTCTCTCTCTCTCTCTCTCTCTCTCTCTCGATATATGTCTGTCTGACTGTCTCGTTCTCTTTCTCACTCTGTTATTCTATCTCCGCGTCTTAAACATTCGGTTACAGACTCTCACTAAGTATTAATCTCTTCTTGGTCTAATTCTAAACGTCGCTTAGTAAAAACTGCCGCTGGTTACTTTAGAGTCGTTATATAGACAACAACTCATGTATATTCATAAGCAAAAGAACGAGGATCATTAAATAAGTTTCCAGATTTGTTTTCATATGGGCACATTTATTGATAGTACACACATGAAACTCTAGCCCCCCTCGAAGTAATCTCCTCCGGCCGCAATGCACTTGTTGTACCGTTCCAACAACTTCTGAAAGGCTCCATGGAAGTCCTCTTGTGTGAGCGTCTCAATGACCTTTGGCACAGCCTCTTTCATCTCCTCATTTATCTCATAACGACAGCCGCTGAGCTTAGGGAATAACCAACAGTTACAGGGGGCAAGGTCTTTACTATAGGAGGCTAAAATGCCACTGACCCGATTTGAAGAGTACTGGACTCTTCCGACCGAATATCTTCCTGAACTCCCCTAAAACCTGAACATAATAACCCTAACCCTAACCCTTTGGCTTATCAACTCTGGTGGATTGACTGCCTTACTCCTCGCACACCAATCATCCTCCCTCATAGACTCACTGCCTTCCTTGAATATCTTATGCCACTCAAAAACTGATGCTCGATTCATGCAAGATGGTCGAAAAGCAGTCTGAGGCATTCCATACGCTTCTGTGGCATTTTTTCCAAGTTTAGAATACAATTCTATTGCATATTGGTCTTCCTCATGTCCAGATTGCATTTTTGAAATTCACCAGCGGTGACAATCAGGCTTTAGTAGGGTGTATTCCAATTCCTGCTGTATCGGTTGATTTGAACCTGAAATCATAAAAATTGGTTCGTGATCTCATAAGATGTCTAGTGATAACTTACGGACAATTTTAAATGCTAGTACAAAAAAAGTCTGGAAACTTATTGAATGCGCCACGTAACTTATGACTTGAATCTGCACATGCCTGCGACTTATAAAATGATTGGCTGCTTTAATGAAAGACAACTAAATAGCACGGTTTTTTTTTTAGTTCAGGGAAACGAAAGTCGTCAGACATCGATCACAGCAAGAATAATAAATTACATAGCAGTCTTCAGTGAATTAAACCAAAAGAAAAACGTGAAGATGTATGAAACATTTTGATAAAAATTATGTTGTTCACTAAGAAAATCTCAGAAGATTTTATTCGTGTTATTGCCTCTGGAACACGAACTGTTATGACATTAAACAAAGAAACAAATTTGAACTAAACATGACTCGATATTATACTTTGCAAAGCATATCAGTTTTGTTGGATTTTTAAAAAATACATAGTTTTTCTTAGGTTATCAAATCTTATTGAAAACCAACTGTTAGACGTCCATCATGAAAATCTGGTCCAGTCGGCTTGGGCTGCAGAAACACCGACTGCATCTCTACAGAAGTGTAAAACTCCCCTAACGAGAGATTTCAGTAATGTGGGAACTTTGGGGGAATGCAGAGTACCCCTTTTATTGCCATCGCTCCCTGGTCTACTCTAGCCCGGAGTGGTGGCACTTGATAGGGTCCTGTCTATTGATTAGATAGTACTAAACAGTGTACTAATGGTAAACTTAATTGTCCGAAATAGAACTGTTTATAAGTATAAAATCGAATGGATTTGGCATTAAATAACCTTCAATGTTTGATATGCCATCAAACAAAACCAAATACAACCATGAAAACCCGGGAAAATATTTACTTCAAATTGACGTTCAACTGAACTAATATAGATTATAACAAGTTTTTCTACTTTCAAGCTTCGATGTTTAATGTGGTTTGGCTTGTTCTAATTAAATATCAGGCTTCGTGAGTTATTCAATACAAAACCCACCCTTGTAGTAGAAAAGAGGGGGTACTATTCAATTCATAGCTCGGGCATACCTTTCCTAAGGATGGTAGTCCAAAAGCAAATGCAATAGTTTAACTGGAGTTCGAACTCGCTTCTGTGATTTCGCTGTTAAGTACTTTAACCACTACACGACGAGGACATGTTCAATTTATTTAATGTCATATCAATAGCCGTAGCTTATTTGATGCAAAAGTCGTCATCGTAGAAAACAGCAGTTGTAACATTTAACAGATAATTGGGGGAATAAGGAGGTTCATACTTCTCCCAAGGTTATTAACCCGAAAGTGAATATCAGAGTACAATTAGAGTTCGTACAAAGTAAGATTTTGCAGTCAAACAAGTTTGCTATTACGGCACAGGGACACCCTCTTTTTACTTAATGGCATGTCAAGCATCATTACTTATGTAACGCAAAAGCCATACTCGTAGAACAGTAGTCGTAGTATTTAACTCAAATCTAGAGGAATAAGAAATGTCATGCCTTTCCCAAGGATACTAGTCTAAGGAACATTACTGGTACTATTTAAACCATATCTAAGGGGTAAAGGGAATTCCGACCTTTCTCAATGATATTACTCCGAATATTAATGCTATAGAGAGACTTGCATGGGACTTCCCCAATTAGATGTATGTTTGATTAAGAGTGTTCCGAAAATAGAGCAAAAATATAAAATGCAGTTAAGTGATTATACTCTCTGTCAGAAATCATAATTTGATTGATTGATGAAATTATTTCACGTTTAGATCTTAGAGAATTTTGTACATTGTATATACGTTTTCTGTGTAATTTCTTAAATTTTTTTGGAAAAGGTTATATATTATCAATTAAACTCATCTAACAAAATAATTCGCAAACAAATCTATGTGACTATAACCCCTATTCAGAGTGAAGTTGGGAGTAATAGAAAGGAAGTATTAGGTCTCACTTCCCAGAGCTATAGAAGTGGAGACTCACCACTCGACGCTGTTTAGTGTCCCCGTATAACTTTTCTTTTTTTACGGGGATGCAGTTCGTGTATTGTAAACCCCGCCGACAGGATGGTCAAAGTTAAGGATAATCTGAGGGAAGATTTAACATGATTTTTTAAAGCTGAAAGCAGATCTATAGAGATTAAATTCTATCTCTGGCGCAGGATTTTAGGTGACATAGGGAATCATTAAGATTAAACACAACAAACGTTATAATTAGCGTGACAGTTAACGATGGGAATAATTGCACGGTGACATTTGACCAAATATGTGGGTATTGGAAATCGATGAGTAAACTTGTTTTCAAACAATTTCTGATTCCAAAATAGGATTCTTGTACAGCCTTGTTTTCACCCGGAATGAGAGGATTATTTTATTTTCTTTGAAATACGAAAAATATTCAAGAAGTAAGGTGAATTTTGCCTCAAGAAGCGGTAATAGGAAGCACTGTTTACATCAGCCCTTTTATCAAGTTAGTTTGTTGGTTGTTTGGGTTTATGGTATATCAAACTTCACGGACTATCTAATGCCAAATTCTGTTTATATATATATATATATATATATATATATATATATATATATATATATATTAGATTTCTAAACGAATACTTTGCAGATAAGGTTTTAGATAAGCAGGATCTCATTTGCTTGCACAAGATTAAATGTTTTCAGTTCATCATACTTTTTGGTAATACCCAGTCTCTCTTAAGAAAATCAGAACATCATTCCTTTTGACGTTGTTAAACAGATCGCTCAAACAATTCACCATGAAATTGCTAAGATATGGGACAAGGCCATATGAATAGGGCACCCAATGAGAATTGAACTCACTCATGAAGGTTTGCTAGTCTAGCTTGCTAACCATTACACCACGAAAAATCGCTTTCTGATGATAGCAAAATCTCAACATTCTATGAGAACCTATTTAACAGTGCACGTCATTTGACATATCAAACACTGTCTCTTATTAAGGAAATATATGATTATGTGTCTCTTTATGTCCCAGAACACTGTCAGTATGAACTTTACTGACTGCTACGCACGAGACTTTTTCTTTACAGCAGAGTCAGCGTGTTTCCATTCCATAGACTGGTTTTACAACTCAGACTCGAAGTTGAAAGTCCATGTTTTGCTCATTCATAAATGTCTTTACGTCTAGAACATTCTTCTCTGTACACATTGCACATCCATCTGTAAAATTCACATTGTTTGCACTTCTTCGTCATAAAAAAATTGATGGCAGACTTCTGTTGAAGCCTGAAGCAATCTTTTCGAGTTGCCACCATTTTGAATAACCTCAACATAAATATTTTAGCGCCACTGAAATATTCTTTGACATAAACAAACTACAAACAATGCAAAGTTTAGATTTATGAAATTAAATTCTGAAATAAAAAATATTTTGCCGGATTAAAAAAAATCACTTACTTATAGAATGACCCTCCTATAAGTCCATTTTGCAAATAAAGAGAGAGAGAGAGAGATTTTTTTCGTTTTTTTTTTTCTTTTATTCTAGACTTGGCTGCTATGACAACACCATGGTGCTTCCATCTCGAAGTCAAGAGTAGAAATTCGTTTAGCAGACAAGAAAGGAATATTTTTTTTTGAATACAATGAAAACTATAGTTATTATTAAAGTACTTTTTCATTCATTTATATCTTAAAAACGGCCGAAGATTTTTGTGCTTTAATATAGTCCTGTCACAAATTTTAAAAAATATGGTGGATCGTTGCTTCAGGCATTAAATGCCTTGTCGACATTTTCGCGAACAAAAGAATAATTTATATCATTGTGTTATATATTAGGGATCGAGAAAAGAATGTTCAAATTGACGATTACTGATTTGCAAAGAACATGAAGTGTGTTCCCTTATCTGGATCTGTAGATGACGCCGACTTCACCTCCTCAACAAGAGTCCACGTCCTGACACTAAGATTAATCTGATAGTGACGCCCCGTCTTGAAGATATGGGTAATGTGGTGTACACCTTCATTTCCCTCACTTCCATGTTCACTCTGAAAATAATTGGTAGTGACTATTATAGTCCCATTTTTGGGTCAAATAAAAGAGTTGATTTTTTTTTTAAATATTATTATTAGCTATTTGAAATAATACGAATATGTTCAAATTTAGTAATATTGTATAAAAAAATCCTGGATAAATAGAATTTCAAATGCTGAACGGTCTCAAGTGTTGCTGTTCAACTGTGTACTGACAAATGATAGAGTTATAAGAGTTCCAAAGGAATATTGAGGCCATATAACTGTATGTATACAAATAATCTCTAACAACCCGTTTAAAAATAAAGATTCCTTCAAATTATATATATATATATATATATATATATATATATATATATATATATATATCAACGGGGTTTGGAATTAAATAATCTTCCAGGGTCGATATGTGATAAAACACCAACCAACTAACCCACAAGATGCTAAAGCAGATATAATATTTTATATGATATCTTTTGGTTATACGTACTTCAGACCTTTGGTTTAACTAAACTCAGCTTAAACAAACAATGTGAATCTTATAATGGTGTGATGGATACCAAGCTAGTTTATCGGGAAATTCAGGGCAATCAATTTTAGTTACACATTAAACCAAGAGTCATTGCTTTGGAGTTAAAGATTAATCAAGAAAGAGTGCATCACATCATTGAAAATATTTTTTAAAAAATCTCTTCATTTGCCAACCGAGTAATCGATGAGAAACTTGTAAATCACACTTGTGGCATTTCTCCTCTATAGCTCTGATTTTTGGTTGATATCGAAGCTAAAATGGCTATCAAAAATTGTTGCGCCCATCTCTTGTGTAGTTTATTTTTAACGGCGTATTAACTCCTTATAGGTTATTTGAAGGCAGAATTTGATTCATTTGAAGTTTGATACTTCCCTGGCTTTTGCTGGACCGTCTGGCATTCGTACCGGATGGGGTATCGAAATTAATGGCAGATTTGAGGCCGAAAGGCCCTCAACTTCGGTTAGTCCACCTTCGGGTGGGCAAGCTGCAAACTTTGTCCCCAATGTATGGCACTAGACCTTGCTGTCTAGTTCAAGCCATAACCTGGCATACGTGCCCGGATCCATATATGGATTCGTGAAATTGCTTGGCTCATTAGACTCACACTGCACTTAGTGGGTCGATGAGCAGCACAGACCAGCATGATTCGAGTCTCGGTTCGTTCTCGACCTTCCCCTCCCCTTTATCTCCTCTTTAATCCGCCTTCAGGCTTTGACCTTGTGTCAAGTCCTGTCTGGTGGGAGGCAGTGACATATAAATTCATTTGAAGTTTGGATGTAATCAAAACAATATTTTTGATGTTCCATTGCATTTTTAAATAACTATTACATAGAGCTTTTGATTGCTATGTATCTCATTCATAAGGCCTTGTGTAAAAACTGTTATAAAACCTCCATTCTCAGTTGCAGTATAAATCTTTTTGGTAAATAGTAAACTTCACAATCAGTTTAAAGAAGTAAACTCTTCCTAATTTGTTGTAATAACAAACTTTTTTGAAGTAATGTATCAATAAAGCCCAAGGTCATCTCATATACGTAAACACTCAATACTATGTTGCAATATCAGTTTGCTTTAAAGCCAACGTATCCGTAAATTACCTTACCATTCTGAAGTAATAAATGCTCTATACGTTTTGTAATATCAATGTATCAGGGACCAATGCATTAATATAGATCCAAATTAAATTAATTATAGTCTCATACAGTTCTATTTAGTTAATACAGAGGGTCCTAACAGGTACTATTATTCCGGGTAAGATTTGACCAGCAAGTAATTACAACGAGGGGCTATGGTAACGAAGTAAATATATGACTCCGGTATCCAGATGGAGAACCTTACCACCAAATACGGTTTACTTTTATATTCAAAACAGAAAGTAACAATACCACTGAAATTATGGCAATGTTAAACTGAAACTTTATTCATTTGCAAAAGTAACGAGGAATCTTTCTTTTTCTTCTAATGTTGATATGATCTCCTTTTTTATAGTTTAAAAATAAGTTTGTATAATTACCTATGTTAACCTATTACACACTTTCTCATAGGGTTTTAAACCAGTAATCCCTCACCATTTCCCCCAGAGAGTGACAAAACTTTATTTAGGTGGGCCTAGGTCTACAATTTTTAAACGACAAAAAAAAAAGACAACAACAAAAAACAAAAAAAAAAACACGAAAAATCAGCTCAATTCACTAGGTAATTATCAGAAATCATTAATTATACAATCATAAAAAAATGTTTGCAATCATCAAAGATGTAATGATCAAAGATGTAATATCAGGGTTTACTGAAGAGGTTGACGGAAAGAACAAATCAGACAAGCGATGATTTGACAGTTTTGAATGCAGCATACTTTTGACATTTTTGTATCATTTGTTCACAGAGTTATAAAAGGCTAAGCATACACAATACTTGTTGAAAGTGGGTAGTAAAGTTGGGAAATTATCCATATGAAATCCCGTTGTTCTTATTAAAATCAAGGATGTGGCGAGCAAGAAAGAGTCGCATCTGTATTTTTAATCTTTCTTCCTCACAGACGTCCCACAGGCCATCTTGCAAAGAAAGAATAAGTAATTTGTTTTTTCTTTCTTTTTATTCAAGGCTTCTATGCAACACTAGGATTTTCTATCTTGCAGTCATTAGTAGAAATTCTATTAGGCGACAAGGGTGGTAATCAATATACATACTGACTTGCGGCGGAGAGAAAATTTTGAATGTTGGGTGAAAGATCACATGGATGGGCTTTGTAAGTTGCATGTCTTTAGTGTCCCACAGTTCAGGTCCCCTGCATTTAACCATTAGATAAAAATTAACTATTCTATTTTTAAGATTTTTTTTTGTTTTTCATGTTTACGAAAAGTAATCACTGAAATGAAAATTTTGAATTGAAAATGTATCTAAAACCAAATTTATCTCTCTTGGTCTGCCATTAAACCACAGAAAAATTGTAACGATATTGGATTGGGCACTGACAAAAGTAACATACTATTATAATTGCAAATTGGACTGGCAAGTGTTAATTCTTTCAAGCAAAATTCAATAGAATCATTTTATGTAAAACATAATAGACTAAGAACTTGACTTGGATAATCATCATCATGTCACGCTGCTAGCATGGATCTCTCGCCACCCATCTCTATCATCCATCGCTCCTGGGAGGTCTTCAAGGTTACATATTATATCGGCGCAGAGCTGTGCTATATAGATTCTAGCTGGTCATCCTACCTTTGCTCGTCTATGTAAAGGGTCCACAGAATTATATCGCTTATGACTTCGTCCTTACTTCTTCAGCTGTGTCTCGCATGTCTGGTTCGTCAAAATTGGACAGCATTCGTGATGGGTGGTAGATGGCAGTACAGTTGCTATTTTGTGGGGTGTTTCCTCCAGGGCTTGTTCAATTTTCTCTCGCAGAATTCTTCTGTAATTGCCGTCAAGCTATTTTCTCCATACGTTTAGTTTCGGTCCATGTACTGCATCCATATAGTAATATCGACACGACCACTGCTTGGAAAAATGCGTCTTAATTTATCGGCCAGGTTTGACTTCCACATGACCGGAAGCTTATCGATAGTTGTCCATGCCTTTGCTAGACTTGTGTTGATGTCTCTCTTGGTTGATGAGACATTGTTTCCTAGGTAGGTGAACTTGTCCATTAGTTTCAGAGAACTAGCATTTAGTGTGGAGATATCGCTTCTTAGATTAAAGCAAATGTAGTCCGTCTTGTGTGCGTTGACATGGAGGCTTGTGCCAGCAGCTGCTCGTTCCAGACTATGTAGCAGGGATTCGGCTTGGGTGGGTGTATTTTCCAAAAGCGCTATGTCATCGACGTAGTCCACGTCCGTAATTATTAGTGCAGGGTATAATCTGCTTCTTGCCTTTGCCAGCTTGAAACCGTTTTCTTTCATTATATCAATAGATGTTCTAAGCATGTAGTCTAGGCAGATAAGGAACAGGTATGGAGCTTATGTATCTCGTCGCAGCACACCTGATACAATGACAAAGTAGCCTGTGTCCCCATCCGTTGAGTGGACTTTTACTTTCGTGTTTTCATATACCATCATTTTGGCTGAAGTGGTTTTTGTGGGGAGGTCGTTGGCCAGAAGTATTTGTGCAATCTTCCCTCTGTCTAAGGAGTCAAAGGCTTTGGAGGAGTCAAAGAATTATATTGTTCTCTCAAGGTATTTTGCAAGGACACCTTCTAGAATTCGACGTATAATCAAAGCATTTTCTGAATTTTCAGTTCTATGCAGTTGCTTAGTAGGGCATTGTAGATCTTGGCCTCTATGGATGTAACAGTTATACCTCGGTAGTTCTCGGCTATTACGAGGTCACCCTTCTTAGAGAAAGGAAGTATACATCCCTTTGTCCTTTTGTCTATTGTGTTTTGGTTGTAAACAGCATCACAGTGCCGGAGCAGTCTGTTGTTGCATTCCCTGGTCTTCCATACTTCTGGGGATATTTGATCAAGCACTGATTCTTTCCTATTTTTGATTGTTCTTAGTACTGAGTCGAGTTCTTCTTGCGTAAACTGTTCTAGCTTGATGTCTAGTTGATTACTAATCATTTTTGCGATGGGTTCATGAGTAACTTTCGGGGGTTTCCGAGTGAATTGTTGACATGTATTCACGGAAGTATTCGTTCTTCTTTGGTGGCAGCTTTCAGTTAGCTCTCGCAGTACTCTTCCTTTTGCTTACTTCATTTACCGTTTGCCATGCTATACTAGATTGTCTATCTTCATCCTAGTCTCAAATCATTTTGTATGTATTCTGTTTTTTTTTAAGTATTATGTTAGTTAATTGCACTAATGTCTCCAAAGGGTCTTTAGGTTTAGCTCTTTATTTGGTTGTTATGCATTCAGCTGTCGCTTCTAAATGGGCATTGATGGAGTTGTCATATTCGTCATTCACAGTCAGTTTTTCTGATATCTCCTAAAGTGGATCGAAATTGTTTCTCAGTGATAATGTATATTTATCACTAATATCCTTGTGGTTAAGCAGGGATCAGTCATTGTGTACCGTAGTGGTTGTTCGGGTCGCATGCTTTCGTTGCCTCAGTCGTATCATTTCTGTGAAAATTCGGTGATCGGAGGACACACCCTTGAAACAGGAGTATGCCTTGCAATTCATTTTTACATTTCTTATTTATGAGTATGTAATATATGTGTGCTTTAGCATGGTTTGCGGAGGTGTAGGTCACTAGTATTAAGGCATGTTAATCTATTCTCTTGCATAAAATCTGTTTGATATTCAGTATTTCTGTTTGACATGTTGTGTTTGGGGTTTACATTTTTACCTATTTAGCCATTCATGTCTCCACTGATGAAGAGAACATTACGTTTCGGAATGCTACGAACAAGGGAGGAAAGTTAGTTATAGAATGCAATGAGGTCCGTTTCTTCACTAACATTGGTAGGAGATAATTGCTTCTTTGGGTAGTCATTAAAAGTAGCTACCATCATCCTCGGTTGTATTTTCTCGATGCAATTTCCCGACGCGATTTTAGGGTATGTGGTCCGATAAGCATACCTACACCTCCTATTGCAGTGTTGACATACTTTTTCCATGCAGATGTCGAGAAAAACGTCCATCCATTGCCGGTATCGTGGTATTTTATATCTTCGCGATGAAGGTATCTGTGTTCTTGTTTGCATATTATGTCTGTGTCATGATCTATCGCAGAAGCTGTCAGCTCCGGTAGTTGGCCTATTCTATCAACAATTTTAACGTTGAATGTCACTATTTGTATTGTGCTTTTGCATTTTAGTAATTTTTGTTTTAGTTTCAGCTCAGAAGCTGATTTTTCTAGCACTGAGGCAACGACTCCCACTCCAGTGGGACGCATCCCTCTTCTATCCGGGCGAAGTGGTTTGAGTATGAATCATGGTAATCTTTCTATAGCTGTGTTTTTATTCTTATCAATATAATCCACTCTGATAGATGAGCAACTGTTGTTCCCCGATCGAACAATTCACTCAGTAAGGCTAGCTCATGAGGTGTTGATTGAAATTAAATTCAGACTTGGACTGATAGACTTGTTTCCCTGACACCAGAGTCCAACTTTTAACAAGATGGCAGGGGAGATATCTATGAAAGAGCAATAATACGAAGTGAAAGCAACTATCCGGGGTCGGGATTTTTACTCAGGTTGCAGATATTGTTTCCTGTGAGATAGTCCTCGTGTCCTTTGCTTCTACTCTCTCTCGATCTTTTTTCTCCCCCCCTCTCTCTCTCACACAGTATTTTCTTACACACACACACACAAACACACACAAATATATATATATATATATATATATATATATATATATATATATATATATTCGTCGTTCAAAATTTCTAAGCTTCTGCAAGAATGAAAAGACACAAGTGAACATTTTGCGGGGGAAACACAGTATCTCTTCCTATTAAATAAGAAGTATAATTTAGATTTCTGCTTCCTTTTCTGTGCAGGTGAGTCTCATTTAAAAGCTAGAGGTGAACGACAAATCTGAAATGGCGGAGGGGCTAAGAAAATTTTTTATCAATCCGAATGTATATATATATATATATATATATATATATATATATATATATATATATATATATATATAGGGGGGCTTAGTGGGAGTGTGTTTATTGACAAATGACGACAAACCTAAAAATTGTGCATGTGACAGATTCTTATGCGAAGAACAAGTAAAAATGTCAAAGGTTCGGGCTCAGTTTGAAGTTGGAGATTCGAAGGTTAGATGCCTTAAATGAAAAAAAAATCTAATTCTGAAATTCATGAAAACCTTAATTGCATTTTCGGAAAAACTAATATTCTGGTTTTTGCCATCTTATTTTATTTTATGGATATTCTTTTCTATATTGCGAGACATTAATTTTCTAATCGTATTCAGTTAAAAAAAAAAGCAAAAGTAATCATACTGGAACAATACAACAATGATTTCTTTTCCCATCAATGCTTCTGAAAAGGCCTTCCATTTCAAATAACCTCCATCCAAGCTGGGCATAGTTTCGATTGATTCAACATTTTCCATGAAGGACTTTCGCCAGCAAAAAAGAAAAAAAATGCGAAAATAATAGAGAAATTCTGAAATAGTCACACAAGTAATCCTGGGAGGAAAAAAAAAGGAAGAAAAATGACTAAAAATGATTTGTCGTGAGATACTTAAATCTGCGCACATTGAAATTGTTACTTCTGAATTTAATGTTTTGCATCCGAAACCAGATACACTTGATGCCTACAGATAAATGCATATTTTCCACTTATATACAGTAGGAATAATAAAAATATCTTGTTTTCATCCCATTGAATTTAACACTTACATAAATCCACTCTTCAATATTAAGAGTATCGTTATTGATAATATAAATTTGCCATCAGTTTAATTTCGCACAAGTTTAGTAATTTAAAGCATCAATTGAAAACTGAACTCCCTAAGAATGGTCTGCAAGATAAAACACTATGCAAAGTGATCTGGATTTATAATCTTTTGCTTATATGTATAACACGTAAGATTGCCTACGTTACCTGCTGTTTCTTTGTAATCATCCAGCAAATGCAAAGAGCCGGCTCAACGCAGTTTAACAAGGGTGAAACCTTGTCTCAAGCATAATAAGACCGTTAAAACACCACGTAATTAAGTAATACTAAACAGTTAGGAAATCACTCTAATTAATTTTCTCCTGATAAAATTAAGCTAATCATAGTCATTAAATTGGTCTAAATTTATGGCAGACAAGTGATAGCATATTCACTAGAAAAAGAATGTAGGTTTAGCTGAGTTAACCTTCTTCGATAGAAGTTACTGTTTTATTAAACTTAGCAAATGTATTGGCTTGATTGATTTCTTTCTGTTTCACTTTGATTTATGGCATATCCGCGCATAGTTGGCAATTTAATGCAAAAATTTCGACTTTTCGTCACAATTGTATGGTTTAAGTATTCCCATCTAACACTAATATTTATTTCACAATCATTTGACTTCTAGTTGCTTATCCAAAGAAATATTAAATATTCGCTTGTATACAGTTATATCGTTTCAAGTATCTGATAATAATACACGTTTGTAAACAGTCGAAATTTAAAGTGATTATTCCTGATTCACAGAATTTGTGCGCAGTTATATGGTGTAAAGTAATACAATTTAATACAAATAGTTTGTACACAATTTCACGTTACTTAAATAATAAAAGTAGTAATAATTTTTTTTAAACAATCATAGATTAAAATAACCATTTTAAATACAAATATTCCACGCACAGTTTAATATTTTTAAGTAATCTCTCCAAGACTAATAAAACTGATCATTTTGCCTTATAGACTGAAGATTCTTTTCTTAAATCAAAGGGATTTTTACAACATCCGCATGCTTTTGATTTTCCGAAATTAGTGCCCGGCTATCTATAATTTTTGTTCTATTTTTGACTCTATGAATATTTTTTCTCCAGATATTTCAATGAATGATGCCATATGCTTTTAAGTCTTGTCTTTCCGACATGCCAGATAAGTTTTTGTTCAGTTTCTTATGTTAACTTTAATTTTTGGCTAAATGAAACATTTTGTCATCAATTTTACTATTGAACGTTTCTTGAATGAGCAAACGCATGAAACTATTGGAATACTTGACAACTCAAATTGCGAGATATTTATAATCGCTGTTAGCCATGTGAATTGTTACTGTAAAATATTGCATTGCTAAACGGTGCAGATACTTCAGCTTACTGGAATGATTCGTAATTTTACTTCTTGTACTGCGTAATACGTAATTTTTTTTATAATCTATAAATTCATAATTTAGAACGGGGGAATTTAGAGATGGAATTTTGCTACGTGAAAATGTGCATTCCTTACGTCTGAAGAAAATTAGAATATATAATCCAACTGGCTAAGTTCTCACGGTGTATATTTTTCTTAATGTGTATGCCATGCATTCGAGAATTCTTTGTAGTCTATATATATAATGAAATGTCTTCCCTTAAGTGGGTGTTGACGTGTAGCTGAAAGATAGATTGCTAATTTTTCTCTTGAAAAGAGAATTTCATTGCAAGGCTGACTCAAATAGACATAGAGATACGCATACATATCTATCTATCTTTAGATAGATAGATAGATAGAGAGAGAGAGAAAGAGAGAGAGAGAAATGAAGAGAGACTGTGTTTTATTTATATATATATATATATATATATATATATATATATATATATATATATATATAAAACAAAGAAAAGGTGTTGGGATTGATTTAGTTTGAGAATATATAAAATGATTATAATAAATCTCCCTTCCTCAATGTAAGATGATTAATATACAAATTATTAAAGCTTATACAAAGAAAATTGCCCGTGATGTAGTCGTTATCGTCGCAGGAATTGAACACGGCGACACGAGTTCAAATCCTGGACTGATTCACATAGCACTTATACCCTTGGGAAAGGTATGAATCCAATTATTCTCCCTCCAGCTATGGGTAAATAGTAGGGCAGACTAGGTTCTTCAGCCTTGGTGAGGCAAGTAGTCTAGGAGAAGGAAAACTCTGAATTCAAACCTGCTAAACTCCGCTTAAAAATTGACCTTCTGTCGTATCCTGCCCGAGTGGAGGGGTTGGTAAATATGACACAGAGAAAATTCATATAATTGGAAGAAAAAGTCAGCAGACCATCATTTGGCTATTATGAATTTATTTCAGCTGGTCACTTCATATGGGAATGCAACATGTTCAAATAGACATCAAATAATGGAGAGAACAAATTTAATTTTTATCATTATTACTCTCCTCGATTTTCTGTCTATCTGTAGAAGTTAATTTTCTATATGGAGTGAGTAGCTGAAAGAAATCTATAATCGTTAAAAAACGGCTTGTTGAGTTTTTTTCCAATCATATATATATATATATATATATATATATAGATAGATAGATAGATAGATAGATAGCTAAGATTATATTTCTAGTTTTATAAAAGAAGAATTAACGTAAGAAAATTATTAAATCGGACAAAAAAACATTTACACATTATTAGTCAGTTTTAATATGGAATTTTTTTTATCATTGGATCTTTTAGCAAGACAATTATTTTAGGCATGTTTTATTTCAGTCTACTATTTTGTTTAATAGAAATTCTTTATCTCTTTCATAATAACTTCCCCCTGAGTATTATTATTTCAATCCACTTTACTTTACAGTTTCCCTTTTATCATGTTTCAAATATTTTCGGTTGGATTTAAATCTGGACTCTTCCTCACCAGAACACCTCTCGTAATGAATTTTCAATAAAACATTTATTTTGCCAATTAGCCATGCGAGTAAGCGAATTATCGCGCTGAAAATTATATCTGTTCGATTTACTGAAGAGAAGAACTTTTCAATTGTTGGTAGCCTTCCTTTCGCAATAAAATTGATATATTCATTAGCATTAATATGCTTGTAGAATTGAATTGCTTCACCAGTTCCAGAAGATGAGAAAGTTCCCAACACAATTGTTCCACCATTTCCTCTTTTAATCATTGTTTTCAGATATTCTGACCATAATTTTCTACTGAGAGTCGAACGCAGCGCTCTGGAGCATCTTCATAAATGCAAAATATTAACTCATCTGAATATATCTCAAGAAATTTTGTGTTAAAATTTCAATATTACAAAAGCAATATGTCCTTGACATTATTTCTGAATAAAGGTTTCTTTAGATATTCTTTTGGGATAATTCTTTTTTTCTTCTTTTAGACTTCTTGTGGTAGTTCTTCCAGATAGAGTCTTGCCATTCTTAGTTGGGAATTGTTTAGTCAGTTGTACCAGAGGTTTTTGTCTTTGAGAGCAGCAAATTTGATTCGTTATCCATCGCTTTTTATGATTAGTTTTGGACAAACTGAATACATTTTTCTTGTGAGAGAAAAATATTTTACCAAATGTAGGCTAATCCTCTTTATAGTGGATAAGGATGGATGTATTTTTTCTCTGTTGAAAATCTCAAAAATCTGCTCAAAAATATCATCGCATTTTCTTTTAATCCAATAAATATGGTTTTTGTTTATTTCATTTACTTTTGATTACGTCGATGTGGTCATTTTGTTATCGGTGAAACTTTCAGTTTAAATCACTGATATATCATATATATAGTGATACATAAGGATCTCAAAATAAAAAATAATTCCATAAAAATCTAGAATTTTACTAACTAAAGCGACTTTTGTAAAAAGTAGCAATACACATCCCAGGCATATTTCCCACGAGTGCCACTGGTGTAAGGCTTTGAATGTTCGCCCATACTACGGGTGACCTGGGTTCAGACATGGGCGGAGTCACACCAAAGACTCGAAAATGGTACTTGATGCCTCCTTGCTTAGTACTTAGTATTATAAAAAATGGATTAAGGGTAAGTGGAACAATCTAAGGAAAAGAGTAGGGCCTTCCCCTATACGTCGGTCTTGTAGCTTTTGTAAAGGGAGCCTTCGGTTTGTCCTCTACAACGGTCGGTCAATTTATTTAATGATATATATATACACATATATATATATATATATATATATATGTGTGTGTGTGTGTGTGTGTGTGTGGGCACACATAAACACATATGTGTATGTGTGTGTGTTTGTGTGTGCCTATATATATATATGTGTGTGTGTGTGTGCGTGCGTGTGAGTGTGTGTGTGTGTGTGTGTGGGCACACATAAACACACACACACACACACACTCACACACACACACACACTCACACGCACGCACACACACACACATATATATATATATATATAGGCACACACAAACACACACACACACACATATATATATATATATATATATATATATATACGGAGACCATTCAATAATTATTGTGATTTTTTTTCTTTTTGTTTAAATATAGTTTTTTCAGAATATGTTTTTCATAAATATAAACTTTCTGTTATTTGGAATAAGAGTATAACAGCATTTTTTCAATCTGGCAAAATTTTCATTTTGAGGCAATTCAAAATGGCGGCAAATGAAATAGAGTAGTCCAGGTGTGAACACAAGTTTATGATCAAATCTTTGGTTATTGACAAGTACAAATTACGAGAAAGTTACCGAAAACTGAGATATTTAGAGAGAGACATTTTTTTAAAAGAAAAAATGTATACAAATAGCCCAGGCATCAGTTTGCCCTGAGGACCCTGAATCAGAAAATATAGACATGGAGTGAATATGCACTGAACTTCAGGTAAGGAATAAGTTCCGGGCGCAGCGATCAGTAAAGAAAGTCATAATGACTATTATCCGGGACATAGAAGGACTATTGATTTCTTTGAAGAGTGCATCTATAAACAGTGATTCGTGCTGCCTTCAACTTAAGCAAAATCCACCTTATTTATAGAATTATCCTTGTAGACATAGATAGATACATAGATAGATAGATAGTGTGTGGAATGTCAATAAAAAGCCACCAATTGGAAATGTTTGAATAGTTATGCTCCTATTAAACTTAATATCCGAAAAGAATAATAAAAGTGGGAACATATATGAATTGTTAATATTTTGTAGACAAGAATCTTCATATATTGTATTTTATTAGTTCTGTATCAATCATAAGAATAGTTTTGATCGCATATATTCATAAGAGATTATATCTATCGACTCAAAATAGACTCCAAAAAATATTTCAAGAAATTACATACTTTGTAGGCTGGTTTCTCAAGTGTTTAAGAATGATACAGATAACAAAATGACATGAGTACAGATGTTAGCACGGAATAAAAAGAAGGAAACAATCTTAATTGGCTTACCTCTGAGCATTTTGGATTGATATCTTACAAAAGTCTGACTTATGTCATGAGATGATTGATTCTTGTAGAAGATAGAGAAAATAAGTAATTGATTTTATTAGGAGTATAAGAGGCTTATCTTAATTGGCTTCTGAGGATGTCAATATTTCTCATTGTTCGCCTTCTATATTATCGTAACCACACATACATTCATAGAAAATAGACATGTATTTTTTCTGGTAAAGTCAAAATAGTGTAAAACGTTTCTTATCATGGCAATGGTCAGATGCTTTTCGTTCTCCTGTTTATCATGCAGAAATGAATAGAGTATTTCAATCAGATGTATGATTACAGTAGTGCCTGCTGAGTATCACAATGAAAGTTTGCATTGCTAAACGTCGCATGTAATTTTGTTGTTTAAAACTTGTGCGTATATGACCTATAGTCATTTAGGGTATTCTCTTATGTACTGCTCTGTTTCTTATGTCTTTATTTTGATCATCGAGTCGGGCAGTTTCTATATTGTTGCATTGATCTTTCATGTCAGTCTGGCTGTATACCGTTGTCATCCGTCATTCGTCGTCTCGTTCAAGTCCCTGTCATCTGCGGTTATTCAAAATTATTCTCAGCTGGAAAGAGGAATACAAACGTGAACACAATATTATGTGTCCAGGATTCATTTATAACTTCAGCGACACTTTTCTTTTCAACATCCGTTGCAGCCTAAGGAGAATTAGCGGGCAGAGATGGAACATTCAACCGCATCAGTCGAGTGCTTTCTCCTAACTGATTAACTTATTACAAACTTCTACACCAGGGTTAGTCACCTGACAGAAATGATCCAATCAGAGTCAAGTTTTCCGCAACACCTACAAGTCAGTATCAAACTCAGTTGACTTGCGGTGCTTTCCGACGTATTTAATGGTAACAGAACGTGATTCGTCAATACTAGACCTCCTTGATCTATTATATAACAATTTAACTAATTTGTGTGATTCGTCTTATTCAATTCTTTGTTTGGTATTGTTTGGTTTGGTTCTATGGCATATCAAACGTTATAGGTTATTTAATACCAAATCGATCTTTATACATATAAACAGTTCTATTTTTTTTTTAAATCAGTTTTCAAAAGTACATAGTTTAAATGATGCTGCCACTCCTAACCAGAGTGGACCAGGGAGCGATGTCAATGAAGGGATAATAAACATTCCCTAAATCTCCGGCATTATTGGAATCTCACCATCAGATTGTTTAGTGTCGTATCCAGGACACTTGTTGCAGAGCCTTACCCCTCTGCAGTGATGCAGCCCCAGCCGGCTGGTCCATTCAATTTTTTGTAGTGCGTCATCTATCGTTTATTCCTGAACAATCAATTCATAATTTAGAGAGTTGAAATTTTGAGATACAATTTTGTTTAGTTGGTTGGTTGTTTTACCGCATATCAACCCTTGTAATTTATTCAATGACAAATCATGTTCATAAATATATTTATTGAATACATATGATTTGCAAACCAATAGTTTTTAAGGAAGAAATTTTTACACCAGCCAGCTCCCATTTGTTTGAACACAATCAAATGCTTTCAAGTATTGCTAACAGTAACAGTTTTATTTGCCCACGGCTAAATTGTTTAAAGTATTGCTATCTAACACTAATAGATCTATTTTTCAACAGGTTTATGGTTTTCAGTTTAGTAAATAATTAAACAGATCTATTTGACCCAGAGTTAGGACCCTAACAGGTACTACAACTCGATATTAGAGTGGAACTGGGAGTAATAGCAATAAAGGGAGACTCAGTATTCTCCACACCTCCAGAGCTGAACCCACACTCTCAAGTGTATTAGTGGAATATCAAGTCATTCATTGTGGGGGAGGGTTCTTTTTCTCTGCAGGGGTGCAGTTGACGTATCCCACATCCCCTATTGACTGGGCTGATACAATTTTGGTACGTAAAATGTGTTTCTTACTATGTTTTTTTTTTGTTCGACCTGACATATGCCTAATATGCATACACTGGGTACGACACACAATATTAGTTGATAGAGAAACACCAGTTCTGGAGATTTAGGGAGAATGAAGTTAACATTTCATCATCATTTCTTGTGGAATATATTTGTCAATATATGTATGCAATGCATAGATTCATGGTTTGTGGTGTGTATACAAAAAATACGTTAATTCTTTAGGAGGTGTTGAAAATGTTAATTCGGAAGATAAATTGCTAAGAGTTCTCTTGAGTAATCAGCCATAAATATATATTTTCTAAAATATTCATATTTGTGTATCTTCCAAAATATTTACTGTTAGAAAAAGGTCTTAAGGCACCATCACTTTTCTTTCCTAATTATTTTCATAATCTTAAAATAAAAGCATCCCGTTAAATTTCAAGTATCTATGGCGTAGATATATAGAATAAAGTATAATCGAAAACATGAAGTATGGGCTACAGTGAGGCAAAGAGTATTTCTATATTAAAAATGAATACAAATAACCCATTAGATGAGAAATATTAAAATGTAGTAATTAATATATACAATCGCCTATGAGTAAATATATCCGATTATAAAAAGTTGATTTTCTTCTAAACTGATCATATCATGATTTTATTAAATCCGGTTGAATAATATTCAATCAATACGGATAATATTGAGCTCCAACTTAAATAGCATTTGGATTTTGGGTTTGGGTTTCTTTGTTTAATGGCATATCAACTCTTTGTAGGTTATTTAATGCCAAAGCCATTCTTCTAGAAGAACAGTAGTGGTACTATTTAACCCATAGCTGGGAGGATAAGGGGGTTCATACCTTTCCCAAGGGTATTTGCCCGAAAGTGAACGTAATAGCGCGACTGGAGTATGAACTCGTGTACTACGATTCCGCAGTCCATCGCTTTAAACATTACACCACGAGGACAACCCATTTGGATTTGGCAACGAGACATAAATTCATGACGTTTCCGTTACCAAAAATAGAATAGTAAAAATAAATAAACATGGTGTACTTATTTCAGGACTGCTACATATTCCGTTTTTTTTTTTCAATATATATTTTTAATGCTGCCGTTTTTAGTAAAAATGAATACTTAGTAATATCCGTTATGATAACATAATTCTATCAACGATTTCTGTGGTAGTCGTAATTTTGGCTCCTAATCCAACGCTCTAATTCGCCGCGTAAATTTTAGGCACAGTCCTAATTTGTGCTCCAATGTTCTCGCTCACCGAACCCCATCCAAAACACTGACTCTGATAAATCTACTCACCTCTTTTCTAAAAACGTGTTTTTGTCCTCTCATGCAAATATTTCTGCTGTAGAAAATAGGCAGTTTCGCATACACGCACTGGACTCCCCGCAAATGGCCACTTGACAAGCGAGACAGCACATACTTTTGGGATTCAGTGAGTCAACATTAAGTCCATTACATTTATAAAAGAAAGCATAAATATTTCATGTTATGAAAAGTAGAAAATTACCTTTAAATTAAAAAAACATGTTCAGTAATTATTTCTCGGAGATATTGTCATAGTAAAATTCTCATTACATACGTGTAGAGTATATATAAGCACAATGCATAAAACACTGGAAATAAGAGCTTTATTTTAATAGCAGAATTATATCTGAATAATTTAATGTAGACATCAAAGTAGTTTTTAGTCAAATATAAAAGTGAATTATGATTTTGATTACGTTGGCGTTGAGCAGAATGCTTTTTATATCATCGAAATTGTTGATATAACAGGGGTTGCCAGAAAATTCTAACTGGAATTCATCCCTTCCAAAGAGAAGTACCGATTCTCGTTAAGAAAACGATTTACGCATGAAACCCGATGAGACTGGTTGCAAGGCTGAAAAATCATTTCTAACACGTGGAGTCCTCGTGGCGCAGTTGCTAACTTACCAGAATGAGACATCGTGAGGAGAGAATTTGAACTACATTTGAGCTATTACGTTCACTTTGAGACAAATATCCTTGAGAATATTATGACCCCCACACACACACTCACACTTATAATCTCAGCTATGGTTTAAATAGTACAACTGCTGTTCTTCTACAAAGATGGGTTCAGAAATAAATAACCCACGAACGTTGCTATGCAATAAATGAAAGAGAAATAACTACTTAGACCTTACCGCGTGGTGTAATGGTTAAAGCGATGCACTGCGGAATCGTAGTACGCGAGTTCGTACTCTAGTCGCGCTATTACGTTCACTTTCGGGCAAATACCCTTGGGAAAGGTATGAACCCCCTTATTCTCCCTCCAGCTATGGGTAAATAGTAGGACGGACTAGGTTCTTCAGCCTTGGTGAGGCAACTAGTCTAGGAGAAGGAAAACTCTGAATTCAAACCTGTTAAACTCCGCTTAAAAATTGACCTTGTGTCATATCCTGCCCGAGCGGAGGGGTTGGGTAAATAGTACCTTACCAGAGAACAAAAAGGAGCTGTGTAAATGATAAAGTGATACCAATTATAAATGATGCGCCTGGAACGATTCCAATGTCTTGGTAAGGGAGCTGGAAGCGTTAGAAATCGGAGGACGATCGAAGACCATCCAAACTACATCATTGTTGAGATCGGTCAGAATACTCGGACGAGTCTTAGAAACCTGTAAAGACTGGCTATCGCTCAGACTTTAGAAAAAGACAATCAGCTCACGCTGGTATTAAACATTTGCAATTTTGAAGTGGACCAGAGAAGAACAAATGAACCAGGGAACAAGAAAACTAATGCCCGTGCAGAAGGCATGACATACAAGAGATGACGTTGACAGGCTATATGAATCAAGAAAAGAATGAGGAAGAGGAATTACCAGCATTGAAGACAGCGTTGACGCATTGATTACAACGATTCGAAGACTACGTAGAAAAGCGCGGAAGAAAGACTGATCACAGCCACATGAAACAATAATGACAACACGAGGACCAGCAGAATGATAATAAATAAAAAAACAAAAAATGAAAAGAAAAGGAACTCAATGGATGTTTTAAGTGACTAACAAGTGACATCCCACACGAGAAAACGTGGATGTGGCAAAAAAAGATAAATCTTAAAAGAGAAACGGAATCTCTTCAGATACCAACAGAAATCAAAGCCATAAGGACAAAACATATCAAAGCAAGAATAGGTAAGTCGTAACAAAACAGCAGATGTAGATTATGTGGAGATAGAGACGAAACGATCAATCATATAAGTGAATGCAGCAACTTAGCACAAAAAGAGTATAAGATTAGACCCGACTGGGTTGGTAAGGTGATTCCATGCGAATTGTGCAAGAAATTGAAATTTGACCATACGAATAAATGGTATATATACACAGCCCAGCATTTGTCCTTCAATGTGAGACACATAAACTCCTTGAGATACAAACAGACCATCTAATACCGACCAGACGACCAGACCTTAAAATAATCAATGAAAAAAAAAGAGCCTGCAGAATGATGGACTTTACTGTCCCTGCTGACCGCTTACTAAAATTGAAAGAAAGTTAAAAGAAGGATAAGTTCCTCGACATTACTAGGGAATTAATTACACGGCAACATGATATTGACGGTGATATCAATCGTAATTAATGCTCTTGGCATACAGTCAATAAAGGACTGATACAAAAACGAGAGGACTTGGAAATTATAGGACGTGTGGAGACCATCCCAACAACTGCATTATTGGGATCAGCTGGAATACTGAGAAGAGTTCTAGTGACTTGCGGAGATTTGTTATCACTTAAATTTCAATGAGAGACCATCAGCTAATTCTGATGTGATAGACTTTCTAGGAATAGAAATAATAATAATGATAATATAACGTTTCTCTGGAGGATAACCAATGTATATTTCCTTTAAAGAAATTATTAAAATCTTCTCATATGATAAAAACTTTTTTAATAGATCCCTAGAAAAGCAAACGTACCCAAAAAGACGAAAATGGGGGAAAAAAAAAGTAAAAAAAATTGATATATCTTCAAAGTCAAACTTATTTTATAAAATAAAGATGCACTAATACGTTTCACTTACAGAAAATTTAAGAACAATTCAAACTGTCTCCTTCGTGGTGTACATAAGGTAAGGCAATGGTTGGTTGGTTGGTCTTGTTTAACGGCATATCAAACGTTGTAGGCCATTTACTGCTAAATTATGTTCACACACATACACACACACACACACACACACATATATATATATATATATATATATATATATATATATATATATATATATATATATATATATATACGATTTGCGATCCAATTGTTTTTTGGTAACATTTTAAAATGGCTATTGCTCTTTTGATTGAACATAGTTAAATAATTACAAGTATTGCAATTTAACACTGCTAAATCTTACCTATATTATTACTCTGTTTGCACACAGTTAAATTGTTTAAAATATTGCTATCTAATATTAATTCAATTCGACATCAGTCATTTGTTTACGCACAGTTAAATAATTTCAAGTATAGACACTAATAATTTAATTCGCACACAGTTAAATGGTTTCATTTATGGTTATCTAACATTAATAATTTTATTTGTAAACACTTAAATCCTTTCGAGTATTTCTGTCAAACACTAATATTTTACTTATACACCTTTAGATAGTTTCTAGTTTTCTTATCTAACACTAATTGTTTTATTTGAACTCAGTTAAACGGTTAAAGTAACGCTATATAATAGTCCTATTTCAATTTATCAGTCATTTGTTTGTACATAACAAAATGATCTCAACCAGAGAAAACTATGAAATATCTTTATTTGACCCACAGATGGAAACCTAACAGGCACTAGCTCACAGAGTTAAAATGTACCAAGGAAAATTGGTAATGAAATGTTATTCCACAATTACCAAAACGCCAGGTCTGGAGCCTCCCCATCAGATTGTTTAGTTTCATATTCACGATACTCATTGGGGAGCGTCTACGTCTGTTTAATGATGCAGTTTGTGTATTCTACAACCACAGCCAAATGGGCAGTAAATTCAGGCAAGTGGTAATGGTATTTCTGTCGTTCTAATGTCTTAGCTTTTGTTTTTTCAGATATGACCAGTTATGAACATAGCTTTAACCTCTGCACACCGTGTGCTTGCTGTGGAAACCTGTTGATTTTTTATGACGGCTGAATCTGTAATCATTATAAACAGAGCTTTTCGTCCCTATTTCATGTCACGTCAAAATGAAGTTGTGATGGATATATAATTGATTATGATATGCGCCGAAATTTTCAGAAACACAGCTTCATTGATTGTGAGATTTGGGGAATGTGGAGTTCCCACTTCATTAGCATTGCTCCGAAGTATACCCTGGTCCCAGAGTGGTAATACCTGAAAGTGCCCTATCTATGGATCAAATAGAACGGTTTGATATGTAAACCGAGTGCAAACAAATGACTTCTGCTAAACTGAATTCCTTGAAATGGAACTGTTGGATCATTTAACTGTGTGTAAATGAGTGAGTGATGTTTAATAGATTTCTTAGTGACACATAGTAATACATGGAACTATTCTACTAATACTACATTGACTTGTTAGAAATAGAACTGTTTGATCTTTTAACTGTGCGTAGTGGAAATATTGATGTTTTAGTGAATCATTAGTGATATATAGCAATACTTGTAACTATTTAACTTCGTTGATTTATGTTTACTAATATATATATATATATATGTGTGTGTGTGTGTGTGTTTGTGTGTGTGTGTGCGCGCGTGGATGTTTGTGTGCGTGTGTGTGTGTGTTAGAACCGCATTTAACATTAAATAACCCACAGAACTTGATATGCCATAAAACCAAGTCAAAACAAACCAAACTAAAGGATGCTATTCGGAAATAAGAGGTTGGAATACCGTTTGACATGACACTTTTCCTTTAAATTCATGGCTGGTCGAATCCTAAAATCATACCTGATCATATCTGAAAAACATTGGTAAAACATTAGCATGAAAATTATTTTTGTCGCACTCTGTGAAAAGTCCCTGGCTTGAAAATATAAAAACATTCCCCAATTAAAAATGTCAAAATCTTCCCTTGGTAAAACATAAAGAAATCTCCCCGGGGGAAAATGTCTTTAAAATCCTCGTTAAATTAGTAAAGAAAACCTATTATAAAAGTCAACCGTGAAAAATTGAATAAAAGACTGTCAGATTCTAAGAGAAGAAACCTAAAAGTATCCATGGAAACAGATTTAAGGTAGATCCATAAAGAAAAATTAAAGCATTCCCTCAAAAAGAAGAAAAAAGAAAAAAGAAGATCGTCCTTGGAATAAGATAAGAAAAAAAAACGATTACATTTTCTACAAAAGATCTTCCTTGAAAAAAGTGTTTTATTTGAATAAAAAATCTTCCTCAAACGAACATTAAGATTGTCACTTTGAAGAAAAATCGTTAATTCACTGGCTTTGAATTTCTATAGAGATTACTAACTGCAGCAAAACACATGTAGATATATACATCGATATTCATAATATAATTATATATCAAGTTCTTTTCCTTTTGTATTAACTAAAGAATGATAAAAATGTTCATAAAAAACTACTATTTTTATAGACCATAGAATACCTAACGAAAAATGCTTCCAAAAGCAGCAAAATTTCATTTTGTTCTTCTGTATTATTTAAATTACTATAAGAATATATATGAGCCCCTTCGAAACTTCGTTTTACAGTAAACAATGTAATAATCCTGGGAATTATTTTTCAGTGAAATCAGGTTTGTAAATGTAAAATAGATCATAAAATTGATTAAGTCGCCCTTATAATTGCATGAGATACAATGCGTTTAGATTTACGATGGCAACTTAAAAAAAATCAAATTTTAAATAAGTACCAATAATCCTATAACATTTCCATGTCTAATGAGTTGGGAATTTTGTAAATTGTACCTTTTTATTTACACTTGTGGTGTAGTTTTTAAGAGGTTATATGCTTACAGTTATATGATATTCACCATTTTCATCTAATACAAACGATTTATTCACATTTGTACACTTTCAAGTATTATCAAATACTAGAAATTTATCATACAATTTTCCGGTTTCGAGTAATTGCTTCTCTTTAATAAAAATCACTTGTTTTCGAACAAATATATGGTTTTAAGTAACATAAAAGTGACGGTGATACAAATTTTAATTGGAGTTCTTGGTACAGTCACTAAAGGATTGATACAGGGACTGGAGGACAGGGAAATAAGAGGACGTGTTGAGACCATTAAAACTAAAACATTTTTGAGATCAGTCAGAATACTGAGAAGAGTCCTGGAAGCTTGAAGCGGCAAGCTGTCATTCAAAATTCCAGTGTAAAACCAGAAGAAATAGCAGTTCCTTGCGTGACCTTTTCCTTCCCTCCAGACCACTGGAATGTCAAATTACTAACTCTCTTTTAACAATTCCTTAAATCTCTTAAGGTCTACACACATGTTTTACATCAAACGTGGGGAGCGAATGGGTTATCATAATCCCTTTATTTGACTCCAAAGTAAACACGGGGTGCCTTCTTCACAAAGTCAGGAATTTTCTTACGGTTCGGAAGAACAGCATTACCGCAGATATAACAGAATCAGTCAGGATTATTCTTACATTTGCTATCCATTCTTACAGGAATACAAATGTCAAGCTGAAAAAGAAAAAAATAAATCAGCACTCAGCTAGTCGTTGAAACTCTAGACTGAACATTAAAATCATTTTAAACTAAGTGATAAACCCCGCCTCCAGTGGTGGTACACAGTAATTAGGTACAAATACAACACTTTATGCTATACTAAACGTCAGGCACCCACGATCATCTGTGACAAGTGTAGTCCACAGATATTTGATGTGTTATTATTGTATACAACTTCTCGGAAAGTATTCAAGCACATCGTAAAAACCATATCTGACCAAACACAATTGATGGTATTTTTTTAATTCAACCCAAAATGGTGATCATATACCATTTGATAAACTTTTGAATTTTGGAAAAAAACGTTAGCACAGGGCAGTGTAATCAATTGTTTTCACTCAATTTGATGGTTTCAAGTAATTAATTCTAATACGCCGAAGTTAACAATTTTGTCTTCATGTAACTATTCTTAATACAAATAATTTTTATTTATATGATCTGAAGTATTTCGAATACGGAGGCTTTTTTAAACAAAATTATTTGACCAATAATGTGGACCTTAACACATTCTACCACTCTGAGTCAGAATGGACCTGGGAATAGTAGCAAGGAAGTTGAGCCTTTATTATAAAGATTTATCAATCAAACTGCATACAAAATATTTTGCAATAGTAACGTTAAAAATAGCAAAAAACGAATGGTTAACTATATTTCGTTTCTGGCTAGTAATTTAATCATTTGAAATCGACGTGAATTCACTATAGTTCGAATTATAAAATAATCTATGCCAGACAGGTCTCCTTCATTATCAGAAGATTGTTATAATCCTCATTCCAGTTGCAATTTATTTTCCGGGCAGCTATTTCAATTAAATTTGAATCAGGACACAAATGACCACTGGAGCTATTTCTGTAACCGCTACCCACCCCATAGAGGGCAACCAATGACCCCTATCCCTCGGAAGATATGAAGTTTAGAGGTATGGAGGGTCTGTCGACAAACTAGTGAATACTGATAGGATGGTGGAGTGTACTGAAGTTTCTTGCAGGTGGGATGGCGTCTTTAGGAGTAAGATTGTCATTTCAGAAATACAATTAAATTAAGAATTAATCAGTAATGAAGAAGCTGTGCTAATCTGGAGTTCATATTTCCATTTTCCCCGAACGAAGTCGTATTAAAAATGCACAATTTTCTTTATGGAGGGAAAATAAGATTAACGGTTCATTTTGGATCAGATTCCATGTCTGCGATGACTATTCTTTCTTTATTATATAGTTTCGAACACTGATACTCATTCTCGGGTGTCTTTCGAAGTCAGGAATGTTTTACCAAAGTTTTATTTATTTATTTCATTGACATCGGCTTTGCTTCATCTGTATAAATATAATATAGCTCATAAGTAAGTACACCATTAACATTATTATTATGATTATTATTGTTACTATTATTATTCCTTGCGAGGTTTTCACATCAGCGTTACTCTCACTTTCCACAGATTTTTAGTTCTCCAGCGAGGTCCATGTATTTGCCTGTCTATTCGTTTTCTTTGATTTTTATCCATTGGTCAATCACGACAGCAAAATCCACAAAACGGCAGGTTTCTGTTATTTGTAAATTATCGCAACGTCCTATATCCAGGCCGAGATTTAGAGACGCGTTTTTTACTCAAAATCTCAGCATTTCGTTTCTAGGAAGTATTCACGCACCACTTTGTAGTATTGTCAAATTTCAAATTCGTACACAATTCTGTGGATCACTTTCCCCAACCAATTGTGTCTAGTCTAGTACACTTTTGAAGTGGTGTGCTATTTCATCTTTATATGTAATTTTATCATTTCGTTTTTATCATAATATAATCTACATTTGTAAATCTGTAGCACGTTATCTTTTTGGCTTTAATACAATTGGTCCTTATGGTGTTGTTTTGTGCTGCTATCAGGAGAGATTGAGTCTCTCACTTTAGCTTTCCTTTTAAGTGCCATGTCCATGTCTTCTGCCGCGAGAATTAGCCAAATTTGTGTCTTGGAATATCCTTTGCTTTTTGTTGTTCTGTTTGTCCTTACGTTGTCAGTACGGTTCCTGGCCATTGTAATTAGTATTTGTTTGCTCTTTTTAATGAATGATGCATCCACGTTATCCTCAATTCTGGTGACTCCTGTTACTCTTTCTTTTCGTTATACATAGAGTCACTAAATGTTATCTCTTGGATGTAAGATATTGTGTTTCGTTTTCAATTTTCTGCTCCTTTGGTTCACTTGCCAAACCTATCCATTTTAAAATTGGAAGTGATTATCTTACATGAGGGAGTGCCGAGTTGTTAATATCTTTGATCAGATTTTTACAGTAAGTTTGTTTTTCATCAGTTTTCTCGTTCTTCTGGGGTATTCTTTTCTTATTCATTTTTTCATCTGCGCTTGTTAGATTTTATCAGCTTCCAGTATTCCCTAGTACTAGTAATTTTCATATTTTCAAAGCGGTTTGATCATTTAGTAGTCCTTTCCTTCCGTTACTTGTAATTTTTTCACTTTTCATCATAAGCATTTTCCTATGCCAAATTCTATTCCTATATCTTGGCTGTATATTCTAAATGTTTGTTGTTGAGAGTTTGTTTTGTTTTTCCGTTTTGGCAAACAGATTGATACATTAGGTGATAAATTTATCTTGTGATTTTGTAAATTGGTTAACCAAAGCACACTCTCTGAATAAATAAGTGATTGGTATAACTGCTATTACAAACAGTAGTGGTTAAAGTGCATGACCCTGAAGGGGCTTTTATATATTTTCATTTTTGCAAAGGCATTTCCTGTTTCTGTCGACTCCACTTTCCACTCTTTTCCTGCATTCCGAGATGAATCTCATAATTTTGGGGGTGTTTGGTACAGTTTTAGACAATCTTCTATACAGGATTGCGGAACCATATCATAGGCCTTTTTGTGGCCAATACACGGCTTGGCTCCATTGTTCCGTCTTGCTTTGCTTGCCTTGAGGATATGCCAATCAGTTTATAATCATCGGTTCTTCTTGTTCCCTTGTTGCTTCTTTTCTCTTCTTTAGGAAACAGTCTGCGGCTCACAAGCGAGGAATAAATCTCCTTCCTAATCTGGACTGGTAGGATTTTTCACGTTTTATGTAGACAAGTTATCGATCTATATTTGCTATATAGAATGTTTAATTTTTCAGGAGTCTTTCTGGATCAGGGTAGTTTTCCACTTCATCATCTATTCAGGTGTTTTTTTTTCTTAGACATCTCCTTAGTTAAAGAGCCAATCTGAGGTGATTTTTTTTTAACCAGAATCCATGTAGGCCATCATGTCCTGGCGTTTTTCAAATCGGTACGTTCTTGAACGTTGCTCTGAGTGATTCCATATCATAGGCCTTTTTGTTGCCAATACACGGCTTGGCTCCATTGCTCCGTCTTGCTTTGCTTGCCTTGAGGATATGCCAATCAGTTTACAATCACCGGTTCTTCTTGTTCCCTTGTTGCTTCTTTTCTCTTCTTTAGGAAGCATTCTGCGGCTCACAAGCGAGGAATAAATCCTTATCTAGACTGGTAGGAGTTTTCACGTCTTATGTAGACAAGTTATGTCCTGGCGTTTTTCAAATCGGTGCTTTCTTGAACGTTACTCTGAGTGATTCCATTTGTATTTATGTTTCAGCCTCTTCTTTGAAGCCTTATATTTATTTTTCATTGACCATTATCCATTCAGCTTTTCTGTTATATTCAATTCACTCCCCTATTTTTACTTCTGAATCATTTTGCTTTTTATGCATCCAGTTTATCGTTTTCCTGGTGTGATCTCTACCAATTTGGTGGTAGAATTTTTTTCCTTCATTTTGGAATATCTTGTTTTGTTTGTATTACTTGGCTGTATTTCGGTTCTTTCCTCAGTATATTTTGATTTATTTCTTCCAGTCGCATTTTAAGACTTGCTCGTAGTTTGTTTGTTTTTTTTTAGTCTCCTAAGTTCAACATTTCTGTTTTTCCTTCCTTAGTGGTATTTATCTCTGCCTCCTATCAGCCGGTATTTGACCCAAGGTCTTTTTCATTGTGTTCTTCGGAATAATGGGAGGTCTGGCACAAGTTTTGGTTCATGCTCTGCTGGACTATGCTGGTCCTAGGCTCACTGGGTGCAATGTGAGCCAGATGTCCCTTCTGGACTTGGAATCACTATATATAACGTGAGTCCGGCACGTGTGCCTATTAATGGCTTAAACTAGACCCGGTGTTCTATTGCTATGCTTTGTTTGTCGATACCCCTAATTCCAGAGGGCTCAGCTAAAAAGACAGGTAAGTAAACTTTCCCCTTCTTATCACTTCCACTTGTCTTATAATCTTCGAGTCTAATTTCCCAGCGAGGCTGATGTTTCAGTTCGGTTTCCTTAGAGGAACACCGATTCAATCACAGACTAATTTCGCTCCGGCATAATTAGCTCGCTTAGTTCATTCATACTGACCGTTTGGGTATTTAGCAATAATTTGTTTTCCATTTATTTTTCTACCTTAACTTTTTCTAGATTTCCTTTCTGTGGGATGGTAACGTTGTTTTTTTTTTTTTTCTAATTCTGTGATGATTTTCATTATCAATACTACTTTTTTTTCTCTTCTTGTGTTAATATTTTTGTAGTTCTGGCTTCTGTGACGTTTCGGTGATCCCAATTCTGTATGTGGTTCATGCTTTTCAGTATTTAGATAGTCAGGGAATTATCAAAATTTATATGTCTCTATATTTCTTGTGAATATCCACTATCTATTTAGCTCTATACTGCACGTGAATATACACGATTATAACTCTACGTATTTCTAGTGAATATCCATTACTTTTTTGTCTGCATATTTCTAATGTTTCAAGGCCAAGAAAACAATGTTTAATTAATATAATCCCAGCTTTGAATGCGAGTCCACTACATAAGTGCTCTTCTTCTTCTTCTTCTTCTTCTTCTTCTTCTTCTTCTTCTTCTTCTTCTTCTTCTTCTTCTTCGATATTAGGTTTGGTTTTCTTGCCGAGATGAGGCAAATTGTTTGTATCTCAAAGTTCCAGCGAATTCTATCGATTTATCAAGGATAGATTATGTTTTATGAATATTCGATTTTTCACTCTTTTAGAATTTTAATCCCTGGCACAATTTCTAACTGCTCACCCTTCCTACCCAGTCATGCGTAGTTTGTATTATTTTTATACCAGTTTCTTTATTTGATAATAATGGTTAACTGTTTCATCCACTTCACCAGCTAGTCTGCACTTGCTATTCTGTTACGTACTTCTTATTCTTGCTTTGATAAATCAGTCCTAATGATATTGGGGGGGGTGTCCTCGTGGTGCAATGCATAAAGCGATGGACAGCGGAATCGTAGTAAGCGAGTTCGTATTCCAGTCGCGCTATTACGTTCACTTTCGGGCAAATACCCTTGGGAAAGATATGAACGCTGTTATCCTCCCAGTTACGGGTTAAATAGTACCACTACTGTCCTTCTTGGAGAATGGCCTTGGCAATAAATAACTTACAACGGTTGGTGTACCATTAAACAAAGAATCCAAACCTTATAACATTACTTTACGTTTCTTGTAAGAGATAGTGAGTTTCCTTTTTGACGTTTCACCTTCTAAGCCATATCCTGGTAATCATCATCATATCGCGCTGGTAGCACGGATATCCCTGACCCTCTCTCGCCACTCCTCCCTATCGTTCATCGCCCTAGGTAGGTCTTCAGGACAACATCCTGTATCCTCACATAGCTGCTGAATGTACGTTCGAGCTGGTCGTCCTGCTTTTTCGCGGCCATGTGTGGGGATCCATAAGAGTACATCTCTTATGAGTTCATCTCTGCTTCTCCAGCAGTGTCCTGCATGTCTGGTTCGTCTAACTTGAATAGTTTTCGTGATAGGGGGCAGGTGGCCGTACACTTGGTGTCTTGTGGGGTGTTGCTTCCAGGACTTGTTCAGGATTGCTCGCAGCATTCTTGTGTAATTGCCATCCTCACAATTGTTTTTCTTCCCATTTTTAATTTCTAGATATTCATAAGTAGTATTAAGGTTTTACCTTATCATTTTGACATTACTGTTCTTGACTAATGTAATAAACCTAAGATAATTTTCTCCTAAAATAATGATGTAATGCGAAAAACTTAGAAAATATTCGAAAAAAACCTTAAAGAAGCAAAGATTATATCACTTGATCTCGGTGAGGAAATAAATGAGTTAAGTGACTCCTACGAAACTTGTTTATTTTGGACGTTACAAGTTTACATGTTCTTTTGGATTTTTCTCATGAACAGTTTCATGGAAGGTGATTTCGGTACATACCATAGAGGAAAGATTTGTTATTTTAAAACTCATTGAAGAAAGCGGTCTGGCTGCAGCCCCAAAACATTCATAGATTTCCTTTGAGGTCTAAAACCTAACGCTATATTTGTTTTAATATAGATCAAGACAGTGATTTTCTATACCCAACCGTTTAGACTCACTCCTCTTTCATATTGTTGTTTCACATGACCGTGTATTTGAACACGGACTCGCCATCTGTCAATCACTCCTACGCAAATTTTATTTACATCAACTTCTATAGTGAGAGAAGCCATTACATAAAACAGATTTCGAAGTTTTATTATATTTAGCGGAATATTATACCATCAAAATGTCTCAATCTATGTACATATGTACATGTGGTGAGCATTTGTACACATGCATGTATTGAAACTCTAATGACAGATAAAATCGCAACACTTCAGTAGACATATATAAAATTGTATTATTGGTGGTGTTATTATTAGCAAGCTTAGTAAACAGACCATTGCTAGAAATTTCCTTGCTCTACGTTCCTGTTCTTGTCATAAATTCAAGCAAAGTAAATGACGATAAAGATTCATTCTCACTTACATAAATATATAGGTTGATACATAAAGTGTTGCCCATAAGTATATGAACAAACAATGAAATTCCAAGTCATTAAATGATATATATCCATATAGGTATATCTATCTATATATATATATATATATGTGTGTGTGTGTGTGTGTGTGTGTATGTGTGTCTATTATCCAGTCCAGTTTAACCGGTGTTGGGAATAATTCCGCCAGGACAATTAAATTATTCAACTCCGAACATTTAAATCTCCCTGGCAAAGAGCTCAATGTAACTAACATCACAGAGCAACAATTTCTTTAAGAAAAACAAAACCGGTCACATTAGGATTATAAATTTATTTCCATCCTGTAATGGGTATTGATATGTATCAATAACACCAGAAACCGGAAGCAGGCGAAACGGGGAGGAAACTCTTCACCCCTCTTCAACCCCATCCCACCCTTCCCTCCTGTGTCCATTCTGGTGATATTAATTATATCCACTGGGTCTGAAGAAGTCCTGTTAAATTTGGTGCTATTGATTCATATCAATACTCAGAGCAGGATGGAAATACATTTACGAGTATTATCCTAATGTGACCGGATTTTGTTTTTCTTAAAGGTATATGTATATGTAGAGAGAGAGAGAGAGAGAGAGAGAGAGAGAGGGGAGGGAGATAGAGGGCTACAGAGAGAGACTAAGCGACATAGATAGATAGATAGATAGATAGATATTAAAGTCATTCTAAGATGGTAAACGTCAAATGTGTAAACGCAATATACTTTCCCGATTATTACCACCCACATTTTTAAAAAACTATGTGAAACAAAAAGTAAACAGATGTTAAAATAATTAGACTAATAAGTAGAGTGATTTTTCTATACAGATGACATTACAATCCCCTCTATTAGAATAATGCTAGTTTCCTATCGTGCGAAAACTTCATTGTCTGTATTTACACATGGGTCAAAGAGAAAAATAGAATAACGAAAAATAACATGAAAGGATAGGGCATAGGCAAATCTAAGTATCACTGGAGCTGCTAGATTAAGGCCATTAGAACAGCTATGGTTTCAGATAAAGAGGGCAAGTTAACAGATTATTGTTGCTGGAATGTTAGCTCTGAAGGGATCATTTCCATCTTGGCCACCTAGGTAAGATGTCTAAGGTTAGAAGACCTAAAACACCCGATGAACCTGGAAACATCTCTGATAAAACGTCAGTCTATCATTATTGATGTATCTTAATGGACGCTATGAATAATTCCGTCGTGTGTCTGTCGTATTTAAAAACTTTGATCAACACAAGAAGCAGGGCTTAATGACACAACTGCAACATGAACCAGAGTCTGATATCCATACTTATTTATTCACAGCTATTTATACAATTGAAATATCTCGCCACTGAGAGTTCTAATCTCACTAACAAAACAGAAAAGGTGAGCTTGTGAATATATAATTTCGCTTTACAGGCAGTTAATGAATTATCAAACAGCAATCCTACTTACATAAAAAAGATATATATATATATACGTGTGTGTGTGTGCATCCCTTTGTAACTTGAAGACTTTGATTTATAAAAAGAACTTAAGTCGGTGGAGTGTTCCTTTTCCGTCTTATGATCGAAACGACAAATAAAGCTCTGAGTAAGGAAAAGGAAGTCACACAGGTAGTATGTTTTAAAAATTTAGGCTATTAAACTTGATCTTGTCTGTTGACATCAAGCATTTTTAAACATACCCTTGATCACTACCTTATAATGCTGAGTGTTAAGCAAGGAGGCGTCATGTACCATTTTTTGAGTCTTTGGTATGACTCAACCTGGGATTGAACCCTTGTCTTCCAGGCCTTTGGCGAACACTCTAACCGCTAGGCCAGTATCAGTATAATTAATGTTATTTCGCTCCTTGCGAATCTTTTGCGCTCGTCTAAATTAGAGGTTTTTCACTCAAGTTTTAGTGACAGGAAATCTCCACAGGGTCCGAGAACCCTTCTTTTTCTCCTAACAAATTTTAACAATTCAGTTGACTCGATGGTCACCATTCTTCATCTGATTTCTAAATGCTCCAGTCCTTTTACTAAGCATTTGAAGACAGTTCCGAAAGCATTGAATACAATAGCTATCATCGTCACATTCTTGTTGAATAGCTTTCCCAGCTCTCTGGCAGGATCCAAATATTTGTCTATCTTTCGCTTTCCTTTATTTTTCACTATATTTTCAGCAAACGGTAAAATTCATAAGAAGACAATTCTTTTTTTTTTTTAGTTAATACATCTTAGGGTCTTGCCGGGATTGGAAGATTCGTTTGTATTTCAAAGGCACAGAGGATTTTATGCATCTAATTTTCTAGAAAATAATCTGCTTTTTAGATATATCATTGATCCAGTGGTTAAATTTCGTCCCTGGCTCGATTTGCAACCCATCACCTTCCCTGTCTATTCGTGCCTAGTTTTGATTTCTTTCTGTGTCAGTTTTCTTGCATTTACTCATTATGTAATCAATTTTGTTATTTCTGTCTTGATATAAACGGCACTTGTTATTCTTCCGGTATAATCAATTTTTTGTTTTGACATAATCGGCTCATATTGAATTATTCTTATTTATTTGAGTTTTTCATATCCATGTCAGCTGATGGACTTTCACTGGAGTTTATCTGACAACAAGTCTTCCTAAGTCTTCAGGACTCTTCTCACTATTCTGGCCGTTGGCAATAATTCTGTAGTTTTAATGGTCTCCACTCTTCCTCCTTCATTATTATTATATGGGAGAAGAAAAATATAATGGAATATTAAGTTGATTTCTCGCTTTGAGTATTGTTTCTTTTGAAAATTCAAACATTTACAGGTAACTAAGACTTATCCCACGGAGCAAAATAAGTCAATTTTACTTTTGATATTTTGCCTTTTTTTCTCATTCCTTCTAATTTTATTTCAAACCATATATATATATATATATATAAGGGACTGTGAACATGCAAAGAATTCGCTTGCAAACGTTAATATTCCGGGTTTATATCTGCGTGAGCTCATATTTATGTCTTTGTTACATTCGGGGTTGTTGAAAAGAGCGTGTATTTTATTGTCTGTCAGTATGGCAGGCATTTTGTTTCCCCCTAAACGACAATGCTACATTCAAAATGGACGTGATCATGCCAACACGCGAATCTGGAACGATGCCCACCTCATCTACAGGTCATCCAAATTCAAGGGGCATCACATTTTACATATTGCGTCATCACTCTCTCTCTCTCTCTCTCTCTCTCTCTATCTATCTATCTATCTCTTCCTCTCTCTCTCACTTTCTCTCTCTCTCTCTCTCTATCTATCTATCTATCTATCTCCTCCTATTTCATTTCAAATCCCATAACGTTATTGCTTTAGATTCAACTCCCTCTCTTCTTCTTCTTCTTCTTCTTTCATCTATCTATCTATCTATCTATCTCATGCAATTTCGTTTCTAAACCCCATCCGTTATTGCTTCAGATCCAATTTCCTTTTTTTGTCTTCTTCTTCTTCTTCTTCTTCTTCTTCTTCTTCTTCTTCTTCTTCTTCTTCTTCTTCTTCTTCTTCTTCTTCTTCATTTTCAGCGCCTCTCACTCCTCTTCCCTTTGTTTTGTTTTTATTATCTTATTTTTTCTTTCTGTTTTTCCTCTTTCTCTCTCTTCCTTATTCGTCCTTTTCTTATTCTTTCTTTCCTTTTTTTCATACTTTGTTTAGTTCTCTTTTTCATACCACTTCGATATTTTCCTTTTTATGTATCTAAAAAAAACTTTCTTTTTATTTATTTTTTTTTCCCGTTTCCTCTTTGTTCTTCCACTTTTTCTGTCGCATTTTCTATTTAAATTTATTTTTCTCCATCTCTTTATTCTTCTTTCCGGTCTTCACTTTCCCCCAACCTTTCGCTTCATTTTCATATTCTCAGCCGACTTTTCCCTCTTTATTTCAGTATCATTCTTTACTTTCATTATTAAATAATTTGCTTTTTATTCTCTTTATCAAACATTATCTCTTCTGATTTTTGTTACTTATCTATGTTGATTTATCTATTATACTTTTTTTACCAGTTCTTTATTAATCGAGTTATAAACTTATCTAGTTTTATGTTATAATTATCTTTCCTATCAATCCTTTCGTCAATTTTCTTTTTATATTTTTCACGATTTTGTTCTTTCACTCTTTTTCAATGAAATCATTTTTCTTCATTCTAACTTTTTATTTTTCTCTTTCAATCTTTCTTTTTCTTTCATTCGATATCTTTTTGTTGTTTTCCTAGGTTTTCTTATTTTTTGGTCGCATTTGTTGTTGTTTTTTAATTTCAGTTTTTGTCTATTCATATTTTACTAATATTTTGTCTTCTTTATTCTTTTTTCCTTCCTTCCTTCCTTCCTTCCTTTATTTCTTTTCAAAATATTGATCTTCTTTTTCAAAATTATTTTTTCCCTTTTATTCATTCTTTCTTTCATTTTATGTTTATTGGTTGCCATGCCTTTTCTACCTTCTTTCCCTTTAATTACAAAGAGAGAAAAGACAGAAATTGAACATTTCAAAGAAAAGACTAAAAAAGAGGAAAAGCAAGACACAGGAAACAAAAACAGAGCTTTGTGAATGAATCAATGGAAGAATACAAATTAAGAAAATAAACATTCAAATAAAGATATAAACATATCTAAATGGAAGGTTAAGGAAAAAAATGTGAAAACAAACATTTTTCAAATCAAGCACTAGGTTTGAACGAGGGTCTTGGGGAAAGGAATGAAACCAAATTCTGAAAATATGCCGCTTCTCGCAATGAAAAACAAATAAGAAAGATTAGCGTTGAATCGGCATAAATCTTGAAATAGTCGTGAAGAAGACAAACTTTATGGATTCTCTTTCCTCGGTTGCCATGATGTAGATGCTCACAGTGGAGATGACGCAGTTCACCATTCCCAACGGTCGGGACTATTACTCACGCAAAAAGGATGGACGCGTTCCGTTCGCTTCTATATCAACTGGAACTCCATCAATCGCAGCATCCTTCTAGAGTCGTAAAACACAACCAGTTTAGATGGGGATGCGCCAACACCACCCTTTCGCCTTTGCTTGTCTTCCCATGACCGACACGTTTTCAGATGTGAGGGATTTCTTACTACCTACGATAACTCCGCCCTCGCGTTTACTCGTAGCATAAAGAAAAAGTTGGAGTTGAAGTTAGAGGTAACTGACGGGGGTGGTTTCAAGCAAGAGCTTCCATTAGCTTCGTTTGGCTGAGTTCCATCGATTGAAAAAAAGACAGTATCAGACAAATAAATAGTATTGATTGTAACAAAGACACAAATACGAATGAGAATAAGATCAAGGAAAATTGGAAATAAGATAGAAAAAATGCAATATAATCAGTTCACACTTAACAGGATATATATATATATATATATATATATATATATATATATGTGTGTGTATACTTTAAAAACATTATATATGAATATATCCTTTAAATATATTGTTTTTCATACATATACACACGCACTGACACACACATACACACACAATCTCTTTGGGAGAAAGATTGAAAGTCAGTCAAACTTTATAGTATATCAGCTGTCATGTATTATGTGGGGCGAAAAGAATGATAAACGAGAACAAAAAAAACTTCGAAAATGTACATTAACTTCCTGAAGAAGACAGAAAACATCAGAAACACTTGTTGAAGAAAAATGAATAACTTAACAACAAATCCCCAGCAGACCTTTTGATTTTAAATTATATATATATACATATATATATTAAATAGTAGCCCTTATGGTAAAAAAAATGCAAGTGATTTGAAGATGAAAATATACAACGAATCACTGTCAAGGGGGATTATATATATATATATATAAATATATATTGGAAAAAAAGAAAAGGCCAACCTTGTCATACCAATTGAAAAAATCAAAAGACACGCAATTGGTTGGTCAAAAGAAAAAACAATCCCCGATAGAGATGCTAAGTTACAATGCAAGAAGTGCTTAATACTAAGTAGAGCAATATATATATATATATATATATATATATATATATATTAGAAAAGTAGAACATGATCTAGAAGGTGATGATCCATGCTGAAAACGAAATCTTGTCAAAATCATATATGACGCACATCCCGTCCTGGTGTAATTGTTAGCAAACTGATAGCGCAGATCTACTTCAGATGAAGAGTGAATCTTATCTTTGCTGTATCCTTTATAATTTCGACTTTTTGCGAAGTCAAACCTAACGTATATTGTTGCGTATCATGCGAATATCAGCGACATAAGTGTTAGCGGAGGTGTTCTCGTTATGTAATGGTTAAAGCGCTGGACTATGGAATAGTAGTAAGCGAGTTCGAATTCCAGTCATGCTATTACGTTAATTTTTCGTACAAATCCCCTTATCCTCCCAGCTATGGGTTAAATAGTACCACTACCGCTTTTTCTAGAAGGTTGCATTTGACATCTAATAACTCAAGAAGATTGACATGCCATTAAACAACAAACAAACAAACAAACAAAGTCTTAACCTCATATAAGGAGTTGACACTATACTCTGGACCAAAAAAAATGGATGAATACCGACTTCCCTGGGAGATGGATGGATCATCGTGCTCCGCATAAGTGACGAACCAGTGTTGGTGTTTGAAAAAGAAAAGCTTAGCAGCTCTAACGGTGTTTTCTTTTTTTCTGTGGTCTTGTTCAAAGGAGCATGTCTATAACTCAAAACCAACGACTGGGGAAGAACATAGAAGGTGAAAACGTGAAGTTAAGTCTTCTACCCAACAAGATTTCTTTGTGAAATGATGCAGCTTCCGAGAACATGAAAAGCTGATGGAAAATACTGAAGCTGATGCAGAATTTCAAACGAAACTCCGTCCTATACGCTTTTCTCATTTCTTGTAAAACATTATTGTGATGAAATAAATTACAAGAGTTTCAAAATGGGCGGTTACTTTTCAATCCCTTTATATATATATATATATATATATATATATATATACAAGAGGATCATTAAATAAGTTTCCAGATTTTTTCTTATGGGCACCTTTATTGATTGTACACACATTAAACTCTAGTCCCCTTCGAAGTAATCTCCTCCGGCTGTAATGCACTTTTTGTGCCGTTCCAAAGTCTTCTGGAATGCCCCATGGAAGTCCTCTTGTGTAAGCGTGTCAATGACCTTCGTCAGAGCCTTTTCCTCTCGTCAATTGTCTCATAACGACAGCCTTTGAGCTTAGGGAATAACCAAAAGTCAAAGGGAGCAAGGTCTGGACTATAGGGAGGCTGACGAACAGTCTTGATGCCCATTATGGTCAAATAGTCTGTGACAAAGATGGTGTGTGTGTGTAAAGTGGAAATAGATAATTTCAAGCTCGTCTTTGGAGGGCCCTACACATTATCTGGTGTCCTCTCACACTAGTCACCATTGATCTTCATCAAGCTGATACACCAAGGATTGAAATACCCCTCATATGCAAAGTAGATGAGTTTGGCTTGGCACGTTACACTCAAATCACACTTAAACTCCATTGGCAGGGCATAAATATTCGTTATGATAATTAACTGTATTGAATATGGTGGTTAAACTTCTGTAAACATGGTGTGTGTAGTTTTATGGGATGTCATATGGCATAACTAATGAAGGTTTTTTTAATGACACATCCTGTTTATACATACACACACACACTCTCTCTCTCACACACACACACACACACACACACACATATATATATAATTTGAAAGAACATTTTGTAGATAACATACTTAAATGAGCCAGAGCTTCTTTTTATACTTAGTTACTGTTGTGCGACCCTTACCCATCTTACCATAATGGACTCTTCTCACCATTATTCGTACAAGAGATTTCGTTGCCAGAGAACAGATCAATATCGGTGTTATCCGAACAGTACGAGACTTCTTACCTTTTCTATGTAACTCTATCTTTCTTGTGTAATATAATCTGTTATCTAATATCTGTGTTTGTGTTTTCATTAGTGACCCTTTCCGAGGCCACAACATACTGGCGACAAGGAACTCGAACGAAAAAAATGGACTCTTCAACTAGCAAAAGGGGTTAATGTTATGTTTTGACCAGTTGACACTGCCAAAAATGCTATTCGAGGTAATGCACCGGAAGGAAGTGACACATTCTGATGGCAGTTATGAGAGGAAATCGCGTGGGCGGAAATTGGCTGATGAAATGGGACGAGGTAAAAAAAATCCCATTATACTCTCATAGACTGACGCACCAGAAGAGAGTGACCTCTGAACTGGATGACAGTTATTTCCGCTCGATGACGATCACACAGGCCATTCCAAAGAAAGCAGAAGTGACACATCCCGGTCGCTAGATATCGGAAGGAGTTGCGGAGGCGTGTCCATATCACTGCGTGGGAGTTTGAAGGTAATATAAGGCCGACGAATTGAACAGAGGACAGTTGAGTTCCGGTCAGTTGGGTCCAACGAGCCAGTGGAGACGGGCGAGTAGAGTTGAGGAGGTAGACGAGATGTAGTAAGGAAAGCCAGTGCTCCGGTTGAGCAGCCATGGAGAACGAGAAAGACACAACGCTGACGGCCATAACTTCGGGGTCAAAATATTTCAGTAATGTTCGGTTTACAGCTCCCTCTCACACGCAAACTTTGAGTAACCCTTTTCAAAACCTTACAAATAAAGTGAGCGGTAAAATATTTTATAAAGAAGTCTTCCTGCGTCTTTCTGTGTGCATCGTTTATTCCTGTGTCTTTATCATCAGGCGTCTTAATTATTATTGCATCGGTATGTATCCAGCACATATATGTATATTTCTGTATGAATCAGCAGATGACTATATAACATTAATCGCAAAACATACTTGGAAAGATACATCACAACAACAAAGAAATACCCAACTACGAGTTGTTAAAGAATCTACAACAATGTTCCAGCATACAACGAACTGAACAAGATTTTTGTTAACAACTACAAGATATCAAATTGTACAAACGACGGAGTTTGTCGGATAGCAGATATTTAAAAAAATCTGTAAGTAAGAATGTCACGTCATCAAAAAGCGAAATTCATTTTTTTTTCTTCCCACTTCAGGGAGAAAAATTTAATTCGGCGCTTACAGTTTGTGTTGTACAAAAACACACACACACACACACACACACAGTAATTATTCTTGATTTTTTTTTTTTTTTTGATATTCACTGAAGAAAAAAAACTTACCCTCTCCAGAAAAAAATGGAAGACCTTAATGAAGTGTTTGCACAAATGATGAAGTTCCAAATGGAATCTCAACAAAAAAAAAATGAGTAAAAACTCCTTCAACTTCAGAAAGAAAACGAAGAAAGAATCTTAAAATACGTGGAAAAACCACAACTTCAGAAAGAAAACGATGAAAGAATCTTACAAAACTAGGAAAAACAACAACGGTTCTTCCTTGAATCACAAAAACAGCAAGAAGCACGTTTTAGAAGTCTAAGTAATAACCATTTTCGGATCAAAAAAGGGTCTACCAATTTATACTGCCAATAGGCTACTAAGATGGGAAACGATTTTACTGAACTACAATTTTTAAATCGAATACCTCCCGTCAAAACAGATTAGCCACACAGATGGACTATCAAGGTTGGTACCGAAGTATAGTGAACCCTTCGAGGACACAATAATAGCAGGCTTACGAACAGATTGTGAAATTAAAAGCATGATAGCCAACACCATCAAAGAACTGCCTGTGACGCTACTCGAGATAAAAAGCAAAGCAATGAACAACGGCTATATTACCAATATTAAACAGAATACCACAGCAAAAAACGAAAAAGTACCAGAAGTATTTTCACTGTGTGACAACGTCCTCCTATATAGTAAAAGGGTCGTAATACCAAAGAAATTGCAAAATAGAATTTTAAAAGATTTCCATACGGGACACCAGGGAATAAATAGAATGAAGAGTTTCATGAGAAGCTATGTTTATTGGCCGAGGATGGATAACGACATTACGGATATGATCGAAATATGTAAAGGCTGTGCCTTAGCGGGAAAAGCACTCCCACTACTTTAAAACCTTGGCCAAAACCAGAACGACCTTGGTTGAGGATACATGTTGATTTTGAGGGTCCCCTGGAAGATTTCTACTACCTAATTGTAGTGAATAGTTACTCTAAACTGTCTGAGATTCTTAGATGCAGAATATCTACTACGGAGACAACTATTTGGTTCCTATATGAACTGTTTGCGTGGTTCTGTGTAGTAGATTGTGTGGTCAGCAACAATGGAAGCCAATTCACATCAGTCGAATTCAAGGAGATCTGCGAAATCTTCCAAATAAAGCACATAACCACACCGCAATATCACCAAAGATCAAATGGCCAGATTGAATGTTTTGTAGACACGTTAAAGCAAACACTCAAAAAAGCATCAGGTACCCCGACGGACAAGGCACTATAGCAATTTCTGCAGGTATAAAGAATCACACCCAATCCCAATACACCACCGGCAGTTTCACCAGCCGAGACAATGTTTGCCAGAAAGATAAGATCCGTCTTCAATAAGCTACTCTCGAAACAAAATAAGCTACGAAAGACCACATTAGCGCCTAAAAAAAAGGTTCAACCCGGAAGAAAAAAATTACTTTTAAAAATATCAAATTAACACGTCCTATTGGGAACGTGGTATAATTAAAAAAAGAATTGGTGATATGTTGTACGTTGTAGAAAGACCCAAATACACACATAAGAGACACTAGAACCAGTTACAGAAACGCCGTTTGGACGACTCCAACGACGTACCACAAACAGAAGAAGAGCCAATCGACACCATTTTCGACATGTTCGATTTAGATCCTCCCCAATCAACACCTGAAATACGTCGTCAGGCACGAAAAGGAAATTCACCGACCCGTTCATGATCGACCCAAAAAAGAAAAAATATTAACAGCACTTTTACGAAGTAAAAAGCTTGGGGGAGGAGTGTTATGGAAGCTTTACCCATCTTACCATAATGGACTCTTCCCACCGTTATTAGCACATAGATTTCGCTGCCAGAGGGCAGATCACTGTCGGTGTTATACGAACAGTACGAGACTTCTTGCCTTTTCTATGTAACTCTATCTTTCTTGTGTAATATAATGTTATCTAATATCTGTGTTTGTGTTTTGATTAGTCACCCTTTCCGGGGCCACAACAGTTACATGGTTTTAACTATTGCTATATAACAGACAATTTAATATTAGTCATTTTATTAGACACATTTTACCCGGGGATAGAACCCTTTGTAATAAAAAAATATATACATACATACATATATAGACCGAGTGATTGAATATATTTTGTTGTTTGATCTTGAAACAGATAATTATTGACATTGCTGGTAATTGTGGCAGGTGTCATCTAAGCAATGGAGAAGAAAAATAGATAAACATGGGTTTACAGGCTGATTGGACATGAAATGATTTATGAAACCAATTTTTGTAAATATTGATATTATTTCGAGAAGTGTCCAACTTAAGATAGAAATGTGTAAATTTTAAACTACTGGGGTTTATTAAATATTGACTAAATATAAAAAAAATGATAAACAAAGAAGGGGATTAAAAATGTAAAATAAGATATATTTGTTTCAACAAAATAATTTTAGAAGAAAAAGTATACGTCTAACATTTGAACTGAGGTGTCCTGAAAAGTAAGATCCCTATAGTGTAGAATGAATGCAAAAAGAAAAAAAACGAACTTGGACTCCGTGACTTAAGTTACAATATTATAATATGTATAGAATTAAACCCACTTTGTGCATGCCAAAAAAAAAAAACACTTTTGTAAAATATTGCAGTTACTAGTGACGTAAATAGAATTTTTTTTAAAATTCTTTTGCAATACCTTAAAATTCCCTTAGCCAACGTACTCCGCTTGGTGGACGAGTGGTCTGAAACACAGTCTAACGTAAAGTTGGACGGGTTTCGATCCCGGCTTCGAGCGTCCTGCGTGTTTAGCAACACTGAAGAGTTCTGATAGAACGAAACAGTCAGTCTGTCTGTGGATGACGATATATGCTCCCCCATGGAGGTTGAACTCTCTGGCGAAGGATTTGCCGACCGCCGCTAGCGTAATGCAAAGCTCTTCTAAAGAATTGAGCACTCTGGTAGCCGATAGGGTATAAAAAAATGTAAACAAAGACTGCTGCTGCTGTTTCTAAAAATAAAAATACCTTAAAATTCCCTTGTGCCTACGGAACCCCTCTTAAACTAGTAGAAAGCAGCGTCGAATCCACCGAAAAGGACATCGACACGAGGCTAACGAAAGCATGGACAGCTATCAATAGGCTATCGATTATATGGAAATCAGACCTAACCGATAAAATGAAACGCCGTTTCTTCCAGGCAGCAGTCACGTCGATACTGCTATATGGGTGCAGTACATGGATTCTTACAAAACGGCTGGAGAAGAAGCTAGACGGCAATTACACAAGAATGCTGCGTGCAATCTTGAACAAGTCCTGGTGGCAACACCCCACAAGACACCAACTGTACGGCCACCTACCTTCTATCATGAAAACTATTCAAGTTAGACGAACAAGACATGCAGGGCACTGCTGGAGAAGCAGGGACGAACTCATAAGTGATGTACTCTTATGGACCCACACACATGGCCGTGCAAAATCAGCGCGACCAGCACGACCATACATTCAGCAGCTATGTGAGGATACGGGATGTTGTCCTGAAGACCTGCCTATAGAGAGGCGAGAGAGGGTCAGGGATATGCGTGCTACCAGCACGACATGATGATGATGATGAAAATTCCCTTTGCCAACGTGGTCCGCTTGGTTGACGATTGGTCTGAAACTCAGTCTAACGTAAAGTTGGACGGGTTTCGATCCCGGCTTCGAGCGTCCTGCGTCTCTAGCCATCCTGAAGAGTTCTGAGAGAACGAAACAATCTGTCTGTGGATGACTATATATATATATATATATATATATATAATGCAATGTAAGCTGAAGGTTTTATTGTGATAACATCCTATAGAAAACGTCTGACAAGGATATGGTGTTCAGCCTTTAATTAGCTTGATCTTGTCGGCGAACAAGATATCACAACTTTGATTCAAAGTATTATAAAACACTGTTCCAAATATCTAAAGAATATCTGAGATAATAGTTTACGGTGGAATTTGATGAATATAATTTATTATTTTGATTGTAATTTTTCGGACAGTTGTTCTCATCTTTATTGTGGTAAGCTGAAACACAACGTTTCGACTGCTGTATCATTCGGCCTTCCTCAGGAGTCCCTTTTTTTATCTGGGCATTGAAATGAGTTAACCCAGGAAATCATTTTTAAAGTTTGATTGTTGATGAAACAAGGTTTTCAAGATCTATGAAGATCTTTTTTTAAATTATGACGTCATTGTTTTTCACGCCAATCAATCCGAGAAGCATCTCGTGAAGTTTCACGGAAGCGTCATGAGATGAATTTGAAATGTAAAATTCAGTGGCATCAGTTATTCTTGAAAATTTTGAGGAATTTACTTAAAAAAAACTATTTTATTTAATCTTTTCATTTACTGGTTCTATTGAGACGTTTTCTATTCCAATGTTCTTCGCTATCCACTATTTTAATATTATCGCACATGGGTAGATTGTTTCCCTTTTTCTTCCATATATAATCAGCCGTACCTGACTTCTCTATTTCCCTGCTTTTTGATTTTTCTTTTTGTCTTACTTTCAGAAAATGACGTGTTTCACCATTGTATATTTAGCCACAACTGCATCGGATGGAATATACGTAATTCTTGGTCATGTTGTATTCTGTTGGAGGTTTGACTCGATAGAGATGTTTACGAAAATTTGAACCGCAAATGAATATTGTCCTGATATCATAGGGATCGAATATTTTCTGAATTTTTTCCACCAAGCTTTTGACATAGTGTAGACAAACTGTCGTAAGTTTTGGTGTTTTGTCCTGACTTACAATCTGGGTCTCTGATAGATAATGTTACGCTATTTGAGTGATTGCTTCTACTGAGGGTATCTCTTAATCTGTCCAATTCTTCTTGATATATATCATCACTACTGATGGCCTTTGCCCAGTGTTGTTGGCAACAGACGAATTCATTTGGATGGCAAGAGACGAATTCATTCATGGATGGTGGGAGTAAAAGTTGAGCAACTATCTGGTGAAGCAAGACTACAGGAACATGATAAATAATATACATCAAGCCTCATCTCAGAAATTCAGACAGATAACTCAATTTACCTTTATAGAAATTATTCATTTCTTTTTTATGCCTGGTTTGTCTTTGAGGAAGTTCATAATTTAAAAAAAAAATGAACACCTAATGCTTGTCTGTCATTTTCAATAAGACATGCCTCCAAGAAAATCTGCTGTGAAAACATACAATATTTAAATTAATAAGCCCACGCATCAAACAAGGAAATGAATATCGGTACTAACTAATTAAAAGACTAGTTGCATTAGCAACTGAGGAACTCAAACATCTTAACACAAAAACTGCAAAAATTAAAGAAACTTTCTCTTTCTCAAAAACTAAAAAAATCTACACCGAAATTCAACACCACATTGAGCAAATGCTCACATAGGTTTATTTACCGATGGGTAAAGTATACATTAAAAAAATCTCTATAAAAAAAATAATGTCAACTAAATTCCACCAAAAACTATTATTTCACCGATACCATTAAAGACTGAACATTTTTTAGTAAACTTCAACCAGAGTTTCGACATCTAGATCGCCAAAAACAAAAACAAAAACAAACAAAAACAAAAAAACGCTGAACACCAAACATTTGTTATTTTCAATAAAACAGGGCATGACAGAAAAAAAAACATTCTGCATGAACTGACTCCTATGTGGTGTAAGTGCATGATGGCAAGTTGTAATTGAAGCTTTATCAAGATGATATCGAACAATTAGTTTGAAAAACGATTTGTTACGATCATGGTTTGGACCTGTGTACACCGAGCTTTCGCTATTGGAATATTCTTTAAGACTGGTTAATCTAATACGACACAAGGGAGATTTTCTTGCTTATTTCCTGATATGTCCGAATGATGCTGTTCCGGATAGAAAATCGATAGTGCTATGGGTTGAATATTCTATCCGGAACAACATAATTCCTACAAAACAAAAATGGGAAAGGAAAGCTCATTGTGTCGCAACTAAAGATTTAACTGTCTTAAAAATCTTCATTAGCAAATGATTTGTGTGTATCGGCCTTAATTATTGTTATAACTAATCCTATGAAATATATATATATATATATTACAATAGCTAGGTAGAGCAACTATTAACACTTACAAAGGTTCACTTAAATCACAGATGTGACTGTTTAAAAGGTGGGAGGTCATTCTTCCCCACTCAATATATATATATATATATATATATATACAGAGAAAGAGAGAGAGAGAGAGAGAGAGAGAGAGAGAGAGAGAGAGAGAGAGAGAAACAAACAAACAAACAAACAAAGATTTCACAAGACACATGGACATGTGACAAAATATCTAAATACAAGTTTTAACGTTCAAACGTTTCTGTTTTGACATTTTTATGGATACCTTTTATTGAAGACTTTTTACCAAATCATCTACAAATTCAAGAGAAAATTGATTATATGTTGAGAAATCTAAGGTGTTAATAATTACTGGGTTTTAGGGTTTCAAGAAAGATAAAAACGTCACTCTATAATAAATGTAAAGTTTTGATAAATTTGCAATTATCAAAATAATTTCATAATTATTCGCCTTTAAAACACAGCATACAATATTTTATTTGCATTCACGTGGAAACTTATGCATTCTGCGGCTTGTATTTTGCTATGCATTAGTTATTCAACTTAGACAGATGCATTTGCAAGAAGTGGTAGATAATCCGTGTAGTCTGCCTCTGTTATTATTTCTTCTAGATATATTAGGTGTTTCTGTGTGTGTGAAGGAGCTTTCCATGTCTTTCCTTCCCTTTATTCAGAGTTAGTATATCACGGATATACCAATGCTAACTCTGGTCCTTGGTAAGTGCGGACTCGGAAAAATATCATCCCTACTTTTCATCTGCCCAATACAGGATATATTTAAACAGGAGATTCTTTAGATTTCATTACTCATAAAAAGAGAAAAGGGTAATTAACAACTTTTATGTTTCATTATTGACCGAAGCCATTTTGGGTTCTGGTCCAATAAGATCGGCGGATCGATACTGTTTCTTTAATAAACTGTTTATACAATACTATCAGAAGAAACTTTAGACAACGGTTTTGTTTTACACCAAAAATTTGCTTCAAAGTTTAATTTCAAAAGATAAGTTAACATCGTCTGAAAGATGACAAGCGAGACGTCAACAAGAAGAGGTATATCGATTTCCGATTGGAATGATCGATATATTTGTCCGAAGTTACTAGAGTTCTCCTATTGTTTCCCTGGGAAGAATATTTATAGAAAGAGATACTAATTTCAGGAATTGATCAAACTAGAATTGTCACTTATGTATTTCACATAAATCTTCCATTCCATTTTACCATGAAGATGGGTTGGCTCACATTTAGATAAACTAGTCCAACGCTTACTTAATGCGAAATATTTTCAAGGTTAGCACACACATATGTACTGATGAAATATTTTTTGACCTCTAGATTGATTTCAAAATAAGAAGACTAAACGTAAACATTGCCCTGTTGGCTGGGGCTGCAGAATACACCGACTGCATTTCTGCAAAGCGGTAAAACTCCCTCAACGAATGTCCTTGAAACTTCACTAAACAATCTGATGGCGAGGTTCCAGTAATGCTGGAGCTTCGGGGAATACAGAGCACATCTTCATTGCTATTGCTCCTAGGTCCACTCTCCCTTGGAGTCATAGCACCTGATAGGATCCTATCTATTGGTCAAATAAAGATAAACTGCGTACTTATGCTAAACTGAATTGCTCGAAATACAATCGTTTTGATATTTAAACTGCGTATTTATGCAAAACTGAATTGTTTGAAATGAAACAGTTTTGTATGCAAAAGTTAATTCATTGAACTGAACTGTTTTTGACATTGAAACTGCACTTAAACTAAACTCAATTGTTTGAAATAGAACTGTTTTGACATTTAACTGTGTATAAACAAAAAACTATACTAATAGTAAAATGAATTGTTTGAAATAGAACTGTTTTACTAAATTGAATAGTTTGAAATAGAAATGTTTTTGACAATTAAACTGACAACTTATGCTAAACTGAATCGTTTGAAATAGAACTGTTTTTGTATTAGAATAGATTTGGCTTTGAATAACCTACCATGGTTGATATGCCATAAAACCCAAACCAAGAAGCAAACAATAAATCTAGACAAGCCATTCTCCACTGAAAATTAAGATTTGATGGGTAAATAATGTGAAACAGAAAATTCGACTTGTTCAACCCACTCTATAGTTATTTCTAAATCTTTGTGATTTTGTCTTATTTCCTTTAATAAAAAATTATCTCAAGCTTAATATTTCAGGACTGGGGGGATATTATCTATTGATAGGATGGATTTATAAGGAGCAGTAACCAACGGAAAAACTCGTTGCAATAAGTACGTTAAATATCGAGATGACAGAAATTTGGGCAGATTCAGCAATATTCAATACAAGCCTAACGTTTGCTGATCCAGCTAGAAAGGATGTTTTTCCGACTTCAAGATACTTTGAATATGAGGACAAATAAACAATGAAGAATATCAACAATATTCCCAGATTCGAATCGAAACACGCAATATTGAAAAGTAAGAACCCCCTAAACCAATTACAAAGAAAAAATCTGGTGACTTAAACGTCACAACCCCCAGCACCACAAAAAGAGGTTAACGAAAGCAAATATAGAAATAATAAACAAAATCATAACTGAAAGTTAGACGACGTTACCATACCTCAGAAAATAAGACTGGATAAAAGTCAAGGTAGAAACCAAAAAGTAAACACATTATTACCAAATATCCCAAGATGCAACATCTCAGAACTAAACTAATCTATGGTGGAGAGAAATTAGTCTGTGATAGAATCGGTGTTTCCCAAGGGAACCCGAAAAGAAATAAAAAACCTGGAAGGTAAATTAGACTAGAAGTTAAAGTGTGTCACAACTAGTGAAAAAATGAGGAAAGAAAAACACAAGAGATATGTTAGGATGAAAATACCAAAACAAAATAGCAAATATGACTGACAATGAGGCTTAAAGAGATTAATCAAAAGATATTGGTAAAAGAAGGTACACTTTATCGATAGCGTGACTGAGACAAGCAATACAGAACAAAACAGGACATTACATAATAACGAAAGAAAATTCTGCAAAGTAGGTGGATAATAATTAAAGACAAACCTCTAATTGGATGAAAAGGCAACAAAATAATTTTTTAGTAAAATATGGCAACGAAATTAAGATAATAGAATAGACGAATTGATAAATAACATTGAAAAAAATTACAAAGACTTGAAGAAGGACCAGAGGCAGATATACACCGGAAATTGATGGCATACATAGATTCTGATTTGAAAAAATTCACGTCTATTCATGACAGACTAGGTCTTAAATTGTGTAAAGTATCGATGAAATACAACAATTCCAGGGTGGATGACAAAGGGGAAAACTCTCCTGATCCTGAATGACCCCCGAAATCAAACTATAACCAGTTATAGATCAATAGTTTTTCTATATATGATATGGACAATCCTAACCGTGTAAATTAGGGTTAGAGATCAATAACTCCCGAAGAATTTAAAAAAAAAAAAGATGCTACCCGAGAACAGAAGGAAAAGATGACTTTCAGTACATTGATCAAAATATTCGCAAAGAAAGAAAAGTGAGGCTGAAAATTGTAGCCACAATGTGGATTGATTATGTAACATATTGGCGCTCGACGGAGCTGTCAATTAAGAGATGCACCCGTGTAAATAACAGGTGCATCCGGTCGAAGATATCGGGGTATCCCCTTTACCCTTTGGACGTGGTTGAATTCGGTGCAGACGCTCACGGAAAGCAGGTGTACGTCAAAAAATTATATAGCCAGGTACCACAGACGGCTTCAGTTAGTTGGTGTCAGTTAGATGGAGTTCAAGTTGCAGTTCGAGGCAGTGAGAACCAGCTCCAGACAGAGGGATTGGGCGCTCAGGACCCCGGTTGAGCAGCCCAACAGAATGAGGAAGAAGTGCTACTACAGTCAGAGGAACTTGGGATCAATATGTGACAGTCTTTCCGTCTCCAACTCACCTCTCACATATAACCGATATCAACCCTTTCGCAACCCTTAGGCAACCCTTTCGAGAATAAAGTGTGAGAAGTATATTTTGCTAAAGAAGTGTATTCATTCGTCATTTTTATTGATTATGTTTCCGCATGTATATGTATACGTATAATTGTATCATGGCTATACAACAATTACTAAAAAGGCTATTATATGGTCACGTAAAATTGGGTGGTTGAATGCCTGAAAATAAACATACCCGACAAAGTCATAAAATTCATCACAAAAGCCATGTTAAACTGGAAAGGGTAATTAAGAGATAGAAGAAAATCTTAACAGAGGGGAAAATCCAGAGAGGCTTCTTCCAGCTAGATGACTTTAGTCCATGCTATTTGTAATCAAAATGATGTTAATGAATTATTTACTGAGGAAGCGCACTGAGGAAATAAATTTACGAAATCACAAGAGAAACATAACCAATTAATGTTTATGGAAGATATTAAGCTGTTCGTAAAAAATGAAAAAAAGTGTCAGTGACTCCGATACAAAAACTTAGTATATATAGCCAGGATATACAAATAGAATTTGGTTTTAAAAAATGTACTATGCTTATAATAAAAAGTGATAAAAGACGAAAAAAGAAAGGAAGAGAACGGACAGATCAAAAAGGAAAAAGAACGCTTGAATCAAAGTCAAATTACAAGTTCTTGGGAGTATTTGAAGCAGTCACAATCAAATAAACGGAAATATTAGAAAAAATAGGAAATAGTATCGCAGACAAAGGAGAAAACTTCTTGAAATCAAGCCCTGCAATAGAAATCTGATCAAGAGATAAACACCTGAGCTGTCGCCTGTGCAAGATACTTGAAACCATTCTCAAAATGGACATGGGCAGAACTAAGACAAATGGACCAAAGCAGAAAAAAATTATGACGATGAACAAGGCCTTATACCCGAAAGAAGATGTAGACTAACTGTAAGTGTTAAGAAAAAAAAGAACGAGAGGACTCATATGCATTGAAGAATATGAAGATGTTTCAATTCGAGGACTCAAGGACTACATTAAATAGAGTAAAAGAAAGATTATTTACTCCGTCGTTGTTAATTCAATGTTAGACCATCTGTATACATATACATATATTTTTTTGATCAGTTGGTTGGGTTTATGGCATAACAAGCCTTGTTGATTATTTAATTCCAAATCATGTTTATATATATATATATATATATTGCAAGTCTCTTCATTTATTAATTGAGGTCTCGGTAGCCGTTAAACTGATGTATGTAAACAATAGTAATTGTGATTCATAACCGTTTAAAATTTACTTCGCTGCTACTGGCTCCTCGTGGCTGAGGGTTTAAAGCTTGGATTGGCGTTTGAGTCAACCGGGTTTTGATCCCAGCTACGGGAAGCTTATATGCCTAGCCACACTGATGATTTCTGATAGAACGAAACAGCTCTGTCTGTGGATAACTATATATATATATATATATATATATATACTGGAAACAAATATCAACGAAACAATAGTTATACGGCCACGAGCCTCTTGTCACAAAAAACATCCAAATAAGACGAATATGACATTCGGGACCCTTACATTTGGGCGAGCCATTGTTGGTCGACCAGCAGCAACTTATTTAAATTAGCACTCTGTGGTTACAGAACGTAATTTGGATGACCTGCCGGAAGCGTTGGATAATAGGAATGGATGGAGAGAGATCGAGAGTCAGGGCAAAAAATGTATGACATAATAATCAAAAAGGATAATCATATAAGTAAATACAAAGACCTAGAAGTAAAAATTGACAAAATGTGACACCTTAAAATAACTAAAGTGCCTCTAATAGTGGGAGCACTGGGTTTATTAAAAAAAAGGGACAAATGAACACATTTACAAATTACCAGGCAGTCCAAGCCAATATCAAATACAAAAATGCGTAGTTTACGTAACTTCAAAATTTTTTTATGGGAGTTCTATCATGCTAAATTATAAGAAATCACTGCTTTCCCTGACATTAGGTCTTGGAACTGACTCTAAAGGCATGGAAAAAAGAATGGGGAGACTGAAAATCCGAGAAAGAATCGACACCATTCTGACGATATCATTTTTAAGATTGGATAAGTCTCTGAGAATGGTTATGGAAATCTGAAGAGACTTGCTGTCACTCAGACTCTAGTGAAAGGACACTAGCTAACGCTGGTGTAAAAAAAAAACCCGTGGCTAAGAAAGTGAAAACCTTCGGAGAAAAACTGAATCTTTTCTAATTGCAGCACAAAACAACGCCATAAGGACTATGTCAAAGCTAAAATTGACAAGACGCAACTAAATAGCGGGTGCAGATTATGTGGTGATGAAGATGAATCTATGAATCTCATAATAAAAGAATGCAGTTAATTAGCGCAAAGAGAGTATAATACTAGACACGACTGGTTGAACAAGGTGATCCACTGGGATTGTGCAAGAGGTTTAAATTTGACCAAACAAAATATGGTATATGCACAACCCAGAATCCATCCTGGAAAATGGGAGACACAAAATTCTCTGGGATTTTGAGATACAGACGAGTCACCTAATGTTGGCCAGATGACAAGACCTAGTTATAGTCAACAAGAGGACCTGCTGTAAGTAGACTTTGCCATTACAGTTGACCTCTGGGAAAACTGAAAGAAAGCGAAAAGAGTGGTATGTACGTAGACCTTGTTAGAGAACTGAAAATAAATATGGAACATGAAAGTGACGGTGATACCAATTGTAATTGGCGCGCTCGGTACAAGCACCAAAGGATCGATGCATGGTGTAAAAGACTTGAAAATAAGAAGGGTAGAGACTATCCAAACTAGAATTGTTGAGATCGGCCAGAATACTAAGAAGATTCCCGGAGCCTTGAGAAGACGGACTGTCAACCAAACTCTAGAGGAAAACCATCAATTAATGCTGGTGTGAAAAACTCTTAAAATAATGAAAAAAAAATTAAGCAAACAATTATAACTTCAAATAAATATTCTTAAGGGAAATAATGTATAGTTATTTGGTATTAAATCTTTTGGTTTGGAGCATAGTTATTTTTATACGGATCTATTTGACCCATAGATTGGCCCTTGACTAGTACTTCTTATCCGGGTTAATGTTGATATGTGAGTAATAGTAACCAAGAGGTATTTCACACTCCCAAACATAAAGGGATCAGTCTTACACATTTGCAGATGATTCTGTCAGCGTATTATAAGCCCCGTTGACAAGATTTCTTCACTCATACTAAACATTTAAGAACAACTATATGATTTTAAGTAATTATTCCAATTCAGGTTTATCCATGTTTCTTTGTTTAATAGCATATCAAATTTCAAGTGTTATTTAATACCAAAGCTATCCTTATAGAAGAACAGCAATAATACTATTTAACTATTGCAGGAAGGATAAAGAAGGTTCATTTCCAAAGATTATTGGTCTAAAAGTAAATATAGTATCGCCACAGGAATTCGAACTCAGTTATATCGCGATCACAGTATACTATATTTTAGCTTTTATACCATGGGTACTCCTCATTCCCATTCCCTATTAATTAGTTGATTGCATATTATTATATGCTACCAAATATTCTTATGAGACAATAATTTGCTAGCAATTATATAGTATAACATATATTATAATGACCTTTAGGGATCATATCTTTTTAACATTAATAATTCTATTTACAAAAAATTGTTTATAAACAGTGATATAATTGAAGGTATTTCTATCAAATACAAATAATTTTAAAGCAAATCTATCAAACCTATAAATGAGACCCTACGTTTTGAAAACGTTCCGGTCAGAGTGTTAATCATGAACTACTCCATATTCCCCAGATCGAGGGATTCAAATTTAGATAATACCTAAGATAACAATTTTTAAACTAAAATAGTCTAATCCCCTCTGTTGTGAATAAAGTTGGCGTATTTTGAGCCCGACCGACAAAACAACATTCAATCAAGAATGTATCCTTTTCTTACTCTAAATAAAAGACACTCAGTAAAGTGTTTGAAATAAACTATTGGTTTCTGGAAATATATCAAAGCTGCAAACATTCACCTTTGCATTCTTGTGGATAAATGTAGCTAATGCATTGATGTGCAGGTAAAATCGTATATTTTCGATTCACACAAATATGACGGAAAAACAAAGAAAACTTGTTTAAGGTCGAAGTCTTTTATTTTCTTTGCTCTCTCTGTTTTCTCAACCCTTACTTGTAAATATGTCATTGAAAGAGATTAAGACCTTTCGGCATTACAAATACATTTTTCTGCTTCAGTAAGCGGCGGCAGCGGCTTTCAAAATCGTGTCTGATGTTCAAGATTTGGGAAATGGCAGACGGATATAAACGTATTGATTTAAATCAGAAGAAATAAACACTTGCCTAAGGTCTAGCAGACTTCGACAAGACTGGTATGCCGGCCAAGATTGGTATACGATAGGAGAAACGAACGCTTTTTCAAAGACTCAATTTGGAAATCTGGTTGAATAAGTGTCGAGTTTCAGAGCACACCTCAAGGTATAGAATCAGAACTCTTGTTTTTCTGCCTTTACCGGACGAAATGGTTGAGTGTTCGTCTGGTAGACATTACAGTTAATATAGCTAAAGCAAAACTGGCAGTGATGCACCTATGATAATATATACTCATTCATATATATATATAGACAGAGAGTCAGAGATAGAAAGAGAAAGTTAGAGAGATAGAGAGACAGAGAGATAGAGAGTATATGAGTAGACATTCAGCATCTTCTTGGGCACTGGCCAATGTAATCTTTGCCCAGCCACTTCAGCCGATTTTGAAAACTTGTGCATGTCTGTCAATCAGCTGAGAAGTGGTCAGACAACCGGGCTAGTCATGTATGATGAAGAAGAAGCTGGTTTTAAGATGAATACTCTGAAAAATCACGCACGCTCACAGTCAAACACAAACACTCTATACACACATGTACGCCCACGCGACACAGTCATCCATCCATCTATCCATCTATATATATATATATATATATATATATATATATGCAAAAATAGGTAGGTCCACAAAGAGATTGGTATTTTTTGAATTTATTTATTATTCATAATTAAAAATAAACAAATAAATCTAAAAAATAAATTCAATAAATAAATTTGAAAAATGCAAATCTATTCGTGGACCTACCTATTTTTAAAATATTTTTGTTCTCACTTTGGACCTCCAACACAATTATTATATATATATATATATATATATATATATATATATATATATATATATATATATATATATATATATATATATATATACGCTTTAAGTAATTAAGGATACAGTTTGATATAGAACAGATATTCAATCGAAAAATATACAGCATTCTTGATCTAAAAATGTGTTCGCATGTTAAAACAAGAATTCAGAAAAATTTTGCTCAACAAAAGCTAAATGAGTAGAGAGTTCGCCAATGGTCCAGGAGACCTGGGTTCAGTCCCATGTTGAGTCATACCAAAGACTCAAAAATGATACTTGCTGCCGCTTTGCTTAGCACTCAGCAATATAAAGTAAGGATCAAGAGTAAAGAGGAGCAACGCAAGGAATGGAGTAGCACCCTCCCAAACAACTCTGTGTGATAGCTATTGAAAATCGAGCAGTCGGGTCACTCTTGACTACAGTTGGCTACTTTACTTTTTATTCTTTTACCTGGAGTGATAGTTTGTTTATTGGATTAGTAAGCTATAGTCTGTAAGTATGTTTTTCATTGATTGCTTCATACGTTTTGCCTGGTGACCCAACTTGCTAGGCTCAGAAAAACAATCCCTAAAAACCACTCTTACTGGTCACTGTAACGTTTCACTCTCAAATTTAAGAAAGAAGAGAAACCTCTGTTTTTTAACACACGGCGACGCCTGTTGGATCCGTCAGGTTAAATATTTTGCCGATCGGCATAGACGATCTGAGGGGTCCATAGTTGATATGATATATAGAAAGTACAAAATATATTCATATTAACATATCCTCCGAAGGGTCAAGCGGTTTTATTAATATATATATATATATATATATATATATATAAGGTACATAGAATATACATGCATAAATACATATGTATAATTGTCTGATAAATAATCCTTAGGTGATTTTTATCAAAAAAGTGCTAAAATCTAAAAATCAAAATGTAATTGTGACAAGCTTTATTGGCCATTATATATATATATATATATATATATGTGTGTGTGTGTGTGTGTGTGTGTGTGTCTGTCTGTCTGTCTGTTTATCTGTTTTAGTGCGTTCCTGTGTAGGTGCGAGTATTAGTCTGATTTTGTCAAGTGGAGAGCTGAAGAGCATAGATATTTTGAAAACTTAGGTCAATATTTTGAAGAAAACCCATATGTATTTAGTATCTATGTACTGGTAAATACAGCTGCAATATTTCTGGATACTAAATGTATACATATAACACACACACACACACACACACACACACACATATTTATATATATATATATATATATATATATATATATATGTATATATAATGGGGCAGAATCTGGTAAGAAACAATAACTTATAACATCCGTTTAGATTGTTAAATATTCCACTAAAATGATCAAAAGGCCTTTATCTTTAGGGAGAAAATTAACGTTTTCTGAAAAAGTTTTATTGATGTACTCAGTTATTGGCGATGTATATATATATATATATACAGATAAGAAAATTGTACTCGTGTTTCTAAGGCAGAATAGTTTTCAAATTTTACGTAATATTTTTTCATATTTATGTATTATATATATATATATATATATATATATATATATATATATATATATATATATGTATATGTGTGTGTGTGTATGTGTGTGTGTGTACGTGATGACTGTAAATTTTGCACCAATAATCATAAGACCAAGAAACTGTGTCTATGCAATTCAAAGCTATTAAGTTAGCTCTATCAACGATATTGAGCACTTCCAATTTATAAATACACCTAACCTATAAATAACTTATTTTGTGTGTGGGGGGCATTAAGGATTTTGCCACGGATAATAACAACGTTGTCTGATTAAATTTTTTCTCCCTTTCTCCGTCCATATCTCTATTTCTATCTCTGTCTCAATCTCTGTCGCTCTACCTGTCTGATACATTCTGTGTCCCCCACCTCTCTATATATATAAAGATATAGAACGAGAGAGACAGAGACAGAGTGGGGGACATATATTAACGTTCAAGCCGATGTAAGGGATTGATTCAGACTCCTTTATCGATATATAACCGAACATTATTCAGTCATCAACTTATTTACATAGCTTTCGATAAACTTACGAAGGTTAACATAATTTTCGTATACTTTCATAAAAAGAATGTTTCCGGTTTTGAATCGATTAATTTTGATAGTGAGGAATTCCCATGAGGGAATTGTAGTGTTGCCTTAAGGGAAATAAAAGAAAGACTTTATATATAAAGCTTTTCTTCGACAGACACAAGGCCGAATAAAAAAAAGAAAAAAAAACACGGAAATTCTACTATTTATTGTAGGTCAGTCTTCCGAAAAGATTGATCTTGAAATCATATCAGCAAATATTTATTCAAACTTTGTATTGATCAAAAGTCTGCTCTTTTTGTATAGCTTGTGATCACTAAACATATAAACAGATCTATTTCCAACAATTCAGTTTGCGCAAATACACATTTTAGTTCTGTTAAACCCATAGAGTGGACACTTTCAGGTGTTATTTTTCGGACCAGAGTAGATCTAGGAGCGAAGGTAATAAAAAGGAACTCCACATTTCCCAAAACTCCAGTTTTACTGGAGCCTCAACATCATGTTGTTTATTGTCATATCAGGACACTCGTTGAGGGAGTATTTCACCTCTGCAGATATTCAATAAGTATCTTGTACAGCCCAGCCGACTGGGCCAAATGTGTTTTCAGTGCTATTTTTAATTTAATAGCAATTTGTGGTATAAAGAATAAAATTACTTCCATATATCATCAGTATTATCAAGGCTGGCCAACTGTGAGATGTCTCTTGACTGTTATCTCTCTCGCCATCCGTCCCTATTGTACATTGTATTTTGTGCGTCCTCTTGACGACATTCATCTTCAGCAGAGAATTAATAAATTTAAGTTTTTATTCATCTGCCCAGATGGGTGTGTCTATCGCTTTTGTGTTCGTCCTAACTTCCCCAGCAGTACTCATCGTGTATTTTTTTGTCTAACTTGGTTTATTTATGAGATGGGGGTAAGTGACCATACAGACACTGTTTCATTTGGTGCTGCTTCCAGGAATGTTCAAAACAACCAGCAGCATCTTTGTGTAATTCTTATCTGGCTTTTTGTCCAGGCGTTTCGATAAACCATAAGTGGTGCATCCGTAGAATAGCACTGATATGGCTAGCGCAGCGAAGCATTCTCTTATCCTTTTATCATCGCTAAACCGTCAATAGAATCGTCTGGCCTACCTAAGATTGTATTGACATCATTTTCGTCAGATAAGATTTTGCTATCGAAATATAAGAACTAGTTTCAATATATATATATATATATATATATATAATTATATATATACATATATATGTGTGTGTGTGTGTGTGTGTGTGTGTGTAGTATATTATATTATAACAGCGTTCGTTGTCACTAATTATAATAAGACTCCTGAGACGAGTCCTGGAGACTTGCTGTCACTTAAACTCCAGTGAAAAACCACCAGGTAACTCTGATGTGAAAAACACTAAAGGAGTAGATAATAATAATAATAAATAAATATATATTGGATATATACATTTAATACATAGAATTTAGACTGCGGCCCCTTAGTTTCATGGAGTTTTTTTGCAAAACAACAATCATCAGGCAGTTAAGTAAATTAAATGAATCGAATTATATATATATATATATATATATATATATATATATATATATATATATATAGGGTAGGGATTTCTCATCCCTTCATATCAGTTTAATGGAAATAAATTTTCGGTATCCTTAAAAATATGCAATCTTCAAATGAAATATGCCTCAAAATCTGAATTCTTTCTTTTGGTATTTGCATAAAATAGTTTATTTCGAATTCTCCAAAGGATCTCTCTAATTTTATCAACTAGAAGCAACCTGTGCTCATGCCAACTGGGTGTCGAAATATTTTAGGCCGAAGTTAAACAATATCGATTCGAAGTTTAATAATCGAATTTATCAAATAGAATGTTCAATTAAGTAAACCATTACTATTGCTGAAAAAAACAAATCATTATAAGAATAGTTTTCTAATCAGAAATATGCTCAAACTCTTGGTGGGAGAATAAAGTAAAATCTAAAATAAGTAAATGCTTTCTTACCTACGCATATCTGTGTCATGATTATCAGTTTCATGTAATTACATCTTGTTTCATCTGAATATCGTATTTCTTTTTAAACAAACAAATGACACTTAGAGCTTTAGCACTCAGGCAAGATTCAAGAATTAATGATTCTTTTTTTTTTGTTTATTTTATTTTCTCTCGAAGGTCTGCTGAAACGGCAATTATTTTTTTCTCTTTTGTGAGTTTTTTCCACCAGCATATGCCGATGGTTTCTTACTGAAATTTGAGGGACCGAAAACATCCTCAAGTCTCTAGGACTCTTCTTAGTATTCTAGCTGATCTCAACAATGTACAGAGGGATTTCGTTTTATGCCATTGGGTTTAGTTAGGCTGAGAACATTTCGGCTCAGTGCATGGGTTACTTAAGTGCAACATTAACTCAGGTGTTCACGCGCGCGGGCGGAGCGGACGTGTCACTCAGAGATGTCACAATAGCCCAGATGGGAAACGGGGCTAGAGAGTTCGAGTGACGTCAGGAACCGGTAGCCCGCGGAGGATTTGGGGGATTTTGAAAAAGTCAGTTAATTTGAGAACTAGACACCGAACGAGAAGGGACGACTTTCGGGGCTTGCAGAGGCCAGAAGAATTTGCACGCTACGGGCGCCGCATGAGATGGTGGGGCAGATGGAAAAGTCAGAATAGAAAGAATGTGTATCTCTCTCCCCTATGTCGAAAAACCTTTAAACTGAAAGGTAATAAAGCGTTTCGTAGCTGAACTAAGAAGTCGTAAGTTTTTTTCGTGTTTCGAGATTCCTATGTAATATGTATATATGTTATGAACATTCTATGTACGTTTCACACATATCCGTATCATGGGTATGGTACAAAAATACTGTAATATGGATCGACTTTACGTGTCCAGTTATTTCCAAGTCCCCCAGTCTTTGTACCAGTCTTTTTTAGATGTACCCAGAGCACCAATTACAACTGGTATCACTGTCACTTTCATGTTTCTCAGTTTTTCAATTCTCATGCACGATCCAGGTATTTATCCTTTTTTTTTTTGCTTTATTCAATTTTGTTATATACTGATTGCAAAATCCACGAGTCGACAAGTCTGTTTTATTTTATTTTATCCTATTTTACTTTTTTTGTTTGGCCAAGATTAGGTGATCCATTTGTATCTCAGAATCTCGAAGAAGTTTGTGCGTCATATTCTCCAGGATATATTCCGGACGGTGCACATACCATTTGTTCGAGCGGTCAAACTTCGGGTTATTGCACAAATCCCAGACGATAAATTTGCCCACCCAGTTGTGTCTAGTCTTATATTCTTTCTGTCCATTTGTTTATTATGTGATTGATCGTTTCGTCTCTATCACCGCATAACCTACATCTGCTATTTTATGTCTTATCTATTATTGCTTTGATATGATTGGTCCAAATGGCGTTGTTTTGAGCTGCTGCAGTTATTATTTACTCATTAGAGTTTTTCACATCAGCGTTAGCTGCTGGTATTTCACTGGAGTTTGAGTGACAGTAAATCTCCTCCAGTCTTCTTGTCAGTATTCTGGCAGTTCTCAATAATGCTGTCGTTTGAATGGTCTCCATTCGTCCGCCAACTTCCAAGTCCTCCAGTCCTTTTGATAATCCTTTTGTTACTATGCCAAAAGCACCAATCACAATTGGTATAATTGTCACCATGTTCCGTAGTTTTTTTCAATTCTCTAGCAAGGTCGAGATACTTATGTCTCTTTTCACATTCTTTCAGTTTTATTCTGTGGTCAGCCGGGACAGCAAAGTCCTGATGCAATTCTCAATACTCGTGAGTTTTTTCTCTCTTCCTCCTTTCGTTGATGTATACAGTCTATCTATGTCATCCCTAGGACATAAGGCATTGTGTATAATCATCAATTTTCTTGTCCTTTGGATCGATTTTTTTCAGTTCCTCCTTTGTTCAGTATATGACAAGGTGGGGTTACCCACGTGTTTATGTTTTTTTCTTACTGCAGTACTTGAGATAGTGAAGCTTTCTCGATTTTTTAGGTACTTTTTTTCTAACGTTTCCGCACGTGCGATGGTGCCTTCTTTCAATATTCCCAACTACAAGTAGTTTTACTTCTCTGCAAGTGTCCTAATGCATTCTTTATTCATTCTGTTCATTCCATCGATTCTATTTTCACCTTTTTTTTTTATCTACATAGCTAATTTTTCAATGCCAAATTCCATTCCTGACTCTATATTCTTATTGTTTGTATCGGAGTCTCCAGTTCTTTTCCATTTTTTGCAAATACCTTTACGGGATTCATATATATTAGGTGATTAATCTTTTCCCATGATTTCTTATATTTGTAGCCCCCTGTTCACTTACTAAGAATGTAGTTTCGTGGCATCATTGTTATAACAAATAATAGGGGCGAGAGCAGGTCTCCTTTGAATATGGCTTTCTGGATCTTTACTCCGGCTAGGGTTTGACCTCTCGCTATCAGTTCCACCCTCCAGTTTTTTTTATGGCATTTGTGATAAAGTTTATGATTTTGTCAGATACTAAGTACCATTCGAAACACTTTTACCTACGTTTGCAGGACCATATCATAGGTTTTCTTGTCGCCAATCGATGCCTTGAGTAATTTTTCCTCTTCGTTGTGGCTTCTTGAAGGAAGAGCTAGTTTGAAAAGGTAAATTACTTAACAGATACTTGATACGCACCAAAAAGCGAGCGGACAGAAAGATAGTCCAAATGGCATTGCCATTTTCAATGAAAAAATTCTAACCAATGGGATTTTGAATAATTCTTCGTAAAATAAACGTTTTAGCCTTATTTCCTTTTCTTATTCGATAAATAGAACTAAATTAGTAATAGAGTCATCGGGAGAAAATGTGCATTGTTTTAGGACCTTCTCTCCATGTTTTTTGGCATACCGTCCGCACACTGAATATATATATATATATATATATATATATATATATATACTTTATTTTGTTATTACACACACACAAAAGTGTAACGGCTATATAGGACCTGAAAAATATGCGTGAATTATGAGGATATTTCGGGGATGTAATGGTTAAAGCACTGGAATGCAGAATCGGAGTCAGCGTGTCCGAACTCTAGTCTCATACACTTTTCGACAGGTATGAACATCCTTATCCTCCTAGCTCTGAATTAAATAGTACTACTACTGTCCTTCTAAAAGGATAATTTGGCATTTAATAACCCGAGAAGGTTGATATGCCATCAAAAAACCAACAGAATATTTCGTGAATCTCGTTACACATTCACAATTATGTATTGATTTAATGATCCTTTTTTAATTGTTTCATGTGATATTTCTTTTGTTCCATATTCACATTGAACTATTTTCCTTTACTTCTATGAGGCGTTTTATTCATTTGGTTCTATTAGGCTCTTTAATTCCGATCAGACACAAAAACTGATACATGGTGCCTGCTATGAATCCTCTTGTATATAGTAAGCACTTATTCTTGTTTTCCTCGGCATTATTTTTGTTCTTCTGGAAATAATCCGAGGAAAACATATTTTTTCTCGTATCTGTGTGGTCAAGAATTTCTATATCATAGCTAAATGCATCATAAGTCTATCTTTGATAGGGATGGTCCATTTTTGGATCGCTCAGGATCAGGGTAGTTTTCCCTTACCTCATTTGTTTGACTATATTTGGATGAACGAGACATTTTTAAACTAGAATTCATGCAGTCTATTATGGTCTGGCGTTTTCCAATTTGACATCATCGTAAGTTTTGCTCTGTGCGAGCGCTGGAATATCTTTGCGAGACCTTCTTTAAGTTTTTCTAATTTGTTTCATATTAATCATCTCTTCAACATTTCTCTTTATTTTCTTTCTGCATATTTTACTCCATATTTCTTTTGCCTTCGGTGATTGAGATATCTTTTGTCCAGTCTCCACCAGTTTGTTGGTAGAATTTTTTTTCGTTATTTTGAGATGTCAAGTTTTGATTCAGTTTCTTGATACCTTTCTTTTTTCGCCAATATCTTGATTTATTTCTTCTAGTTATGTAAGGCTTTTGTATTTTTTCGGGTAATTTCTTTCCGTTGGGTTCCAGTACTTTACTCTTTTCTTTGTAGTTTCGTTTGTTGTCACAGATTTTTTATTTGTTCTTCTAGCTTATCCCCCATCCAGTTTTTGCATTTCTGTTTGGATTTTATTTGGGATATATCTATGTTATAACTGACTCCTTTCACTACAGCATAGATTAACTATTTCACTTGGGTAACATTAGGTGCGATGATTTTGCCTATCCTTTATTTACTTTTTCAATCAGTAACTTAACTTTTTTCCAGTCTTGATTCTTTATCTTGGGTAATATAGTATAGCGTTTGCTTAAAACTCATTTAAATTCTACATTTGCCCTGTCCTTGTGTGTTAATATTTATGTAATACTGGTTTAAATAGTGATTTGCTTTTCAAATTCTTTTTACGGAACTCTCTTTGAGTATCTTTTTCAGGATTTACTTATTCACATATTTCTCATATGCTATGTCTACCAACCAGCCTTTGTTTAAAATCCACCAGGCTTGGTCGGCATGTCTTTGACTTATATTAATTTTTACAGCTTCTGCCCAGATCTCCATCATTCGTTTCCTATATTCTGTTTGTGTACGATAGCTTTTCAAATTACAGACTTTTTTCATTCTTATTCTCTACTATAGTCAATTTTTTTTTTCTTAGGATTTCTCTACGCCACATTTTCACTTTGGTCTTTGTATATCTGAAATTAAAAAAACCCAACATTTCCAAGATACCTTATCAGGTCCCCATTGGTTGCTATCAAGGGTGTACCACCCGATTATGATACCCTAGTCTTTTGTCTAGATCTCACGTCAGTTTACGTTTGGATTTATCATTTTTCATGGGTAGCATATTGTGGCGATACCAAACCCAAGAATTAATAATTAACTGTCTTCCTTTCTCAGATATTACCTGGTACTCTCACAAGAAAGAGGGTACATAAACGGTCCACTGAAAAAAACGACTTTAAACTTATCAAGTTTTAACTGAAGTCCAACAATCTCTTTAAAATTGTTTATTGGTTTCTAGTTTCTTTGTTTAATGGCATATCAACTCTTTTTAGGTTATTTAATGCCAAAGCCATTCTCATAGAAGAACAGTAGTGGTGCTATTTAACCCATAGCTGGGAGTAAAATTTTTGAGGTTTAAATATTGATTCGTCACTTAAGCTGTTACTTTGAACAGGGGTTGGATTATGTCAGATTCTTGTGTTTAGTTGTTTAACACGAGCCATTTGTGGGGTATTTCACGATCCTCAATCCTTTCTGACCATTTGAGTGTTATATTTTCAACTTCTTTCTTAATTATTCCTATCAACCACTTATTAGTTGACGACTTTTTATACAAAAATTCCTTTCACACGACTTGGACTGGGGAATGCTACAACAAAAAATCCTTTACCTTTCTGTCTTTGGTTGTGTCCTTTCACTAATTCGAAAATTTTCTAGGTTCTTTTTTTTCCTAAAAGAGAAGAAAGGAAAAACACTAAATTTCACTTCGACTGAACGCCATAGAACCTTTTTAAATATTCAAAAACAAAAATAAAATATCACCATATCAAGAATATGATGAATTCAGAAAGTTTATAGCCCTGGCTTACCTGGATTTCCCATTCTTATTAGTTGATTCTCGAATACTGTTTCAGAGTATTAATCCCATCTCTTTCCTTTATTATTCCTTTAAACCGATTTTTAGTTAACGGTTTTATTATTACTATTTAATTTTTGTATTTACTGGACGAACTCATAAGAGATGTACTCTTATGGACCCCCACACATGGCCGTGGAAAAGCACGACGACCAGCACGAACATACATTCAGCAGCTATGTGAGGATACGGGATGTTGTACTGAAGACCTACCTCGGGCGATGAACGATAGGGAGGAGTGGCGAGAGAGGGTCAGAGATATCCGTGCTACCAGCGCGAGATGATGATGATGATGATGATGACTTTTGCTTTCTTACAATCCTTCACCGAGTCTTACCATAAGAACTAGGTTGAGGTAAGCTAGAGTTAATATATATCCTACCTCTCCTCAATACTTTTTATTTTACGCTCATATTGATTGTAATCTTGCGAGTATACGAGAAGTTTCGCAAAATACAATGTTTTGGATTTCCTAGGGGCTAGTTCTTCCAAGTATTTTCTGAATGCAGTTATAGGTCACTTTCTTGATTATAACCAAGGCTATCATTATTACTAGCACGGTGATAGTTTTAAGACGTCGCATGTTAAAATTTCTATTTCCAGGTCTTTGTGTTTATTTTTATTATACTTTTTACTGATTTGTTTTAAGCTGATTCTTACATATCAGTTAGAACGTATGTCTTTCTTTTATAGATCTTAACCATTATATCTTGCTTATCGTTCTTTATTTTCTATTTGTTTGGATAACACAGTTCAAGAAAATTGTAACTCTGGCTTCTGGTTCACATTTATATTATTTTTCAGATTTCCGTATCTCATAGTATATGTATATATCCGATGTATATAACGTCCTCTTGTGCTTTTGATGCATTGTCGGTATACTGGAATATGTCAAATGGATATTTTTGTTAAAAGGACAGACGTCTTATGGCTAAAAGCTTAATGGATAAATAGGAGACAGGCTTGTGGGAATACGAAGTGAGTGACAAGTTGACAGGTCAATTAAGCAGGTGGTCGTGACTCATTGAAATGAGAAATGAGATGACCTGGAGATAAGGCTACGAAAATAACGAACAAAAGTCAAGAAGCAAAAAGTACTGAAATCGCCAGCTGAAAGGAAAATACTTTGGTGGCTGGCTGGCTGGGAAATGTCAACCTAGAGTTGATCTTTTTATAAAAGCAAACATGTTCAGATCTCAAGCAGAATCCGCGGAAAGGGTCTAAAGGAAGAGATCTCCCATAAAATGCGTATGTACTCATAAACTCTTCGACTCTCTCTGTCTCTGTCTCTTAGACACAACACTCGTAGCAAGCCAGCGAAATAAAGAAAATAACATTTTTTTTCTTCATACATGTGTTCGATAATTTTTTTTATGTTATCACGTCCAGGTGCAGTGTGCAATTTGCGAGGAAAAATAGCAGAAACAGTATATAACACCATGCCGTTCTTTATGTTCTCTCAATGTTAGGATTAGGTAACCGAACACCAACCGGTCAACTGATTCAGTTTTTCTTTTAACACAGTCTATATACTGGGACTGATCCTATTTTTTATAATGTTTTACTCGATAGGTTCTCTTTGGTTGGCTCTGATCCTTTGCTGCTGTGATTAAACCTTCTGTCACCGCATTCAGACCAGTACTTTTCAATCATTAGTTTTTACTATATGATATCAACATTTCGAATTCTTCGTGCATATGGTTTATGTCAAGGATTTTAACAAGTTTTTTTAATTTATTTAATCCTTGAGCTTTTCCTTTTACCTTTATTTTTGCTGTCGCTATTGTTATATATTATGTTTATTTCTTTCGTTGTGTGGTCAAATAACTCAGCAAATTCAGTAATTTATTTATCAACAGAATTTTAAATAAATTTTGGTGCGTGTTTACTAACTGATGAAGACAATCCGTTGAAGTACGGGAATTTATCAGTAATCCTTTTGTGATTGTTTTATAGATCGATTCTGGTTGGATTATGCTTCTTCGATCTTTTTTCTCTTAGTGAACTATTATCGTTATTGGAGTCTTCTCAAACTGATAGCATTACTCTAGAGTCTGAGAAACAGCAAATTTCCGCAGATCTCCAGGACTATCCTAAGTATTCTGACCGATTTTAGCAGTGCGGTGGACTATATGCTTTTGATTCTTCTTCTAAACTCTAGATCATCTAGCATATTTTTCAAGTTCTTGGAGATCTTCCAAGGGCTTTGACTACGATTGGTATTATTAATGCATTTATTCCGACTATGGACTTCGTGTTTATTGTTATCCTCACAACGTTTTGGCAGATATGTACTTCGGCCATCAGGTGTTTCATGTTGAACTCGGAAGTCCACATAGAATCTCAAAACCCTTTATTTTATCTACAGAGGTAGACTGCTCTGGTTCTCTTTACCATGAGCGGTTACAAGTGCTTAGTTATAGTAAGTATTCCTTGTTAGTCTTACCTGCTGCTGGGATTTGAACCTGCAACCTTGAGAAGATTTCATTCGGAAGCACCTTCCATACCAAACGCTTTATGTTATGTTTTGACCTTCGACCCGGCCCAAGGAAATGCTATTCCAAGGTGATGCACCGGAAGGAAGTGACACATTCCAATGGTAGTTAGGAAATCGCGTGGGCGGAAATTGGCTGATGAAATGGGACAAGGTAATTCCCATGGTACACTACAGTGATGCACCGGAAGAGAGTGACCTCTGAACTGCATGACAGTTATTTCCGCTTGATGACGATTAAACATTCGATTTCAAAGATCGAGTGGGCGTCGAACGATAATATAATTCAGTTGAGTTCGACGAGCCAGTTGAATTGAGTTCTGGTTCTAGTTGAGTTCGACGCCCAGGGGGGCAGTTGAGTTGAAGATCGGACGGAGTTATAGACGAAATGTGGTAGGGAAAGCCACATCAGGCCGAAGGGGCCTTTGGGCCCTTATGAGTGGGCCCTAGGCCTCCGGTTGAGCAGCACTAAAGAACGAGAAAGACACAACGTGACGGTCATAACAGTGGGGTCAAAATATTGCAGTTATGTTCGATCACCAACTCCCTCTCACACGCAAACCATGAATAAGCCTTTCGAAACCTTGCAATAAAGTGAGAGGTAAATATACTTGTAAAGAAGTCTTCCTGCGTCGTTTATTACTGCGTCTTCCTTCCCGCGTCTTTGTCATTATCATGCTTGCGTCTGATTAATTCATTACATTAGTATGTATCCAGCATATATATGTATATGAGAATACAACATTTATCCACGCGCCTTGCTGGACAATTAAGAGTTAATTTGTAGGACTTATTAACATGAGATACTCTTCTCCACTATCATATCAGATCGGTGTTTTTGTTATCGAGCTTTTTGAACAAAGATCACCAAATTTTATACATCTCTATACACAGTCTGCTCAACAGATCACTGTAGCCTTAATAGGTTGCTAATGTTCGAAAAAAATATTTCTTTTTAACTTCTCCCGTCGTAACCATGTATAGATGTTAGATACCGAACCTCTGAACACAAATAGATTAGCCTCATTTCTCATAAATACATTGGACATTTTGTTAGGGGGTGCAAATACACAAACTGCTTTTGGCGCTGGTACTTCACTCGGTCCAGGCTGCCTGACGCAAATAAAATGAAAGCTCAGCATTCACGTTGCCGACCCTACTCGAGCCTGAGTTATCCTTATATAAGAATATGCTGACGAGGCCCAAGGCCTTTTTTGAGCCGCCGGTCTTGCGTCAGGACCCACCTCAATTGAGCCCTTGTGTCAAATTCGTCCATTTGGTGGGACGTACGACAAATAGTAAAAAATATACTAAGTAGTCACCATTAGCAAGGGGTATCCTTTCCCGCAGTTGGCTAGTACTGTATTTTGTTAATGTAATAATGATTTCCATTTCATTTCCAATATCTGTTTTAGTTATTTCTCATTCAGTAACCTTTTGTTAGGTTACAACAACAGGTCATTTCATGAGCTGTCTTGAGTTTGTCGCTTAATGTATCCATGTAGTTGTTTTCATCCCATTTTTGTTTTCTAGAACTTTTGATTTTTGTTGATCTGTTATTATTGCTGCTACTGGTTGCTCTGATGGCTATTTTCATATTTTCTTCGCGTCTTTGAATTGCTCCATTCACATATTCCTAAATGTTTTTGAATCTACTTCGTCCTTCTTTTATGTCATGTCTAGTCTACGAATATCATCTCTTGTTTGTAAGGCTATTATTATTATTATTATTTACTCCTTTAGAATTTTGCACATCAGTGTTAGCTGATAGTTTTTCACTGGACTTTGAGTGAAAGCAAGTCTCCTCAAGTCTCCAGGACTCGTCTCAGGATTCTGGTCGTTCTTAGCAATGCTATCGTTTGGATAGTCTCTACCCGTCCGCCAATTTCCAAGTCTTCCAGGCCTTTTAATAATCCTTTAGTTATTGTGCCTAACGCACCAATCACAATTGGCACAATCGTTACTTTCATGTTCCACAGCTTTTTCGATTCTCTAGCAATGTCGAGGTACTTATCTTTCTTTTCACTTTCCTTCAGATTTATTCTGTGGTCCGCCGGGACAGCAAAGTCGACAATTTTGCAAATTCTCTTTTTTTGTTGATTATTATAATATCTGGTCTTCTGGTCGTGTTTAGGTGATCTGTTTGTATGTAAAAGTCCCATAGGAGTTTATGTGCGTTATTTTCTAAGACAGGTGCTGGGCTGTGCATATACCGTTTGTTACTATGGTCAAATTTAAATATCTTGCACATTTCCCTGTGGATCACCCTGCCAACCCAGTCGTGTCTCGTCTTATACTCATTCTGGGCTAATTTACTGCATTTGCTTATTATGTGATTGATCGTTTCGTCTCCGTCACCGCATAGCCTACATTTACTGTTTTGTTGGGTCTTATCTATTCTCGCTTTGATATGATTGGTTCTTATGGCATTGTACTGTGCTACTATAAGGAAAGATTCCATTTCTCTCTCAAGGGTTCCTTTTCTTGGCCAGGTCCAGGTTTTCTGGTGTGAGATATTGTTTATTAGTCGTTTAAAACGGCCATAGAGTTGTTTTTCCTCCCATTTTTGTTTCCGTGTTCTTGACATTATATCGTCTAACGTGTATTGTTTCTGATGACTGCAATCAGTCCTCGTTCGTGTTTTCCTATGTCGTCTTCGAGCCGTTGTATCGATGTGTCAAAGCTGTCTTCGATGCTGGCAAGTCATCTTCCTCCCTCTTTTCTAGATACATATAGTCTGTAAACGTCTTCTCTGGGATGTAATGCCTTATGCATGGTCATTAGTTTTCTTGTTCTTTGATACATTTGTTTAAGTTCATCTACGGTCCACTTGAGGAAGGGTCCTGAATATCTAATGAGAAGCACAGCCCAAGTATTTATTCCTTTGATGAGGTTTCTGCTGGAGAGTTTTGTCTCGAGTAGTTTTCTAGTTCTCCTGAGATATTCTTTTCGAATCTTGACTTTCATTTCCACTTGTTTGATGGTGTCAGCCTCCAAGATACCCAAGTATTTGTAGGTTTCATTTTCTCGGAGCGTTCTAATTTCGTCGTGATTTGGTTGTTCCATTCCGTCAGTTATATGCCGTTTGCCACTTTTCATGACGAGCATGGCACATTTTTCTAAGCCAAATTTAATTCCTATGTCCTGACTGCATATTCTAACGGCGTGTGTGAGGGTTTCCAGTTCTTTTTCATTTTTTATAAATATTTTAATGTCATCCATTATTATTATTATTATTATTATTATTATTATTATTTACTCCTTCAGAGATTTTCACACTGTGTCACTGGAGTTTGAGAGACAGGAAGTTTCCTCAATCTCTAAGACTCTTCTCAGGATTCTAGCCGTTCGAAACAATCCTCTAGTTTAGATTGTCTATACGCGCCCTTTTATTTCCAAATCCTCTAGTCTTTTTTTGCCAAACAGTTTGATGTCGTCCATGTACATTAGAGGGTAAAACTCTCTTGCGATTTAGTAAATTTGTAGCCTTTGTGCATTATTTCACTGTGTGACTGAAAAGCATCATAGATATTACAAATAGTAATGGTGAGCACCTATCTCCCTGGAAGATACCTCTCAGGATTTTTACCTTAGTTAAAGTATTTCCTCCTGCGATCAATTCAACTTTCTACTTGTGTTATATTGTCATCTACAGCATCATAACGACACAATAATAAAGACGCAGTAAAACTTCTTTATAAATATACGTACCTCTCACTTTATTGCAAGGGTTCGAAAAGGTTATTCAAAGTTTGCGTGGGAGAGGGAGCTGGAGACCGCACAGAACTGAAATATTTTGACCTCCACTCTTATGGCCGTAAACGTTGTGTCTTTCTCGTTCTCCTGATGCTCAACCGGAGGTCCAAAGGCCCACTCTGCTGGGTGATGACTTCCTTTACTGCATCTTATCAGCATCTTCTCTGGACCCCAACTCATCAAGGCTTCTCGAGGGCCCCTTCGGCCGATTTTGTGGCTTTCCTTACCACAACTCCTCTATAATTGTCTCCAACTCTACGGCGACTGGCACTGGGACTCGAGCTCAACTGAGTTATATAATCGTTCGACGCCCACTCGATCTTTGAAATCGAATGTTTAATCATCAAGCGGAAATAACTGTCATGCAGTTTACAGGTCACTCTCTTCCGGTGCATCAGTCTATGAGTGTACCATGGGAATTTTTTAGCTCGTCCCATTTCATCTGCCAATTTCTGCCCACGCGATTTCCTCTCATAACTGCCATTAGAAGGTGTCACCTCCTTCCGGTGCATCACCTTGGAATGGCATTTTTGGCCGGGTCAAAAGGTCAAAATATAACACTTGTACATGACATCTGTAATGAACTTGTTAACTGTGTCGGATAACTTGTATATTTTCAAATATTATTATTAAAAATATTGTTATAATTGTTATTATTATAATCATTTACTCTTTGAGAGTTTCTCAAATCAGCGTTAGTCGTTGGTCTTTCACAAAATTTTGAATAACAACGTCTTCTCAAGTCTCCAAAACTCTTCTCAGTATTCTGGCCGATCTCAATATTGCAGTAGTTTGGAATGTCTCCACTCATCCTCTTATTTCCAAGTCCCCTCGTCCTTTTACCAAACTTTTGGTGACTGTACCAAGGGTACTTACGACAAGTTGTATAACCATGGTTTTTATGTTCCTCAGTTTATCCAATTCCCAAGCGAGGTCGAGATACTTATCCCTCTTTTCACTTTCTTTCAATTTTACTCGGTGCTCAGCCGTAACAGCAAAATTCACGAGACGGCAGGTTATCTTTTTGTTGTTTTTTTTTTTGTTTTAGATTATAATAAGGCCTTGTCGTCTGGTCACAATTAGGTGATTCGTTTTATCTCAAAGTTCAGTCGGTGTTAATGTGTTTCATTCTCTAGAACAGATGTTGGGTTGTGTATATACCATTTGTTCGTATGGTCAAATTTAAATTTCTTGCACAGTTCCCAGTGGATCATTTGCCTGCCCAGTCGTGTCTAGTCTTATACTCTTTCTACGCGATTTTGCTTCGTTCGCTTAATATGTGATTGATCGTTTCGTCTCTATCATTACATAACCTACATCTGCAAAATTTTTTTCAATTCTTGCTTTGATATGATTAGTTCTTATGTCGTTCATTTTTTTCTGCTATTAGAAGAGATTCGTTTTCCTCACGGGTTTTACCCAGAACTCACCGCGAGGAAAAGTAGTGGTTATATCTATTCTATATTTCATCAGTATTTTCAGCTTTTACTTTTCCCGTCACGTGAAAGTTATTTCCTAAGGTAAGGAGAATCTCAGCAAAATTTTATATTTTTGTGTGCGTATTTCCTGTAATCAAGGACGGCCAGATATTTTGCTAATGTGTATATCATTTGTTGCTTTTACCCAGGGCCCACACAATTACTGGTACGGGGGTAGTTTTCAGATGCTTCATTTTTTCTATTAATATTTACAGGTCTTCGTATTTACAAATTTTATCACATTCTTTTTCTTATATGTTATCATTTTTTTGCACTGACATATCAATAAGAAGGCATGCTTTTCTTTTATACTCCTTAACAGCTATATCTTGTTTACAGCCCTTTATTTTTCTTTTAGTTTGGATTTTAAAAAAAGGTCCAATCAATAGTGGATCTTTTGGCTTCGGTTATAGAATCTGGTTAGTCTTTATGTCATTCTTCAGTTGAAATCGGAGTACAAGTTCCTCTATCGGTGTTGAAGCGTCATTACAAATAATGCAAACAGATATTTCTCTACCATGTGCCGTTTTCACTGTATTACGATAATTGGATAATTGTTATATAGATATTGTAAAAACTTTTATCCATTCTTTTCTTTTTAAAATGAATATTTTCTAATATAAAACTGATTTACCAATAAGCGAGGAAATGTCTGTTGTCAACAGGAGAATAAGTTAGCTTTTTCAAGACCTTTACATTATTTCTATAAAAATAAACTAAAGAAATTTCTTTTCTAAACTCTTCACCAAAAAATGCCTTCAAGCAACGCGATTGAGAATCTCGATAACAATTGTATAAGAAAATAATCACCCCTTAAGGAAATATGCGTGAAAAATCCAAGAAACCCCGAGGTTAAATACATCTAATTATATACATTGTCTGTGTATGAGAAGTCTACGCTACAGCAGAGTTTATTCGAGAAAAGACGAGAATTCTACAAACTAACACTTTTTTCTTTCAAAAAATAGCCCCAAAACATCGTATATTAGCAACAAATGAGTAGGTTCAACATTTTCTGGGATATATTCTGTTTTTTCGGAAGGTCATGAGACGAGGTTACCAATTAATGAACAATGTGTTATCGAATATTTATGTATATTGAATGTCTCCTAAAGTGTATCGACATTTTATCCGTCTCGTAAAATAAATGGGTTAATCATTAAAACCCTTAAATCGTATTATGCTTTCTATGTTTTTTCCTCAAGCTCTTCCGGTAAATAAAGACATTATTGATCTAATCAGACACACACACACACACACACACACACATATATATATATATATATATATATATATATATATATATATATATATATATATATAATTACCTGATGAAACAATTTTATTGAAAACATATAAATCCTGAACATCAATTTTTAATTATTTTTTCTGTTAACGTAAATTATACATTTCTATGCCATTTAAAGGTAGATAGTGGCGACAAATCTCTCTCTCTCTCTCTCTCTCTCTCTCTCTCTCTCTTTTTCTTTCTCTCTCTGCGCACACACACACATACACACACATATATACATATATATATAACTCTCTTTCAGTTTATTTATTTATATGTTGCTTTGCTTAGTTGTGACACAAAATCAGAGAATGGGACACAAAGTAAGAGAGAGAATTCCACAACAAATAGTTTAAAAAGCTTGCTTGCTAACAATAACACCATATGGAAAATATATCTGCAGCTCAAGCGCAACCCCCCACACACACACACATATATATATATATATATATATATACAAGTCTCTGTGTGTGTGTGTGTGTGTGTGTGTGTGTGTGTGTGTGTGTGTGTGTGTGTGTGTGTGTGTGTGTGTGTATTAATATAAGTACTTAATGAGTCAGAAGAAATCTATTTACATTTCGCTTTTGCAGATCATCAGGATGAAACAGTATCATACTGTTTATCCGGAAAGGTGAAACCTTGGTAGATTTCTTCAGACCCATTAGATACTTATATTGATATTTGCTCTACCTTGTATCTAACACTTTCTTTTTAGTCTTCTGTAGGAGGTTTTTTTTTTTTTTTTGACAAGACATTACGATATTCTTTAATTTTTTCAGACCATACATACGTTTTTATTTTTTCCTTTTATATTGAATTTTTATCCAAATATCAATTTTTGCTTTTGTTTTTTCACAAGTTGAATCATTTGGGTTTTTTCACTCTGCCAGAGTTAAAGTTAGGGATTCGCCCATGGTCAGGGAGACCTGGGTTCATTCCCTGGTCGAGTCATACCAAAGACTCAAAAATGGCTCTTGGTGCGGCCTTGCTTAACACTCAGCATTATAAGGTAAGGATCAAGGGTAAAGTGGAACACTCTAAGGAATGGAGTAGTATCCTCCCCTACAACTCGGTGTAGTAGCTATTGAAAATAGAGCCTTTGGGTCAACCTTGACTAAAGTCACCAATTTTACCTAATATATATATATATATATATATATATATATATATATATATATATATATATATATGTATATGTATAATTATTGATATATTCTAAACAAAACGGGCGTAATCGGCTCGGGGTGTAAAATACGCAGACTGAATTTCGGCACAGCTGTAAGACTCTGATAACGAGTGTTCTGTATATGACAGTAAACCATCTGATGGTGAATCTTAGGTCCTGGGGTATTTGGAGTACCCACCATCATTGCCATTATTCGCTGGTCTCCTCCTACTCGGGGTGATAGTACTTTTTTATTGTACCATCTACGGATAAAAAGAACTGTTTAATGATTTAGTTATGTATAAACAAATGATTTATATTAAATTAAATTGTTAGAGTTACATAACAATACTTGAAATCATTTCACTCAATACAAATAAAACTATCAGTGCTGGATAGCAATACTTGAAGCTATTTCAGTGTGTGCAAACAAATGATTGACACAAAATATGAATATCTATGTTTTATTGCGATGCTTTGTAGTCTGAAAATAAATGAATAATTCTGAGTAGAAGTAATTGCAAACTTTTCACTATGTGCCAAAAAAATAATTGGTTTGAGTAATACGTGAAAACACTTGAGTTCGAGCAAACGAAAGACGGAGACGAAATAGAATTATTGGGATTCGATAATAATACCTGAAACGATTTACCTGTGCAAACAGTAGCAATACTTAATTATGCGCAAACCAACCAGCTCGGACTCAGAATAAAATTGTCTACAAAATGTCCACAAACATATTATATATATATATATATATATATATATATATATATATATATATATATATATATATAACCATTTGTACATAGAAATTTAAGTGCAATCTAATATCATGATTTTTTTCTTAACATTATGGGTGTTTCCTTTTTTATTTGCTTCGTTTTATTTTAAAATATAATTTTTTTTTTTGCTGATTTGTTCTATTCTGGAATGTTGCAAGTGATATGACGAAGGATAATGAAAAAGTAACAAAACTTTCAAAAAGAACATATATATATATATATATATATATATATATATATATATATATATATATATATATATATAAGCGATGTTATTATTAGTCTCAACACATAGCGGACTGGTAAAATCATCTTAGCTGCTGTACTGACGTTTCGATTGCAGTACCTACCGACCTTCTTTAGGTACCTTTTTTTCATATTTGGTAACCTGAACACATAACTGAGAGGATTATAAACGTCAAGTCAAATATTCTTGCAGACGATCACTAGGAGTTTTTTTTTTTTAGTTCAATATCTGATCCCGAGTCTAATAGCGGAGTAAAAAAAAAACTGTTGATGCGAGATGCCCACAAAGCCTGGACGGCCAGATGAGATCAATCAAACATCATGAATCAAATAAAGGGTTAAATTCAAAATCACTTTTCTAGAAAAGAGGGAGGAAGTGGACTTGCCAGCATTGAAGACAGCGTTGACGCATCGATACAACGACTCAAAGACTATGTACAAAAACACGAAGGATGACTCATTACAGCCACCAGAAATGATACTGAGAACACGATGAACAACAGAATGACAATAACTAGGAAACAAAAATGGGAAGGAAAACGACTCTAGGGCGGTTTAAACGACTAATAAACAAAATCTCACACGACAAAACTTGGACATGGCTAAGAAAAGGAAACTTTAAGAGAGAAACAGAATCTCTCCTAATAGCAGCACAGTACAGCGCCCTAAAAACCAATCATATCAAAGTGAGAATAGATAAGACTCAACAAAAAAGCAAATGCAGGCAATGTGGTGACAGAGATGAAACCATCAATCACATAATAAGCGAATGCTGCAAATTAGCACAGAGGGAGTATAAGGCGAGACATGACTGGGTCGGTAAGGTGATTCACTGGGAAATGTGTAAGAAACTTAAATTCGCCCATTATAACAAATGGTATATGCACAACCCAGGACCTGTCTTAGAAAACGCCACGCATAAAGTCCAATGGGACTTTAACATACAAACGGATCACCTAATCCCGGCCAGAAGACCAGACCTAATAATAATCCACAAAATAAGAGAACTTGCAAAATAGTCGACTTTGCTGTCCCGGCTGACCACAGAATAAAACTGAAAGAATGTGAAAAGAAGGATAAGTACCTCGACCTTGCTAGGGAATTGAAAAAAACTGTGGAACATGCAGGTGACAATTATACCAATTGTAATTGATGCGTTTGGAACTGTAACTAAAGGATTGCTAAAAGGACTAGAGGACTTGGAAGTTGGTGGACGAGTGGAGACCATCCAAATGACAGCATTGTTGAGAACTGCCAGAATACTGAGAAGAGTCCTGGAGACTTCAGGAGATTTGCTGTCACTTAGACTCCAGTTAAAAACCATCGGCTAATGCTGATGTGAAAAGCTCTAATGAGTGAATAATAAAAATGATAATAATTATATATATATATAATCTTTCAGAACTATAAATATTGATTGGAGTTATGTTCGAGGTAAACCGAAATGAAACATGTTTGTAAACGTAACACTAACATTGGCCTACTAAAGCCTCGTAAAACGAAACGATAAAGACGAAAATGTCTTTTTGTTTAGATGCTTATCAGCAATGATTTATATAAGTTTTGAATACTTGTATGTTTTTTTGAATTGAAAACAGATCTCGAAGACGGGTTCTTGTTCGTAAGCTATTACACCATTATGATATTTGTGTACTCTAAACTAAGATTGCTAAATATCAGGAGTAGCAATGATTTTCAGGATCATCACATAAACAAAGTTATCGTATTTTTACACCTTGTGTAACAATTTATTGTAGCCTTTTACATGTTAAGATTAAACAGCAAAAAGATATCCTACTGGACGCTTTCTTTTTATCCTTGTGCTAACGAAAGTGAAATCTGAAACATATGTGTGTGTCTCTAAACGTACCTAAGTGTGTGTGTATGTGTGTGGAGTGGTACGTGTTTGTGTGAATGTTTATGCATGAAATAGCAATTTTGTTAGTACGTGGTTGTGTGTGTCTTTGTGTGTACGTGCTCGTATTGGTTTGCGTGAGTGAGTTATGCGTTTCAGTGTGTGTGCGTATATATGTGTGTGTGTGCTTGTGTGTGTGTGTGTCTTAGGTTGCGAGAATGTGTGTTTGCATGTGTGTGTGTGTGTGTGTGTGTGTGTGGTTGCAAGAATGTGTGTGCATGTGTGGGTGTGGTTGCGACTGTGCATATGTGCGGGTCCGCTTTCCTCAGTTGGTGTGAATGTGTGAGTTAATATGTTTTAATGAGTTTGCATATATATATATATATATATATATATATATATATATATATATATATATATATATATATAAGGATCATTTTATAAGTTTCCAGACTTTTTTCGTATGGCCACTTTTATTGATGGTACACGCATGAAACTCTTGTCCCCTTCAAAGTAATCTCCTCCGGCTGCACTTGTACCGTTCCAACAACTTCTGGAATGCCCCATAGAAGTCCTCATGTATGAGCGTATCAATCACCTTCGTAACAGCCTCTTTCATCTCCTCAATTGTCTCATAACGACAGCCTCTGAGCTTAGGCAATAACCAAAAGTCACAGGGAGGAAGGTCTGAACTATAGTGAGAGTGAGGAATTGTCTTGATGCCCATCTTGGTCAAATAGTCTGTGACAAGGGTGGTGTTGTGGACTGGTCTATTGTCCAGGGGAAAATGCCACTGACCCGATTTGAAGAGTGATGGCCTCTTCCGACGGAATCTCTTCCTGAACTACCTTAAAACCACATCATAGTAACCCTAACCCTAACCCAAACTCTTTGGCCTATCAACTCTGGTGTATTGACTTCCTTACTCCTTCCACACCTTTCATCATCTCTTACAGATTCCCTGCCTTCCTTGAATCTCTTATGTCACTCAAAGACTGATGCACGGTTCATGCAAGATTGTCCAAAAGCAGTCAGCAGCATTCCATACGATTCTGTGTTATTTTTTCAAAGTTTAAAACAAAATTTTATTGCATATCGTTTTTCTAAAGTGTCGTCACCTCCAGATTGCATTTTTTGAAATTCAGCAGCTGTGGCGATCACACTTTAGTAGGATGTATTCCAATTGCTGCTGTAGCTGTTTATTTGAACCTAAAATCATAAAAATTGGTCATTTATCTCATAATATGTATAGCAATAACATACTGAATTTTCAAGTGTCTACGACAATTTTAAATGCCCATACAGTCTGGAAACTAATTGTATGCCCCTCATATATATATATATATATATATGTGTGTGTGTGTGTGTGTGTGTGCGCGAGTGATACTTTACGAGGATGTCTTTGTGAGTTGGTATGTGCTTCTGAGTTAGTACGTTTAGTGCGTTTTAGTGCGTGTGCGTTTATATATGTGTGTGTGTATGCGTGTATTTTGGCTTGCGTATGTGTGCCTGTTAGTTGGTGTGAGTGTGTGAGTTTGTACGTTTCGTGTGTTTTAAGATAGATAGATAGATAGATAGATAGATAGATAGATATGCGTGTGTGTATGTGTATGTGTGTATGTTGGTGCATCTATGTGTTGCTTCTAAAGAGACAGAGTGACTCATTGTGTTATTGAAAATGTTGCTTACCCGAATAAGGCAATGAAATTTCGGTATCCTGCTAATCTATTTTCACTCGTCTCGAATTCGATTTTGTGCAAAGTTGGAATCCAATATTTTTATCAGATTTTGTGGCGATTTGGAAAAAGATTGCATTGCCTCTTTGACATTATATTATCCATTCTTGGAAACAGAATTCAATTTCACAAGCCAAAACGTTGTGGAATATCGTTCTTATTGACCTTTCTTCAGTCTGACACAGCTTCACATCATAAAAGCGCCCGCAGTTATTCAAAAACCATTATATTCTCCAGTTCGTCTGTAAGAAATAATTGCTAACTACTGCCATACGGTAGGCCCCTAACATGGATGATTATACACATTTAATAAAATTAGTTTAATCTGTCACATGGCCACAGATGTGAGGCTTCCAGCAATAATCATACACTCTTCGGTTCTAATGGGCTAGGAAGGCAGATTGTTAACTAATCATTTATTGCGATGTGACACAAATTGCCTTAATAAAATATAATAACAGGCCACGCGCACACAAGTTCGGCATTCGATGGAACGAGAGGAAAGAAAACAGGGTGCGTCATAGTTAACAGACTTTTTTCACTACATCCACCCGAGGTTTTCAGTAAAACAGCGCGAATGGATCCCATTCTCTGTCAATCTGTCTGTCTGTCTCTCTCTCTCTCTCTATATATATATATATATAAGTAATGAAAACAAAAAAAAATAGATAAATCCAAAGTGTAGCAATTCCCAGAAACCTCAGATAGGAAGCAAAGTCCACGCATGCCTGAAAAGCGACGTACTGGCTCGAGAAATAAACTCTTTCTCATTCCGCAGTGACCAGTTGGATTGTAAAGACCCCTGCTGCTGGTGTGTAAAACTACGTGTCTGCTTAGAGGCCTGTTGGTTCACTTTCTCAACAGTAGATCTTCAAAGTCACTTCAGTCTACACCGTAGCACCGAACGGATCGTCTTTCGCGAGGCTCCAAGCAGCGAACACTTGGCTGATTAGATTTTGTAGCCTCATTCCTAGCCAAGTCTTCCGCTAGCGAGCTGACAACGCCGTAACAAACATTATAAAAAACGCACACTGATCACGACCACCCTCTTTAGACTTATTAACCACCGAAAATGTCTAGTGCATTTTAACTTCTTATTTGGAGTGCGCGGCTGTTCTCAAAAATTTCAGGAAGACATTCCTCGCTACGAAGTAGCCGTATAAAACCCAAAAATAAAGTTGAAATTTAACAGGCTTCAATTCGCATTTCTTTCTTCAGTAATTCTTTTTGCGGCCTTTACAGATAAGAAGATGCCAACTAATTCAGTGGGTAGGGGATGAAAACAAATAGAGTCAGATATCAAAACCCAAACCGACTACTACCAAACGAAACGAAACAAATAACATCCAAAAAATTCTCCTATCCTCATATTCCTCATATGTATATATCAAGGTTATTACCTAATGTCACACCCACCCCCAAGCGTAAATCTTTAGAACTTTCAATACAAAAGATACAGGGTAATAACACAACTGTCGTAAACTACATTATATATATATATATATATATATATATGTGTGTGTGTGTGTGTGTGTGAGTATATGAATTTGGCTATATTTCTATATAAATAGTGCACAATATCGGTGATAGAGCATATGTAGATCTAACATAGGATAGCGTAGTCACAGAATCGTCAATGGCGCATGGTGATTGACAGTTTCTTTATTATTATTGCGATCATCTGATCAAGTATGAGCGAAAAACTGACAGACAATAAACCCTATTGAATCTGTTTACACTATCCTATCTCCCTTGCTTTCCCTCTCCTTCTCTCTCTATATATATGTGTGTCTGTATATGTGTGTTTTTGTGTGTGTTCATTACAAACACGGTATCCTTTTTAATGGACTTTATTTGTTTTTGTTTCCTTTGTTTGTTTATTTTCTACATATCATCTCAGAAATTACAGAAGTTTGTTTTTTCAATATTACCTAAAAATTGTCCGAATTTTTCTTTCTGTATACTTTCTATCTTCGGTCATTTTCAAGGGTGTAATTTGGAAATTTTTTTGGATGCCCTCGAGCACAATCTCAAAGTGCTAATTAGATAATTTGAAGACTGAGAGAAAATAGTGGCTATCACTAGATATATAATATTTGTAGATAATATTACTTCCCTAATTCGAACTACTTAAGATGTTCAAATTTGCACTGAATCAAAATCAAAATCTCTGTCTCTGTCTCTCTTTCTCTCCCTGTCTCGATGCATGTAAAACGAACGTTCATCTCTCTCATAGTAAGCTGCTCAGCTTCGAGGATACAGAGTCGTGGTACACTTCGGCCTGCTGCGGTATCACTGCCCGGATCTGGCCGATTGTGCTGTGTCTCTAGTGACGGAAATCGGTCGAAGCTGACTGCCGCGAGTGCCAGCCAAGAGTGGCATACTCCTCGAGTCTCAGGCGACCGTCCACCAGGCCCTAACCTTCCTTGAAGGAGCTAGACTTATCGCCTGGCGTCTGAGGTACTCCTTTTAAGGGAAATGCCGACGGGTGCAACCGGGTGTATCTGGGTTACACTCCTATGCTAGAAACGAAAAAGGCCTTCTGAAACTATTTTCCGATTTGTTGAACATAAGACAAATACCAGCCTCGAGTATCCTAAACAATATTTATATCTATGCATGGTTGTTTGGCTGGTTTTTACGCCAGGTCAACCTTTATTGGGTTATTTCATACCAACATCATATCAAGTTGTGGTTTCTAATTATATTCGGTATGAAAATTTATCTTCATAAATATTTTTCAAAGTTAAATACTTCATTTCACTAATACGTGGGACCTTTACAGTTGCTAACGCTTGGCGTCAGAGAGAAGCTTGAAAGTGGTTATTTCCAACTTTAAACTTCATAATCGTAGTCTCAACAACAGAAGCAGTTTCGTGAATTGTACATGTAACTTTTTGTCAGAATTCTTAGCCATCAGCTTGTAATGCTGTCAGTGTGTGAGGCACTACCGATAAAGTGGCCCTCAGAATAGTTGCTCTATCAACCATCAGATTTGACAGATGAAGTCTACTCAGTTTTTTGTGATCATTCGAGAGTTGTTTTTTTTTTTTGTGGGGGTAAGTCTTCAACGCTAAGAAATTCGGTTGTAAACAACACCGCTACTTCTTTCTCCATTCAAACAAGTAATTTTTTATAACATTGTGAATACATCCTGAAACATTATGTTTCTGTTTCCACGTTTCAATCAGTTATTTTTGGTAAAATGTTTTTCATTTATATAACCTTTCACTGTAATCATAGATACGTTGTTGTGATCTTTAGATTCTTAAAAAATGAACTGTCTTAAAACAATAGGAGCTATCTATTTATAAATGTATCTCGAATCGGTTGTGTATCCATTGCTAAAATTTAAAAAAATATAGAGCCATTTAGTCATTAGTTTTTAAAAGGTTTTCACAGACATCAATTGTTTTGGTTTGCCATTCCAAAGCAGAAATTATTTCGTTTCTGCCATTTGGGACATTCACAAGAATATCCATTGGGTTTTCTAAGAATTATTTATTTTCAATTATTTGACTTATTGAAAATGACATTCTGTTTTTTTCTTTTCTATTTATTAATTACCTAATTTTTTTACACTTAGCTTTTGTGAACTCAAGAGAAGTAGTTAACACTATTAATTGCTATGACAATTTCAAAATCTATCATTGTCAGTGAATATATATATATATATATATATATATATATTCACTGACAAAGATATATATATATATATATATATATATATATATATATATATATATATATATATATATATATATATATATATATATATTATTTCAGTCCTTGTGAGTTTTTTTACAGAGAGGGTTGGTTGGTGGACTTTCAACTGCATATTCAGGACTTTTTAAAAATTCGCTGGCCTGGTTCAAGTATTTGTCAAATTTTTAACTTTTATTGTATTTTTTCTATATGGTCTGCTGGAACAGCAAATCTACTAGGCGACAAGCTCTTATGTTTTTCCTTTTCTTATTATATTAATTAGCACTTGGTTTGATCCTCCTGGCCGTAATTAAGTGATCCGTTTATATCTCAAAATTATCATTATTATTATTATTAGAGTTTTTCACATCAGCGTTTGTTGATGGCCTTTCACTGGAGTATGAGCGTCAGCAAGTCCCCTCAAGTCTCCAGGACTCTTCTCAGAATTCTGGTCATTCTCAATAATGCTGTTGTTTGGGTGGTCTCCTCTCGTCCGCCAACTTCTAAATCCTCCAGTCACTTTAGTAATCCTTTAGTTATAATACCAACAGCACCAATTACAATTGGTATAATTGTCACCTGCATGTTCCATAGTTTTTTCAGTTCCCTAGAAAGGTCGATTATTATTATTATTTTGTTTCTTCCGAGTTTTTCACACCAGTATTACCAGGTGGGCTTTCGCTAGATTCTTAGTGGAAGGAAGTTTCCTCAGATCTCCAAAACATTACTGAATATGTTGTCTGATCTCAACTATGGGGTAGTCAGTTCCTTGATTCTCTATTCTTCTAGTTCCCTTTCCAAGGCTTTGGGGATCGTTTAACTACGATTTATAGAATCGCCAACTTCATGTTCCACAGCTTTTTCAGTTCTCTTTCCAAGTCGAAATATTAATTTCTATTTTTGCTTTTTTTCATTTTCTCTCAGTCCTTTGCTGCAACTGCAAAATCCACTGGAGGACATTTTCTCATTTATTTCTCTTTTTTTCTTTTTTTTGGGGGGGTTCATGAGTACAAGGTATGGTTATTTGGCTGGGATTACGTAATTCGTTTGTATCTCAAAATATTAGAGAATGTTATGCGCCAGGAATGAATTCTGGTATGTGAATATATCATTCGGTAGTAAGGCCAAATTTCAGGGGGTTACTCCTTTCTTGTGATTTTGTAAATTTGTAGCCCTCTTTACATTTTATTAGTACATGACGAAAGTTTCTCACGGAAGCTCTGACTGAAAGATTTTCACTAGAGTCTATGTGACAAGTCTCTTCAGGTCTCCAGGACTCTTAGAGTTATCCTGATTGATTTAGGTAATGCTGTGGTCTGGATAGTTCCGATTCTTCTTCAAATCTCCAGCTCATCGGTTCTTTTTTAGGTTCTTGAGGTTTATTCCAAAGGCCTCTACTAGGATTTCTATCACTGTCAATTAGATATCCCACTGGTTTCTTAACCTCTTTCACCTTCATGTAGGTAACTGAAAGAGAAAAAACCATTCCATCAATTGCACTTTTTTCTTCTTAATTAAAACTTATGTTATCTTGCTTGGTTTGGGTAATCAGTTGGTATTTCAAAGTCCCACTGAATTGTATGCGTTTCATTTTCGAAGACAAATTTTTATTGTATGCAATCTATCAGAATGGCGAAATTTCCGTCTCCTACGCAATTCTCCGAAGATAAACTTGACCATCCAGTCGTAGCTTTTCTAGTGTTCTTTTTATATTAGTTTACGGCATTCATTTATAGCGATTCATAGTAATTTTCATAGCAACTCTAGTTAATGATTTTTCTCTAAAGTCTAAGGGACGGCAAGTGTCCCAAGATCTCCTAGAATCTTCTAAGTATATTGTATAGAGTAAAAGACAACAACGCTGATGTATATAGATATAATCTTTCTTTTCTTTTCCTTTTATAACCCTACACTTCGAGAGAGACCGATACGGCCAAGATGTACACACAAAGGAGTAACGTTACGTTTTTTCTCGACTTCCGCATGTCTCGAACAGCTCCATCTTTTCTCAACTCCAGGCAATCATTGTCTGGAGCGGTATAAGTCTAGTAGCTCTTCTGCTGATCTACTTTGTTCTCCCAGGGTCGAAATCATCCCGGGTTAATATAATTTTCTGGACGCCCACGAAATTCCCCTGGTCCCACTTACGAGGAAACGGCCCCTGTCTTGCATGCCCCCCACCACCACGACTTACGTGGCACTTCAGCTGAGGAAGCACCAGTGTTAAACTTACTTTAGGAAACAGGTGCGTATCCTGCTTTGGCATCTATTCAACTAATGTGTCATGTAAAATTGATCTTCCGCCTGCTATCCAACTAATATCCTAGTCTAATTCAACGGTGTTATGGTCTTTATGGTGTTGATTCTTCATCTCCAATTTCTCTGATCTTCTTTCCAGACATTTGTAGAACCGATCCAACGGTACAAACTATAACTGATATCATTGTCATTGCTATATTTCAAAGCATTTAGAGCTTTTTCGCAAGATCCTGTTATTTATCAATCCGTTCATTTTATGATATGCTAAAATGGCAAAAACCAATGAGGTGACAACTCTTTTTCTGGTTTATTAACGCTAGGTCAGGTATTCTGGCTCGGATTGGATGATCTCTTTGTTTCTAAAAGTTCCACTGAATTGAATACGTCTCATTCTCTTGAACAGTTTTTAGTGTGTGCATTTAACATTTGTTGGTATGGTTGGATATAAAGCCCTTGCAGACTTTTCAAAAGTCGCCTTTTCCAACCAGTTATCTCTCGTCTATTTTGCTGCATTCACTTATTATGTGATTAATTGTTTCATTTAAAACATGCCATTCTGTTTCATATTATATTTCTTTGCTAATGTATAATAGGTCCTTTTGCCATTATTTGGTGCCGTTATTAAAAAAAGGTCAGTTTCTCTGATGATGTTTTCGCTTTTTAACAATGTCCTGGTAAATTTGTGTGCAATCTCATAAATCTGTCGATTGAAGTGTCTTTGTGAATTTTCCCTACCATTTCGTTTGGGATATTGTTTTTTATTATATTGATATTGCTGTTGTTGGCTGAAGTAATTAATCTTTCTCAGCTCTTTTTTGTGTATTCCTCGAGTCATTGAATCGTTGCATATGCCGTCTTCACTGATAGCGAGTCCAGTTCCTTATTTTCTGGGTACAGATAATTTGTCTGTATCATCTCTTATGTGCAAGATGTTATACTCATCAATTTCCTTGTCCGTTTGTCTATTTGTCTGAGTCCTTTGTCCGGTCAAATTGAAATTTTTTGCACATTTCCCACAGGATTACAATGCCCACCCAGTCGTGTCTCGCCTTGTACTCCTTCTGTGCTAATTTGCTGCATTCGCTTAATATGTGATTGATGGTTTCATCTCTTCCACCGCATAGTCTACATTTGCTATTTTGTTGCGTCTTATCTATTCTCGTCTTGATATGATTGGTTCTCTTATCTATCCTCGCCTTGATATGATTGGTTCTCTTATCTATCCTCGCATTGATATGATTGGTTCCTTATCTATCCTCGCCTTGAATATTATTATTATTATTATTAACCACATTTTTAGTATTTCCTTTTCTTTTAAACTAAGTTTGAGGGTCCCAATCGATTTGTTATTTGTCCACAACGAGTAACAGTATGACTAAAAAATATTTAAAATAGAGGTTCGGTGAGACTAGAAATCTCGTTTTGTCTTGGTCTCGGCCAGTTACACGCGTCTTGTTTCACACCAATCAAATCAACTAGCTCATTCCTTACTCACTCAATTTATCTTTGACCATGCTGACTATTTTTTTCTACAGTAATAGTGTGAAATCCAGCTCCTAATTATTAATATTTCAAATCATGCAATGCGATCTTTAAGCTTTACCTTTACTTTATCACTAATTTTGTTTTGGATAATATTTCTTATTTTTTATGTCACAAAAACCTCCTTGTGCCCGTGGTGTAATGGTTATCGTTGCAGGAATTAGACACGGCGACACAAGTTCAAATCCTAGACTGAGTGCATTTAACATAGCACTAATACCGTTGGGTAAGGTATGAATCCAATTATTTTCCCTCCAGCTATGGGTAAATAGTAGGGCAGACTTGGTTCTTCAGCCGTGGTGAGGCAACTAGTCTAGGAGAAGGAAAACTCTGAATTCAAACCTGTTAAACTCCGCTTAAAAATTGACCTTGTGTCATATCCTGCCCGAGCGGAGGAGTTGGGTAAATATGAAAAACCTCCTGATACAGACAGCCCTAGTGACGGATTTGGTGCAGAGGATATTGTCACACACCTGAAAGCAAACATTCTCATTGAAGCTTGGATAGGAAAAATGATATTTGATAGCAATTCTAAACGCAAACTGAATTTATTTTTCTTTTCAAATAGATCACATTTTTTAGGTCTTGCAGAGCTCAAAATTATGCTGATTTAATAAACAGAACGCTAATCCCGCGACAAATTTGCTGGATGGCGTATAAATGGAAATTCTTGCATTCCTATCTCTGATATTTTTTAACCAGGAGCCTGGGTGCTGTAAGCAATTAGCATGTTCTGTGGTTCCCCCAGGAGAAATTTAAGGGAAAAACGAATTATCAAGGCCACTTCGAGTGAAACATTACGATGACAACTGCTGATTACTACTCAGCCTGTTCGAAAATTTTGAAGTTGAAAAAGTTACCTCCATAATATAGAAGAAGCAATAAGACCCTGGACATTAGGACTATAGGTGACATGCTAGCCATACTAAATCATACCAAAGAGCCCCCAGTATCACTCCCATAGCTAGCTAGTCAAGCAAAACCATCAGCTGCGAACTTCCTCAACTCAACTTCGATATGACCTCACAACAATTCCACAAATTCAGAATATACAGGGACGTGTTCACAATAATGGCCAATAATCATCTAACAAAGACAAACATTCAGCTATATAATTGCGCTGACGCAACCATCCAGGACTCGATTTGCTTTTTTGTTTGTTTGTTTGTTTGTATTTTATAGCATATCAGCATTTGTAGGATATTTAATACCAAATCTATTTTCATATAAATAATCAGTTCTATTTTAAACATTTCAGTTTAACATAAGTACGCAGTTTAAATGACAAAACTGTTCTATTTTAAGTCATTCAATTTAGCATAAGAACTCATTTTAGTTCTATTTGACCCATAGATAGGAACCTATTGGGTCTTACCACTCAGGGCCAGAGTGGATCTGGAAGAGATGGCAGTGAAGGTTACTTTGCATTCTTCGACTCGTCAGCATTACTTGCTGGAGGTGGGGTCTTACTCCTCTGCAGAGAAGCAGTCGGTGTATTCAACAGCCGTTTTTTTTTCTTTTAAGAAATATAACGCCATTTTTTAATCAGTTCTTAATGTCTTTTGAGTTACAGCGATAAAAGTGTATGCCTTTAATTGTATTTTTTACTCAATAAAATTTTTACAATAAAAAGAATAAAGAGTTTAAATGTGTCCAAATATTTATGTTGAAATCAAATCAAGTCAAAAATATTAGTTTATTAATTTCTTTTAAAAAAAGATGTCAATGAGTTACGCTGATAAAAAAGGAATATGTTTTGTTTTAAGAAATAAGAAAAGCATCCGTTTAAAAAAATAAGTGCCTTAATTATCGATAAACAATGCTTTAATTAATTCATTTTCATATTTTCTACTTTAACCGCTAAAAATGTATCATTATGTAAAGGTACAGTGAAAAGAAGTTAAGAATTAAAAATGTCTTGCCAATGAAAAAAACTAACAATTAAAGCTGTACATTTTTTCGTATTACCATTTCTCGGGTTCCTTTTTTTCTTTTTTTCTGTTTTTGTGTAAATTTAAAATTGTATTTTAAAAATAGTATTTTCATGAGCTTTTTAGTTCTTCGAAAAACGATTTTTTTTTACAATTATTACAAAATAAAAAAAAAAAATGTAAAGTTAAGTGGTAGGTCCAATTTATGTAGAGAACAAGAGGCAGATTTCTGGAGAACGAGAGAGAGGGGCGGGGGGAAAGAAAAAGCAGATAATGAGTCTACGGGAACGGTTAGCCGATCTTTGAGTGAGTTAGGCCAAGGCACTGGTTGAATGTCAGTCAGTCAAGGGTGAAATACTAGGCTAATTAAAATGACTAAAAATAACCGGAGTTCCGAAATCTTCGGCACAGATGTGGAACCAGCGGAAACGGATATGACCCTCCCTCAACCACGATGTGGAAGTAAGGGAGCGACTCGTTTTTGAAAGGGATTTAACAGCTGGACGCGAAGAAGTAAAGACACGAATGATGGCTTAACAGGAAAATGTAAAGATAGTCAAAAGGTTGGAGCACGGATGCACAGCGGTGAAGACTGGCCCTACGAGGAAGTACGTGTGATAATTAGATGCAATGTGGAAGAAAGTTTAAGGTTTGTTTCTGCTCTCTCTCTCTCTCTCTCTCTCTCTCTCTCTCTCTTTTTGTATCTCTGTCTCCTTATGACATGTGGTTTCTCTAACTCTAACTAACGTGGTCGACTCAGCTTTTATACTATCTTATAACGTGTAGTAGTGAATAAACTTTCGTGTAAGAGACCTAATCGTTTCGTGCGTTTGTCAACTTTTCCCATCTCTAGGTTACAACAAGGTCCGACTTACACATAAAACGTAGCCATATACACATCACCCGTTCGAGCACCTCATGGTACATTTACGACATTTCCATTTGGAACCGTTATGTCACGAAAAGAAAAAAAGGACTCAATTAGAATTTCACCAATGAATTATATATGATATTTAAAGATGGTGGATTTGTAAAGTTCCTCACTTTTGTACATATGAAGAATTTTAGTATTGAATAATATCCTTTAGTCAGTAGAAATCAAAAAATAAACGTTGTAATTTTCCTTTTAATTGAGTACGAAAGTTTTTTATGTTCTATGACATACTTTTTCAGAGTTATAAAAAGACAGTTACTTGCAAAAACAAATGCAACGCCTTTATGTACATAGATGGAATCCAAAAATAAAATTACTATTACTGATATAACATTTTTGGGATTTTAATCCAGAACATTATTATGCTTTAAACTAAGATACTGTTAAAATAAATACTATCGATATTCGTGTCACTGACACAAATAGATTGGTTCCAAAATGCTTATGAGAAACGACGTTCAGAACAACAAGTACGAGTCTACGAGATATTGAACAGGTTCATGTGCAGCGTAATGGAACATTTGGATGTATTTTGTGTTTGAAAAAAAGTATATATATATATATATATATATATATATGAGTGTGTGTGTGTGTGTGTGTGTGGAATTGCTTTTTTTTTAAAGAAAAATATTATTCACTTTTTTTCTTGTAGGCTATGGTTTAATTCTGTGTAGCATCCAAATGGTGTCCCTTTATTTGACCCCGCTTCACCACAGAGCAGTGATTGGATCAGTGTTATGTATCATGTTCTAGTCTCGTTGGCGCTGGTTTCAACAGTAATAGGAAAACGACACCGTCATCCTAAGTAAACATGAAGCGATATACAGAAACGGGAACAAAGAATCAGGAAATAACCATGCGCATTCCGTTTCTCGAATGTTCTGGAATTGTCTTGAAGAGTCAAATAATTCTCGAGGTTGTAGATGGATAAAAAAGCTGGTCCCATCCCAAAAAGAGTAGCTTCCAGCCGGAAGTCGATGGTAGAATTTGTAACTGCTGGATTCAAAAAGAGATAACGGATAACGAGGAATAATTAAATAGATATCTCCTTAGCGCCCCTGCATTTCAAGTACTCCTCTCAATAGCAGTTACGCCGCTTATGCAAATCCTGGTTTCACTCTTATTAGGTTACCACATCGAAAAGAAAGTTCTGTTTCTCCATGTTTCTCCTGGGGAAGTGACCACCGCTTCCGAATTTGAATCAGTTACAATAGACTCACATACCCCTATAGTATTCGGATTGAAATAAATAACCAGAATTAAAAGATGCCGTAAGGCAAGTGATGTCTATTGCTTCCACTAAAGGGACTGAACAAAGAACCAATGACTCTCTCACTTCAAACACTACAGAAACGACTTCCCTACAATCCGCTTAGGTACTCTAACCGTAAAAACAAAGAACACAAAGACAGGTGGTCGACCACTGAAAAAAAGTAGTAAAAATTACTTTTGTCAGTTTTTTAAAGTACATTCATTTTGTTGTTGTAGAAAGAAAATGTGCATTCATTTTTTTTTAATGTCGGAAAAGTATTATATATTGGGTGTGTTGGGTACAAGACTAATATACTGTTAAAATAAGTACTTATAAAATTGGTATTACCGACACCGAAAGAGGTGTTCCAAAAGTGCTAATAGAAACCTCCGTTCAGAACAAATACGAGTCTACGAGAGTGGGAAAAGTTTTATATGCAGTGTAATGGGACATTTGGATGGATTTTGAATTTAAGGAAAAAGTTGGTATATATATATATATATATATATATATATATATATATATATATATATATATATATGTGTGTGTGTGTCAGTGTGGTGTATGTTCCATAAAACTATTTTCTACGAACTAAACTCCACTTGAAAGAAATAACATTATATATATAGGAATGTATGTATATGTTTTAGAGAATGATGGAATAAATAAGACGCTATATAAGTATATAATAGGAAAGAAAAAAGCAAATGTTTTTCTCTATTTGAGCAATGTCCATGTTTCAGTCATCGTTACGCCAGTATAATCATTTCTTAAGGTTTCATTTGAAAAGATAATTTTCAAATTAAGAAATTATTTTTGATCTCTTAAATGTTTATCGCATTCCATTTAAAAATAAACTATTGTCACTTTTAAGTGCTCAATATATATATGTTGTATAAAGAAAACGGTATGAACAATAATACTATTGGAAAAGAAAAAATATCAGTTAATATCAATTTAGATCCACCAACACCTTCCCACAGTATATTTAAATTATGACATTACGAAAATTTCAGGTTGAAAGTCTTTTTGTACTTCAGAGTAAAAGTTATGAATTTAAAATAGCGTTTTTTTTTCTGCATTCGTTCAAACCGCTATTTTAGATTAATAATCCCTACTCTGGATATGACCTAAAACACCTTCTACCTGAATTTTTCTTAATTTCATATCTTAAATATCCTGTCGAAACTCGTCGCTTGATCTAAATTAATATTTAGTAATAAGTGTTTTTCTCATCCGTTTGTATGTATCTTTCTTTCCGGTTTCTTTTATTACAATATATCTGCGTGATTAAACCCTCATACCTTTCTCAAATATATATATATATATATATATATATATATATATATATATATATATATATACAAACTCCGATGCACTAGCTGGTTGCGACACAAGGTCATTCATTATTAAGCAGAGTTTAGCAAGTTTTAATTCAGAATGAGCCTTCTCCCAGACCGATTGCCATACCAAGGTTAAATAGCGCAGTATGCCCTGCTACTCGATCATATCTTGCTGGAGAATAGCTGGGTGTAAACCTCTCACCAATTTATTAGCACTGAGTGAATTTCCAAGAGCCATATGCAGGATTTGAACTCGGGTCACTCGGCCCATTTCCTTTTATTACACTATGAATGCCTCCATAAATGTGTGTGTGCGTGTGTTTGTGTCATTTGAAATTATTTCATGTATTTATCTTTTTTTCAAATATAATCATCAATGTATTTATCTTCTAAACATTCTTATTTGGGTATATTCATATCTGTTTACCTACCTGTCTTATTACATTGAAAGGGACACTTAACCTAACGGTTATCAACAAAGAAAATGGAAACGGTAAGCCAAGTTCAGATCATGGACACCGTGGTTTATTTTTCTGTTCTTGCAAATCCTCTTGGTAAAGCCATGAATCTATCTTTTCTAAACTAAGCTATGAGTAAATAGTAGGGCAGACTGGACTACTAATCTTTGTTTTGGAAACCTGTTAAAAAGAAGGATAACGTTGAATTCTAACCAACGTTAATTCATTAAAAATGACCTTGTTTCACTGCCTACTCCGGGCCGAGGTGTTGGTTAAATGAATATAAATACACACTACCTAACTTCTCTAGATAAATTAAAAAGACTGTTGTTAATGATGTTGATTCTCATTGAGTTTCACATCATTATAACTTCGTGGCAAACTAATCTCTGTTTCGGAAAAACTAAATGATCTATCTATCTATCTATCTATCTATCTATCTATGTTTGATTGATTATGTTTCATGGCATATCAAACCTTATAAGTTATTCAATGCCATAACCTTTTCATAAAATATATATGTGATTAGTAAGCAAATAGTTTGCGGGAAATATTTCTAAATGAGTAAGTGAACTACCGAGGTATAACACTTACATCCATAGCAGCCAAAATTTCCAAGGCCCTACTAGGCAACCGCATAGAACCCAAAATAATCAGCATACTTAGGAAAAACCAAAATGGCTTCCGAAGAAATACATCCACGACCTCACAAACATTGACCATCCGTAGAATCCTTGAAGGTGCATGGGCAAAAAACCTACAGGCGACATTACTATTTGTCGACTTTAACAAGGCCTTCGATTCCATTCACAGAGGGAAGATGGAACAAATCCTACTAGCCCACGGTCTACCAAAAGAAACCGTTGCAGCAAAAATGATTCTGTATAGAAACACCAAAGTGAAAGTACGTTCACCGGATGGAGACACAGAATACTTCGACATTGTAGTAGGAGTACTACAAGGGGACACGCTAGCTCCATACCTCTTTATCATCTGTCTAGACTACGTGCTTAGAACATCGATCGATAAAATCAGAGAAAACGGCTTCGAGCTGACAAAGAAAAGAGGCAGAAGGTACTATTTACCAACCCCTCCGCTCGGGCAGGATATGACACAAGGTCAATTTTTAAGCGGAGTTTAACAGGTTTGAATTCAGAGTTTTCCTTCTCCTAGACTAGTTGCCTCAACAAGGCTGAAGAACCTAGTCCGTCCTACTATTTACCCATAGCTGGAAGGAGAATAAGGGGGTTCATACCTTTCCCAAGGGTATTTGCCCGAAAGTGAACATAATAGCGCGACTGGAGTACGAACTCGCGTACTACGATTCCGCAGTTCATCGCTTTAACCATTACACCACGAGTACACCCCGCAAAAACAATTACCGACGCCAACTACGCCGATGGAATAACGATACTGGGAAATACGCCCAACCAAGCCGAAACACTACTGCATATTTTGGAACGAATCGACGCAGGCATTGGCCTCCATGCCAATGCACACAAAACTGAATATATGTGCTTTAATCAAGCAGGTCACATTTCCACACTAAAGGGAACCTCCCTGAAACTGGTAGACAATTCACCTACCTAGGAAGCAGCGTCTCATCAACCGAAAAAGACATCGACACGCGGCTAACGAAGGCGTGGAGAGCTATTGATAAGCTATCGATCATATGGAAATCAAACCTGACCGATAAAATGAAACGCAGTTTCTTCCTGGCAGTGGTCATGTCGATACTGCTGTATGGATGCACCACTTGGACAGAACGGCTGGAGAAAAGCAAGACGGCAATTATACAAGAATGTTGTGAGCAATATTGAATAAGTCCTGGTGGCAACACCCCACAAAGCACCAACTATACGCCCACCTGCCTCCCATCACGAAAACTATACAAGTTATATGAGCCAGACACATAGGACACTGCTGGAGAAGCAGAGACGAGCTCATAATTGATGTACTCCTATGGACCCCCAGATATGACCGACCAAAAGCAGAACGACCAGCGCGAACATGCATACCATATTTACCAACCCCTCCGCTCGGGCAGGATATAACACAAGGTCAATTTTTAAGCGGAGTTTAACGGGTTTGAATTCAGAGTTTTCCTTCTCCTAGACTAGTTGCATCACCAAGGCTGAAGAACCTAGTCTGCCCTACTATTTACTATGGAGGGAGAATATTTGGATTCATACCTTTCCCAAGGGTATTAGTACTATGTGAAATGCAATCAGTCAGGTCCAGGATTTGAACCCGTGTCGCCGTGTCCATATCCTCCGACGATAACCATTACCCCACGGGCACCTCTAAGCGCGAACATGCATATAGCAGCTATGTGAGGATACGGGATGTAGCCCTGAAGACCCGCCAGAGGTGATGAACGATAGGGAGAAGTGGCGGGAGAGGGTCAGGGATATCTGTGCTAGCGGCATGACATGATGATGATGATGAAGCGCTCGTATACACAATTAAATGGTTTTAACACAAATAATTTTATTTGATGTTATAAATAATTCCTAGTAAAAGATTAAAGAGTCCTCTTGGACTCTTACATAGGACCCTAATAGGTATTGTCACTTCGGATCAAAGTTGATCTTAGAGTAATGGTAATAAAAGGGTTTCTCCACATTCCCCAAACCCCACGACAGGAACCTCAACATCAGATTTATTTTACTGTCATCCTCAGGACATTATCTATCTACGACTGTCTATATTTCTGAGATGAGGTATTATGTACATTATTTACATTTTTTGGACTATTGTCCTCATCTTTGTCGCCATGTTTATCACAACATTAACCCTTTATTTCACTTACCGGGGTAATTCCGCGAGCCATGTTTAATGGATATCAGTTATCAGTTATCTCCCGTTAATTTCCTCTCTGAAAGTTCACCAATGCCTTCATTGAACTCATACTGTCTAGGTATGTCACTGGATGTAGTAATTTACGAAGGTCTTTACTTCGATTTAGCACAAAGCCGAATGAATGGGGCACCCAATGAGACTCGAACTCACTCGTGTAGGTTTGCTAGTCTAACTTGCAAACCATTACACCACCAGAGGTGCCCTTATGTCACTGGATGTAACTAACACCTTTATCCACTGTGCTATGTGTCTGTGTATGAATTTCTGGGTATTATAAACCTAATGTCTTCAGCAACCATTTTTACCAGTGCCCATATTGCAATTTTGCTGTTATCATTGCATTTTTTTTTTGCAAGAGCTCATATTGCAACTTTGTTGTTATTATTGACGAAACGTTGTTATAAACATGGCAACAAAGATGAGGACAATAGCTCAAAAAATGTATATAATTTATCTAAGGCTGCTTATATCTATCTTAATTTATTCATATCTATGCATCTAATTAACAATTTATTTACTCATGTTTATTCCTACGTATCTTACTAACTACCTAACTACCTACCTACCTATATATCTATCTTATAGTGAAGCGTTCAAGAAAACTAAATAGCATTTCAATTATTAAGAAATCTATTCATTCAACCTGTCACTTTCAATAAACCATTTTTCGATGACTACCTGTTCTGGTCTGGACATTTTCACCGACAGCGTCTTTTTTTAAATCCTTGGGGTCGGGGGGAAATTAATTTTTGTTCATATCATTGACTTCAAAATTTCTTCAAGAGACTCAAGGTGGAAAATTCTCTAATTGAATTATTTTTTCTATTCCCACGTGTTTCCGATGAAAGAATACATCAATAATTTCCGAAGATAGAATTGACAGCTTGATTATTCTCGTTTTGATATAAGTAGGAAATGTATTATGTAAGAGAAGCTAGCAGGAAATTTAACAAGTCAATGGTGCATTTAATAGAGTAATACTACTGTCTAGATTTTGATCAGTACTAAAGGCTCCATAATTATGTCTTTGTTTGGGCTATTCGTTTAACGGCATATCAATGCCTTATGGGTTATTTAATGCTGAAACTTGATAAATTTGTAAATGTTTAATTACAATTAAACATTTACAAATTTATAACTAAATTTATTCTTCTATTGCACAAGTCAATAATGATCTATTTGCTCACTAGTAATTATTTCTATTCAATAATATTATTTGTCGGTATAGTTATATGGTTTGAAGTATTACTATTTAATAATAATGATCGTTTTCAAAATAGAACTATTTAATCAAGAGATGCAACGCTGACAGGTATCACAAATATTGGTTAGCATAGATCTGGGATTAATGGCAATGAAGCGCTATTCAACCGTCCCCAGAGCTCCAGAACTGAAACCTCGCCATCGGATGTAGGTTAGAGTCATTTTTAGGACAATCTTTTTTTGGGGGAGGGGCGAGTGCAATCTTATTCCTTTGCTTAGGATTCAGTCGGCATATATTGAACCTTGCCGATAGGGTTTTATATCCGAGTGTTAAACTACAGCAAACTTACTATATTCTCAAAATAACACTGGTACAAATACCTATTAGAGAAAAGTCAAATTTACACACACACACACACAGACACACACACACACACACACACACACACACACACATGAGTGTGTAATAGTTTACCTGGATATTTTCTCACGCTTGGTCGGTAGTGATTAGAATACACTGATGATTGCCTCCCAGCCAGAGGATTAACACAACCGCAAAAATGGCGTTCTTAGTATAACTTTCATCTGCATCCGAGAGTGAAACTCCAGTTTTGGAGATCTGGAGAGAAGGAAGTAATTCTTCATTGCCATTACTCTCAGGTCCACTCGTAACCGGAGCAGTAGTACCCGCTAGGGTTACATCTATGAGTCAAATAGATATGCTTAATAATTATTTTTATTCGGTTGGACTTTGTGTATAAAATCTCTTAAGAAACAACTAAACTGAAAATGTACATATGAATATACAATGAACAGAGTTTCATCGACATCTAGAGATGAACATGCCCCAAGATGAGTTGACAAGTAGTTAAAATAAATCTATCAATCAATCTGAACTGCCCATCACTGTATATTGTTAACAAATTTGATGATATCGCACAAATAAATAAAAAATGTATAATGTATCAATCTTGATTAATCCTTCAGATGAAAATAGCATATTATTATAACACATATTAGTAATTAGTTGTGATCAAAGATTATTCGATTATATATGAGAAATTTATTTTTTTTGTTATGTTAAACATGAAAAATATAACGTCACGCTTCAATAAGCCTCGTGAAAAGCAGTTTTTTCTAATGTAATTTTCGTATATCAACCTTAGTAAGTTAATGCTAAATTAATAAAAAAACATTTATGTATCAAATATATATGGTTTGCAAACAGTTAAAATGTTTAATGTTTTGCATTTTTCTTTAATCACCTTTTATCATCAAGATTGCGGTTGCCAATTACATTGTCATTTTCAATATCCATACTTTTTATACTGTATAATCTGTTTAGGGATTAGGTTAATTCTTGGGCATTGCATTGTTTTTAAATTCTCCTAGGTGATTTTTGGAAATAGTTGGGCAGTTTAGGCTCTTTAGCCAAAGCCTAGAAACTTGTTTAGGAAAAGAAAAACTCTAAATTCAAATCTGCTAAATGCTGCATAAAAAGACTGACCTTGTTTCCCCATCCTGTTCTTTCGGAGGGAATCGGTAAATACATAGAGTTTAATGTCTTACCTAGGACACCCATTTTGAGTAGAGTGATATTTTAGCGTACACAAAGCCCTACTGACAGGGGATGGGTTTCGCCGAGGACAAAACCTAAGCGACAACACAAATATTTTGTAAAGGTTTAGTAAAATTGTGCTACCCTGACATTTTGGTTTGGTTTCTTTGTTTATCAACATTTTAGGTAATTTAATGCCAAAGCCACTCTCCGAGAAGAACAGAAGGGGTACTATTTAACCTATAACTGGGAGGATAAGGGGTTTCATACCTTTCCCAAGGGTTTTTGCCCGAAAGTGAACATAATAGCGCGACCGGAGTATGAACTCGCTTACTACGATTCCGTAGTCCATCGTTTTAAACATTGCACCACGAAGTCACCAAGCGGTTAACTCCGAGTAACAACTTATCACATTAATGTTTACAGCAGAATATGCTTTCAACAGTGAGATAACTTAAACAAATATTTGAAGGAAACCACACCCAGTTTGATCAATCGAAAGGGTGTAGGAATTTTATAAAACGGTCTTATGCTGGAATCATCACATTGGAAAAAGATTGATGTCCTTAACTAGGAAACAGTTAAACATTCTCTTTATTCATAATAACCGGCTCGATTTGATTGCGATATTTTCTGAAGTTTATAGAAATACCTTGGCAGACTAGTTCTTAAAAGACTTGAATAGTTGGTTTTTTTTTTTGTTTTTAAGTCTTACGTTTATCTTCTTTAGATGTGGAGTCAGTTGACCGAGTTCAAATCATGGACGAGGCTATATTGATTTTCTCTGTGTGCAAATCCTCTTGGGAAAGAAAGAAATTCATTTGTTACCCTTACCCAGCTATGTGTAAATAGTAAGACCGGATAGCTTCTTAAGCCTTGAAACCAGTTTAGGAGAAAACGCAGAATTTACACCAGTAATACTCCGCTTAAAAAAATAACCTTTTTACATATACCATCCATGCCAGAGAGGTTTAGTAAATCCATTAAAAGTAAAAATATCTTTCGTTTTTGTATTATTTTCTCACAAACCAAAACGTTTACAGAATTATAATATGTGAAAATATTTACAAGTAGGCAATCGGTTATTATGGAATCCATGTTACTGAACTAAATATATATAACAAGTGCTGTAGTGTGAAATCATATTAAACGTGTTCGAAATCCAGTAACACTATTGAGTTCACTTTCGGAATAACCACATTGGGAAAATTATGAATTCCCTAATCCACCAATTACGACCACCAAACACTATGACAGGACCCTTCTAAACAACATAGATATTAGAGATAAATATGTATTAGAATTGAGAAACAGATTCGAGACACTACAAGAGAAGACGGAAAAAGGTACCCCAAATGACGAATATGAGAATTTCCTCAACGCACACCTCGAGGCGGCAGCGAAGTGTTTTCCAACAAAACCTAGAACTAAATATAAAGTCTCATGGGAAACGTTTGCGGTTAGAGAAAAACATGCACAAGTGAAAACTGCCTCCAAAAGCTATAGGAAGAACCCAACAAACACAAATGTCCGAAAACTAAAAAAGGCACAAAATCAATTAGCAGGCATATATCTAAAAGAACAGACAGAATACATACAAAATCAGATAGATAATATTAGAGACTCAGTGGAACATAGGCCATCAACGATAGCCTGGCAAACAATAAACGAAGTGAGTAGAAGGAAGAACACAACCAAAGCTAAATTGAAAGCTTCAAACCAACAAGAAAGAATAAAACTGTGGAAACAGCATTTCGAAAACCTACTTGGAAACCAACCAAAAGTTACCCATGAACCAATCACCAGAATTATTAGGAAGCAATTAGACATTAAACTAGGACCGTCCAGTCAAGAAGAACTCGATTCGGTTCATAGAAAAAATAAAAATAGGAAAGCTGCAGGGCTTGATGAGTTTCCCCCAGAAGTATGGAAGACCAGATAATTCGACGACATACTGCTTCGACAATGCAACGCAGTCTATAATCAAAATCTGATAGATAGATGGATGAAGGTACACATCCTCCACTTCCCTAAAAAAATGACCTCAGAATAGCCAAGAACTACCGAGGTATAACACATAGCAGCCAAAATTTACAATGACCTACTACGAAACCGCATAGAACCCAAAATCGACGACATCCTTAGGAAAAACCAAATTGGCTTCCGAAGAAGTACATCCACGACCTCACAAATATTGATCAACCGTAAAATCCTTGAAGGTGTAAAGACAAAAAAACCTACAGGCGACATTACTATTTGTCGACTTTAGCAAGGCCTTTGATTCCATTCACAAAGGGAAGATAGAACAAATCCTACTAGTATACAGCCTACCAAAAGAAACCGTTGCAGCAACAACGATTCTGTATAAAAACACCAAAATGAAAGTACGTTTACCAGATGGAGACAGAATACTTCGACATTGTTGTAGGAGTACTACAAGGAGACAGGCTAGCCCCATTCCTCTTTATCATCTGTCAAGACTATACGCTTAGAACATCGATTGATAAAATCAGAGAAAACAGCTTCGAGCTGACAAAGAAAAGAGGCAGAAGGTACCACGCAATTACCCCGCAAAAACAATTACCGACGCCGACTACGCCGGTGACATAACGATACTGGCAAATACACCCAATCAAACCGAAACACTACTGCATAGTTTGGAACGAGCCACCACAGGCTTTGTCCTTAATGTCAATGCACACAAAATTGAATATATATGTTCTTTAATCAAGCAAGCCACATTTCCACACTAGACGGAAGCTCTCTGAAACTGGTAGACAAATTCAGCTTTCTAGGAAGCAGTGTCTCATTAACCGAAAAAGACATCGACTCGCGGCTTACGAAGGCATGGACAGCTATCGATAAGCAGTTTTTTCCAGGCAGCGGTCGTGTCGATACTGCTGTATGGATGCACTACTTGGACGCTGACTAAACGGTTGGAGAAGAAGCTAGACGGCAATTACACAAGAATGTTGACTGCAATATTGAACAAGTCCTGGCGGCAACACCCCACAGGGCACCAACTATACAGCCACCTGCCTCCCATCACGACAACTATCCAGGTTAGACGAACCAGACATGCAGGACACTGCTGGAGATGCATGGACGAGCTCATAAGTGATGTACTCGTATGGACCCCCACATATTGCCGAGCAAAAGCAGGACGACCAGCTCGAGCATGCATACAGCAGCTATGTGAGGATACGGGATGTAGCCCTGAAGATCTGCCGGAGGCGATGAACGATAGGGAGAAGTAGCGCGAAGGGGTCTGGGATATCCGTGCTAGGGGCAAGACATGATTTTGATAATGATGATGACTACTACTACTACTACTACTACTGCAGTTCAGCAATTACTCTAGCATTAAATGACTCTCGAAAGGTGATATGCCTTTAAACAAGGAGACCAAAACTGTACCTAAATAATACCTTGTCGGCTGGTGCTATAGAATATACACTAACTACACCTCTGCAGAAGAGTAATCCCAATTGGCCGTATCCTCGTGGCGTAATGGTTAAAGCGATGGACCGCGGAATCGTAGTAATGTGAGTTCGTACTCCAGTTGCGCTATTACGTTCACTTTTGGACAAATACCCTTGGGAAAGTTATGAACCCCCTTATCATCCCACCTATGGGTTAGATAGTACCACGCCTGTTCTTCTAGGAGAATTACTTTGGCATTAAATAACGACAAAAGTTTTATATGCCATTAAACAAAGACAACAAACCAAACCATATTTTGAATATATGATTATTTTTATAAATAAACTTTAATTCACCTTCAAAGTTTGATATACCGTATGTATTAACGATTTACCTGCAAGCAAATAAAACTATTCTTGGCTAATATACTTGAAAAACTTTTTGGATAGTATAATCGAAATCATTTAACTGTGTGTAAACAAATAATCTCTTGTTCATCTAAATTATCTACAAACTATTCACTTGCAAATCATACATAATATATTTAATTATAAAGATGATTTGGTTTTAAATAATCCAGAATGGTTAAAATTGCATAAAACACAACCAAACCAAACCAAACCTAAATAAGCACAGGTTTATGGCAATGTCCGAATTCATAGTCGGTATAATCCAACAATAAATTCGAACATTACTCATGAGATAACAGGATGCTTTCATAAAAAGGATTAAATTACTGAGACAAAAAGTTATCTAACCTCAGAAGTTAATGGTTTATTGTTCTTCCGTTTTTTCCTTCCTTGTTTACTTTGTAATATATTGTTTTACCATAAATCTTCTTGGCTTCTGGGCGAGCTATTCTTGTTTGATTGTCTTGCTATCTTTGGGATTTAGATTTTATTAGATAAGCGAAAATATCTAAGGTTTTGGCCTATCACACAAATTCTTCGACCAATCGACATTTACTGGTAAGGATAAAGGATTATCAAAAAGTTTTATAACGTATTCATCAGAAGATTTTTATAATTCTTGCAATATACATCGTTCTCCTTTTGAGTATTACGAAATCATCATCATGTCGTACTGATGCAAAGAAATTTCCCTGACCCTCTCTCGTCACCCCACTCGATCGTCCATCGCTCCCAGCATGTCTTTCAAACTGCATCCTGTATCAGCACAGAGCTGCTGGAGATATGCTCTAGCTGGTCGTCCAACACTTGCTCATCCATGTAAAGGGGTCCACCAAGGTTAGTTCATTACAGCTTGAAATATTCCTGAGTGATTGCCGTTAAACTTTTTTCTGCATAAGCTTAGTTAGTGTTGATGAGGTGCATCCATTTAGTAGTATTGATATGACCGCTGCTTGGAAAAAAACTGCATTTTATTTTATCGGACAAATCTGACATCCATATGACCGGTAACATATCGATGGGTGTCCATGGCTTGGCTAGTCTCGTGTTGATGACATTTTCAGTCGATGAGACGCAGCTTCCTGTGTAGGTGAACTTGTCTACTAGTGTCAGAGAACCTCTATTTAGTGTTGAGATATCGCCTGTTTGATTTAAGCACATGCATTCTGTTTTGTCTGCGTTGACAGGGAGGCCTATGTCACCTGCTACCCGTTCCAGACTATGTAGCAGGGATTCGGCAGGGATGGGTGTATTTGCTAGTCTGCAACCGTAATAATTTGTGCGTGAAGCCGTTTTCTTTCGTTAAATCTATAGACGTTCGAAACACGTAGTCTAGGCAGATAATAAACAGGTGTGTGGCTAATGTATCTTCTTAACTATTATATAAAATGGTTTCTTGAAAATACATATTGATAATTTAAAACCATGTTGTTCATGTTATCTCTAAACTCTAAGCAGGAACTTGAACAAATATTGAATATCTAATATTGTTTGTCCTCAAAATGCTTGATTCGGTGCTGTATATCACTGTATCTGATGGTTTGGATCCAGTTCTCATATATATATATATATATAAAGATGGTTGCTGTAGGTCCAAAGAAAGAATAAGGATATATTTTAAAATAGGAAGGTCCAAGAGATTTGTATTTTTTTAATTTATTTATTTTGTTCTTACATACGTGTTAAATGTATATGTATGTTTCCAGCTTGTTACTTTCGTCACAGAACATGTGTGGCACAAGGACTTTTAAATAGGGTACTTAATGAGACTTGAACTATCTCTTGTTTCCAAACATACAGGCCACATTACTATTTTCGACTATACCAAGCTCTTCGATTCCATTCGCAGAGGGAAGATGGAACAAATCCTACTAGCATACAGCCTACCAAAAGAAATCGTAGCAGCAATAACGATTCTCTATAGAAACACCAAAGTGAAAGTACGTTTACCAGATGGAGACACAGAATACTTCGACATTGTAGTAGGAGTACTACAAGGAAACACGCTTGCCCCATAACTCTTTATCATCTGTCTAGACGACGTGCTTAGAATATCGATTGATAAAATCAGAGAAAATGGCTTCGAGCTGACAAAGAAAAGAGGCAGAAGGTACCACGCAATTACCCCGCAAAAACAATTACCGATGCCGACTACGCCTATGACATCGCGATACTAGCAAGTACACCCAACCAAGCTGAAATACTACTGCATCGTTTGGAACGAGTCGACGCAGGCTTTGGCCTCCATGTCAATGCACACAAAACTGAATATATATGTGCTTTAATCAAACAGGTCACATTTCCACACTAGACTGAAGCTCTCTGAAACTGGTAGACAAATTCACATACCTAGGAAGCAGTGTCTCATCAACCGAAAAAGACATCGACACGCAGTTAACGAAGGCATGGACAACTATCGATAAACTATCGGTCATATGGAAATATGACCTGACCGATAAAATGAAACGCTGTTTCTTCCAAGCAGCGGTCGTGTCTTCCAAACAGTGGTGCCGTATGGATGCACCACTTGGACCCTAACAAAATGTCTGGAGAAGAAGCTAGACGCCAACTACACAAGAATTTTGCGAGCAATATTGAACAAGTCCTGGCGGCAACACCCCACAAACCACCAACTATACGGCCACCTGCCTCCCATCACGAAAACTATCCAAGTTAGACGAACAAGGCACGCAGGACACTGCTGGAAGATATACTCCTATGGACCCTCACATATGGCCGAGCAAAAGCAGAACGACCTGCTAGAGCATACATACAACAGCTGTGTGAGGATACGGGATGAAGCCCAGAAGACCTGCCAAAGGCGATGAACGATAGAGAAAAGTGGCGAGAGAGGGTCAGGGATATCCGTGCTGGCGGCAAGACATGATGATGATGATGTAGAACAAAATAAATAAATTTTAAAAATGCCAATCTCTTCGTGGACCTTCCTATTTATATATATATATATATATATAATAAAAAAACTATGGATTTTTTTCTGCTACACTCTCACCCTATACAAAAATCTAAGGTAATAAAATTTGATCCGAGATAGTGTGCACATATACAACTCTGTTCCTTCTCTGAAATTCTCATCCCTACGTAAGTGACTCTATCGGAACAGAGTGGAAGAATGTAGTTGTCATACAAATTCACTAAATATGAAATGACTTCGAATCAAGCTTAATGGACAATGCTGGTGGCCTTTAATCAGGGTAGACACAGACTCTTTAGGTTTCCTTCTTGTGTTCTATAAGGTGAATGGATAAGAAACAAGAATGTCTTTGTCGCTAATGCGTCTCAGTGATAAGAGGTCGATCTTTCAACAGACCTAAGCCGTCTAAGACGTTTTATCACACGGCGCAAATGCAATCTTCGGATTTCTTTTGTGCTTCCTCAGTGCGTGCGGCGACAAATCAACGAACGTTACTCACAGATTTTGCTTTTAATCTGCACTCTCGTGATTAGATGGTTCCGATGATGTTTATTATTTAATTCTTCCATTTGCTTTTATGACATTGTGTTCGTCCCACGATCCTCATTGCGGTTCTAAGGTGTCATCTGCTGTGGAAATGCATTAGCTGATTGGAAGCACTCAACAGAAAACGAGAACCATTGCAGTCACGGTCATTTTCTACTGTTCGTTGGGAGAGGGAGAGAACTATTTCTTTTTACGGGATTTTTCAATATATTCTCTACTTGTCTAATGATGTCCAATCATGCGGTATCTTTTGGAATCATGATTCCTACGTTTTTTACCCATAGTCCTGTTAACTTTCTTAATATTAATTTTAACTAGCATTTTAATTTATCATCATTTTTTTTTTTTAGATTTTTTATTGTAATTTTCTCGGGTCTTTATCCCTACAAGAGTGATTGCTTGCACTTAACAACATATCGATCGGTCTTTGTTTAACCTTTGGCAAGAGCTTTAGAAAATGCATACATTGTTCGTATATATTTGCATTTTTGTGAAGTTTCTTTAGACTTTTGCCCAGAGTTATGTAACATCAAGTATTCTTATTAAAAACAAATAATTTGCACAAAGTTATACGGTTTCAAATACTCCTGTTTATTACTCATAAGTATATAGTTTATGCTAATTTGAGTTAATCAAAATATTACACAGATCATATGGTAGAATTGATACTAGCGTCCCTGATTTTGATGGGTACATAGATAGATACGGTAAGAAAAAGAAAAGAACTGAATGACCAGTGTATTTATTAACAAATATATGTACACACACACATACACATATACTTGTGAGTCCTAGGTTTTGCTGTATTTTCATATGAACTAGTGTGCATCGTATATATCACGTGAGGTGAGGACGCAGTTCTAACCTTGGTAGGTACCCACTGTGGTGACTAGTAGTGTAGTAATAGTAGACTGACACGGAGCGCTTTCTAACCCATCGGCTGGAGCAGCACCCTTGCAGAGGAGTAAGTCTTCCACCAACGTGTTGTTTGGTTGAGGTAGTAGAGCAGTTCCTAACCAAGAAGCCAAAGTTGTCACACGACCTGAAACACTGCACTTTATCCTTTACTGGACGAGAAAAACAGTCAGACAGGGCCCGATACAATCAACTGGCTGTTCATGTCTCAGCCTAAACACCTAATATTAGTTTCCAAACAGTATTCTATAACGACTTTTCTGACGGAAAAATAACCGAACAAAGTTGCAAGACACTGAATGAGGATCAAAAGTGCTGGCATAGCAATAATTTAAACCAATTAACAACGTACAAACTCATGGTAATATTAAATAGAATTCGGTGTTAGATAGCAATACTAGAAAGAATTTAACTGTGTGCAAACAAGCGACTTATATTAAACAGAATTATCAGTTTTAGATAGTAATATTTGAAACCATTTTCATGTCAGCATCAATGGATTAATATTAAACAAGCTATTAGGGTGTATGTAAAATACAATTATTAGTATTTGATATCAGTATTTGAAAGGATTTACCTGTGAGTAATTAAGGATCAATTTTAAATAGTCCTCGTGGTGTAATGGTTTAAAGCGATGGACTGCGGAATCGTAGTATGCAACTTCGTACTCGAGTCGAACTATTACGTTCACTTTCGGGCAAATACCCTTGGGAAAGGTATGAACCCTCTTATCCTCCCAGCTATGGGCTAAATAGTACAACTACTGTTCTTCTAGGAGAATGGCTTTGGCATTAAATAACCTACAAAGGTTGATATGCCGTTAAACAAAGAAACCAATCACTTTTAAATAGAATTATTAGTGTTAGATATCAGTATTGAAACTATTTAACTGTGCGTAACCTAATGACTAATGACAAAAAAGAATTATTTGTGTTTGATAACAATTCCTGAAACCGAGACCTATGTATGACACAGAATGGCGTCTAATTGTAAGGCTCCAGTTTTGGAATTTTGGGAATGTGGATTACTCCTTTATTAACATGACTCTCTTGTCCACTTTGACCGGAAATGGTAGCACCTGTTTAGGTAATATTAATGTTCATAAAGAACAGTTCAATTATTTATAATGACTTATTGTCGTTGTTGGTTATTTGAAATCATTCAGCTGGTGCAAATTGTTTATATTAGATATGAATACTTGATAAATAGAATAACTAATGTCAAATAACAATACGTGAATCCTTTTAAACAGTGTAAAAACAAATGATCAATATGAAATTATTTGTGTTAGATATCAATACTTGAATCATTATACCCTGTGCAAACAAATTAATTTTAAATAGAATTATTAGTTTTAGATGGCAATACTTGGAGCCATTTGGAATAATTAATGTAAACAATCATTCGAAGCATTTTACTGTGTGCAAGCAAATGTGCTGTGGTTCTTAAAAAATAGTGTTTCCTGAAAGCAATTCATTTTCAAATTATATATATATATATATATGTGTGTGTGTGTGTGTGTGTGTGTGTGTGTGTGAAGTGGATTAAAAAATTCATAAGTGTTGATATGTTATAAAAAAAACCCAAAGACAAACTGAAAGTTGTGCACTACTGCACTCCGTGTGCAATTTAAAAACAACACAGTTGAACGAGCAATGCAGTTTATATTTCCCATTTCATATAATGGGAAAGGTAATTTCCCTTATAAAACTGCCCTGCTCGTTCACCGGTACAGTTTTTAAATTGCACACGGCGTGCAGTAGTGAATACCTTTCAGTTTGACTTTGGGTTTCTCATAACATATCAACACTTATGAGTTTTTTAATTCACTTCACACACATACACGCACACACATACACACATATCACAAAGCAGCAGCTGTACGGCCACCTACCACACATCACGAAAACTATTAAAATTAGATGAACCAGACATGCAGGACACTACTAGAGATGTGGGGACGAGCTCATTAGTGATGTACTAATGTGGACCCACTCACATGGCCGAGCAAAGGTAGGGCGACTAGCTCGAACATATATGCAGTAGCTCTTTGTAAATACCGGATGTAACCCTGAGGACCTGCTGGAAGCAATGGACGATAGGGAAGGGTGGCTAGAGAGGGTCAGAGATATCCGTGCAGATCGCGTGACATGATGATGATGATGATGATTATATTTCCTAATTTCGAACTGGGCCATACCACTGCAGTAGCAACCAAAAACATTTGTTGAAGGAAATCTGCTAATTTGTCAAGGAACCAATTTATTCTCTGATAAAAATTGGTGCTACTATAAAAAAAAAAAAATGAACAGAAATATAAAAGCAGGATTGGTAACTTTGGCGGCAAGCGAAAGTGCTTCGGAAGTTAAAACACGCGAGGATATACTGGTATAAAAAGAATAGAACAAAACAGACTAGTCTGGTGATGTATCCTGAAGAGATAATTAAAAGAAGGGAGTCTTAAAAGATACTGTGAGACGGAAAAGCAATAAAAATAAAACAGATCTTTCCAAAATTAAGTTTGAAATTCTGCGAACAAGAAAGTGAGGAATGCACAAGGACAAACTAACAACCAGAAGCAAAGGGAACCAAGGAAGTTGTGTGTAAAATATGGGAAGAAACAATTCCTATAACAGAAAGCTAAATAAAAGAGAAACAATTGCAGGTATTGGAAGAAAGGCGCAAACGGAAAATACACATTAAATTGCTCTGAAAAAGAAACGGAAAATTACCAGCAATGATGTGTTATAAAATAGCCGAGGGATTTCGGTTCATGCCTTTGAGTTTAGTTAGGCTGAGAACCTTTTGGCTCAGCACATGGGGTAGTTAGGTACAACATTGAAGCAGGTATTAACGTTGGTGCGCGCGGGCGGATGGAGGTGTCACTCAGATGTCATAATAGTCCGAAACTAACCGAGGTGACAGGGTGCGGGTGACGTCACGCACCGGAAGCGCGCAGAGGTTTGTGTGAGAATTTGAAGAGAGAAAGATTCGGGTACTAGACGCCAAACGAGAAGGATCGACTTTTGGGGCCGCTCAAGTTGGGGGCCAAATGAATAAGACAGCATAGAAGATTGTGTCTCTCCTCCTTACGTCGAAACTTTTAACTCAAAGTTAATAAAAAGGTTTCGTACCTGAACAAGAAATCGTTACGTGTTTTCGAATTCCGAGATTCATATATTCTTTATATATTCTATGGTAATGAACATTATATGTCCATTTCGCACATAGCGTTAATTGTGAATATGGTAGAGATGTCACCCATGGATTATGGTTTAAAAATTCACGTCCATCCATGACAGATTGGTCTTCAAGTGAGCAGATGCTTTGAAGAAGCAAGAGTACTCGAATTGATGATTAAGAGGAAAACTACCCAAATCCAAAAAAGCCATAAAAAGAAATCATGGTCAGCAAGTATGGACCAATTATATGTCTATATACAATATGGAAAAACTTGACAGCACAGATCATGAAGGAGATCTATTATTCGTTTGGATGTTGTCGATTGTTTACCGAAAACCTCAAAGGATGCTACCAGGGAACTAGAGGAACAGGTTACCTCCTGTCCATTGATTAGGTCATCTTTAGTGGGAAGAAAGTGAGGCGGAAAATGTGGTCACGGCGTTCATTGGGTGCAAAAAGGCCTATGGTAATGTCCTGAAAGCAATAATAGTGTGTCTGAAAATATATGAAATATCCAACAATGTCAAAAATTGCATCAGGGGAGCCATGAAAACTGGACAGTGGAAAATCTAGTGAAAATCTAGTGAGATATCTTCCATGGAGACATTCACTCGGTACTCTTATTTGTAATAGGAATGATGCCACGCAAAGTACATATTTAGAAATTTCTCAGTGGGGGGAGGCTTTAAGTTTATAAAATCATAATAATAGATTAATCACCTTATGTATATCGACGAGCTTTTTGCAAGAATGAAAAAGAACTGGAGTCTGATACAAACAATAAGTAAATGCAGCCTTTGTATAGGAATGAAGATTGAATGTAGCAAGCAAGAGCAAAAAGAGTACCTGAATAGACATGAATGGGTGGGAAGATGATCCACAGGGATCTGCACAAGAAATTAAAATCTAACGATACTACCGATTGATTTATGCTCAAACCAGAATAAACTCTAAAGAATGAAAAGCATCAAATTCTGTGGAATGATGAGATAAAAACACATCCCTTTATCCCGACAAAAAGACTAAATCATGAATAAATATAACTTACCATATAGTAGATTTTGCCATCCCAGAAGACCAACGAGTAATATCAAAAAGAGAGACAAGTACTTAGACCTTGCAAGAGAACTAAGAAAGCTATGGAACATAGCAGTGATACCAATTGTATTTAAAGTGCCTTAAAACTTGGAAAAGTCATGGGAAGAGTTAGAAATCAAAGGAAGAATCGAGCCTTTCAAGACTACAGTATTGTTGAGATCGACCAGAATACTGAGAAGAGTTCTGGAGACCTAAGTTAACTTGCTGTCACTTATATTGCAGTGAAAAATCATCAGTTTCTGCTGGTTTGAAAACCTCTCAAGGAGTAAATCAATGGTAATTATAACATATAACATAGTAAATGTTACTTTGTAATAAAAAGAAAGAGTAACAGTAAAAAAAAAAAAAAAGAGTCAAGGAGACTATGGTAAATTAAAAATGTAATGGGGAAAGAGTAAATGCTACGTTCTCTGAATGAAAATTTTAAGATGACTTCCTCATGAATGAAAGAGTCAAGCAGACCACTTCATGAGTGAAAGAATGAAGGTGACTCTAGGGTAAAGTAAAGGGTAATGGTGACTCTCTGATAACTAAAAGAGTGAATGTGGCTTCCTCATAAATGAAAGAGTAAATATGTCTTCATGAATAAAAGAGTCAAGGAGACTCCTTCATGAATGAAAGAGTAAGGATAACTATGGTAAATTAAAGTGTAATCGTGATTCCCTGATAACTGAAAGAATGAACGTGTTTTTTTTATGAATGAAATACTAAAGACACGTTCCTCATGAATGAATCCCTGGTAAATTAAGACATACAGTTGAATGGAAAAGTGGTGAAAATGAGTCACCATAGTCGGTGACATTTTATATTCTAACTTTTACGAGTTGCCTTAATGCTGTCAGTTATCCTCTGAAGTACCCATCAATAATCCATGTTTATAAGATTAAGTCGAAAACCTTCAGGTAGTTTATTCATGACCTTGCAAGATTTTCTTTCTTCTTTTTATTTCTTTCAATGTGTTTTAATAGATGTAATACTCCTCGTACTTTAAAAGCATCCTTTCTGTTCTCACGGGCAGAAGTACTCAGCATTCACGACTGTAATAGTTTTCCCTCTTATCGATGCATTTAAGGTTTTTTTTCTACCATTTGTAGACATATTATAGGTCGATTGTTGTTTGGGGTAGTATGTATGTATGTGTGTGTCTTTGTGTGCGTGCGTGTGTTCATGCTTGTTTATGCGTGTGTGTGTTGTTGTTTTTATTTTTTGCATTTTATTTTTTCTTTCGAGTCACGATAGTTTTTTCGTTCAGTTCTACATGCGGGCATATTCATTATTATTATTTTACTGATTTGAGAATTTTTCACAACATCATTAACTGATGACTTCTAACTGGAGTTTAAGTGACTGTAAATCTCCTCAAATTTCCGTGATTCTTTTCACTATATAGGTCCATCATTGTTGTCGTTTGAGTGATTTCTACTCATTCTTTTATTTCAAACCCTCCAGTTCTTCTACCAATCATTTGATGACGGTACCAAACGCCCCAATTATAGTTTGTATCACCGTCACTTTCATGTTCCATAGGCTTTTTTTTTCATCTTTTTTCTAGCAAGGTCAAGGTTCTTACCTCCCTTTTTTCTTTCTTTTAATTTTACTTTGTGGGCTGCTGGAACAGCAAAATTATCTATTTGACAGGTTCTCTCTTTTATATTGACTAGCACAAGGTTTGGTCGTCTGGCCCAAATTAGGTAAGCTATTTGTATCTCAAAATCTAAGAAAAGTTTGTGTCTCTTTTTCTGTGACGGATTCTAGAGTTGTGCACATACCATTTGTTAATAAAGTCAAACTTAAACTTCTTGCACAATTCCCTGTGGATATACTTGCCAAGACATTCGCGTCTCATCTTATATTCATTTTTGCGCTAACTGACAGCATTCGATTGTTATGTGATTGATTGTTTTAATTCTGTAACCACATAACCTAAATAAGCTATTTTGTTACGATCATGTCAATTTTTGTTTTGACATGGTCCTTATGGCATTGTTTTGCCTGCTATAATAGGAACATTAGTTTATCTCTTAAAGCTTCCCTTTCTGTAGCCATATCCAAGTCTTTCGTGTCAGTTTTCGCTTGGTTGTCGCTTAAAATGTCTGTATAGTTGTTTTTCTTCTCACTTTTATTTTCTGGTAAATTTTGTTCTGTTGGTGCTTGTGTTGTCTGGTTTTAAGTCTGGTCCCTGTAATCCGTATTTCTCTACATTTCTGATGGTATCTTCGATTTATTATTATTATTATTATTATTATCAATAGTAGTAGTAGTAGTTGTACTAGTAGTAGTAGTAGTAGTAGTAATAGTAAACGAGACATATATCAATCATTTTTGACAGGGGATGCCCTGGTTGGGTTGGATATGCTGTTTTTTTTTTACAAATCAGCGTGAGCAAAAATGCAAGATTCGTAGAAAGAAATACAAATATTATTGTTTTAAAGATTTCCTAGGATATTTTTTCGTATTGTGTAGTTTTATATTTTTGTCAAAATTGTTGGTTTTCTTTTACATTCAATACATATTAGCGTAAATCTCTCATTTAAAGCACTGGCTATTATTTATATAGATATATTTTACTCATCGTTTTTACTTATTTTTCTTCTGTAATTTCTAGACTTGATTTTATTTTTGTTTGTTAGACTTATAGATATTTGCGAGATGATCTTTTTTTATGAAAAGCAAATATTATTTACCTTTTCCTACCAATCTTTCCACCCATCTGCCTTTATCTACGGGAAGAATCCTAATTTATATTATAAATTACTTTAAAAAATATATTTAAAATAAAAAAGAAACTGCTTTTGAGTAAGACACCTTCTGCCTTTTCGCATAAGGTAGATATATTGCCGGCAGTTCGCAGCAAGTTGTGGCCTTCATATTCATCCACAAGACTCGATACCAAAATTCAGGAAATAAATATATAAATTTAAAAAACAAACGGAATAAAAATGGTTTAAAAACCCAGTTTTTTCCCCCATTTGAATGGATATTTCGAGCCATTAAAGCAGAAATCATGGCTTCGTCAAATCTTTTATTGCTTCTTGTCCTCATGTTTTATTCATAGAACAAAATTCGTAAAATATGTAGCCATAATGGGAAGAAGCAACGCGCATGCGTTTGATGGTGTATGCATGATAATACATGCTGGAATGGAGAGAGAATGTCTGCACATGGGTCTCTATGTAGAAAATACACGTGTAAACACAGCCAGAAGCAATATAATAAAAACAACCTAACGTATAAATACATACTCACTATATATATATATATATATATATATATATATATCCAATAGTTTCACGTAAGGTACACATATAAGCATACATTAAAAAACATACAGTGTGAGTGAAAAGATGTTTGGGGAGTTATTTAGAAAATATATATACTAGCATAGTACTTGTTTTGAATATGGCCTAATTTAACAGACCTATTATCTTATCTCAATTCTCTCTCTCTCTCCTTCTTTCTCACCTCTACACACACACACACACACACACACACATATCAAAAAACACACTTATGCACACACGCTCTGTCTCTCTCTCTGTCTCCGTCTCTCTCTCTCTCTCTCTCTCTCTCTCTCTCTCTCTGTGTGTTTGTCTTTTTTTCTTATTTTTCCTCTCTCATTATTATTTTCTATATTTCAATATTCTCCCCTCTGTGTTACTTCATGTTCTTGTTCTATTAATCATTTTAAAATTTCACCTTTCTTCTAATTTTTTCTTTTGATACATTTGGTATAACCATCACTCGCATGAGAACTAAAAAAAAAACTACGAAACAAGTTGGTTACGGTGATGCAATTTGTTGCTGGTGCTTTTGGACCAGTCCCTAAAGTATTAAAAATGGGTTTTGAACACTTGGAGATCGGAGGAAGAATCAAGATTATCCAGATTACAGAATTGGAAGGAATCCTATAAACCAAAAGAGACTTGCTGGCTTGCAGACTAACTCTTGTGGGAAGAACACATGGAGAATAATGATAATAATAAAGACCATTCACATAACATTAATGCACAGAGTGGCTAGAATACGGAAGAATCCACGTGTGGCACGATAGTGAATATTTACACACACACACACACACACACACACACACATATATATATATATATATAGATGTGTATGTGATGTCTCTGTGTATTGTGAGAGGCCGCCGGAAATATCTACGACATATTAGAAACAGCACTGGAGTGTCTAGAAGACCTTACTTTGTCTATTTGGTGCGAAGACCATACAAAGATCTGTTCCAGCGTTAACCTACAAAACCGAAAGAAAAGACGAAGGATTTGGGAAGTCAGGAGTGAGACTACGGAGTAGAGTATCAGACAATTCGGGAGCGGGGCTGGTCAGTCGGCTGTAAGACGTGGGTCTAAAGCAGTCGACAGGCTGTATGGTGTCAGAAACTGAACGTCAACACCATGAGACGAACGGCCAAACCAACAAACTGGCCGTGTGTGTTGTTCCATAGAGAAGAGACGAGGAAACTTGATGTTACTTAGTTTTCTGTGAAAACCACTTGTTCATAATGATTTGAAAACAACCGTGCACCTGTCCTAGAAAATGCCACGCATAAACTCCTATGGAACTTTAACATAAAAACGGATCACCTAATCCCGACCAGAGGTCCGTATTTGATAATAATTAACAAAAAAAAAGAGAACTTGCAAAATAGTCGACTTTGCTGTCCCGGCTGACCACAGAATAAAATTGAAAGAATGTGAAAAGATTGCTTGCTAGGGAATTGAAAAAACTGTGGAACATGCAGGTGACAATTATACTAATTGTAATTGGTGCGTTTGGAACAGTAACTAAAAGATTGCTAAAGGGACTAGAGGACTTGGAAGTTGGTAGACGAGTGGAGACCATCCAACAAACAGCATTGTTGAGAACGGCCAGAATACTAAGAAAAGTCCTGGAGACTTGAGGAGACTTCCTGTCACTCAGACCCCAGTGAAAAACCATCGGCTAACACTGATGTGAAAAGCTCTAATGAGTGAATAACAATAATAGATTGAAAATTTGCCATATGAACAAATGGAATATGCACAACCAGGAATCTGTACTGGAGATAGAAACGCACAAACTCCTTTAGGATTATAATATCAAACGGATCTCAGCCAGACGACCAGATTAAATTATAGTAAATAAAAGAGAACTTACCGAATTACGGACTTTGCAGACCCGGCTGACTTCAGAGTAAAACTAATAGAAAGCGAAAAGAAATATAAGTAAATGGACCCTGAACAAGAATTGAAAAAAATGTGGAAAATAAAATTGACGGTGATACCAATTGAAACAGTTGCTCTTGGTACAGTCACCAATATTGGTATAAAGACTGGAGGACTTTGAAACAAGAGGACAAGTATAGACTATCCAAACTACAGCATTTTTGAGATTAGGCAGAATACTGAGAAGACTACTAGAAACTTGAGTAGACTTCCAGTAATTCAAACTCTAATAAGAAACCATGGGATACGCTGGCGTGAAAAACTCGAAAAGGAGTATATAATAACTATAATAATATGGAAGAATATAGATAGTTCCATGAAAAACTTTACTAACTTTTTAACTTTATAAAAACAAATCGAAATTACGCCCTTCAGAAGAGAGTGACAGAATAGAATGGCCCGAAAGAAGGAACAAAATCTTTGATATATGATCTGTGATAATTTTCGTCAGACAAAAATGGTCCGCCAATATTGTGTTAAATTTATCTTGACTACACTGTCGAAATGAATTGCATGCTTCAGGGTTTTTTTTGGGGGTGGGGTGTTTTCTTTTAAATTTTGTACTGGTAGTCTTTGAATAAAAAAGGTAGTTACTGTGAATTTTGTACATTCTTAAAAAGCAGTGTCAAAATTACCACACAGGAATACCTGCAAAAAGCTCAAAAAACAATGTAAAAATATCAGTTATCCGGTCGAGTGAAAATGGAAAAAGTAACTCTATACTTCAAGAAAGTTAATATCTAAAAAAATTACCCGAATTTATTCTTGACGCGTTTAAGATTTCCTTTACTTTTAATGTACTTATTCACATCAGTAGGAGAGTAGATAATAAGCAACTACTGGGTCTGTTATTGCCACAATATATTGCCCATGAAAAAATGAGAAATCGAAACATGATTTAACGTGGGACCCAGACATGTTTGGGTGTCATTATCGGCAGGTGCTCCCTTCATAACCAACATGAGGGACCTTGTCGGAATCCGGTGAATATTGGCTGTTTTTTTTTTTTTTTTTTTTTCAGGTACACAAATGACGAACTAAGCAACCACTCAAATCAGATAAATCAATTCTGAAAATGAACATGGGAAGACGACAATTAACTGTTAAAGTAAAAGCAACTCTATCCAAAGATGGTATAGGATAAGAATGATTGAAATCTGGGAAGAATGCGCTACATTTAAGAAAACTAGCCAAAGACGCGCTGACCAAGATATTATAAACAAAGGTCTGTTGTCTGACCTTGAAATATTAGAAATATGCCAACAGATAAAATAAGGAAACATACCACGAAGACCCTAATACAGTAACCAAGACGCGAAATGCTGAAAAAGAAGACACATCGAACCGAATTGAAACATAAACCCCACAGAAGAAATACAAACACAAGAAGAAAAAAATGAATATAGAGATTATAAAGAGAATCATGTCTGAATAAAAGACCACATGACCAACTCTTAGAAAACAAGATTGGAAAACAGTCAATAGTAGAAATTGAAAAAAATGAAATTTTTGACAAATATCTCAATGAACAATATCACAGATTTGAACAAACTATATCGGAGCGAAATTAGTCTGTTATAAAATCAGTGTTCCTTTAAAGAACCTAAGCAGAAATAAAAACGTGGATGGGAAATTAGGCTGGTAACACAAATAAAACATCTACGACAATCAAAAAATAGTTAAGTCATGAGGAAAAAGCAGGAATATCTTTAGACCAAAAGAGAAAAAACAACTCAACAATTAAAGCAAACAATACAATTCGAGAAGTTAAACAAAAGAAGAGAAACACCAAAAATATCATGACAGGATCAAAGAATACAGATAAAATAGGACATTCTTAAACAATGAAGGAAAATTTTACCAGCAAATAGGGGGAGAATGCATGAAGATATACCAACTGCTGAATGTAAAAGAAAACAAAACAATAATGGAGAAAAATATGAGGATGGAGAGAACATAATAGAAAAGCCGAATGGTTAAACAACATGGAATAGAATTACAAGAATAGAAGGTGTATCTAAAGCAAAAATACTCATGGATTCACTCAGACCAACACTCAAAAGGTATTTGAAAACGTCGGGCCACGATGGCATATGTTTATTCTAGTTTAAAATAATCACTTCCATCCACAACAGTCCGGCTATCGAAATGAATCGATGCTTCGAAAAAAACAGATGTACTCGAATGGATGAGAAAAGAAAAGACCACATTAATATACAAAGGCGCCCAAAATGAATCGCCCCTAATAATTATAAATTCATAACGTGCTAACGATGATATGGAAAATTCTAGCAAAACAAACGAGAGAGGACACTTACCATTCGCTGTTAAGCCGTAGATTTTTTCCCGGTAGAAATGAAAAAATTCCACAAGGGAATATGAGGATCAGAAAACCCACTATATATTGATCAACAAATCCTCAAAGCGAGCTAAACTAGACAAAGATATTTCCATGTTGTGGAAGGACTGCAAAAGGCATACGATATGATCCCGCAAAACTATCTCACAATGTAAAATATATTGGACAAATTCAACAAATTTATCGCAGAAACCATGAAAAATTTGAGAGTGGAATCAACAACAGAAGGAAAAAGTTTACATGAGGTGAAGATCCCTTGAGGTATGTTCCAGAGAGATGCATTATCAACATTACAATTTGCAATAAGATGAATACTGTCAGCAAATACTTAGAAAATGGACAGGCGACTACAAACTTACGAAATCGCAAAAACAGATCAATCACCTAATGAACAAACTGTATGTCAAAGATTAAATAAATGGCAACCCGTATACATACAGGGATAATAGACAGTTAGGACATGGGGATGGTGCTTTGCATGGAAAAATCTGACATGCTAGTCACAAGAAGTGGAAAACAACATATGACGGAAGGAATAGAACTTCCACATCAAGAAAAAATCAAAACCCCTGGGAAAAGTAAATTTACAAGTACTTGGAAATATTGACAGCGGACACCATCAAACAAGTGGAGATGAAGGAATAAATGTAAAAATAAAATTTCAGGAGAACAAGAAAAGTACTCGAAACCAAACTATAGAGCAGAAATTTCATAAAAGGGAAAATGCATGGGATGTTCCCTTCTAAGATTTTAAGGATTATTCTTAAAGTGTATGAAGGAAGAAATTCAACAAATCAACCAGATAAAAAGAAAATTAATGACGATGTATAAGGCCTTACTATGTAGATATGACATTGACAGACTATCAGTGTCAAGAAACAAGGAAGAAGATAATGCGCCAGCATTGAAGAGGACGTCAATCCATCGATACGACAACATAGAAAAGAGCAAAGATAGACGAATTACAGCGACAAAAAACAACACGAAAAACATATGGATAGACAGATCAACAATAAGTAGAAAACAAAAACTGAGAAGAAAAACAATTGTATTGATAGTTCAAGCAACAGTCTCGTGAAACTGCATACGAGAAGACTTGGGCAGGTCGAAGAAAGGGAAACCTTCAAGAAGAGAAACTGAATCTTTTCTAATAGTAGCACAAAACAATGCGAAAATGATTACATATGTTAAAACAAAAATAGATAAGACAGAACAAAATTTGCAAATTAGCGGAAAAAAGTCTAAATACTAGACACGACTTAGTGAGGAAAAGTGACCGACTGGGAATCGTGCAAGAAATTGAAATTTGACTATATGAACAAGTGGTATATGCATAAACCAGGATCTTCCTGGAGCATGAGACACAAAAATCTCTGGATATTTATCACCTAATCTCGGCCAAATGACCAGACCTAGTGATAATCAAAATAAAAAGATAAACCGCCGAATAGTCGACTTTGCCGTCCAAGTTGACCATGGCGTATTAAAGGAAAGTGAAAAAAAAAAGATATGTTCCAAGATCTTGCTAGAGAACTAAAAAAATTGGAACATGATGACGATGATACCAATTGTAATTGGTATTATTATATATGTCATTTTTATATTATTATTATTTTTGTTCACTCATTAGAGTTTTTCACATCAGCGATAGCCGATGGTTTTTCACTGAAGTCTGAGTGACAGCAAGTCTCCTCAAGTCTCCAGGACTCTTCTAAGTATTCTGGCAGTTCTTAACAATGCTGTCTCTTGGATGGTCTCCACTCGTCCGCCAACTTCCAAGTCCTCTTATTATTATTATTATTATTATTATTATTATTATTATTATTATTATACTTGCGATTTTTCCACCAGCGTTGGCTAGTGTTCTCTCAATATTTGATTATGTAATTAAGAAAATAGTTGAACTTGTCTAGAATATTTTGCTTTTAAAGTGAACCATCGAGAAAAGGAAAGAAAGTGAAAAGATAGACTTATCGTTTGGCCTGGTTAAAAATTGCTAAGACTGTCGTTCTGGCCAAGATTGCGGGATCCGTTTGAATCTCATAATCCTTGATAATTTAATGCATCTCATTTTGGGGGACTGATTATTATTTGTGTATGTACCATTTAGGTGTCTGGCAAAATTTCAATTTCCTGCAAAATTCCCGGTGGATAACATTTATTATTTACTTACTCATCTATTTATCGGTAGAATAATTTTTGGTTTTAATTTTTCATTGCTTTTTATTTGCTATTTAACCAGATTATCAACACACAATAATACGGGACAGCGTCCTAGATCAAAAGTAATTCTAAAAGAAAAAAAATCTAGGTTTGATTTGAATTTCCATCCCTTTGGATTTAAAAATATTTCTTAAACACACCACCTCAGCAATAAGAATTTTCATTCGATGTTTACTCGAATTTTATTATCTTCGGTGCAGGTGATCTGGGAGACAAGGAGCTTCGTTTTCTAATGGCCAATCGTAGAATGATGGGTAATATTTACTGAGCTAAGCTGAGGTTTGGTTTGGTTTAGTTTGGTTTTATGGCCTATCAATCTATGTTGTTCATTTAATGCTAAATCCTGTTAATAAATACAATTTAAATATATATCATTTGTAAATAGAATGTGTTGATAACATTTTAACGACCCTAAATAGAGGTTTTGTAAAGATTTCATCATCATCATCGTGTCGTGCCACGAGCACGAATATCTTTGACCCTCTTTCACCACTTCTCCGTATCGTTCATCGCCTCTGACAGGTCTTCAGGGCTACATCCCGTATCCTCACATAGCTGCTGTATGTATGTTCGAGCTGGTCGTCGTGCCCTTGGTCGGCCATATGTTGGGGTCCATAGGACTACATCACTTATGAGCTCGTCCCTGCTACTCCAGCAGTGTCCTGCATGTCTGGTTCGTCTAATTTGGATAGTTTTCGTGTTGGGTGCCAGGTGGCCGTATAGTTGGTGCTTTGTGGGGGTGTTGCTGCCAGGACTTATTCAATATTGCTCGCAAAATTCTTGTGTAATTGCCGGCCGTTTTGTTAGCGTCCAAGTGGTGCATCCATAAAGCAGTATCGACATGACCGCTGCTTGGAAGAAACTGCGTTTCATTTTATCGGTCAGGTCTATTTCCATATGATTGATAGCCTATCGATAGTTGTCCATGCCTTCGTTAGCCACGTTTCAATGTCTTTTTCGGTTAATGAGACACTGTTTCGGCTTGGTTGGGTGTATTTGCCAGTATCGCTATGTTATCGGCGTAGTCGGCGTCGGTAATTGTTTTTGCAGGGTACCTTCTGCTTCTTTTCTTTGTCAGCTCGGAGCCGTTTTCTCAGATTTTATCGATCTATGTTCTAAGCACGTAGTCTAGACAGATGATAAAGAGGTATGGGGCTAGCGTGTCCCCTTTTAGTACTCCTGCTACAATGTCGAAGTATTCAGTGTCTCCATCCGGTGAACGTACTTTCACTTTGGTGTTTCTATACAGAATCATTATTGCTGCAACGGTTTCTTTTGGTAGACCGTATGATAGTAGGATTTGTTCCATCTTCCCTCTGTGAATGGAATCGAAGGTCTTGGTAAATTCGACAAATAGTAATGTCGCCTGTAGGTATTTTGCCCGTACTCCTTCAAGGATTCTACGGATGGTCAATATTTGTGAGGTCGTGGATCTTCGGAAGCCATTTTGGTTTTTCGTAAGGATGTTGTCTATTTTGGGTTTTATGCAGTTTCGTAGTAGGGCATTGTAAATTTTGGCTACTATGGATGTGAGGGTTATACTACGGTAGTTCTTGGCTAATCCGAGGTCGCCTTTTTTAGGGAAGGGGAGGATGCATCCCTTTATCCACCTGTCTATCGGATTTTGATTATAGACTGCGTTGCAGTGTCGGAGCAGTATGTCGTCGAATTGTCGGGTCTTCCATACTTCTAGAGGAATCTTGTCAAGCCCTGCAGCTTTCCTATTTTTATTTTTTTAAAGAATCAAGTCGAGTTGTTATTGCCTGAACGGTCCTAGTTTAATATCCAATTGCTTACTAATAATTCTGGTGGTTGGTTCATGCGTAACATTTGGTGGGTTTCCAAGTAGATGTTCGAAATGCTGTCTTCACAGTTTTATTCTTTCTTGTTGATTTGAAGCTTTCAATTTTGCTATGGTTGTGTTCTTCCTTCTACTCACTTCGTTTATTGTTTGCCAGGCTATCCTAAATTGCCTCTCTTCTACTGAGTCTCTAATTTCATCTATTTGATTTTGTATGTATTCTGTCTATTCTTTTATATGAATGCCTGTTAATTGACATTGTGACATTTTTCGTTTTATGGCATTTATGTTTGTTGCGTTCTTCCTATAGCTTTTGGGGGCAGTTTTCACGTGTGCACGTTTTTCTCTAACTGCTAACGTTTCCCATGGGACTCTATATTTAGTTCTAGGTTTTGATGGAATACACTTCGCTGTCGCCTCTAGGTGCGCGTTGAGGATATTCTCATATTCGTCATTTGGGGTGCCTTTTTCTGACTTCTTTTCTAGTGTTTCGAATCTGTTTCTCAGTTCTAGTACATATTTATCTCTAATATCTATGTTGTTAAGAAGGGCCCAGTCATAGTGTTTGGTGGCTGCAGTTCGTGTGGCGTTTTTTCGTAGGCTTAGTCGTATTTTAGCGGTGACTATTCGGTAATCGGACGACACACCCTCGAAAGAGGAATATGCCTTGCAATTCAAATGATTTCAATTATTACTATCAAATAAAAATAATTCTGTTTACTATTAATCATTTGTTTGCACACAGTTAGGTGGTTACAAGTAGTATTATTTAACATCAATTCAACTCAACGCCATTCGTTCCTATACAATCAGTCAAATATTTGCAAATATTGTTAAGTAATACAAATAATTCAATTTAAGAACACATTTAAAGTCTTACATGTATTGCTATTTCATATTAGTGATTCTTTTCAACATTACTCATGCAGAGATGCAGTTGCAATTTTCTTTTGCCCCAGCAAACCAGGCTGATAAGGTGAGCTTAGTTTGTCACAGGGCTGTATGTATTTAAAAAAAGTGAGAGTCTATCTCAGTAAAAATTGTCTTTTTGCATAATTCACTATTATGCACGGAATACTTGCAATTAAGAATGACGTTTTCGCTATTTCAAAAGGGAAGGTGCATCTCTAAATTTTGTCAGTGATTTATTTCAATGGATACATTTTCCAAACAAAGTGAGGCCTCTAAAATCTTCTTTACAAATATTCAAAATATGATGTTGGCAACTTTTTCATCAACATTATTTATATCAGAGAATGCCTATTAGTGAAACTTGCATACATTCTACTGTAAATGCCGTTATCATTTTTTCTTTTACAAAAGTTACCCGCTTCATGGAACACAAATGCTACGTCTATAATGTCGTGAGAATGTGCATTTATGCAGAAGTAAATTTTATTATATCA
>OY757912.1:92372537-92395037 GCA_963585895.1 Sepioteuthis lessoniana
TTCGGATCAGCACATGGTTTAGTACGGTGAAAACTTGAGCGCAGGTGTAAACGCGCGAGCGGGGAGGATGTGTCGTTCATAGATGTCAAAATAAAAATCCCTAGACCAGGGGATGTGAATGACGTCATGCACCGGAAGAGTATACGGAGGATTTTGGGAGATTTGAAAAAAGTCAGTTAGTTGAGAACTAGACTCCGAACAGGAATGGTCGACTTTCGAGGCTCGCTGAGGCCAGACGAATTTGTGCGCTACGAGCGCTACACGTGTTGAGGTGGGGGCAGATGGAAAAGCCAGCATAGAAAGATTGTGCATCTCTCTTCCTTATGTCGAAAAACCTAAGGTAATAAAAAGTTTCGTACCTGAATGAAGAAATCATAAGTGTTTTCGTCTTTGGGGATTCCTATGTTCTATGTATATATGTTATGAACATCCTATGTACATTTCACATATTCATGTGTGGTTATGTTACAGTCCGGTTTACTAGGCCATCTTAAAGTCTGGATCTATCCACAAGTTCAACCAAAAATTTGATGGCCATTAACCATTTACGAATTCACATCCTTTATTATAGAATAAATAGAGAAAAAGGATTAACTCAAAATTGCATATATGGCTATGTTTGGCAAAATGACTTAGAATCGTAGCCATTTACAGCAATTCCAACGCGTTGCAGCTACGTTTTAAAAGCCTAATAGAAGAATACAAAGGCACAAAAGTCAGAACAACAATACAGTTCAAGTTCTCAAACATTCTAAAATTTCTGGAGCAGGCACCGAAGTCTATACGGGAAATTTATGGAAACCAGGAAATGAATTTGAAATTGCTGAAGAACGTCTTTGAGAAAAAGCAATCCTTGAGGTCGTAACTACTACCCGTGCGGGCCTGGTTTTTTTCGCCATTAGGTGACAAGGCAGCAGGAAAAGAGAGTCATCGGTTATAACAAGGCAAAATGCGCAAAGGCGAAGAAGAAAACAGTATGGGTAAAATGGTAGGGTTCAGGCAACTAGGTGCCTGAACTAGATGGTGTATATGTTCCGACTTATGGCTTAGTGAAGAAGCCATGAAATTTCTAATACACCCCAGTCTTGCGAATCTTCACTTATGGAAGAAAACGACATCCCCCTCGTTTCATTTATTGGTATTGGATTGTTAAAACACATTTTAAGTAGGTGCCAAACTGAGTTAGATTTGGTGGATTTAGACATTTTAGCCATCGTACAAATATGCCAAATCATGGCAAAAACTCGAAAGACTCTGTCAGGGCTGGTGTAAAATCTGAAAATCTGGTGTAAAATCTGAAAATCTGGTGTAAAATCTGAAAATCTGGTGTAAAATCTGAACAAAAGAAAAGCCTACTCCTAACGGCAATCAAGGACTGATTTAGGGACAAGATTAAAATTCCATGTCCTCTTCGCCCAGTCATCATTACGCCAAGATATAGTGATATTCTCAAAAAAAAAATGTGGGAATTTACAGTTCCATGGGGGGAATACGGAGAAGAGTCACGTGAACGGAAGAAGATTTTATATGATGAACTCCTGAAGACATGCAAAAATAATGGAGGGAAAGCAAGTTGAAGGCCAACAGAGGTTGGCTCCAAGGAGTTAATTCCAAGGTTGCTATATAAGGCCCTCTTCGATGTTGGTTTAAAACAAAACGAAAGTCAGTAAAACCATAATTAACTCAGCGGAGAGAACGAACAAATGGCTTTAAATTAAAAGAGGTCGCTCATGGGCAACCAAACAACACCCAATGTATTAGATTTTTCTTTTATTTTTCTTCGGAGCTAATGAATAAGAGACATTTACATGGTTTTTAAAGCATTTTTTGCAAATACTTACAAACGTTGTTTATATATTTAACATTTTAAAAGCCGATTTACAGATTTTATCGTTAAGTTATAACAGTTACTCGAGAAATCGTTTTTTTTTTTTCAAATACTGCTGGTATTATATTTTACAAGCGAAAATGTTAATTTCAAAACTTGTTATAATAATTGATCGGGCAATCGGAATTTAATTTTATATATGGGTGTTTGTGTGTGTATGTGAATGTGTGTGTGTGTATGTTGATGTTTATATATACATGTGTGTGTATGTATGCATTTTTTAATGGCTTACAGGAAGAGGAATATACGATTTTTCGAGTTTTTGTCTTTCCTTTAATCAGTTTTCGATGGTGGTTTTCGAGTTTATTTCTTTTAGGACTGTTATAATAAGATTTAATTAAAAAGTTTTTAAGCGTTGTTTAGAAAATAATCATATACGTTATATATATTTTATACTTTGCAGGTTTTATCGTAAACTAGTTATTATAGTTACTAGGGCTATAAGAATTGTTTTCCGTATTTTATATGTGAGTGTAAGTATGTCTATGTGTGTGTGTGTGTGTGTGTGTGTGTATTTGTGTCTGTGTGTGTGTCTGTGTCTGTGTGGCTATGTCTGTGTGTCCCGTATGTCTCTGTATGTGTTTGTGTATGTATTGAGCTAATTCCTTAGGCTACTGAAGACTTTTAAACTACAGCCCAGTCGGATTGATTGTAGATTATGAAGACCACACCACTGCAGAAGGGCAAGACTCACCCCACTCCTACGAGTGTCCTGGTGTAGCATTAAAATTCATCTGATGATGAGACTCCAGGTTTCCCGTTTAAGAGAATGTGAAGTAACCTTTCTTTGTCTTTTCTTCAAGTTACCCTCAGACCAGGATTATTATTATTAACCGTTAATGTAAAATATACAGCTGTGTTCAAAGTATGTACATTACATATGAATATTTAAGAATAGAATTAATAATATTAGATAAAAACAACTGAAAACATTCAACAGTTTGCAAACAAATTATTGATATTAAATACATTTATTAGTGTTTCATATGAATACTTGCATCCATTTGACTGTCTTTAAACAAATAAAAGTAAAGTTGCTGACTGAAGTCTGAGTGACCGGAAGGCTCCCCTTTGATTGGCTACTACAATAAGGTGTCACGGAGGGAGCTACTCCATCCTCTAGATTGCTCCACCTTACCCTTGATCCGTACCTTATAATGCCGAGCGTTAAGCAAGGTGGCATCAAGTAACATTTTTAGAGACTTTAGTATAACTCGACCTTGGATTGAATACCGGTCTCACAGACCATTGTCAAATCAAATATATATATATATATATATATATATATATATATATATATATATGTGTGTGTGTGTGTGTGTGTGTGTGTGTGTGTGTGTGTAAAGGGATTGGCATTAAATAACACTCGAAAGTCAATATGCCATGAAACACAAACAGACCAAATAAACGACTTTAGACAGGGTTATTTCTAATCGTTTCAGGAATATCAGTTTCGTACTCAATAGCTTCTCAGGTATTCGGTATAGTTCCAATTTGACCATAATAAGCAGACACTAAATATTCTTCAGTATCTGAACAAAATATCTGAATATGTTCACCCATTTTTTTTAAATCTGTGAAATTTTCGAACTATTTATCCTGGAAATTCATCGTATCTTCTTTTTTACTTGTCTTTTTACTAAAGATAATTTAATATAATCTTATGAAATTTTAAATTGTAGGTTTACTCTTTATATTTCATATTTTCTTTGGACATTTGTGTAAATCATTTTTGTATTTTTTTCAGTATTATTAAGACAGTACATTTCAATTTAACATAGCCATTAGCTTAATGAGTAGAGTTGTAGGTCCAGCAGACCGGTGTTCAATCCGAAAGCGAGTCATACCATAGACTAAAAAAATAGAAGTTGATGCCAAATTGCTTAACACTCAGCTTTATAAGGTACGGATCAAGGACAAATTGGAGAAATCTAGGGAATGGAGTAGCAACCTCCTCTTTACCTTTGTATGGTAGCTATCGAAAAGGGAGCTTTCCTGTAACCCTCTACTAAAATCAACTTCTATTTCAATTTTACATATGACTGTTTTTATTTTAATATTTAATAATGTTACTTTTAATTTATTTAATTTAACTATTTATAATATTGACGTTATAAAAATGTGAAAATATGTTCAATACGAGTGAAGATTGAATTTACCATGACAGAAATTAATAGTGTATGGAACATGAAGTTCTATGAAACAGTCATCTTATCGTGAAACCCGTTTATATTAGGGTTTGTTCTCCATTAGTCTAAGTAATTATCGGGCTTATCTTGATATAAAATGAAATAAACTATGACACTGCTTTTAATGTCCTCAAATCTTAAACTGAAGATGAAGTTTCAATTTTAGTAGTAAGACAACCAATGTATAGAGACTATTGAGAGTGTTCCACTAAAAAAAAATCCTGAGTTTTGCCCAAAAGTGATGCTCAAAAAATCATCGAGTGAGTTTTTTTTAAAATGTAGTGAGATTTAATACTCACTCACATGAACATCTCAACGTCTAGACAATATTTTCAGACATTTTACATCGTCACTCTCTTAAAAGAATTTTTTTTTTTTATTTTCCCAACAATATATTAAATAGTACCTCCACTGTGATTCTACAAGGAGGTCTTTGGTATTTAATAATCAACTAAAACCCTGATCGCATTAAATAAAGAAATTGAACTAATTTTTTTTGAATTTTAACAGTAAAATGATGAAAATTTCATAAAATCTCTATCTGCATTCCAAATAATTACACAAGTAATTACATTATAGCAACAGAAGTCCTTATTGTGTAGCGGCTAACATGCTGAACTGTGACATCATAGTAAACGTGTTCGAAATCCAGTCGCGCTCTTGGGTTCACTTTCGGACAAAACCCTTTATGAAAGGCATGAACTCCTTTACTCCCCACCATTAAATCGCACGTCAACTAACCTTCCACAAGGATTAAAGTTGTTCAGCTATTAATCATAGAAACCATCTGTGTAAAATTACTAAGGAAATATCATAATTATTTCTTAAATAATGAACTCCTTTATACCCCACCCCCATTTATCGATTAAATATTACCACTTCTGTCTTTCTGCAAGGTTTGTTATATAATTAGGGTGATGATTAATTATATTGATTATTATATTGATAAGTTATTATGTTAACCATTTCGTTATTTAGTTTGGTGTTGTGTTCACTGTTCAGAAGTCTTAGTTTAATTATACTCGGTGCCGATGCGTACGCGCGAATTGATGGAACTGACACCTGTCATCTCGCACCGGAAACTCAAATGTAAATAAAATACATTTGCGTCGGGTCATAGAGTTTAATTGAGGTGAGATAAAAATATAATGAAAGTGGGAAGGCGTGGGTGATGATAATATGATGCAATATATTTTAGAAAATATGAACTACAGTAAATTTTGAATCTGAGCAGTCGAGTTTTAAAATCCAAAGGGAGAAGTTGATTTTTGGTTGGGGTGTGGGACAGACGGGCTGCTGGGGATGGCTGCAATGGAGATATGTTAATAAAACCTTATTAGATTTTCTTCTCTCTCCTCGTGTTTGCGGCGGAGTGCTATGAAATGTAGATCGTCTGAACAAAAAGTTTTTTGTATTCGGAAAAACAGTCACCTATTATTTCTTAATTTTAATATTCAACATAGTTCGTTGTATTACAGGATGACTTTGGTAGTAAATAACCGGACATTGGTCTAGCGGTTAGAGTGTTCGCCAATGGCCCGGGAGACCTGGGTTCGATCCCTGGTCGGGTCATACCAAAGACTCAAAAAATGGTACTTGATGCCTCCTTGATTAACACGCAGCATTATGAGTTACGGATCAAGGGTAAAGTGGAGCAATCCAGGGAAAGGAGTAGCGCCCTCCCCTACACATTGGTGTAGTAAGCTATCGAAAAGGGAGCCTTCGGGTCAACCTCGACTATGGTCGCCAACTTTACTTACTTTTGGTAGTAAATAAACCATAAAAAGTTGTTCTGCTATTAAGCATAGAAACCCTCTGAGTAAAATCTTTAAGAAAATGTCCTAATTATTTGCCAAATAGAAACTCCCTTATACTCCAACATTTATCGGTTGAATAGAACCACAACTGTTTTTGTAATATAATTTGACATTAAATAACTCCTCTAGATTGATACGTAGAGAAAGAGGCCAAACCAAAACGAAGTAATGTTGTTCTTTCAATCTGTGGTTTTCTGGAACAGCAGAACCGATAAGCTGTTAATTATCTTATTTTTGCTTACATTTACATACAGAGAATTAAGTAAATTTTAAAGTTCCAGAAAAAAGAAACTAATTTGTTTTCTCAAGGTAAGTTTATGCTGTGTATTTGTACCATGTGCATGAATAGTTAAATCTATACCATTTGTGCAGTTACCAATGACTCATCGCTACTACCCAATCGTGATGTACTGAATCCATTTTTTTTTTTTAGTTTATTAGGTACATTGAGTTTGTTTATATTTTTTTCATTCTCCGTATTCTTCATATGATCAGTGACAGCGACGAATAGTTTATTGCTCTTCTCATCGTCATTTTCAAGCATCTAATTTTTTTATGGCAACGCACAACGACTTCTAATAGAATTGAAAAAAAAAATTAAGATTTCTGTCTCAATTTCAGGGCAGTTGAGGTCCCTGCAAACGTGAGAGGTTTAGGATTAATCAGAAATCTGGGTAAGGCTTAGAACATTTTCAACGACTCTTTTGTATATATATATGTATATATAGAGGCACTATTTTCCACTTTTTTTCATAAAGCAGTATTTATAAACAGCAAATTAAAATATAGCAACCCCATTCCAAAATACCTATAGCACACAATCGCCAAATTTTCTTCCCTCTAGAAAAATTCTTATCTTCTGCAAATTCTTCTCCAACTGCTTCTAACTCATCATACAAATATAAATGACTCGACAATATGTTTGCTATTTCATTATTCACTCCGCCGAAGATATTGGGAAACATACATCATATTTTAATTATCTGTATTATCCTCCGTTCGATAAATAAATAAAAAATTGTTATGCATTTCTGAAGATATGCTTTTAAGGGAATTTTTGTGTATTTGTGCCTTTCAACGGCATTCAAGTAGTGTTTTTTCCAACCATGGATGAATCATCCACTATTCTCATGATAAACTCAAACCTACAATAGCATCAATCACAATAATGACAATATAAATAAAATAATCCCTCTTAAGTCTGTGAAAATATTGCTATCATAATATTAAAATTAATCATCAGCACATAATTCCCTCCCCCCTCTCTCTCTCTCTCTCTCTCTCTCTTCGCCATCTGTCGCTCTCATCCATCGCTTTGTAAAGGCTTCTTGACCTCATACAGTGTCCGTACAGAGCTGATATATATATATATAAGTCTGCCGGTCGGTCAACACTGTTGCGCCCATATGCAGGAGTTACTTGTGAATTCGTCCAAACTTTTCAAGCACTGTCCGGCATATCTTGTTCGTCTTAATTTGTTAATTTGTAAAATGGGCGGTATTTGTCCGCACAGCTACCATTTTGTGCCGCATAGCATTTATGTGTAGTTCATTATTTGTCTTTTTTTTTCTCTGGTTTTCTTTAGCGTTCACATGATGCATCTGTACAGTAACACTGCCAAAAACACAGCTGGGAAGAGATCTCGTTTTATTATATGAGATACATCTGGTCTCTATGCGATCACTCACCAGCCAATAACAGTACACGCCTTCCTTAGGTGCTGATATAACTTTATTGAGATAAGATATAGCTGCCGAGGTAGGTGAACTATTATACAAAATGTAAAGGCTTTTTATTTAAAGAGATGGATCCCCTTTGTTTAAAACACATGGAGTCTGTATTATTTGCGTTCACAAAGACATTATTGCCTTCTTCTGTTGTATAACCATGATACAACTATACGTATATATATATATATATATATATATATATATATTTATATATATATATATATATATATACATGCAGAAACATAATCAACGACTTCAATGAACGAAACGAACACACTTCTTAAGAAAAATATACCTCTCACGCCTTATTCTCGAAAGGGTTGCGAAAAGATTGCAAAAGGGTTGATGTTGGTTATGTGTAAGAGGTGGGTTGGAGACGTAACAGACTGCAACATATTGACCCCAAGCTCCTCTGACTATAGCAGCACCTCTTCCTCATTCTGCTGGGCTGCTTAACCGGGGTTCTGAGGGCCCAAGCCCTCTGTCTGGCGCTAGCTCTCACTGCTTCGAACTGCGACTCGAACTCCAACTAACCCAAACCGTCTGTGGTACCTGGTTATATAATTGTTTGACGACCACCTGCTTCCTGTGGGCGTCCCAATTGCACCGAATTTAACCCGTCCACATGTCAAGGTGATACCCCGATATCTTCGACCGGATGCCCCTGTTATTTACATTGGTTCATCTCTTAATTGACAGCTCAGTCAACAGCCAATGTGTTACACTTCTACTTGCAGGAATAATATTTATTAGACGATCATTGTCATATAATTCATTGATGGTTTAAACATTTTTATGAAGACTTATAAGTTAACAGAGTCGCTAAGATGATAATATTCATGAGCGTGTGGTCACTATTCATCGTGACAAACAAAATACTAAAATAGGCTCTGAGCTCTATTTATTTACAAAAAAAAAAAAATTTGTAGCCTATCTCTAACCATCAATGAGTTGCACTCTGAAAGAGAGAAAAAAATGAATTATAATTGAATAAAATTACTGTTGTGTAACAGTTTCTAACTAAGCAACAAGATCTCCCCATAATAAGAATAATGAATGAAAAAAGACGGAATATACATTACCATGTTAATATTCACATCATCTGCTAGAGTGGATTGTAGATATGACTGTTTTATTAATATTACTTTTACTAAAACTACTTAGTCCAACAGTGGTCGTAGTAGATAGAACTGGAGACTCGAATTCAAACACAGGGTGATGTTTTCTGAGGTTTACTTTGCGCTAATGCTCTTTAGAATGGCAAGAATAAGTTTGTTCTTCCCTCAACAATGAGTAAATAGTAGGACAGACTGTGTTGTTAAGCCGTTGTTCTGCTTGAATGAACCTGTTCTTTTCTCAGCTAAGTGTAAACAGGTCGATTAGATTGAGTTATTAAACCTTGCTTTGGTATGAATCCATCAGTTATTTCCTCGACAATGGGTAAATAGCAGAGTAGAGTGGGTTATTAAACCTTGATTGGGTATGAATCCATCATGTCTTCCCTTTAACTATAAATAAATAGTAGAACTGAATGGGTTATTAAGCTTTGGTTCGGCATGAATCCACCTGCAACATCGTAATAAAAGGGTTCCAAATCCAGTCTTACTATTACATTTGCTTTCTGATTAATTAATTTCTTGGCAAAACTGACCCAGTCAGTTGTGGTTGTAGAATATATCACCTCCATCTCTTCAGAGGAGTAAGACCCCCCCACCAGCGACTGTCCTGATATATGACATCAACCAATCTGATGGCGAGGCTCCAGTAATGCAGGGGTAATGCGAAGTACCCTTTCACTGACATCGCTCAGAGGTCCACTCTAGCTCAAAGAGGTAGTATCTGATAGGGTCCGATCAATGGGTTAAATAGAACAGTTCCACTTTTAAACAGAGAGTTAACAAATGACTTATGCCAAACTAAATTATTTGAAATAGAACTGTTTGATCTTTTAAATGTGCGTAAGCAAATGGCCGATGTTTAATTGAATTTTTAGTTATACGTAGCAATACTTGAAAACATTTAACTGTGCGCAAACAAATGATTAAGAGTAATAGAATTATTCGTATTAAATTGATATAAGTGAAACCATTTAACAGTGTGCAAAAGAATGAGCTCAGGCTACATTAAAAATGTTATCAACAAAATGTGTTTAAAAATCGTATGCTTAATATATCATGTAAAAAAGGATTTGTCATTAAATAAGGTACAATGGTTTATATGCCATAAAACCAAACATTGGGGAATTTATGGACCTCCTTATTACCCCAGCTATCGATTAAATAATACTACTTTGGCATTAAATGACCCATAAAGGTTCATGTACTCGCAAGAATAAGTCCAAATTATTTTCAAAATTACTATTGTCTGTTTAATTTGACGCCAGAATATTTGCTATAAACTTTTCATTCAGACAAGCCGTATACAAACATTTTGGTATAATCGTACCGCAAATTACCGACAGAATCTCTCATCCTAAATTGTAACAAGCCGATGGGTGTCTAGCCTCTCATAAAAATGTGAAATCCGCTTTGAAACTGTCTTCTTGATGTCTGGTCATTTCGGTTCAGCATCCAGCAAATATACTTCAGATTACAGAGTGTTCCAGTAGTTAGGAATACACCATAAATGAAAGATAATTTATTCTTACACGGTCTGCCAAAATTCTAATATTTCTTTGTCATCCAGAAAAATATAAAACTTCCGATCAGATTCAGAAATTAAATCAACTAACAGAGAGGTATGAAAAGAACTATTGCTCAAAGTCATGAATGAACTGGAGGACTCTGAATGCGCGCGTGTCATTAGAAAGCCACTGAAGGCTATATATAATTGTCAAAAGTTGGTGTAGTTTATCAATCGTTTGGTGTACAGAAATATCAGACGAAAGTTCTATTTGAAGATGATAGGACCGTTCATCTCTTGATGCAACGCAAGTAGTATTATCCGATTGAAATGTATTATTTAAGGTTGTTCAGTTCTCCAGATTTTCCCATTAAATATCTCTTTTTTCTTCCTGTTTTTCTTCTTCTTTTTTTTTCACTTATCAAAAAAAAATGCAATTTCAATTACTGTAATACACCTTTCTTTTAGGTGATATTAACAATTTGTGTCCACGGATATTTTCTCCGGTCGTTTCGATTCCCACACTGATAGAAAAGTCCAAGATTCTTTTGATTTGGATGATTTTTTTTTAATTCTCTCAATCGGACTTGAGAGTGGTGACGTGACACTCAGCGCTACGATATTGTACTCTTTCTGTCGAAACGTGCGGACCTCCTGCTATCAAAACTACCCCTCACCACGTGCGAAGACAACTGCCTCTTCTCTCAAAAAGCTATCGCTATTTATTTAGAAAATCCGAAACTAAATTTCCCGACAATTGAAGAAACATGATTTTTTTATCAAGCTGAGAATCTAAAATTTCTTGGTACTAAAAAATCTACCTGTTTGATCTCTCGGGGACATGAACTCAAAACCAGACTTAGTGGTGACCATAGCCTTTCACATAGTGATCTGACATTTTAAGAGAAAGAAAAACTTTTTCCCCCTTTTTTTTACTTCACTCGGGTAGGCCCACCCACGTTCAAATATGGACACACACACACGTACACACACACACATACACTCCTAGTTTAACTTCATATTCAATAAGATACAAAAAAAAGTTCACTTCTGAATCGTGTCACATTATTTTGAGCACCTTTTGCGTTTTCACCGATGACTATTATGTCGATTTGGTGATGAAATGATTGTCTGGTGGTAAAGGGAAAACAGAAAAGTTCAAGTCTTCTTTAATACAGATCTTTTTTTATAATCTTCTTTCAACTACTAAAGTCATAGACATACGGCATCAGACGCAATATTCGGGCTAGATTCAAGGATCTTTGATTGTTCAAGTTGGGAGTAGTCCACCTCTTCTTAGATCTTTAGATGTTTATTTCTCTCTTTCTCCACACTATGCTTTCTATCATACCTGTATGCCGTCACAAAGAAATAAAATCTTAATAATTGACCATCTTTTGTTGATTTTCGACTACCAGTGAACCTCACTCCTGGTACGTTAGATTGGATCTCACGACGAGTATTGCTGTATAATTTCCGCAATTCTTGTTAATTGGTGTTTTCACGTGCCAGATAGATTTGGCGAGTCAGCTAGAGCTGTAAAATATTCCGACTGCTTCTCTGGAGTGGGGTAAGACCCCACCTCAATGGTTATCCAAGATATGACACTAAACAATCTGATGTAGAGGTTCCGATAACGTTGGAGATTTGGGAAATGCAGAGTATTCGCTTTGTCCCGGAGTGGTATCACCTGATAGGTTCCTATCTATGGATCAAATAAAACTTATGTGTGTGCTTATTCTAAACTTAATTGATTAAAATAGTACTGTTTTTTGACATTGAAACTGTGTAGTTATGCTAAACTGAACTGTTCGAATTTTTGTATACTGAGCTGAATTCGTTGAAATAGAATTTTTTTTTTTTTTGACGTTGAAACTGTCAATTTATGCTTAACCGGCTCATTAGTCTTGTGGGTAGAGTATTCGCCTAATGGTTCGCGATACCTGGGTTCAGTCCCAGGTCGAGTCATACCAAAGACTTTAATAATGGTACTTGATACCTCTTTAATTAACACTCAGCAATATAAAATACGTAACAAGGGTAAAGTGGGGCAATCCAGGAAAGGAGTAGCGCCCTCCCCGACCCCTCGGTGTAGTAGCTAATGAAAAGGGAGCGTTCTGGTCGTCCTCGACTACGGTCACCCATTTTACTTACTTATTTATGCTAAACTGAATTGTTCTAAATAGAACTGTTTTTGACATTTAAACTGTGTACTAATATGAAATAAAATTGTTTTGACATTTTTGTAAACAAAAAAATATTCTTATACTAAACTGAATTGTTTGAAATAGATCTGTTTTGATGTATAAATATGGATTTGGCATTAATAACCTACAATTGCTGATATACCATGAAAACCAAACGAAATCAAACCAAAAGCCAGATAAATAATATTGTACTGATTTTAGACAACCAGTAAAGTTTTTTTTTTTTTAACCTTTTTCAACTAGTCTCACTTCCAGAATTTTTTTTGACGATATATCAATTCGCACCCCATGACCACTAAATTTTACACCTCGATTACACTTTCACACACCCCATTTATAATATAATTTAGATAAATTTTTACTTTTACTCGGTATGTGTAATACTATGAACTTATAAGTAGATCGATTAAATTGGCTTCTTACAAAACCAATTAGCTATTTATAAAATTGAAATATAAATGTATATATTACAGCTGATATCATATAATCTGTAAAATAATGATCAATATCAATGATAAGAGGCCTCTCAAGAGGTATACATTTCGATGTTAACACGCCAATTAAAAATGCATCGCAAATGTTCTATTAATGATATATCAACTTATACTATAAATTCACGAATAGAGGAAAACGTCTGTCTATCTTCTGTCAGATTAAAGAAAATTGGCATTAAACTTGACAGATTAGCAACAAGAAAACAATCTTCCTTGAAGACGCATTCATCATTTTAGCTGACGGTTGAATAAGTAAATAAATTTCAAAGAGAGGAACGAAACTCTCACACAACATGACATGAAATCTAGACGTGTCAATAAGAGACGTAGGTATAGTAGAACAGTAAGCTAGAAAATTGTATGAACAAGACTTTCGATTTCAGATGGTGTCCCAAAACAAACAATTAACGCTGTAGTTGTCAAAAGCTGAAAAACAGCGGTAATTTTTATAAATAGACAAAGAAAGATTCTCGCAAACGATCGTTCGTGATGTAAACAGGTCTGAGTAGGGGGACGATGAATTTATCAACAGAAACATTACATTTCCGGGTATAAAAGGTGTAATTCTTACGATATCAGTTTAAAAGTAACCCTAAGGAAAATAGGGAAATTCCCGTGACGTAATTACTAAAAGCCTGGACTGCAGTCTCGTAGTAAGTTAGTTCGAACTCTAGTGGTGCTATAACGTTCACATTCAGACTAATACCTTTGAGAAAGGCATGAACCCCCTTATCTCCTCAGTTATTCATTAAATGATACTACTACTACTATGGTTTTACGAGGATAGCTTTGGCATTAAATTACCCTCAAAGGTTGATATGCGATTAAACAAAGAAACCAAACCAACCAAACCTATTAATGTTATATTACCTTGGTTATGACTTACGTGACACCTTCAATAAGTTTCCAGACTTTTTTGTACGGGCATTTACAATTGTCACAGACTCTTGAAAATTCAGTATGCTATTGCTATACATCTTTTGAGATGACTGACCAATTTTTATGATTTCAGGTTCAAATAAACAGCTACAGCAGCAATTGGAATACACCCTACTAAAGCGTGATCGCCACAGCTGGTGAATTTCAAAAATGCAATCTGGACGTGACGACACTTTAGAAGAACGATATGCAATAAAATTCCTTTTTAAACTTGAAAAAAATGTCCAAGAAACGTATGGAATGCTTCAGACTGCTTTTGGCGCATCTTGCATGAATCGAGCATCAGTTTTTGAGTGGCATAAGAGATTCAAGGACGGCAGGGAGTCTGTGAGGGATGATGAGAGGTGTGGGTGGAGGAAGGAAGTCAATACACCAGAATTGATTGGCCAATGGGTTAGGGTTAGGGTTACTATGTTGAGGTTTTAAAGGAATTCAGGATGAGATTCCGTCGCAAGATGCCAGCACTCTTCAAATCTGGTCAGTGGCATTTCCAGCAGGACAATGCACCAGTTCCCAAATCCATCCTTGTCACAGACTATTTGACCAAGATGGGCATCAAGAGAGTTCCTCACTCTCATTATAGTCCAGACCTTGCTCCCTGTGACATTTGGTTATTCCCTAAGCTGAGAGGCTGTCGTTATGAGACAATTGAGGAGATGAAAGAAGCTGTGATGAAGGTCATTGACACGCTCAAACAAAAGGTCTTCCAAGGATTTTATTAAAGTTTCACAATAATGATACTAAGATTCTATGTCTTTCCGTTAGTTTTTCCACCCCCTGTAGATTGATGAATTCTAACGATTTCGTTGCACAGTCGGCTGGGGCTGTTGAATATACCGACTGCTTCTCTGCATAAGAGTAAGACCCCTCTATCAACGAGTGTCCTGGATATGACACGAAATAATCTTATGTTTAGGTTCCAGTAATGCTGAAACTTTTGGGAATCCGGAATATTCCTTCATTGCCATAATTCCAAGGTCCACTATAGCCCAGAGTGATAGCACCGGATAGAATCCTATCTCTGGGTCAAATCTAACTAAACTGTTCATTTATGCTAAACTGATTTGCTTGAAATTGAGCTTTTTTTATATTTCAATTACGTACTTTTGCTTAGATAAATTGTTTGAAATAGAACTGCTTTTGTATGCTAAACTGGATGGTTTGAAAAAGAAATGGTTTAAACATTGACACAGGCTACTTACGCTAAACTGAATTGTCCGAAATAGAACAGCTTTGACATCTACCTGTGATTAAAAACAACTATACATATACTAAGCTGAATTGTTTAATTTAGAAGTCTTTGACTAAATTGAACAGCTTGAAATAGAAATGTTTTTGATAATCACACTGTGTACTTATGCTAAACTGAATTGTTTGGTTTGGTTTCTTTTTTTAATGGCATATCAAGCTTTTTAGGTTATATAATGCCAAAGCTATTCTCCTAGAACAGTAGTGGTATTATTTAACCCATAGCTGGGAGGATAAGGGGGTTCATACCTTTCCCGAGGGTATTTGCCCGAATGTGAACGTAATAGCGCGACTGGAGTACGAACTTGCTTACTACGATTTTGCAGTCCATCGCTTTAACTATAACACCACGAGGACAACTCCTGAATTGTTTGAAACAAAACTGCTTTTTTCAATAAAAATGAATTTTGCATTAAATAACCTACAATAGTTGATATGCCATAAAGTCCCAACAAACCCAAACAAACATAGTGGTTTCATAAACTCTTACTAATTACTGTTTCCATAAAATGATTGGGGAAGATTCACGATTGATTTATAGATATCAAGAGGTATAGGGTCATTTTATACCAACAGGAAAAGGAAGAGCAGTCATTGTTTGCTCCTATTTACGTTTTAGGATAATTGTTTCTTAAGACTCTTCTTTCTACGGTTCAATAGAATATGGATGAATTTTAACAGGTACACTTGATCCACAGATTGGACATAATCATATACTGCCATCCTGAGGTAAGAGGAAACCAAATAGTAGCAGCAATGAACACACGTCAGGACTCCGGAACAGGAGGCTCACCATCAGATGCTCTTGAGTGGCTTACCCAGTATACCCATTCGGGGTGTCTTACACTTCTGCAGGAAAAAAATAGTCAACGTATACAAACCCATTACTACAAGGCGTGTTGATTCATGAGACGTTCTTTGTTCTATTAACATAAAAACCATCTTTTCTCTTATATTTACGTGGTTCTTTTTGTAACTCTATGCTATAGCTTCTTTCAAGAACCTAGACGGCAATTACACAAGAATTTTGAGAGCAATATTGAACAAGTCCTGGCGGCAATACCCCCACAAAGCACCAACTATATGTCCACCTGCCTCCCATCACGAAAAACTATCCAAATTAGACGAACCAGACACGCAGGACACTGCTGGAGAAGCAAAGACGAGCTCATAAGTGATGTACTCCTATGGACCCCCGTATATGGTCGAGCAAAAGCGGGACGACCAGCTAGAACATACATACGGCAGCTATGTGAGGATACGGGATGTAGCCCTGAAGACCTGCCGGAGGGGATGAACGATACGGAGAAGTGGCGAGAGAGTGTCAGGGATATCCATGCAAGTGGCACATGATATATATATATATATATATATATATATGTGTGTGTGTGTGTGTGTGTGAGTGAGAGAGAGAGAGGGGGTAAATATGAGTAAGGGTTGTCTAAAAAAAATGAATTCTATCATTTAAAAGATATTCTAAACGTAACATAAAAGAATTTTATTATTTCCAATGGAGAATAATACAAATTGAAAAATTATTATTCGGTATTGATATCAACAAATTTTGCCATACCAGCAGGGATTAGAATGCACAGATTCTCTCCTATGCAAAGGGATTAGACCACGGCAAAATTGGAGAAGTCCAGCATATAACACAAAACTCCTTCTGGGGATAAGACTTCCATTTTGAAGTTCTGGAGAGTGTGGATTATCTCCTCATTGCCATTACTCCCAGATCAACTGTGACTACGACTGGTAGAACCTGCAACCGTTCCATGTATAAGATCAGATATATCTGTTTAATACAAATCCTTTGTACTCGATTTGATATATAAGAGCTCTTAAAAATAACGACACAAAAGCCGTAAATATGAATGTGATTAACTAAAATACATAGACTTACACGGGTTAACATGACATGAAAATCAATTTCTCAATGAATTATTCAATTATTGCTTGTATATCCTTTCCCAACATGCAAGTGGCTATTCTAAATCTAGTCTTATGTGACTAAGAACACTTAATAAATCCAGCCTTATGTGACTAAGAACACTTAATAAATCTTGTCTTATGTGACTAAGAACACTTAATAAATCTAGCCTTATGTGACTAATAACAGTAAATATTGCCTTATGTGACTAAGAACACTTAATAAATCAAGTTTATGTGACTAAGAACACTTCATAAATCTAGCCTTATGTGACTAAGAACACTTAATAAAATTAGCCTTATGTGACTAATAACATTAAATCTTGCCTTATGTGACTAAGAACACTTAATAAATCTGGCCTTATATGACTAAGAACACTTAATAAATCTTGCCCTATGTGACTAAGAACACTTAATAAATCTTGCCCTATGTGACTAAGAACACTTAATAAATCTGGCCTTATGTGACTAAGAACCCTTAATAAAATTAGCCTTATGTGACTAAGAACAGTAAACCTTGCCTGTTGTGACTAAGAACACTTAATAAATCTTGCCTTATGTGACTAAGAACAGTAAATCTTGCCTTATGTGACTAAGAACACTTAATAAATCTAGCCTTATATGACTAAGAAAACATTATAAATCTTGCCATATATGACTAAGAACACTTAATAAAACTTGCCTGACGTGACTAAGAACACTTTATAAAAACATTACAAGTTTTTCTCGTACTTTCTTTACTTTAAGAAGTGATTTTCTTGAAGCCATGCGGTCACTAATTCATTGAATATGAATTATTATAACAAGGTCAGAGGAACTAAAGCTGGAAGCTCAGAATATTCAAAATATGAATAAATATATACTAAATTCGTTATATATATTTAATAAAAAATGAATAATTTATTCAACATGAAAAATGAACGCTACAGAGGTTTATGAAAGATTAATGTTGGGAAATCGAAGAACGTTAAAGTTCGATAGAGTTTTAATGAAACAAAGGTAATAGGAATTTCTATATTACGATGAGGTAGCTTTAAGGAAGAAAGTGTTCGTAGAACATAAGAAAGAATAAGTTTTACTTGCCGTTTTTTACAATTAATTAGTCATTTCAACAAAGTTTGTTTAGTTTAGCATGAGACTACAGGCATTGGGAAACCCCTTTGGTTTGAATACATTCAAATAATATTGGTTCATTGGCGACAATCTTGCCAACCATTACACCAACACGAATTTTCCTTTTTTTTTTTGTGTTAAAATGATCTTTTTTCGGGCGGCTTCTGTTGATGAACACACACACACACACACTATCTGAGAGAGGATTTGGAATTGAATAACCTACAAATGTTGATATGCCATAAAACACAACCAATCAACCATTTATACGCATATGTACGCAATAATCTTTGATTGGTTAGGTTTCTCTGTTTAATGACATATAAACTTTCCTGGCTTATTTAATGCCAAAGCGATTCTTGGAGAACAGTACTGATCCAATTCAACTCATAACTGCGAGAATAACAAGTTCCATTCCTTTCCTCAACTGAATACAATAGCTTGAACTCGCTTATTACCATGTCAATGTCCTGCATGGTAGCCACTACAACACAGGGATTCTCTCAAGTCTGAACGGCCACATATTTGCTGCAATTTTGTTATTGGTTGTACTTGAATCTTGCAGTTCCTGTTTATAAACAATAACTAATAATATCCATACTTAAACCGGACGTGATTAAATGAATAAGATTTGGTTGCCTGAAGAATATGAAAAGACACCCATTAATGAAGCTTCTTACTATATCAAAGGGAGAATATTAGAGTTGTATTGATTAAATTAAAACTCGCTTGAACAAGTAAGGTTAAAGTAAAAAAAAAAATGTACTGTCTTTGTAAATATATTATTGCACGCGTCATTTTTAACACAACTAATGGTGAAATTTAGTTTTTCGACATTGTCGCTAGAGTTTTGTACGGCCATACATTAGTACTGTTACAGAGCCATATACACGAATATGACCATGTGCAAAATGGGTGAAATGGAGATCGAATGTTCATAACAATATAGCATATAAAGAACATAGGAATCTTGGAATTCGAAAACATGTAACGACTTCTTGTTCAGGTACGAAACCTTTTTATTAACTTTGAGTAAAAGGTTTCGACGTAAGGAGGAGAGACACAATCTTCTATGCTGTCTTATTCATTTGACCTCCATCTCGTGCAGCCCCCGTCTCGAGCGGCCTCCATAGGGCACAAGTTCGCCTCGCGTCTGCGAGCTCCAAAAGTCGATCCTTCTCGTTTGGCGTCTAATTCTCAACTCTAACTTCCTTCAGATTCTCACACAAACCTCCGCGCGATTCCTTCGGTTCTTAGAAAAATTAAAAATAGGAAAGCTGCAGGGCTAGACGAGATCCCCCCAGAAGTATGGAAGACCAGACAATTCGACGACATACTGCTCCGACAATGCAACGCAGTCTATAATCAAAATAGGATAGAAAGATGGACGAAGGGATGCATCCTTCCTTTCTGTAAAAAGGGCGACCTCGGATTAGCCAAGAACTACCGAGGGATAAAACTTACATCCATAGCAGCCAAAATCTACAAGGCCTTACTACGAAACCGCATAGAACCCAAAATAGACAACATCTTTAGGAAAAGACAAAATGGCTTCCAGAGAAATAGATCCACTACCTCACAAATATTGACTATCCGACGAATCTTTGAAGGCGTTCGGGCAAAAAACCTACAGGCCATATGACTATTTGTCGACTTTACCAAGGCCTTCGATTCCATACACTGAGGGAAGATGGAACAAATCCTACTAGCATATGGCCTACCAAAAGAAACGGTAGCAGCAATAACGATTCTCTACAGAAACACCAAAGTGAAAGTGTATTCATCAGATTGAGACACAGAATACTTCGACATTGTTGCAGGAGTACTACAAGGAGACACGCTAGCTCCATACCTCTTTATCATCTGTCTAGACTACGTGCTTAGAACTTCGATCGACAAAATCAGAGAGAATGGCTTCGAGCTGACAAAGAAAAGAAGCAGAAGGTACCCCGCAAAAACAATTACCGACGCTGACTACGCCGAATACTGGCGAATACGCCTAACCAAGCCGAGACACTACTGCATAGTTTGGAACGAGCCACCGCAGGCATTGGCCTCCATGTCAATGCACACAAAACTGAATATATGTGTTACAACCAAAAAGGTGACATTACCATACTAGACGAAGACTCTCTGAAACTAGTAGACAAATTCACCTAACTAGGAAGTAGCGTCTCATCAACCGAAAAAACATCGACACACGACTAACGAAAGCATGGACAGCTATCGATAGGCTCTCGATCATATGGAAATCAGACCTGACCGAAAAAATGAAACGCAGTTTCTTCCAGGCAGTGGTTGTTTCGATACTACTATATGGATACACTACTTGGACGCTAACTAAACGGCTGAAGAAGAAACTAGACGGCAATTACACAAGAATGTTGAAGAAGTCCTGGCGACAACACCCCACAAGACACCAACTATACGGGCACGTGGCTCCCAACACGAAAACTATACAAGTTAGACAAACCAGACACGCAGGACACTGCTGGAGAAGCAAGGACGAACTCATTAGTGATGTACTCCTATGGACCCCCACATATGACCAAGCAAAAGCAGAATGACCAGCTAGAACATACATACATCAGCTATGTGAGGATACGGGATGTAACCCTGAAGACCTAGCAAAAGCGATTAATGATAGGGAGAAGTGGAGAGAGAGGGTCAGGGATCTCCGTGCTGGCGACACGACATGATGATGATGATCACCATCATCATCATGTCGCGCTGGTAGCATGGATATCCCTGACCCTCTCTCGCCACTCCTCCCTATCGTTCATCGCCCTAGGTAGGTCTTCACGACAACAACCCGTATCCTCACATAGCTGCTGAATGTATGTTCATGCTGGTCGTCCTGCTTTTGCACGGCCATGTGTGGGGGTCCATAAGAGTACATCTCTTATGAGTTCGTCACTGCTTCCCCAGCAGTGTCCTGCATGTCTGGTTCGTCTAACTTGAATAGTTTTCGTGATAGGGGGCAGGTGGCCGTACAGTTGGTGTCTTGTGGGGTGTTGCTGCCAGGACTTGTTCAAGATTGCACGCAGCATTCTTGTGTAATTGCCGTCTAGCTTCTTCTCCAACCGTTTTGTTAGCGTCCATGTGGTGCACCCACATAGCAGTATCGATGTGACCGCTGCCTGGAAGAAACTGCGTTTCATTTTATCGGTTAGGTCTGATTTCCATATAATCGATAGCCTATTGATAGCTGTCCATGCTTTCGTTAACCTCGTTTCGATGTCATTTTCGGTTGATTCGACGCTGCTTCCTAGGTAAGTTAATTTGTCTACAAGTTTAAGAGGGGTTCCTTCTAGAGTGGAGATGTCCCCCGTTTGATTATAGCACATATATTCCGTTTTGTGTGCATTAACATAGAGGCCTATGCATGCGGCTGCTTGTTCCAAACTATGCAGTAGTGTTTCAGCTTGGTCGGGTGAATATATATATATATATATATATATATATATATATATCCTAATTCCCTTCCCTAAATGTTATAGCAATATTGTTCAATATTATTTTGTAATGATTTGTAAGCGTATTTAAACGGTTATAATATGGTAGACCATATTATAACCATTTAAATACGCTTACAAATTAAATCTTTATTCATTACCCTCGACATGCAATGATGATGTCTTGTTCCTTAGCTATAGTCACTTACATATACAGAAATATATTAATGTTGGGAAAAATTAAGATACACCTACGAATTTATATGTCCGGTTAAACGACCCGCTGCTTTTGTAACTTCATTTAAACCCATACATGCACACATTAATACGCAGCTATAACCGGCATAAACATACGCACAAACCCACACACTCACCTACTGAGAAACTTACAACCACACGTAAAGATTGATAAAAATGTCTACAGTTTTTTGACAGTATTTTTTTCGATTTTCAAATCATTTCATTTTCTTAACTGTCTGATGACTGTTGTTTTGCAAAAAACTCCATGAAACCCAGGGATCGCAGACTAAATTCCATGAATTTAGTATATATATTTTATATATATATATATATAACTGGCCCACCCTGGACCCTCACGACGTTAACACCAAACGCAGAAAAATCCCAATATTATTGCAACATGCACTTTAGCTTCCTGCCCAATAAGGGATACAAACACATTCGAAAAAAACTTACACTGTCGTTTAATTTGCTTAAAATGCTATACTTTTTACATAGGAAATACAATCACACCCATCTACATCAGAATTAAAGAAGACCTCATCCTCATTCCATAAACATTTAATTAAATGCAAAAATAATGATAATAATTTTTCCTTTAAAATAGAAGCAATAGTACGTAATGTAGG
>OY757912.1:92397537-92436550 GCA_963585895.1 Sepioteuthis lessoniana
TATATATGAATATATATATATATGTGTGTGTGTGTGTGTGTATTTATATATATATATGTGTGTGTGTATATATTTATATATATATATATATATATATATATGCGTGTGTGTGCGCGCGAGTGTATATATATATATATATATATATATATATATATATATATATATATATATATATATGTATGTATGTATGTATGTATATATATATATATATATATATATATATATATATACATATATATATATATTGCTTTTAATTTCTTCTAATGTCTTATTCTTTTTCTATCGATAATTTTACGTCAGTTTTCTTTACCTTTTATTTCTCGGTTGTATTTTTCATGCGCTTTTATTTATTCTTTTTTTCACTTTTCATTTCTTCTTTCTGTCTGTTTTTCTTTTTTGACTCTGTCTCGCTTTTCTTCTATTACTTTTTTTGTTTTTTTCTTTTTCTCTCTGGTTTTTATTTTCCTTCATAGTTTCTTTCTTTCTTACGAAAAATTTTATTTTTTTATTTCAGTTCATTGACATGCCATTGCACCCATCTCTTTCTTTGTCATTGTTTTTTTTATTTCATTTTTTTTCTCTTTCTTTTACAATTCATAATTTTGTCAAATCATTTTTCTTTTTTTTTTTTCACTCCTTTTCTTTTGCATGTCCATTTTTATATGTTTTCTATCTTCTTTTTTTTTCTTTTTTCTTTTTTCTGTTTTTCCTTTCTTTCTGTTATTCTTACATCCCTTTCTCTAGTGCAACAATTTCTCTTCAATTTTCCATCATCCCTAATTTATTAATTTGTTTATTCATTTTCTGTATTTATTCAGTCAGATTTTGGTTCTTTTCTAAAATTTTCCTACTTTATATTTCAACCACTTAATTTTTTTAGAGTTTCTTTTTTTTTTTTTTAAAGATAAGTTCCTTTGTCGTCGTCCACATCATATGTCTTCTCTTCAGCGCATTCGAATCTCATTTGGTGAAACCTTATTAGTACTTTCTCTTACGTTTTTACAATTCATATTATCCTTTTCGAACAAAGCCTATTTTGTTTGCTCAAATCCCTCATGATTTTGTTTTGTCTTGAACCCACAATTAATGCTACTCTGTTATAAACAGACAATTACAACATCACTTATTTTTTACCGCATTAATATTCTTATATTGCAAACAGAATGAGTAATTCTTTTTTTTTTTATTTCTGCTTGCCATGACAAAAGCTTATCATTTCAAAATCCGAATTCTTTTCCTTCGAGAATTTTTCTAATCTTACCATCATTATCTTTTTTTTCTCTCTTTTTTTTTACTCTTAAAATCGCAACAAACAAAAGACAATAACCCAACTTGACTTTTCCTCGCTTCAATTCTGAATCTATTATTCGTCTTTTTCTGAAAAGATTGTACGATCATCCTTGACACATCAGCAATAAACAACCAATTTTTTCAAAAAAGAAATCTAAATCTGTCTCATCAAAATAAAAATTTTAAAAATAATTAGATACAATCAAGACCTTCCAGGTTTTCTTTTGTGGATCCATATAAAAAATATTTTTAAAAATTGGAAAATTGTGTTTCCTTTGACAAAAGAAACATATCTTTTTTTCTTCCTTTGGTTTAACAATGAATGAATAAATTGAATTCTTAACTGACAGTTTATATCAGTTTACTTGTTGAAAATGTTGACATTTTGAGGAATTGGTATTAAAAATACTTAGCGTATTCTTTTGAAATGATGTAAAAAGCATAATAATGCATGATAGCAGCTTTAACGTTATGCTCGTCATTTTAGAGACAAAAGACTTTTATAAAAATGCTCTTTCAAATATACAGAAATACACAAAACCATACACGGAAATGAAGCATAAAATACGTATTCATGATTATTTTAGTTTTCTAAAAAGCACATATATGTGAATACGTATCATCGGATAAGCAATGTTATTATTCAGTAAATGCCCGTCCGTCTGACCGTACAACGCTAGCTCTGTTGTTTCCAAGGTGATTTTATTTAAACTTTCAAACATTGTTAATTGTATTTCTTGATCTGTTTGAAAGTAGACTTTGCCAAAATTATTTTATTTCTACTTCGCCAATGGTCCGGGAGACCTGGGTTCAATCCCAGGTCGAGTCATACCAAAGACTTTAAAAATGGTACTTGATACCACCTTGCTTAACACTCAGCATTATAAGGTACGGTTCAAGGGTAAAGTGGAGCAATCCTGGGAATGGAGTAGCGCCCTCCCCTACACCTTGGTGTAGTAGCTATCGAAAAGGGAGCCTTCGGGTCACCCTTGACTATGGTCGCTAACTTATACCACAAAAAAAAAATCCTTGAGCCAATAAATCTTAAACAATCTCAAAACTTAACGGTATGATTTACAATAAAAAGCCTGTCATTGAAAGCTCGAAGCTATTTTAAATTTTCAAACTGTAAACAAAAAAGCTTAACTCTGAAGGTTACAGAATCATGATCTTGAAATGACAAATAATATAGAAACTGGTAAATTCAGAAGATAGCTACCAGAATTAATTAATCAGGCATCTATTATTGTTTGCGTTTGCAAAAAGATGTAGGTTTACAGAAGAAACATATCTGGCAAGTGATGATTTAACTGTAGCGAACGTAGTATCGTCTTGCTTTATTTGGAAAACGACTGTTCCAAGTGATATTAAGTGCCAAACTACCGGATAGGGGTAGGCGATGATGTTGGGGATCATCAAGATGGAAGCACATCCTGGTTTATGAATTCGCAAATATAGCACGCAAGAAAATTTCATTCCAAATGTTCTGAACACTGAAAATCAATGAGTTCAATCTGCAGTTGTAATGGTAAATCACAGTCAATATCAAAAGAATTTTTTTAATGTTGAGTGTAGTGCCGCGTGGATGCTCCTCAAGGGCCACATGTGACTCGTAGGCCACAGGTTGAGAACTCTGCTTCAACCAATGATTTTTTCCCAGATATAATAAGGAAGTGACAATTTATTTATTTACTTAATTATTTATCTATTTATTTTTCAATAACATTCATTTTTATGAAGATGAATACAATTCAGTGTCCATATCAATAAGCGAAAATTGTAAATCGTTTTCCAGTTTAGATTTTATCCTTCGCTTCAACTTTTAATTTTTTTTTTTTTCAAAAACAAACATTGGTCTTTATTACATTGAACCTTTAATTTCAATAAGTATTTTTAATAACAGGATTCAAATTTAAGAGTCCCATGTTAAGAATTTGTGATTTTGTTTTTGTTTTTTTTTTCTCTCTTAGATTTTGCAAAAACCTTTATAAAAAAGCAAAAACATGTATTCTAATATTTATTAAGTTATAATGAATTAAGAAATGTAAAATGGAGACATTAATCTTTTCTCTTTCAAAAATCCTCAATCACTACATTGGATATTGAAAACAATTATTTGTTAAGACAAAAACTGAAACAATACATAAACTACTCCACATTCAAAGCAATCACAAATTGACAACCCACAACGATTAATAGGCTATTGAATAAACAATTGAGAGAGAAAGAAAATTAGAAATACGTGGGGACGGATACCATAAAATAAATAAAAATAAAAGAAAAATGAGATATGAGTACCCCGAAGGAAGAGAAAACATCTCAAAACAAGCCCTGCTGCTGGATTTCCTTCAAAGAATAAACACGTGGGAAGACACACTTGTAAGATAATCGGGACCATTTTTAAAAGAGACAAGGGAGGAACTCAGAAAACATGGACGTAAAGGACAAGGAAATTCATAAGTATGTTCGTTTGTTTGTTTGGGTTTTGTGGGTTATTTAATTCCAAATCCATTCTCATACAAATAAACAGTTCTACTTAAACAATTAGCATAAGTAGATACTTTAATTGTCAAAAACGTTTCTATTTCAAACTATTCAGTTTAGTCAAAGAGTTCTAATTCAAACAATTTTATATAGTCTTTATAATTTTTTTTACACACACTTAAATGTCAAAATAGTTCTAGTTTGAACAATTCCGCTTAGCGTAAGTAGAGTTTCAATATCGAAAACAGTTCTACTGCAAGTAATTCAGTTTAGCTTAAGTACACAGTTTAGTTCTATTTGACCCATAGATAAGACCCTCTCAGATGCTACTAGACCAGACAAGAGAGAACCAAAGAGTGATGGCAATGAATAAGTACTCCGCATTCCCATCAGCTCCAGCATTACCGGAACCTCATCATCAGATTGTTTAGTGTCATATCGAGCATACTCGTGGTGGGTAGGGTCCTACCCCATTGCTGAGAAAAATTCGGTGTATTTTACAGCCCTAGCCGACTAGGCAATTGATTAGTATGCACAAGGTCTTATATTTGAGAAAGAACACGGTCTTATATTTGAGAAAGGACAAAGACAGACTATGTATCAAAAAAAGGGTCCTACCCAACTGCTGAGAAAAATTCAGTGTATTCTACAGCCCTAGCCGACTAGGCAATTGAATAGTATGCACAAAGTCTTATATTTGAGAAAGGACAAAGGCAGACTTTGTATCAAGAAAAGAAAGAGGAAGAGGAATCGCCAAATGGAAGATAGCATTAACGCATCAATAAAAGGGCATGATTATTACATTAAAAAAAGGAAAGAAATACTTATTACAGAAGCCAGTAACATTACTGGCAACTTAAGAAAAATCATGAAAACGACAAAAACTTGGAAAGAGAAATCAGAATTAAACAACTGTATGGATACTTTAAGCGAAAAACTAGCGAGGTCGCGCACAAGAAAACTTGGAAATGCCTACAAAATGGAGACCTTATGAGAGGTACGGAATCTCTTTTAATAGCAGCACAAAGCAGTGATATGAACACCAATTATGATAATGCAAGAATCGATGATACACAACAGAATACCAGAGGTTATGTTGAATCAGAAATGAAACAGTCAATCACATAAGTAAATGTAGTAGACTCGCACCTAAAAAGTATAAAATTAGGCTTGATTGGTTAGGAAATATGAACCATAAGGAATTGTGCAAAAGATTAAAATTCGCATACACTAGCAAATAGTATATGCACCAACTAGAATTCATGCTTGAGAAGAATACGCAAAAAAAAACTCTGGGATTTTGAAATACAATCTGCAAACTGGATCGCGGCTAGAAAATCAAACTCAGGTTTAGTTAACATAAAAAAAAAAGAACTTGCGGAATTTTTTGTTCCAGCGGATCTCAGCGTGAACATAAAAAGAAACCTGAACAGATAAGACATATACTTGGACTTTGCCAGATAAGTAAAAAAGAAATGTGGAACAAAAGGATGACGGAAGAGATTCGATGAACTGAGGATCAGATGAAAAGACGAGACCATCCAGAATGAAGCACTGCTGAAATTAGGTTGGATACTTTAAAGGGCCCTAGTTTATTCACGAGGATTGCCTGTCATCAAAATCTAGTGAGAGCCGGTTCCAAAAGTTTGTTGCAATAATAACTGTAATAATTATAATAAACAGGGTTTTGTCAAAGAACTAAATCTTTAAGAAAAAATTAAAGTGACAGTGATCTCAATTATGGACAGAGGACCTACAAGGATTCCGAGGAGCCTTAAAGGGTAATCAGAAAACTGGGGATCCAAAAAAGTATTGAGGCCTTCAAGACAACGACTTTTTTTGGATCGGAGAGAATATTGAGAAGTGCCCATGAAAGCGGACGGGGAAGAGCATTCACCAGCACTGAGGGTTGCGCAGATGCAACAATTCACACTCTGGACGAATAAGATAAAAAGAGCAACGGTCGACTAATTATAGCACCTATTAACAGCAATGGCAACATAGGGTTAACATTAAAATAACAAAAAGTAGAAAGCAGAAATAGGTTGGGAAACCTCTGTGTAAATAATTTTAACAACAAACAGGAAATATTGCACATCAGATGACCTTGGAGAAACTGCAACCGAAAAACTGAATCTCTAATAAGAGCAACAAAAAATAATGTTATAACGACCAAATAATACGCAAGATAACATAAAGTGTTGGTTGTGTGGAGACAATGATGAAACGCTTAATCATCAAATAAACAAATATAACAAACTGATAAAAATAAATACAAAACAAAATTAAGAATAGTGATCAAATGAACAAACCAGAATCTGTCCACGAAAATGAGATATAAAATTCTATCGGCTTTTCAAATAAAAACGAATGACCCAATCCAGACCGTAAGACAAGGCTTGGAGTTAATTAATAAGAAAGAAAAACTGCGGATTTTGCTGTTCTTGCAGACCACTGAATGAAAATGAAAGAGAGTGAAAGGATAGCTAAATACTTGGATCTTCTCAGAGATCTGAAAAAGCTGTGAATAATGTGGGCGTCGCTGATACCAATTGCAATAGATGCTGTTAGAAATAAATATTCCTTCAATATAATTTGACATTATAAAACAAAATTACAAAATTCAAATAAATAAATAAAATAAATATAATTTCTCACAAGTATTAATTTTTAAGAATAATTAAAAAAAAAACGTTTTTTATTGGTTGAGAATAAAAAGCTGTCTTTGTGTAAATATTAATTTATAACTATAAATAAGCAAACGTTGTTTAAAAGACACATATGACAAATAACGTCAAAGTCAACAAAAACTTTTCGCCACGGAATGATTTCGCTTCAAGTAACCAACGTTACACACCTGAAAAGTAATAAACCTTCGAAGACAACTATTCTTTGAAAGAAAAGCAAACAAAAGAAAGTATTAATTTAGTTGTGTTTTATTAGGGTCTATCTATGTATATACGTGTATAAGTGTTTGAATATGTGAAATATGAATTTGACTTAGCTATGTGTTCACTTTTTTTCTAAAACCTTCATTAAAAAAGTAAGTATTAAGTTGGTTAATAATTAACATAAATATTTTAAGTTGGATTAAATAAATTTTCCAGTAATGTACAAGGAATAGTCCGAAAAAGATTGGGGGAAATAGACTGAGAAACAACCAAGACTATAATTACAGCGGAACACTAACAACACTAAAAAATATCAAGACGAAAAAATAACTGGGAAATAAAAATAAAAACAACAATATTGATATGTCAAGTGATAAACCGGAGACATTTCTCACGAGAAAATATTGAGATGGTCAGAGAAGGGAAGCCAACATAGAACAACAGAATCTCTGCTTAATAAAACCAAACCGTAGGAATCAATTGTTTTAAAGCAAATATAGATTATAAGTAACATAATAGCAAGTTTAGGTGATGTGGTGATAGAAACGGAATGATTACTCACATTATATACGAATGTAGCTTACAAGAGCAGAAGAGTATACGACTAGATACGACTGGGTGGTACTATTTACCCAACCCCTCCGCTCGGTCAGGATATGACACAAGGTCAATTTTTAAGCGGAGTTTAACAGGTTTGAATTCAGAGTTTTCCTTCTCCTAGACTAATTGCCTCACCAAGGCTGAAGAACCTAGTCTGTCTTACTATTTACCCATAGCTGGAGGGTGAATAATTGGATTCATACCTTCCCCAAGGGTATTAGTGCTATATGACTGGGTGGTGGCCCGGTCAGGTGGGTTTTAGAAAATACCGACTGCATCTCTGTAGTGGGGGAACCTCCCCCCCACCAGCAAGTGTCCAGAATAGGACAATAAGCAATCTGATGGTGAGGTTCCAGTAATGCTCAAGCTTTGGGGAATTTAGAGTACCCCTTCATTACCATTGCTCCCAAGTCCACTCTGGCTGGGAGTGGTATAACCTGATAGGGTCCTATCTATGAGTCAAATAGAACTAAACTGTATACTTAGGCTAAACTGAATTGTTTGAAATAGAATTGTATTTGACATGGAAACTGTGTACTTACGCTAAACTTAATACTTTGAAATAGAAGTGTTTTGACATTTAATCGTTTTTAAACAAAAAATAAACTAAACTAAACTGATTTGTTTTGAATATAATTCAGCGTTTAATGATCTGAAAACGGTTGATACTCGTAAAACAAAACAACCAAGCAATCAACGATTTGGTAGGGAGATGATCCACTGGAAATTGTATAAAAAACTGAAATTTGATGATGCTACCTAATGGTACATGCACAAATCAGAATACGTCCCTAGATGCATAAAATCCTCTGGGATTTTCACTTATAAAACGATCACCTTATCCCGACCAGTAGACCAGACTTGGTAATAGTTTAAAAAAAGATCTTGCCGTATAGTGGACCTTTCAATCGGGGCGGAGACAGAATAAAAATCAAAATATATGAAAAGATAGATAAGTACTTGTACCAAGCCAGAAAACTAAAAAGCTGAGGAACATGAATGCAATGGTGATACCAATTGCAAAAGTCACACTTGGAATGGTCCTCAAAATCTTGAAAAAATGTTTGAGTTGTTAGAAATCGGAGGACGAATCGAGACCATCCAAATTACAACAGTTTTTGATCGGTAAGAATATTGAGAAAAATCCTGGAGACGTGTGGGAAATTACTTTCACTCATACTCCAGTGAAAAACCATCCATCAAACGGATTCAAATATGAAAATAACTGGAAACTCTAATTCACACTGTGAGGATATACAGTCAGGACATAGGGATGGAATTTGGCATGGATAAATGTACCATGCTAGAGAAAAAAAAAGCGGTGAACGACGCCTGACGGAGAAAATGAAACTACTAAATAAAGACAAGATTAGAATGCTCGGAAAAAAGGAAACCTACACATACTTGGGCATCTTGGAAGCTGACACCATCAAACAAGTGGAGATGAAAGAAAAAGAACAGTAAGAAAGAACATCTCGGGAGAACCAGAAAGCTACTCGAGACAAAACTATGTTGCAGAAACATTATGAAATGAATAAATACCTGGATGTACCAACCGATAGATATTTGGAACCATCTTTGAAGTGAACCGGGGAAGAACTTCAGCAAATGCACCAAAGAACAAGAAAACTAATGTCCATGAATAAGGTATTACATCCCAGAGATGACATTGACAGACTATGTGTATCAAGAAAAAGGGAGGAAGAGGACTTGCTAACATTGAAGACAGCGTTGAGACATCGATAAAAAGACTCGAAGAGTACATAGAAAAGCGCGGAGAATGACTGATTACTGACCCGAGAAACAATATTGACAATTCGAAGACCAACAGAATGGCAATAATTAGAAAACAAAAATGGGGAAAAACAACTATATGGGTGTTTTAAATGACTAATAAGCAGCATCTCACCTAGACTTTGCAAAGAAAAGGAAACCTTAAGAGTGAAACAGAACCTCTCCAAATAATACCACAAAACAACGCTTTAGGAACAAATCATATATGAGCGAGAATAGATAAGGCGCAACAAAATAGCAAATGTAGGTTACGTGGTGATAGAGACGTAACCATTAATCACATAATAAGCGAATGCAGCAAATTAGTACAGGAGTAAAAGACTAGACACGACTGGGAGATGGGCAAGAAATTTAAATTTGACCTTACAAACAAATGATATATGCACAACCCAGCATCTATCCTGGAGAATTACACACATAAACTCATAGGGGACTTTGACACACAAACGTATCACCTAATCTCGGCTAGAAGATTAGACCTCATAAAAATAACCAAAAATAAGAGACAACTTGCACAATTGGGAACTTTCTTGTCCCGACTGAGCACAATAAAACTGAAAGAAAGTGAAAAGAAGGATAAGAACCTCGACCTTGCAAGGGATTTGGGAGAAATGAAAAAAAACAAAACACATAAAAGTAACAATTATACCTATTGTAATTGGTTCTTTTTGTACAGTCACTAAAATATTATTAAAGGGACTGGAGGACTTGGAAGTAGGAGGACGAGTGGAGACCATCCAAACTACTACAATATTGAGAACGGCCAGAATACCGACAAAAGTCCAGGAGACTTGAGATTTGCTGTCACTCAAACTCTAGTGAACTACTATCAGCTAAAACTAATCTGAAAAGCTCTCAAGGAGTAAATAATAAATTTTATTTTCGCAACATTATCTTGCATGTTCGTCTTTGAGATCCAAGTGTAATTTAGCTTTTCAATATTCAATCTACGTTCTTATTCTTTCCCCAACAATTAATTATGTATAATGAAGCTTTGTAATTACATCTTTAGATTCAAAAATAAAAGGATTCTAATTTCTTTTCCCATAGCTAACAATCTTAATCTCTTTTAACAAACGAATCCTCTTGAGATTTACTTTTCTCAATTTGAAAATATGATTTGATCAGAGATTCTTTTTTATTTCATTCAACAATTTTTCGCTGAAATATTTGATCCCAGATTGTTTGTTCTTAAAAGGAGATCGCTACAGCTACCAGATATTAATTCAATAAAATAAATCATATTTCCATGTTTTATAAAGGAAATAGAATTGATCATTATCAAGTGCAAATAAAAGCATTAAACAAAAACAAAAACAAATGTCGTTTCGAACAAGCAACTATTTAAAACACCCTTTAATCATTCATCAAGCCACTGTCATCAAAACACTCAACATACCGTTCGTTTTTAGCATTCTTTTGATTTCCAAAGACTTGATTTTCAAACGCATGTATTTTGAAAAACAACAAATGCATTATTTTTTTTCTTGCGCTTAAATAAACTAAAGACACTAAGGAATAAAAAGGAATCTTAATTCACTGATCAGAACTCTTTTGAGGCCATTTTTTAGAATCAAAATATATTGATATAAAATTACATAATCTCTAAGAAAATGATCAACACATTTGATGTTTTCACTTGTTTGTTGGTGGTGTAAGTCTTTGTAAGATAATCATTAAGTTATTTTCCTTTTTAAGGGACTCAATAGGCATTCCTAATAAAGCATAATCAATAGAATTAAAGTATGTGAGATAATCTATCTATCGTATCACCCATAAATACTTACATCTAAAATATTTTGTATTTATAATAAAGCTTAGTAACCTGGATTTATTTATTTCTTATAGAACATTATAAATGCAAAGTCGATCAACATGCCTCAAAACAACTGCTGTACGACCTCTTACCTCCCATCTTAAAAACATCCAAACTAGACGAACAAGATAGGCGGGACGCTGCTGGAGAAGTAAGGACGGACATAAGCGACGTTCTCCTATGGACTTCTGCACATGGACGAGCTAGTGTTGGACGACCAGGTAGAACTTATCTACAACAGCCCTGAACGGACACAAGAAGTAGTCTAGAAGACCTGACGGAAGCGATGGGTGATAGTGTCAAAAGGCATGAGAGAATTAACGGAATCCATGTTAGCGGTGTCACATGATGAAGTTTATGATGTTGATGATAAATTAGAACTGATATTATTATATATTACATCTTACCAAACGCTAAGGCAGTAAATATACTACCAAAATAATCAAATTTGGTTTTAAAAAATGCACTTACTATAGAACATTTTAAGTATGTTTTATTTTTTCTCCAGAACTTTGATTAATTCTTGAGGTTTTGTTCATGATTATACCTAATGATATTCGTTTCAATAGTATAATGCACTAGAAATAATACAATTCGGATTGGCCTAACGAATAAAGTGTTCGCCGATGGTCCGGGAGACCGGCGTTCAATTGCAGGTTAAGTCATACCAAAGACACTAAAAATGGTACTAGATGACACCTTGCTTAACACTCGGGATTATAAGGTACGGATCAAGGGTAAAGTGGAGCAATCTAGAAATGGAGAAGCCCTCTTCCCTACATTTTAGTGTTGTAGCTATTGAAAAGGAAGCCTTCGGGTCACCCTCGACTACGGTCACCAACTTTACTTACTTACTGCCTAGATGAGGCGTGCTTACTGCTGTGGTTAGGGTTAGCCTACGGGTCACCCACGATTAAAGTCGCCAACCTTACTTATGTATTGTTGAGAAGATATCTAACTTTTTATAAGGTGCCAGTGATGTAATGGTTATCGTAGGAAATGAACACGGCGAATCGAATTCAAATCCTGGACGAGAATGATTGTATTTCACATAGCACTAATACACTTTGGAAAGGTATGAATCCAATAATTCTCCCTCCAGCTATGGGTAAATAGTCGGACAGGACTGGGTTCTTCAGCCTTGGTGAGGCAACTAGTCTAGGAGAAGGAAAACTCTGAATTCAAACCTGTTAAACTCCGCTTAAAAATTGACCTTGTGTCATATCCTGCCCGAACGGAGGGGTTGGTAAATAGGATACTAAACTTTTTATAAAGAATTCATAGATACGTACTTATTTATAAAATATATCTTGGTCAGTTACATTTAGAATTATATTTTATAATCTCAAATGTAACTGATAAAGCTAAGATGTTTAGACTTAAAGAAATCAAGAGGTAGACTTTTTTCACTCCTCCATAACCACTCAGATATCATGCCTCGGCTCATTAAAAAGCACATTTAATAGTGGGGAGGGTATTTCACGAGCTACACACACATTGAATAACGGAAACTATGAGGTACAGCACGGCAGATATGATGCAAGGCGAATGAATCCGAAATTGGTCTAGTCTTATTAGAGTCATGGCAGAAGAAGCTCATTGTTCAATGATCCCTAAGGAAAATACTGCTTCTTATTTTTAAAGGCAGCGTCCGTTGAGGAGAAGATAAAAACAACCAGTGGAGGACTACCATGAGTCTAACCCAAACATTACATCCAAACGGCACCGCCCTCCAAGCAGGAAAGCAACGGCTGCGTTCCGCTGAGACAAGAACTCAGGCTCCAGTATCCCCACCAAAGAAAAATCAACTACAAAACCAAACCCAAACCCGAGCTATTATGCTGCAAAAACGTTGTTAACATAACGGTATTTAACTTTAGGAATATAAATAAAATAAACTAATTATATGAGATTACACCATATGCAAACGAGGGGATTATAGACATTATATGTTTACAAGAACATAGGTAATACCACAGTGATGTAAACTTGAAATACCATGAGAGCGGTAATGGGTGGACATCACCGTTGAAAAACTGTCAATGCTGCCAGAGGAGGCATAGGAATACTTCTAAGTCCTTGTGCCTTAAAATCGCTAAAGAGCATTGAGAAAACCCAATCGAGAATTATGTGTGCAACATTTAATGACAACCCAAGCACAAAAATCGACTCTTGCAACAATCCCATTAATCCCAGAGATGGAACAGGCATCATCACCTTCTATAACGAGGTGTCTTCCCTGTTCTGATACATTACAAAACATAACATCCTAATTATTCGTGGAGACACGAATGCTCAAATAGGCAAAGATGAAACTAATAAATTTTGCTTACACAACGAAAGGGAGCTATCTTCAACTAGCTAAATGCGAATATCAAGCAAATTTTCTAAACTCGAGAATAAACTTTCCTCCCTAAACACTAAATCCCCCCCAAAAAAAACCCTACCCAAATAACGTTAAAGCACAGCTAGGTTTCGGATACATACCAGAATAAACTGTGAGACATTATCCTTTTTGAAGGAGTATATTCCGATCACATAATGTTCTCGGCTGAGATACACCTGAGTCTAAGAATATAAAAAACACAGTCAAAACCAGATGATAAGACTGCTCCTCACTTACCTATAAGATTTACACAAAAAATATACAGTAACAGTAAGAATGGAAACGCAACAAGCAAATATTATCGAATAGAAACTATAACAGACACAGACTATGCAGATGATAAAGGGCTTCTTGAAAATACACCTACTCAAGCCGAATCCCTGATACATAGCCTAAAAGAGGCAACAGGAGGCAGTGATCTCCATGTGAACGCAAAAAAATAGAGTAAATGTGTTTCGAACGAAAAGGAGCTATCTTCACGCTTAATAATGCTCCTCTGAAATTAGCAGAGAAGTTAGAATACGTCGATAGCAGTGTCTCGTCTACTAAAAGAGCTGTGAGTATGCGCCTAGCAAAGATGTAGACAGCTATCGATTGGTAATTGATTATATGGAAATTTGATCAAACCGATAAAATCAAACGGAATTTCTTCCTACCAGCGGTTTTGTCAATAAAAGGCACAAAGAAAATAAAACTAGATGGAAACTGCCCAAATCCTAGAAGCAGCACCCACGAAACAACAGCTGTACGGCTACATACCTCCCATCTTTAAAACTATTCAAATTAGATGAACAAGTCATTCGAGGCACCGTTGAAGAAGCAAGGACGAACTCATGAGTGACCTTCTTTTATCATATTTACCCACCCATCCGCTCGGGCAGGATATGACACAAGGTCAATTTTTAAGCTGAGTTTAACAGGTTTGAATTCAGAGTGTTCCATGTCTTAGACTAGTTGCCTCACCAAGGCTGAAGAAATCAGTCTGTCCGACTATTTACCCATAGCTGGAGGGAGAATAATTGGATTCATACATTTCCCAAGGGCATTAGTGCTATTTGAAATGCAATCAATCTGGTCCAGGATTTGAACTCCTGTCGTCGTGTCAATTTCCTACGACGATAACCTACGGGCACCTCCAAAAAGTGATGTTCTTTTATGGACCCCTACACATGAGCGTGACAGCGTTGGCCGAGTAGCAAGAATTTATCTAAATCAGCTCTGTACGAGTAGAGAATTGAATTTGGATAAACTGACTGGAGCGATGGACTATAGGGACGGATGCAGAGTGAGATTCAGGAAAATCAGTGCCAGAAGCGTGACTTGATTATGATGATGATGATGATGATGATGATCTAAACAAATTCCATACTCTTCGGAAGATATCCGAAAGACATACTCCGAATGATGAATATGAAAATATTCTTACTATCCACATGGAAGCAGCATAAAAGTGCATACAAAACGATAAAACAAGGCCTAAATGTTGAGTTCAATGGGAATAACAAATAGTTTGGAAAAAAGCAAGATAACTATAAAAAGCATTATTACTCAATAAAAAGAACTCAACAAATGCCAGTGTCCGAAAACTTATCAGCGCCCGGAAGTATGAAACTAATACATAAAAAAGGAGGAATTAGATTATGTCCAACTGATAAAATTCGAACTTCGTTTGAACAAAAACAACCACAAATAACATTGCAGACAGTACAGAAATAGAACGAAATGAAGAGAACCTCAAAAGCAAAACTAAATGCTCTTTGCCAAAAAGAAGACTTTGAAAGTGAAGAAAACCTTACCAAAATCTACTCGGAATCTCTCCAGAGATCACTGAAAAACCAAACCAAAGTTACGGCTCAAATGGTTTTCAGTAATCGTCTTCCTGTCTCGATTATACATACACCAGCGATGACCCCTTTCGAGAAATAAAGTGTGAGAGTTATATTTCGATAAAGAAAAATGTAATAATCTTTTCATTCATCATATATAACAGATATAACAGATGGACGCTAACAAAATGAATTGAGAATAAGATGGGAATTATACAAGGATGCTACTAGGTGGTTTCTATAAAATTCATTATATCAAAATATATATATAAGTTGGTGACCGTAGTCGGGAGCGACCCGAAGGCTCCCGTTTGAATAGTTACTACACCGATTTGTAAGGGACGACGCTACTCCTTTACCTGGATTTATCCACTTTACCCTTGATTCGTACTTTTAATGCCGAGTGTTAAGCAAGGAGGCATCAAGTACCACATTTTGAGTCTTTGGTATGACACGACCACTTACTAAAGAGACGTATTTCTTTTGCTCTTCGGGTTTTTACGAGAAGTTGAAAAGTAAGACGTGATATAAAAAATAAAAATAAAACAAAACAATTCTTTCTTTTTTCTGAGTACAAAAAATGTTGGTTTTCTTCTTTAACTGAACGGAAGAAAATCGTCTATCGACAAGAATCTAACACAAACACATCCAGATATATCAACTTCATTTCTAATTTATAAATACTAAAGTTAAACTTGAATTAAAGATTCAGGATGAAATAACTCACGGAGGGTTGAAATGACGCAAAACTGATAAACCAAAAATAAAGAAAATAAATCAACCGAACTTACAGACCGCTAACTGCCAGTCTTTTGCTCTAACCTTTAAAAGTACTCTGCAGGTGTTGCTGTCAAATAAAAAGATTGAACTTTTCTTGATCAATAGGTGATGAATCCCATCATTTCGGATAGGAATTTTTACCCAGTGGCTATGATGCATCTTTTCAAAACAGAATCCAATAGAAAAAAGAATTATTCACTTAGATAATTAGAAATTAATACCAACCAAATGATATTTTACGTATTATTTAAACCTTGTTTATTTTTGTAATTTGTTTCACAGCAAGAATCTCTTTGTACCCGTTGAATTCCAACAGCGTTTTTTTTTCCTTTTTTCAATAATTGTAAATTCATTGTATACAATATATTATTCCTCCTTCGCAGTGTCAAAAGCAGATGTTTCCTTCAGGCTTCATCTCTTTCATCGAGGACAACCAACGCACTCTGCAATTTGCAATGCACGGTTCAGCATGCATCTGGTTAACAAAGTCTACTCCATAAAAAGCCGATGCGGCAATCAAATGAAGCGAATGGTTAAATACAAGGTTTGGCAGAATTATCTCTTGGGCAGGAACGTAAATGATAAATGCGACCAACAACCAGCTCAGAATTCAATTTTTCTCTAAGAGAGAACAATATTTGCCATTTTTTTAATGTTGTTGTCACTTAATTTATAACATTTAAATATGTGACCTCATGAGCTGTAGATTCCTGAATACTCACACTAAAGTAATCCGGATTCTCACTGAGGATTAAAATACGCTGAATGTATGTTTTGCCGAGAGATAAGACACCTCTCAACAAAAAATGATGTCTTTAATTCTGGAGCTCTTCGCTGCTATTACTCCCAGGTCCACTCGGACCCAGACTGATAGTACCCTTTATGCTCCCATCTGTGTGTCAAATTGATATGTTTAAAATATTCGTGTTATAATAAAATAAAGTTGGCGACCTTCGTCGATGGTGACCCGAAGGCTCCCTTTTCAACACCGAGGTGTAGGGGCGGACGCTAATCCGTTCCCTAGATTGTTCCCCTTTACCCTTACCTTATAATGAAGAGTGTTAAGCAAGGAGGCATCAAATACCATTTTTGAGTCTTTGGTATGACTCGACCTGGCCGTTAAAATAAATGAATCAGAATCCAAACCTGAAGTGATGCAGTGATCGCACACGCTTTATCATTGTTATAGTTGCAATTTCAGTATGAATAGAATATTTCAATGTGGATTAAATTACCTATAAAGATTTTAGCCGTCAGGTATTCACAGAAGAATTAGTCACAAGTGGATAGATCTGCGGCCCACTTTTAAGGAGTTAAACCTCCATGTATTCACAGTGGAAGTAATCCCGATTGGATAGAATTTCAGCCAACGTTTAAAGACTACAGCCAACAAGTACTTATTAATTAAATAATCATATTAAATAATCACAAGGGGGTTAATCTATGGACTATGTCTACAGATTTAAACTTCCATGTATTCTCTGTGGAAGTGATCATACGGGGAAACATCAGAAGGTTACATTTAAAGATTTGAGTCATCAGGATTTCACAAAGAAAGAAATCCCGATGGGATAGATTAGCAGCCTAACTTTTTTAAGATAACAGCCTTCAGGTATTCTCATCCAAGGGGATGGATCTACGGCGAACGCTTAAAGATTTGAACCTCTAAGTATTCGCTGAGGAAATAATTTAAAATGGATAGACCTGCAGCGGGCGTTTAAAGATTAGGGCCATCAGAGATTTCCAAGGGTAGTAATCACAAGGGAGATAGATCTGATGATTGACCTACTCCAAAGTGATAACGAAATTACAACTGTGTTTAAAGAATAGTGCCAAAATCTGCGCACAAACTCATTTGAAAAATGTACTTTGAGTACAATTATTTTGTTGACAGATATACATTTCCAAACAGGATTTGGAGGTGCCTGTGGTGTAATGGTTATCGTAGTAGGAAATAGACACGACGACACGAGTTCAAATCCTGGACGAGACCGATTGCATTTAACATAGCACCAATACCCTTGGGAAAAGTATGAATTCAATTATTCTCCCTCCAGGTATGGGTAAATAGTAGGCAGACTGGGTTCTTCAGCCTTGGTTAGGCAACAAGCCTAGGAGAAAGAAAACTTCCCAATTCAAACCTGTTAAACTCCGCTTAAAAAATTGACCTTGTGTCATATCCTGCCCGAGCGGAGGGATAGGTAAATAAGGATATATATTTCCAAACATTTTTAATACTGCTAATTTTGAATATATCTATTTATTCCATAGACAGGACTCTAATATGTTTTTAAAATCAACGGTCGGAGAAATAATGTCAATAAAGTGGTGACTTTACACACCTCAGAGCATCAGAACCGGATCCTCTCGACCAGACCCATTTTAATATCATTCTCAAGGAAACTTCTTTTTGTGTGGGAAGTATTACACCACTATAAACTCTTTAATAGTCGTATTCTTGTTTCCGTAGACTGGGCCACTCCTGAATAGGACGATAGTATCAGATTAGGAATTTTAGATCAAGCTAACTTAATAAGGTGGTATAGGAATTTAGTTAGGCGTGATAAGATCACTGATTTACAATACATACTGAGTATCAAAAGAAGTAGAAGACGAAATCTCCTCTCATGGACCAAGTCTGACAAAAGATCAAATTTAATGGAGGGCTACCCCGTGCAAGGATAAGTAGCAACCAAACAAGCTTAGGTACTTGAATTAATAATTAAATCTGATACATGAAATCTTTTAGTTTAAGATACGAGGTATTATCTGGATGTAGGATCCCTTAGATCTAAACAATAATCATCTAGTTCATGGATGACCAGATAGTTTTCTTGTGTCAGGACGTGTGTCAAAGTTAACAACAAAAATCATTTCTAAATTTCATCTTTACTACACGATAGAACACACAATGAATATTAAACTCATTCAAATACTTAGTTGGTATTCATTATTGGTGTGATAACCATTGTGCTTCGACAGTATTTTACTAAATTTAGGTTAGATTGGTACCCAGAAAGAACTTTTGGGCATCCAGTTAAAATCTTATTCAATGACAATGTTCTTTTAGCTAAGATCTTTTTTACACTAAACAAGACATTTCTCTCATGATAGGGTTTTAATATGATCTACCAACAGTATCAAAGAGCTGTCCTCGTGGTGTAATGGTTTAAGCGATGGCCTACGTCTCCATACTCCAGTTAGGCTATTACATTCACATTCAGGCAAATACCCTTGAGAAAGATATGAACCGCCATATCCTCCAAGCTATGTTCTTCTGGGAGAATGGCTTTGTCATTAAATGACCTAAAAAGGTGGATATGCCAATAAACAAAGAAAGCAAACCAGTATCAAATATAAACAAATACTCCATTCAAATGTATTTTAATACAATATTTCTTAAACAAATATATGATTAATTTATTGGTTTTAATGGCATAGAAACGCATATAGGGTTAGTTTATGCTTAGTTGTTATAGAATGGCATTAATTGTAAATCCATATTTACATATTTAGCCTATTTGTTTCTTAGGGACTTTTATTTTTTCTTATCTATCTATCTATCTCTCCCTCTCTCTCTCTCTCTCTATATATATATATATATATATACATTGCTCTACATCATATCAGATACGATTTTTTTTAAAAGATCTATTTGACCAAATGTTGGGACCCTAACAAGTACTGACACTCCCAACCAAAGTGAACCTAAGAGTGATGGCAATGAATGCGATTATCACACTCCTTACAATAAGTTTTTATACCCAGGTTGGTATCCTGCCTGCTGCAGGAGATAACGTCAGCATTTTCAAAGTTACGCCAACAAGGCGATCAAAAACACGAGGAGTTTATTTTCTTGTGAAACATTAAAACATTAAAACGCTAATAATGATACGCTACTAATTACCAGACTTAATATTATCAACCCCCAAAAAATGATTATATTAAAATGAAAAAAATCAGATGTTCCCGATTATATATCTATGTAATCTAATTTTAGTTAGTGTGTTGTTGAAATTTCGGGTATGATTGTTGATTTCCAATGTTGTAGTGTTTGGTTGTGAATAATACATAATAATATCCTTTTGGATAGTAAAAACACCCGCTAAAATATTAATATCCTTGTAATTTTGTTTTCGAAGATTTTTTTGTATAAACTTATTCTTATGGGTGTACATATTGATTGGCGTTAATTCATACATTTAATTTTTCAGTTTTTTATGTTAGTATTTATATATATATATGTCAAGCGACCTCACCTTTCGTTATGTATGTATGTATGTATGTATGTATATATGTAAGTAATAGATAGAAATGTTTGGCGTTGAATCATTATGAGTGACTGTGCTAAGATCGAAAATTAGAATATAACATGCTGCGTTAAAGCGTGCTTCACGTAAGTGTTATTCATCTGTGAATCTACCAGCTGTTTCTGAGAGCTGAGGATAGGAATTCTGCCATCGTCATTTATTATCAAAAGATGGATATGTTAACGATGTCAAATCCCATAGTAACTTGAAAAAATAGAGAAATTTATTAATTTTAGTCATCACATCGTCTTCGGAGTAATTCCTGAATTTCGTTTGCATAGTTGGTTGGTTGGTTTGTTAGTTGTTTATTTAGAGCATATCAACCCTTATATGAAACTTGATCTAGAGTGTTCGCCAGTGTTGCAGGAGACCTGGGTTCAATCCCAGTTTGCGTCATACCAAAGACTTTAAAAATGGTACTTGATACCTCCTTGCTTAACACTCAGCAATATAAGGTACGTATCGAGGGTAAAGTGAAGCAATCCAGGGAAAGGATTAGCGCCCTCCCTTAGACCTCGGTGTAGTAGCTATTGAAAAGGGAGCCTTCTGGTCACCGTCGACTACGGTCGCCAACTTAGCTTACTTAAATATATATGATTTTAAAACAAAAGTATTGCTAACACTAATAGTTTTAATTTCACACAATTAGATGGTTTCACTTATTTCTATCCAATACAAATATTTTTATTTGCACTCGGTAAAATATTTTTAAGTATTGCTATCTAACATTAATGGTTTTATTTTCACATAGTTAAATGGTTTCAAGTATTGTTATCAAACACAAATAGTTTTATTGTCACTCAGTTAAAGGGTTTCAAGTATTGCCATCTAGCACCCATAGTTTTATTTTCACACGGTTAAATGGTTTCAAGTAGCGTTATGTAATACAAAAATTTTCAATTGCACAGTTAAATCGTTTCAATTATCGCTCTCTATCACTTATAGCTTTATTTGTACACAGTTGTATGGCTTCAAGTATCATTATATAGCACTTGTAATTCTATTCAATATAAATGCTTTCAAGTCTTGTAAATGATTAGCATTGTTATTTGACCCATAAATTGAACCTTAACAGGTACTACGATTCCGGTTCTGAGTGGAATTTGGAGAAATGGTACTCAATGTATTTGTAAAGAGTGAAAATAAAATCCTTTATATAAAAGACGCAATAATATTTATTAAAACGATATTCAACAGGTAGATCCCATTAACTCTAAATAATATTCAAGTTTCGTTTGCCATATTTGCATTTACGTCTTATATGTAAGCAGCTCGGATTAAGAATCACTGGAGAACACTTGATGAGAATTAGTTATTAATCAGGTTGTTTGAGTCGTAATTTTGGGTTAAAGACTGATACCATCAGTTAAGATGTAGTAGCGATCATGTACATACATACGTAAGTATGTATATATGTATGTATGTACGTATGAATTCAGATGCACATATGTATATTTGTTTGTCTATATATGTATATGTATGCAGGAATGTACGAATGTATGCACGTATGTATGCATGCATGTATATATATATATGAGCATATGCATGTATGTATGCATGTATGAATATGTGCGTGCATATATGTGTGCATGTTTATATATATATATATATATATATATATGTGTGTGTGTGTGTGTGTGTGTGTGTGTGTGTGTGTGTGTGTGTGTGTGTGTGTGTGTGTGTGTGAATCTAGCCTGTCTAGCCACACTGATGAGTTCTGATAGAACGAAACAGATCTGTCTGTCGATGACAATATATATATATATATATATATATATATATATATATTTGTGCGTGTATGTATGCATGCATATATGGATATATGTATACATGTATGAATGTATGTATGTATAGGTATGCATAGAGGAATAGATAGATAGATAGATAGATAGATAGATAGATAATGATGATGATGATGGAAAATGAACCGATTTCCATTCAAAAAAGTGTTAATTTATGTGCAAAAACTGACTCAAGAAGCTGTAATATATGGATATGTATATATGAATGTATACAGAAATTTATGTATGCATATATGTGAGCAGGTATTGATGCATGTATGCATGTATAATTGTACATCTGTATGTATGTATTTATGTAATTGTGTATGCATGTATGTATATACGTATCCGTATATGTATGTATGGATGTATGTATGTAAACCAGTACAAATCTATGCATATGTTCGTATATGTATGTATGTGTGTATTTGTTATTTATCTGTTCATTAAGTTTCTTTATTAATATAAGGTATCTTTGACTGTCAGAGTTCAGGAATCTTCGAGGTATTCATGTGAAAATGGAAACAAATAAGCCAATGATACATTGCACTTTTACAGAATATTGCAAACAAGAATATTTAAATAAACAGCAATAATGGTATAATGATGACTTAGTCTAGGAGAGGGAAAACTCTGAATTCAAACCTGTTAATTTCCGCTTAAAAATTGACCTTGTGTCATATCCTTCCCGAGCGGAGGGGTTGGTTTGGTTTGGTTTCTTTGTTTAATGGCATATCAACTCTTTTTAGGTTATTTAATGCCAAATCCATTCTCAGCTGGGAGGATAAGGAGGCTTATAACTTTCCCAAGGGTATTTGCCCGAAAGTGAATGTAATAGCGCGACTGGAGTACGAACTCGCGTACTAAGATTTCGCAGTCCAACGCTTTAACCATTACACCACGAGGACACCCCCGATGAGAGGGGTTGGTAAATATGATAATGATGACTTAAAACTAACATGTTCATGTCTGAGTAGAATACAATGTTAAAGAGTAAATTATACTGTGTGACGTACCAATCATTCAGTGATTTAGGATCAAGAAAACACAAGACATCCAAACTAGCCTCACAAGAAAGAAAAATCAAATTGATTAAGAGATTCGCAGGGTTCTCTTTATGATTTTTCCTCTTCACAGATGATTACAGCACAACAGAGGAACGTATGTATGCATGCATGTATATATGTATATAAACATATGCAGGTACGTATGCATGTAAGAATATGTACGTGTATATATGTGTGGATGTTTCTACAAAAGTATATATGTATGCGTGTATGTATGCATATTTATGCCAATAGGTATATATATATATATATATATATATATATATATATGCACGCATATATGGATATATGTATACATGTATGAATGCAAGTATGATTGTATGACTTTTTTAACGTCAACGTATCCTAATATTGTGTCTCTGTCTGTCATTGTGCCAATCGACAGACTATAATGTCTCAAGCGTTCAGTTGGCTTTTTCAGCTGGAGCGCATTAATCTCCTCGAAACAGAGCCCTGACCTGAAAATATACTCTCCTGCTATAACCTAAGAAAAACATACGATTCATAATTACATAAGACTCCAAGATTCCACATTACTTTTCATTTTTTAACCATTGTAACAATTTTAAGGTTAGTTGATTTTGTTTTATGGATTGCCAACCCTTAAAGGCTATTTTATTCCTGACTGGCTCATTGGCCTAGTTAGTAAAGTGTTCGCCAATGGTCTAGGTGCAATCCCAGGTCGCGTCATACCAAAGACTTTAAAAATGGTACTTGATACCTCCTTGCTTAACACTCAGCAATATAAGGTAATATCAAGGGTAAAATGGAGCAATCCAGGGAAAGAAGCAGCGCCCTTCCCTACGCCTTGGTATATTGGTTATTGAAAAAGAGAGCCTTCTGGTCGTCCTCGACTACGGTGGCCAACTTTACTTACTTTATATATATATATATATATATATATATATATTCTCGAGTAAATAAAGGAATTCATCATCATCATCATCATGTCGCGCTGCCGGCACAGATCTCGCTGACCTTATATCACCACCCGTCTCTACCAAACATCACTCCCGGGAGGTCTTCCAGGCTATATCCTGTATCGGCACAGGGCTGTTGAATATAGATTCTGGCTGGTCATCCTGCCGTGTGAAGTGGTCCACAGGAGAATGTCGCTTGTGAGCTCGTCCTTACTTCTCCAGCAGTGTCTGGCAGGCCTGGTTCGTAGTTTTCATGATGGGTGGTAGATGGCCGTACAGCTGCTGTGTTGTGGGGTGTTACCTCCATGACTTATTCAATACAGCTCGTAGCATTCTTGTTAAATTACCGTCAAGCTTTTTCTCCAAACACTTAATTAGCGTCCATGTGATGCATCCATATAGCAGTATCAACACAACCGTTGCTTCGAAAAAAACTGCGTTTTATTTTATCAGTCTGGTCTTACTTCCACGAGACCCATAGGCTATCGATAACTGTTCATGCCTTTGCTAGTCACGTGTTGATGTCTGTCTCTGTTGATAGAACTCTGCTTCCTCGGAACGTGATCTTGTCCACTAGTTTCAAAGGCCCACCATTTAGTGTGGAAATGTCGCCTCTTTGATTAAAGCACATGCATTCCGTCTTGTCTGCGTTGACATGGAGGCATATGCCACCTGCCGCTCGTTCCAGACTATGTTGCAGAGTTTCGGCTTGGGTGGGTGTATTCGCCAGAGGCGCTATGTTTTCAGCGTAGTCTGCATCTATTATCGTTTGTGCGGGGTATCTTCTGTTCCTTTCCTTTGCCAGCTTGAAACCGTTTTCTTTCATTAAATCAATACGCTTTCTTAGCGCGTAGTCTTGGCATATGATAAACAGGCATGTAGCTATTGTGTCTCTTTGTAGCACATCTGCTACAATGTCGAAGTGGTCTGTTTCTCCATCCGATGAGCGGACTTTTACTTTCGTGTTTTTATAGCATAATTATGGCTGCAACAGTTTATTTGGGAAGGCCGTAGACGGGAAGTATTTGCTCCATCTTCCTTTTGTGCATGGAGTCAAAAGCCTTGGAGAAATCGACGAATAATATTATTGCCTCAAGGATCTTTGCTCTTACACCTAGAATTCGACGGATAGTTAAAATGTGGGATGTCGTTGATCAATTTGCTTTGTCATAAAAAATCCTCTATTAGGGTTCAGTTTTGTGAACACCAAAATTTAAGTCATTGCGATTCATTTACTGTTTATTAATAAACTGCCAAGAAAATCAAGCTCGTATGTTTAAAATTGCTTCACCCAGTTACTTGTGGCTGTAAAATAGGCCGACAGGACCTCTATAGCAAGCTAAGACCCACCCCACGTGTGGTAGATATAACGCTAAACAATTTGACGGTGAGATTCCTGTCCTGGAGCTTAGAAGAATGTGGAGTTCTCACCACATTGCCATTATTTTCTGATCCACTCTAACCTGGGGTGGTATAGACAGTTAAGTTCCCATCTATGGGTTGAATAGAAGTATTCGTGTTTAAAAGCAGGGGCTGAAAACATCTACTTCTGTAAATAAATGAAATCTGACTCTTTTAAAAATAATCTAATGTACAAACTATTCCTTTAAAATAATATATATATATATATATATATATATATATATACATATATCCTTCAATACATATACGTCCTTTATATATATATATATATATATATATATATAAATACTGAAATGTAAAGAGATACTGTAATGTATTGGCCTCCTGTGACGCTGGCGCCCGGCTGTAGTCCATCATGGAAACTCTCTTGATGGATAGAAACTTTCTTGATGTATGGAAACTCTCTTGATGGATACCAGAAATGGTCACACACGTGAGATAAAGCATTTTTTAAAAGTTTTAGACAGTTAATTAAATCAAAGTCATGACGATTCATCTACAGTTTATATAAACTGTAGATGAATCGTCATGACTTTAATTTGAGGGTTTGCAAAACCGAACCCTAATAGAGAGTGTTTTACGACCAAGTTATTCTTTTATCGACTCGAGAATATTGCTTCCCGTCTCATTGTTTCAGTGACGGGCCCAGATTGAGGAGAACACGCCAATGATAATGTGGGTAGTAACATTTCTGCGTCTTGGAGTCGAACTTGTTTTGCTTTTTTTTTCAGTCTTTCTCAGCTCTTTATCTCGTCTTTTTCATCGCCAATTTTCTCCCAGACCCCGCAACAATACTCCGCAACGATACTCCGCTCGACCCAAATTCTTACAGCGTTGAAACGTTGACTCACATTTCGCCATGAGCAAAACTGACACGTGACTACTGATTTTCGATGACAAAAAAAAAGTTAATCTATCAGTGACAGGCCAGAAATCTCAAGGCAATAATATAAGTACCAGTAATAGCTATGTGATTAATCTGTCTGTTGTCACTTCTCTCAAGCCAATTGTCCCACAAAATCTCCCGGGTGTCTGTTTATAAGGTAAGGAATATAAATAAAGTTATTGTGTATTTGCTAATAAAATAACTGGCCGCAAAGGACTCTTAATAATTGATACTTAATGCCCCAGAGATTTTTCTGACGAAACAACAATAAGTAATTTATTCTTCCCTGGTCGTATTTACTTTCAATCAAAGCTAAATTACTGGACAAAACTCATAGGAGACACAACTTGAACCGCTTTTTCTTTGAACTTTAACTGTTCTACTTGTAAGGATTAATAATGGTTACCAAGATGGTATTTGTTGTGGTACATGATCAGAATTATCGGAATATTGCCTGGATATGAGTGAAAACGCTTGAAGGGAAAGAAATAAGTCTTGAAGATTAGCTGTGTCATTGAAGATCAATGACTACACCTATTAACCCACGCAGTTCCTGAAAATAATTTTTCAAAGCGAATTCGACAAATAGATTCGAAAGTGACACAAATACAATACTACAGCTGAAACCATTTTGGATATTACTCTGTTGTAGACTAGAAACTCAATAAGAATCAAACTTTTTCGAAGTGATCTTATAGCCTACTGAGCTAATACGCAACACTAGTTCCTCTCTAATTTACTAAGTACTGATTAAATTTGATGGGATATAGAGAGATTCGAACATCTACGATTGGTTTGTTTTCTTTGTTTAATGTCATATCAACCTTCACGGGTTATTTATTGTTATTTATTTATTGCTAAAGCTACCCTGGGAGAAAACAAAAGTGATACTATTTAACCTATAGCTGGGAGATAAGAAGGTTGGGTTCATTACCTTTCCCAAGAGTATTAAGCCGAAAGTGAACGTAATAACTCGATTGAAATTCAAAATTGCTTAATTTGAGGCCAAAATTCGGCTTTTTAACCGTTGCGCCATGGGGACTTCCTCCAAACGAAAATTGATCTGTGAGGCATGCATGCTAACAATTATAGTTATTTCCTAACCTTAGTTTAGAGGTGGCACCAGGCAAAAAGTAGGGTGCGCTCTTTGGAAATCGAACTCACTAACAGCTGTTAGGTTATCTAGCTTTATAACCATTATATCACGACGAGATGTCAGGCCATAAACCATGAATATTCAAATTTTCATCAGTATAGAGTACTGGTTGACATGAACTTATTGCGTGTAAACTGATTGGGGTCACGTTACCGTCGATAAAGTTCATATTGCTCCAGGGTTAATTCTATCTTTCATGAGAATCATATTGTAATAACATATTTATCTCATGTTATTAAATTCGCTAAATCTTGATATTTTTAAAGTTCGCATTAGTACATTTGAAAGAGACGTAGGTGGGGCTGATATTTTATTCTTGCAGGTATGAAATACCTGTCTACTAAGAAAAAATGTATTTGAAATATTGGTTTTATCTACACTTAAACAACGTGTATATCAAAATGAATGCAAAAGTATTTTTGCCTATTTTGGCGTAACGCTTATCGCCATAGAAAGTGGATACGCTAACTGAAGTTCAAATCCTGATTTCGCTTCACATAGTGCTTAATACTTTGGAGGAGGATTCTCTGTGGTATAGTGGCTAATATGCTGGACTACGACATCGTAGAAAGCTAGTTCGAACACTGGTGACACGCTGGATCAAATAGGCTTCAGCTGTTCTTCTAAAGGGATGGCTTTGGCGTTAAATAACCCCTGAATGTTAAAATATCATCATAAAAAGAAACCAAAGTAAACCTAATAACATTGGAAAAATGAATGACTCCAAATATTCTGATCTCAGCACTGGGTAAATAGTAAAGCAAACAAGGCTTTTTGACCTTGAAACGACAATTCTTCAAGAATGAATACTTTGAATTAAAAAAAGATCTGAAGCGGGAGAAGCTCCACTAGGCTTTTACTATCCAAGGCATGCTAAAAAATCGTGCATACAGTATCAAATCAGGTTACGAGACCAATGAATGAACATTTAAACTTTTTCATAAGCTTCAATATATAAAAAAACCTTATCAGCAGGGATGGCTTTATCTGATATTCATAAGAGAAATGATTAAAACAATTGTTGTATCGCCATGAACAACTATACACACACATATGCATGCAGAATCATAACGACGACACAGTAAAGACGAGCGACACAGTTCTTTAGAAAAATATACCTTTCACTTTATTTGAAAGTGTTCGAAAGGGTTACTAAAGGCTTTACTGTGAGAGGGAGTTGGAGACCGAACAGAACTGCAACATATTAACCCCCACTCTTATGGCTATAACAGCGTTTCTTTCCCGTTCTCCTGGGCTACCCAACCGGGGGCCTGGGGGCCCAGACTCTGTTGGGTCCTGGTTTTCTCAACCACATCTGATAACCAACTGATTGTGCTCCGAGTTATATAATAATTTGACGCTCACTCTTCTTCCTGTGAGCGTCACAAATCGCACTCATTCAACCCGTCCCCGGTCAAGGTTATATCCTGATATTCCTCGACCGGATGCACCTGTTATTTACACAGGTGCATTTCCTATTTTGACAGCTTGGCCGGGGTTAGTATGTTACACAATCAGACACATTATTAAAAACTTCAGCAATTTGCAAAGATGATCGACCTGTCTGTGTGTGTGTGTGTGTGTTTGTAAACCAGTAAAAACAACATTTTGATTTTATTAATGCAGCGATAGATTTTAACGGTATGTCAACCCGACTTCAATAACCAGTAAACATTTATATTTACATACTTTATACAGATTCTTTGGAGATTTTATTTTTATGTATTCATTTTTAGGCACTTGTTAATATCAAATGCGAATAATTTGAAAATAGATCTATTTGACCTTTAGATCGGACACTTACGGATACCACCACTCCCAGTGAGAGTAGATCTGGAAGTGATTGCAATGAAAGGGTTCTCAACATTTCCTTGGTCCTTAGAACATGTGCCATAACATCAGATATAATTTCGTTTTATACTTAGGAAACTCCTTTCTTGATGTGTCATGCTGCTCTGCAGGTGATAGAATCAGCCTTTTCTGAGTCCCACAGGTAATTATATTTAGAGTAATATTCTTACCTGGTCCTTAGATAATAAAGTAGTTTAACGTACAATTCATACCAAAATGATTAATATTTGGGGTTCGCATCTAAGCGGAACGTCATCTGATAATCATCTAAAATTCAAAATAATCCAAAATTCAAATTCTAAAAATCATTGGGATTTTAATATTTGTTATTATCTTCCGCTCCTTACTAAACTGAACCATTAGTATTATCATTGAGAGTTTTTAAACTATCACTAAATGGGCCCAATGGCCTTCTACAAAAATATTGAGATATTTTGTTTCTTCTGCTTTTGGCACAATTCAGCAGATCTTGATTCTTTTTCCTAAGTCTTGAAATTGATAAACTAAAGTGAACTGTGGGATGTCATATTTACCATTTTTAATCGGATTTGCCTCTGAAGCTTAGACACAGCTTCGGAATCCACGTTTTTGAGTCTACCTAACCTTGCTTGATTGTCAAGGTTCTAGAAAAACGAGTGAAATTTCTTCAATCATCTGGACACTGGACAGAGACCATTTGCACCCTCACTTTTCGCACATCAAATGTATTTGATTGCTTCCGTGGAGTAATGGTCCAATAAACAATGAGTTTTCAAAATAAACTACGGTGGACGTTTATCTGTGAGGTTTCCAAATCATTGACTGAGTGCCTGTTTGTTTATTTGGATTTTATGGCATATCAACCTTTGTAGGTGATATAATGCCAAGTCGATTTTTATACAAATAAAAAGTTCTATTAATAACAATTTAGTTTAGCAAAAGTACGCAGTTTAATTGTCAAAAGCATTTCTATTTCAAGCTATTCAGTTTAGTAAAACAGTTCTAATTAAAGTAATTCAATTTAGTATAAGTATGGGTATTTTTTTGTTTACACCCATTTACATGTCAAAGTAGTTCTATTTCAAACAATTTAGTTTAGCACAGGTACGCTTTCAATGTCAAAAATAGTCCTATTTGAAGTAATCCCGTTCAGCATAAATATACAGTTTATTTCTATTTGACCCATAGATATTACCCTGTCAGGTACTAACCCTATGGGCCAGAATAAACCTAGGAGCGATGGTAATGAATGGGTACTCTGCATTCCCCAAAGCTCAAGAATTACTGGAAACTCAACATCAGATTGTTTAGTGTCATATCCAGGACAATAATTGGTGGGGTCTAACTCTTCTGCAGAGAAGCAGTTGGTATATTCTACACCCCAGCCGACAGGGAAATTACTGAGTGTCATCTCGTAACTACCATGATACTATGAAGAATAGCATATAATTCCCATGACTTGAACTGCTTTGGTTACATACTATACATCCAGCAAAGTAGCATGCGGCAAAATATTTCAATACATTTGATTCTCCCTAGTATTCATATACTTATTTTTCTAAACAATTTGAAAAATCAGAGTAAAATAATGCGGTAATTAGTAAATTGATTTTAGGAAAGCCAGATAATGAGTGAAAAATGAATCTGAACCCTAATCATATAAAATTAGCTCACCAGAGCAGTTGAATAACATTTTTTTATTGATTGGATTAGAAAAACGTTCTCTTTTTTCATTGGTTAGAAAAGATGACTGACGAAATTCAATTTCTTGTAAATTGAAATCCTACATTTGCCCAAATTTCATCCTCAGTATAAAGAAATAGTATTGATGACAGCTCATACAGTCTTAGATGTGTAAGAGATAAAAATAGGCAAAAAGTGAACATTTGAAAAATCTGTAAGAAAGAAAGACGATAGAAAACGAGCAAAAAAGAATGCGTAATCTAAAGAAAAGTATCTCTGAAATAAGAATGAAAATGACAGGAAAATAGGCACATAACTAAATCAAAGAAGAAATAAATCGATCTGAACAGAAGGAAGGAGAAATGAAGTGGCAAATAATACTGTTATTTGCAATATTTATTTTTCAAACGGAAGAAGATAATTAGGTAGGATTTGTAACACACACACAAAAAAAAAAAGAAGAAAAAAAAAGAAATTGTGAATAGTGTCGCAAAAGAAGATTATTGGTTTTGTTGTCAACGTTGAATGAAACGCTAACCAATTTTTACTCGGTGTCTGGCCATATTTGATGATATTGAAATAAAGTTCATCCTAGCATGATATTACAATAATCCTATTTTCTCCCAGCGCGCAAACAAATTGATGCAATTCAGACGACACTAACAAGCCTAGTCGACGTCGAAAATTTAAAAGACACTCAAAAAAGCAAGATTAATATGAAATGTATCTCTTTTGGTGGATATATATGCATTGAATAAAAGAAACGGGTATATATATATGAACATATAGAAAATCAAATAATATTTATATGAGAGAAAAATTATACATTCTTATATATATATATATATATATATATATATATATATATATATATATATATATATGCATGTGTGTAGGTTTGAGTGCGTGTAAGCATATGCCTGTATTTCAGTGTTGTGTATAAGTTTACTTCTATATATATATATATATATATATATATATATATATATGTGTGTGTGTGTGTGTGTGTGTGTGTGTGTGTGTGTGTGTGTGTGTGTGTGTGTGTGTGTGAGTGAGTGAGTGAGTGAGTGAGTGAGTGTGAGAGAATCAAATAAAAGTAAAACCAGATTCATGAAATTGATCAAAAAAGGATGCAATTTGCAAGTGTTCATATATGTGATAGCATATACTATATATAAAAACATATATACAAATATATGTATATATAATAGTTGTGTGTGTATATACATACATATATATATATATATATATATATATATATATATATATATATATATATATATATATATATATATATATATATATTTGTATGTATGTATATGATTATTACTATTTATGCATATGCATATAAATATGCATGCATATGCACGCTTAGGAATAATTATATCAAAACATTATCATATATATATATATATATATAGAATATACATATACATGTACCTCTGTGTGTGTGTGTGTGTGTGTGTGTGTGTGTGTGTGTGTGTGTGTGTGTGTGTGTGTGTGTGTGTGTGGCTTGTTATATTTCTTGGCTGTGATGGAAAACGAGTAAAGTGTGATGTTAACTGAAAGTATTAATGGATGGTCTATATTGGAAATAATGGTATTTAAGTTTCAGAATTATAGTTGGTATAAGTTTGATTATCGAATGATTGCTTCCTGGAAAGCAGGGATATTGTTTTCGCTGCAAAAATAAAACCCCACAACCCTGCACCCAACAGACACCAGTATAAACGTGTATTGTGCAAAACTTTATATTTAACGCTAGAAAGTTTGAACAATAACCTCTCACAAGCATGATATTTGTAATGAAGCAGATGTGCTGAGTAAACTTTCGATGACAGATTCTTATGATTGCTGACGAGCACAATTATTTAGAATATCTATAGTCAACCTAGTGCTATTAAAGAATTAATCAATCAACACAAACAACAATATCAGTACGAGGACACACACACACACACACACACAAACACACACACACACACACACACACACACACATATATATATATATATATATATATATATATATATATATATCTTTAAGAAAAGAACAAAACCGGTCACACTAAATATAATTCAGAATAGACAGTGCCTATTCTGAATCATTTTATCCATAAGATCTGAAGAAGTTTAGTTAATTTTTTAATTTTTTTTTTTAATTTCATCAAAAACACATAACAGGATGGAAATAGATTTATAATCCTAAAATGACTGGTTTTGTTTTTTTCTTAAAGAAATTATTGCTCGGTAATGTCAGTTACATTGAGCTCTTTACCAGGAAAATTTAAATGTTCACTGTTGAACGGTTTATTTTTTGTCCTGATGGAATTACTCCCAACTCTTGTTTAACTGGACCGAATAATACCTATATATATATATATATATATATATGGAAATGATCAAGTGTGATGATTATCGCAGTATGAAATGGACGAGTGACTTAAAGTTTAATCTTCGACGAGGTCGTTTTAATTTAAAATAGAGTAAATACCCTTAAGTTATGTATACCTCTAACTATCTCTCACCAGCTATATATAAATAATAGGTTTGGCTGGGGTTATTAACCCAGGTTTTGCAACCAGTCTAGCAGAAGTAAAACTCTGAATGCAAACTTTTTTTTTAGCTCTGCATAAAGTTCATTTTGTGCTACATCCTACTCGAGTGCAGGAGTTGGCAAATACACACCCCAACCCAGTTACACACACGCGCACGCAAACACACACACGAAAATATATATATATATATATGAGTTTTTTTTTCTGATATTACTGTCCGATTTGAAAATAAATTGTATTCCTAAATTAATTTAGTCAGTCAAATAAGATCTGTTAAAATCTATGCATTTCTAACATCGATTAACATGGTCATTGATGCCTTTTCGATAAAACTCTAACAGTTTTGATGGTAGGAAATCTTTGAATATGGTTTCTATGTCTCCTTCGAAGCTGTATTTTCGGGCGAAAAAAATTGTTTTTTGATTTAATAAAATGGTAGTCGGTGGATGAGATGTCCGGTGAATATAGCGGATTTGGCAAAATCCCATAAACCAAGTCAAGTATGATCCTAGCTACATGTAGCCCAACTATTGCATGAAAAAAGATTATGACGAAACTTGAATTCATTCACAAAAAATGTAAAATATCACTTCTTTTTCCATGATCATGATTTAGTGGCAGATAACAATCAGAATGAAATTCTGAAAGAAGAAATTGAAAATCAACTGCAATCAGTAGGAATATGAGTTCCTTATACAACTAATATTGCAAAAGTACAATACTGCGTTTTACTTACGCTGGTTTAATTTTTTTTAATTATATATATGGCAACTGTTGGTAAGACATTTATGTATAATAGCATTAGTTTCAAATTTCATTTTTTTGAGGTTGGGACACTTATTTCGAGAATTTCTAATATTTGCCATTTTGTTGTTCAAGTATTGTTCTGTTTACGGTAAGAACTTTTCGAAATTATTCATACATACATACACACACACACACACACACATATATATATATATATATGGGGATGGGGATTGTACAAAAAGGATCAGACATTAAATAACTTGCATGGGTTGATATGGTATAAAACACAACCAAGCATCCAACCACACCTTGACATGAAAAATCTACAAGTAGGTACTATGAAATGAAACTTGCTCTTTGTATAGTCTTATTATTTGGATGAAACAATCTAGAACCAGGGACTGGGTCGTATAAATGTATTACCCAATAATTCAACGACATACAAATGATGTCTTACCTCTTTACCATCTTAAGTGTCTCATATGTTTTCTTTAGTGTCATTAATTATTTATCAGAATGCTTGAGTTGGAAATTTGGCGGTAAAGACGTTTATCATCTAGTAAGATGACAGTCATCGATACGGGCAAATTAAACTCTCGAAAACGAAAAAAACCTCAAGTAAATGATTGGAAACAACTACGTACTAAATAATAAAGTAATCTATAAGAAACCCACCATAAAATCCTTAGACTTTGCCAAACAAGTAATATTTAAAAAAACAACTTTGCTACAAACATCACAACTCAACTCACTCACTCACAGCACAGCCATATATTAAAAAATATCTTTAAAATGCTTTCTACATGGATAATTTATTCCAAATTTTATTATTTATTTCTATTTAATTATGCATTCCTATTTAGAACATAGAAACAAATAGATGCATTCATTTGCATATTTATTCAAACAGAAATTGATATGTATTCACCTACACTAACGAACTCTATGACATACCCACCAACCCACATTCAGCTTGAGGCACACGCAAAAATAATCCCTAAAATTACCTGTATCTCTCTATCTTCACATATATTTTCCTTTTACGACAGGTAACTTTACCATGGCTAGCGGAAACAACCTATAATATTATTTACCACAACTGAGTGGAGGCGGAAGTAAATGGATACATGATTTTCGGAAGACCATTAGCGCAAATCGAAATGCTGCTGCGTCCAATGCTAGAAAGTAATTTCTTATCGATTTCATTTGCTACTACGAAAACCGTTACAAAAATCACGCATTCCTTATATATATATATATATATATATATATAAAGAGAGAGAAAGAGTGAGAGAGAAACATATGTATGCTTGGTGATAGGTAAAGACAGCGTTAGTAACGACGTAGGATCACACTTTTTCGATTATTAGACTTGTTGCCGTTGTCTCTGAGTAACGTATATCACAACATAGCTCCATTAGCTTCCTTCATTCAAAAAATAGAAACCACTATATATATATATATATATATATACGAGGTGCATTCAATAAGTTTCCAGACGTTTTTGTACTGACATTTAAAAATGTCATAGACTCTGAAAATTCATTATATATCATATGAGGTGACTGACCAATTTTTATGATTTCAGGTTCAAATAAACAGCTAGAGCAGCAATTGGAATACACCCTACAAACGCTTAATTGTCACAGATGGGGAATTTCAAAATACAATCTGGATGTGAGGACATTTCAGAAGAACGATATGCAATATTTTTTTAAACTTGGGAAAAATGTCACAGAAACGTATGGAATGCTTCAGACTGCTTTTGGAGCATATTGCAGTTTTTGTGTGGCATAAGAGATTCAAGAGAGGCAGGAAGTCTGTGAGGGATGATGAGAGGGGTTGGAGGAGTAAGGAAGTCAATACACCAGAGTTGATTGGCCAAATGGTTAGGGTTAGGGTTTGGGTTGCTATGTTGAGGTTTTAAGGGAGTTCAGGAAGAGATTCCTAGGGAAGAGGTCAGCACTCTTCAAATCGGGTCAGTGGCATTTCCACCAGAACAATGCACCAATTCCCAAATCCATCCTTGTCACAGACTATTTGACCAAGATCGGCATCAAGACAGTTCCTCACCTTCCCTATAGTCCAGACATTGCTCCCTATGACTTTTGGTTATTCCCTAAGCTCAGAGGCTGTCGTTATGAGACAATTGAGGAGATGAAAGAGGCTGTGATGAAGGTCATTGACACGCTCACACACGAGGACTTCCATGGGCCTTCAAGACGTTGTTGGAACGGTACAACAAGTGCATTGCTGACGGAGGAGATTACTTTGAAGGGGACCAGAGTTTCATGTGTGTACTATTAACAAAAGTGCTCGTTAGAAAAAAACCTGGAAACTTATTTAATGATCCTCGTATAATTAACATCCTTGATTTTTATTAATACAGTTACATCTTTAAATATACAGTCTCCCACTCGCTCTATATCTCTCTGACACATGCACATACTTACACAAACATAATCTCTCTCACAAACATAATTTCTCTCCCTCTCCCTCTCAAGGACCCACTCATTATCTCTCTCTCTCTCTTTCTCCCGCTCATCCATACACAGAATCAATTATCTTAATCCTTACTGTCTAAAGCCCTCTTAAAATCTAATATTAATTTGATGTCTCGCTGTAAGATTTTTTTTAAAAATTCACCAATCGTAGAGAAATGTACATGTGAAAATTATCTTTCTTTCATTGAAATATATTCAAAAATTATTCTAATATGGCATCGCTTATTTTACTCCGTTACCACTGAGGTGCCCGTGGTGTAATGGTTATCGTCGAAGGAAATGGACACGGTGACACGAGTTCAAATCCTGGACGAGACTGATTCATTTCACATAGCACCAATACCCGTGGGAAAGGTATGAATCCAATTATCCCCCCCCCGGCTATGGGTAAATAGTAGGGCAGACTGGGTCCTTAAGCCTTGCTGAGGTAACTAGTCTAGGAGAAGAAAAACTCTGAATTCAAACCTGTTAAACTCCGCTTAAAAAATTGACTTTGTGTCATATCCTGCCCGAGCGGAGGGGTTGGTAAATAAGGTAACCACTGAGTTTTATATGATTTACCGTCAATTAAAAAACCTGCATTATGGAAATATATATATATATATATATATATATATATATATATATATATTGAGAGAGAGAGAAAGAGAGACCAGATGATCTGTAGAATTAGAGTTTATCACATTTTATGAGGGAAAAGGAAACGATTAATTATAGTATATTGGTTACAAGAGAGAGAGAGAGAGAGAGAGAGAGAGAGAGAGAGAGAGAGAAAGAGAGAGTAGAATTCAATTTTCGTTTCACTTTGAATTAAGAAGCCATTTTTATATCCTTGCAGACATTGTTCAAGTAACGAATTGTGCTTTTGTGTGATAAAAATAAACACCATTCATTTATTTTTACGCCTTTTTCTATCTGAATACAAAATTAGAAAATAAAATCACACACACACACACACACACACACACACACACACACACACACACACACACATACACACAAGTAAAAAATATAGAAATTTCAATTCAAAGCCAGGTCTTCAAAAATCATTTTTTTAAATTATTATGAAACATTTTTGCATACGTCTGAATTTCTCTCATTCTCGTACAAAGATATTTTGAATCAGTCGTATGAATGCATGTACAGCTAACACTCTATATACTTATGAATATATAACTAAATAGATTGTTATATTTCTATTTATCTACACATGAACACTTTTGTGAGTGTAGATTCAACAATATGCAAATATATCTCAATAACAGACACACGCACACACACACACAGATATATATATATATATATTTGCAATTAAATATGTAATTTAATTTGTTCCTTTTGCTGCGCTCAGTACTACGGATAGAACTGTAAATCCTAATATAGATTGATGATTAAAATCGTTTTAAAATTAACTAACAGACTGCAGTCGTCACAAGTCTTTTATCATAACTACCATTTTCTTGATATGCATCGTTGGTTTTCACAGTTGATTAAAATAACGACTTTCTCTGTCAAATAATTTCTTCAAAGAGGACATTTATATCTACATCTACAGTAACATATTTACATCTACATTTACTTATACAAATACATGATGGCTTGTATTTTTGGTTATGCTTCATCATCAAATCGCCATGATAGCACAGAGTTTCTTCACTCTCATTGCTCCTGGACATATCGTCTAAAGTGTATTCAGTGTCTGCATGGAAGTGATCTATCTAAGTTCTTACTGTTAGAGCAGTAATCATATTTACCCAACCCCTCCGCTCGGGCAGGATATGACACAAGGTCAATGTTTTAAGTGAAGTTTAACTGGTTTGAAGTCAGAGTTTTACTTCTCCTAGACTAGTTACGTCACCAAGGCTGAAAAACCTAGTGTGTCCTACTATTTACCCATAGCTGGAGGGAGAATAATTGAATCATATCTTTCCCTAGGGTATTAATGCTATGTGAAATGCAATCAGTCTCGTCCAGGATTTGAACTCGTATCACTGTGTCCATTTCCTACGACGATAATCATTACACCACGGGCACCTCATCATCAGATGCCCCTTTCTTCGCTAGATGTCAATAAATCAATAGGATCAATCAAAAAACAAATACATTAACACAAGCAGGACTTGATTATTGGTAATGACAAAACCACTCGAAGTTAAAAAAAAAACATTCACCTATATTGATGTGATGCTGACAAAAGAAAGACACGGGGAATACAAAAAGGTTGCTAGAAAAACGTATATATTCAAGTACCAGAAATAAGATACAAGTAAACCAGGTTAAACA
>OY757912.1:92436750-92499250 GCA_963585895.1 Sepioteuthis lessoniana
GTTAAACATTAATTAGTAGACAGGAAGCTGACAGTCCAGTGAGGTTGTGACTATTCGTCCACTATGCAAATTGCAACACACGTGATTGTATCTCGCTGATTGGTAAACTCGTCTGACGCTCTCGTTGACGTGTGTTGATGGAGGACGGTGAATCCATTTTGTAGGGAGTACAACATATATGCATTTAGCCACTCGCTCTGCCACCGACTTGATGACACAAGGTTGATTTTTAAGTAAAATATTGCAGGTTTATATTAAGATATTTTCTTCTCTTTGGGCGGTTCCTCTACACTAGTTTAAATAGTCGTCTATGACATATTATTTAGCCACAACTGGGAAAAGAATAGTTACATTTCTTACTTTTCTAAGGGGTTTACTGTTATGTGAAATACGAACTGCAGCGATGAAGATTTGAACTGATGACAGTGAGTCCATTTCTGACGGCGATCAATATTACACCACAAGCACCACCCTGAAATAAAGGAAAACAATATGAATATTAAGGCATTATATTTACACATCGATTTATGCAGATATATATATGTCTGTGGATGTATTGTTATGCATGCGTTTATATTTGAATAATGGTGTGAGCATTTGCATTTTCGATTATAAAACATGTATTTCTGTCATTTATTTTACATATGTAGGTGCATACATAGAGGGATATATATCGGTGTGTATTTAAAGGCACATTTGAGGATATGTACATTTATTAAAGTATATATATGTAAATAGTATCTACATATTAATAAAGATATATGAGAATTGTGTGGACATATATTAACATTTAAAATCCTTAATATATTCATATTCACTGATTTTTGTAAGGGCAGCATAAAACATATATACACATTAATTTTTCAGACACACACACACACACACACACACACACACACACATATATATATATATATATATATATATATATATATATATATATATATATGTGTGTGTATGTATAATTTTGTAAGAGAGAAATCTAGCTCTCAGAAAGTTAATCAAATTTTAAAATTCATCATATGAACATTTTCTGAATCGAAGTCCTGCAAAAGAAAAGATTTGATTATTTTTTCTTTGCCAAAATTTACACTTATTATCTTCCAAACGTGATTTTCTATTTTACTTTTCGTTAACATTTTTTTTATATGTTATTTTCTTTATTCAAGCTTTCACCTTTGCAATCTAATCAGTTCTTTCTGATGGAGAAAGTAAGTTTCGCAAATTACTAAAGAGACACAAGATGACGTCGTATAAAGCACTGAACTAACATTGCCATTCACCATTCGCTCAAAATCGAACCTTCTTTTAGACTTGTCTACAAATAGTTTGTTTTTATTGTCGTATATCTCAATCGTAATCTATTTTCGTACGTTTTTCTATATATACTTCTGATGAATATCCGGTTTGTTACACTGACGAAGGAATTATTACGCTATTGAGAAGTTTGTCAAAGACAAGATGCCTATGAATAACTGTGCCTTTTATTGTTTGGGAATAATGACTTGAAGGTATTGCAGATTTGTGAGAAGACTTTGATCACTTTTTGGTTGCAAGCGATTGTCCACACAAATCTAATTTATTTATTTTCGTGAGAACAAAAAGCCCACCGAAAAGTGAATTTCGAAGTACACACATAAACCCAAACATATAATATCACACATGAACAGATAGATAGATAGATAGATAGTTTTTTTTTCTTTTAAATATGTTTAAGATAGACAAATCTTGTCTGTTCTATTTAATATATATATATATATATATATATATATATATATATATATATATATATATATATATATAATACATATATTAGATTTATATATTTAATTCCATGGGATTTACGCTGCGATACTTGGGTTTCATGGAGTCTTTTATTAAACAACAATCATCAAGCTCTTAAATAAATTTTGTTGGAATTAAATATATAAATCTCATATCTATTTATTTATTTATTATTATTATTATTATTATTATTATTATTATTATTATTATTATTATTATTATTATATAATAGCTCTATGCTAGGTATTGAGCACTCTCCATATTATATTGCACTTGGTTCTACACAAACACATATAGTGACAACAAAAAATGTTACAATATATATATATATATATATATATATATAATCAAATGAATAGGTCCACAAAGAGATTTGTATTTTTACAATAAGATAAAAAAACTATATGAGAGATTACATCCATCTTTTTTGTACCAAGTGCAACAAAATATGGATCCCGATTAACCCATTATCCAATTTGACGTCACAAACCAATACTAATCCCGCCCCCACCCATGAATTAGGAAAACGAGCCATTTCATTTTGGATAGATATGAAGATCATTAAATTAGTTTCCAGACTTTTTTTCGTATAGGCACTTTTATTGATAGTACACACATGAAACTGTAGACCTCTTCGAAGTAATCTCCTCCGTCTGCAATGCACTTGTTGTACCGTTCCAACAACCTCTCGAAGGCCCCATGAAAGTCCTCTTCTGTGAGCGTGTCAATGACCTTCGTCGCAACCTCTTTCATCTCCTCAATTGTCTCATAACGACAGCCTCTGAGCTTAGGGAATAACCAAAAGTCACAGGGAGCAATGACTGGACTATAGGGAAGGTGAGGAACTGTCTTGATGCCCATCTTGGTCAAATAGTCTGTGACAAGGATGGAGTTGGGAACTGGTGCATTGTCCTGGTGGAAATGCCACTGACCCGATTTGAAGAGTGCTGGCCTCTTCCGACGGAATCTCTTGCTGAACTCCCTTAAAACCTCAACATAATAACCCGAACCCTAACCCTTTAGCCAATCAACCCTGGTGTATCGAATTCCTTACTCCCTCCACACCTCTCATCATTCCTCACAGACTCCCTGCCTTCCTTGAATCTCTTATGCCACACAAAAACTGATGCTCCATTCATGCAAGATGCTCCAAAAGCAGTATGAAGCATTCCATACGTTTCTGTGGCATTTTTTTCCAAGTTTAAAACAAAAATTTATTGCATATCGTTCTTCTAAAGCGTCCTCACGTCCAGATTGCATATTTGAAATTCACCAGCTGTGACAATCAGGTTTTAGTAGGCTTTATTCCAATTGCTGCAGTAGCTGTTCATTTGAACGTGAAATCATAAATATTGGTCAGTCATCTCAAAAGATGTATAGCAATAACATACTGAATTTTCATGAGTCGACGACAATTATAAATACCTGTACAAAAAAAGTCTGGAATCTTATTGAATGCACCACGTAACTACCAAGAAACATTACACCCAAGATACAACAAAACATTTTATCACACATTTTATAGAACTAATCCTAAATAACAACTACTTTCAATTCTGTCAGTTAAATTACATTGAAACTCTAGGGATAGCTATAGGGACTAAAATTGCCTCAACATACGTCACCGTAACTTGAGAATATTTAGAAGAATATCTATACGAAATTATAGCTAAAATTACACCCCACCAACATAAAAAGAGTCAGACTCAGTCATCAGATACATTAACGAATTACACAACTTACAAACGAAAACAAAATTCACAAGGGAACACAACTTTAAATAATTACCATTTTTAGATTCCTCATTAAAAAAAATGGCCAAACCTTCATAGATATCAACCACAAACCCACAGATACCCAACAATAACTAATAACACTCTAATAGTCACCCCACCCAAAACTGAATAAAATATATCCCTTACACTCTAGCACGTATAATATTCACCATAATCACGAATAAAAACCTCAGAAAAACGAGTGTTAAAGATCTACACAAAACTCTCCTCCAGAGAGGATACTCCACAGCCCTGATAAATAAGGGATTTGAATTAGAAGAAAAAAATGCTAAAACAAACTATGAACCCCGAATAAATAACAACGACAAAGACATAGCAGAAGTCACTAACTTCAATCATAAGAACTCGGAGCTATATACAGAAATAATAAAAAATCTAACACTTAAAAACAATCACACAATCAAAGAAATACTAACAACAACAATATATCTAAATGCTCGACAAAACCCCAGAATACGTTACAAAATACTCATGTCTTCTTTATTCGTGGAAAAGACAACACAATGAATTACTAAACGCAAGAATAAAAGATTTGGAGTTGGGAATATAATTGTACAAGGAAAATCTTATACTTTCAAAAGCCCGGAAAAAATTCCTAATAATTAAAGATTTAGGTTGCAACTAAAAACCTAATCTACATAACCAAATCTAACAAATATAAAGAATTATACATAGGATCGACATAAGCTCTCAATACCAGGATATCACTCCACAAAAGCAACATTAAAATACCAGAAAATAGAAAATTAAATCTATGTAAACACCTATATGAATATAGCCATGAATAATTCCGAACAATGCCAGTGTATCACATGAGCGACTACCCATTACTTCAAATAAACGAAAAAGTTTCAATGTCAAATCACTGAATAAATCATAAACTATGCACAGACACATACAGAAACAAACACAGACACAAACATACACGCGCGCATATCTATATATACACTCACACACACTGACCCTGTCAGCTGGAGCTGCAGTATACATTGACTGCAACTCCTCAAAAGGGATAAGACTCCCCCAACGAGTGTCCTAGATATGACTCTAAACAATCTGATAGTAAGGCTTCAGTAATGCTGGAGCTTTGGGGAATGCGGAATATCTCTTCATTTCCATCGTTCCTAGATCCACTCTGACCTACGGTGGTAGAACCTGAGAGGATCCTATTTACGGATCAAATAAAACTAACTGTAATTTCACTAAACCGAATTGTTTGAAATTAACTGTTGTTACATTTAACAGTAACAGTCCGTTAAAGCGGTATACTCATGCTAAACTGTATTTGTTTGACATAGAACTACTTTGACATTTAAGCTGCGCATTCATGGTAAAATGAATTGTTTGAAATAAAACTGTTTATATGTATGAAAATGAATTTGGCATTAAATAACCTGCAACGGTTGATATGCCATGAAACCAAACCAAACCAAACACAGAGAGAGAGAGAGAGAGAGAGAGAGAGAGAGAGAGAGAGAGAGAGAGAATAATAGTAAAAAGGAGTAGCCTGTTAAAATTTAAACCGCATTACTTAAAAAAGAAAAATCTTTATAGAAAATTCAAGTTCGCACTGAATAAACTATGCATACACAGAGACACAACTAAACGCACACACACACGCGCGCGCGCACACATACACACACACCAAAAAGGAAAAACATAACGGTGAGCTGAGTTCTAAACAGCATTAACAAAGGAAAGACTAATAAACTCTAGAGGATATCAACTATACATTTACACACACACACACACACACACACACACAAATAAACACAACGACCCAGAGTAAAAGCTTTAGAGCATATCAGATATTAAATCTATTTGGGCATAAAAGCACCCAATAGGGAGAACAGGAAACACACTCTGAAAAAGAAAAAAGAAAAAGAAGAAAAAGAAAGAACTAGCCCCCTACACGAAATCTATCACTAAATTAAAAGAAATTCTCAGCCCATCGAAACAGAAACCTCTATATAAACCGAAAATCACACCTATAAAAACATTAAAAGTTTTCTGACAGAAGCAACAAAATGGAAACATATATAAGAACTAAATAAATAATTTTCAAAAAGATATACATCTCTGTTTGGACATATTCATTTTGAAATATTACTTTTATCTCTTTGGACCATCAAAAAAGAAAAAAAATCTTTATATACACACACACACTCATACACACACATACACACACATATATATATATATATATATATATATCAAGCGTGTTAAGCCTATCAAAGTTTGCCTATTTATATTTCATCATATTAGTATACATCTTCATACTTATTAAGCCCTGTAGTATGAATTTTTCTCATAAACTTTCCTCATTTGTTCCTTTGTCTCACCGGCGTGGCTTAAAATAGTAAAACCGTGTCCCCCGTACGACCCTCTCAAAGAAGTTTCCGGGTATGAAGCTAGAAAGCATCCGGTGACATGGTTCCCGTTCTGAAGCTCTGGTAAGTATAGAGTATCCCTTCTTTGCCGATAATCTTAGGTCTACTATAACTCAAGTTGTAGTACCCATTAGAGTCCCATCTATTAGTCAAATATATCTGCAGATAATTTGTATTAGATAGGAATAATTAATATCATAGAACCTCGTGCAAAATTCTTATGAAACTAGGTGAATGTAAATATTACCGTAAAATATACTTAGTTTCCTTAGATCTGGGAATAAAATAGTTCCAGACAAGATGACATACCATTAAGTTCATTAATTCTTCATTCAATCAACTGACCCCTTTTTTCTTACGACTTAGATTATGACTCAGATTTGTTTTTCAGTGACCCAAACTCTTCTAAATATGTGAGTAATGCAAATGTTGTTCTGGTAAAACCCTGATTTTTATACTCTCAACGTTTCGGCCGAAATGTCCTTCGACCTTCTTCAGGTGTTTCATGTTGTAATCGGCGGCCCAACACTGGAGGATAAGACATCTGAAAGAGGCAGTGCACATAATGAGCTTCAGTGACCTGTTATGTTGATTAAGTATAGAGAGGAATATGATTTGAAACCATTGATTTAAAAGGTTCGTTGAAAAAATTGTGATATGAACGACAGTAAAAAAAATCAACCTAATATGGAAGGGGAGAGGGGTATATCATGAGTAAATGGGCACATTCTGTTTATATGTTGCAAAGGTCCCCTTTAAACACATGGCACAATGGATAAGGTGATTGGTTGGAAAAGTCTTCTGACTGAAATCATCGGGAGGTTGCGGGTTCAATCCCAAGAAAATGTTACAGAAGTAGGAATGCTTACTAAAAGTTCACACTAGTACCTGGACATGGTTAATAAAATATCAACAGTTTACCTCTGTGGTTAAAATAAAGGGTTCACTTCGAGGTTCAGAGTTCGACATTGAAGATCAAAAAAAGGCTGATGGACATATCGGCAGAAACGTTGAGTATCATAATAAAGATGAGTTCAATAGTCCGAATATTCTAAGTAATAAGAATCAGAATTTACATGTAAAATTTTATTTTGAGCATTATAAATAGCACATGGAAATATAAACCTGCATTAAATGAATAAACCATGTTTGACTTAGATTTATGCTTCAAACAATGGAATTATACATGTCATATACATAATATTTATACTGAAAAGTAACTCTGGCGATAACAATAACTATTTAAAGAAAGTTTGGTTTATCAATGATTTTAAAAACATCGAAGAAGAACCCAATGAAATCACTTTTAAGATATATAACTGTGACGGGGAAATAAACTAAAATCCCTAAACAGGACTTTATTTTCGCACGTGTGAAGACGGGGCAGGTTGGCACTTGATCCCCTACAGAAATAAGTCCTGTTCAGAGTTCTTTTCTCAGGCAGATAAGAACTGGCATATTACGTGAGGGAATAATTTAGGGCCAGACTGGCCACCGCTGGCAAAGGGGTCCAAAATTTCACACTATCACACACCCACCAGGCCGCTAAACTTCTTTCCCTTAGATAATAGAAGAATACGGGCCTATAGGTCTTAGTTGTAATAATATTAATATTGCTACAGTCGGCAACTCCGGTTTCCCGTGTGATACTTTAGGAATTAATAGGACAGTTCTAAGCAAGATAATGTAAGGCGAATAGAAGCTGAAAGGAAAGCATGGAATAATAACATAGACCACATGGTAAAATGAAAATACATAAGTTCTTTACTACGGTTATATATATATATACGTTCAAAGTGTCAAACACATATAATAGGATAGTCCATGAATATAAATGTCTTTTCCTGGCTTTTATCCTTTTTCCAAATTGAGAGAGAGAGTGGTAACAAAATTTGGGTGTAACGGAAAAATGTCCCAAAGTTACTTATCTTATTTTTTTGACGGGGTTCCACTGGAGAATTTTTCTTCTTTCACGGGCTAATAGACTTTGTACTGTTTTTAATGCTGGCTTGAAGGATTTTGGAGTTCTTCGTGTCTCAGTCTTTTTGTCTTTAGCCCGGAGTAAAATGGCTATCGTCCGTCTGCCACGAGCGTTGCCCAAAAACTACCTTTTTTGTATTTACTTCCGTTGAGGGGAAGGGAACCCCACTTCCGTTTGGGGTCCCCCGCCAATCATTTGGCTTCATTTTCTCCTTCCCCTTCCGATGTCCGGCGACCCAAGGTCACTTAAGTGCGAACATCTGTGTGACCCACATTCATTTCTAACGGTCACTTTTTGACTGCTAGATAATTTTAGTTCAACGGGGGGGAGAGTATCATTCCCACCTCCTCGTCTTCGTGAGCCATCACGTGACACCTCCTTCCTTAAGAGAAGAAAGGGGGAGGAATAGAAATATCATAGAAAAAAAAAGGCAGTTCAATTCACTGTTCTTTCTCCTTTTCTTTCATTTTTTTTTTCTCACTTTACTTTTCTTTCATCCCCTTTCTTCTTCACGCTTTGACGAATTCTTTCCTTTTCCTTTTTTCGTCCTTCCTAATTTTCACTATAGGGGAAAATAATTTCTCTTCTCTTTCTTTCTCTCTCTCTCTCCCTTTTCTTTATCTTGAATCTTGTTTTCCTTTCTTTCTTTTTCTCTCTCGGCTTTTGGCCGTATCATATTTCAAACCTTGAGGAGGTAAGCCCTTCTTTCTTTCTTTCTTTCTTTCTTCGTCACTTTTGACGACTTTATAAGCTTGGTTATTAAGCTCTGGGGGAAGAAACTTCCTTTTCTTTTCTCTCTTTCCCCTATTCGTCACTTGTTGACGAACCACTTTCTCGTCCATCTCATATTTCAACATTGGGGACGAGAATTCCTCATTTCCTTTAGTTTCTCTCTCTCTCTCTTTCTTTCTCTCAACAACTATGAAAGAATATTCTGCTACTACATTTTCGTGGGGCGTTAGAGAAGTAAACTTGGGTACTTTTTTATTAATTTTTCTAAGCCCTCTCTCTCTGAAACAGACAATTGGCCTAATTTTTCCTCGAATTTATTCGGCATTGCTGAGTTCTCAATTTTTCGAGGTTGGCCTTCTTGACGGACATACCTCTTCAATTTGTTTGTGTGACACACTTGTGTCTTCTTCTTTCCTTCGTTGGTATCAATTCTGTATGTCCTCTTGTCTATTCTCTGTGATATCACGTAGGGACCTACATATTGTCCATCACAGTGTGGTCCTTTATTTGATGACAGTAGCAGGACTTCGTCGCCCTTTTTGAATTCTTCCTTCTTAGCCACTTGTGAGGGTCCTCTTATTTTCCTCTTATCCTCTCGATAAGTATTAGGGAATTTATTCCTAATATTCGTTGGACCTTCATCCTTTTTCTGACGACTGGTCCTTTTATCTTCTTGTTTATTGAGGGGCGGAAGGTTCACTTCTTTCCTTTCCACTTTCTCCCTCTGCGAGCGACCATGTCGTTTGTGCCGCCCACGTGGCTCAGCCGCCATCTTGTCTTCTTCATTTTTGGCGCTCATTTTCGCCATCTTCTTTCCATGTTTGGAGTTCATCCTCGCCATCTTTCTTTCTTCATTTATGGCGCTTATTTTCGCCATCTTTTTCGGGTGACACTTTTTTGTTCTTACTTCATTTCCCAGTATGAGGGAAATTCCTTTCATAGGTAGCTTGTCTACCACACCAACTTTAATTGGTCCATTTTTCCATTGGGACTTCAGTGTTATTTTACACAGCGGTATTTTTACCCTCTTTCCGCCGATACCCTCGATCATCACAGTCTCACGTGTTGCTTCTATTACCCCTTTAGGTAATTTACTTCGTAGAAGTAACGACTGAGATGCTCCGGTATCTCGTAAAATTGAGACTTCCACTGGTCCTCCATGTGGGCCTCTTATCATCCCTTTATTCGTCCAGGGTCGATAGGACTGGTTTCCTCTAGGTGTTGTTACAGCTCCTTGAGGTTTTCTCGGCTGGGTCTGGTTTCTTTCAGGACCTTTTCCAAGCTGACACCTTATGGCTATGTGACCAGCCTTTCCGCATTTGTAGCAGACCACTGTTCTGCTGCTACTTTGGAAGGTCCTTCTATTTTCTTCCTTAGGTCTTAACTCAGCTTTAAACTTCACTCTGTTTCCCGTGAACGTTTTTTCCTTCGTTTTTCGGTGTGTGAGGATGTATTCGTCTGCTAGTGCGGCCATTTCATAGGTCACGTCAGTTTTTCTTTCACTTAGGTGAACCCTGACTTCTTCTGGCACACAGTTTAAAAATTCTTCAGCTAATATTAGCTGCCGGAGTTTCTCAGCATCTCCGTCTATCCTCTTAGAGTCACACCACTTATCCAGCGCGTTCTCCTTTTCTCTCAGAAATTCCACATAAGACTGGTTTTCAGTTTTTCTCTGTGTTCTGAATTTCTGTCTATAAGCTTCTGGAACCAACTCGAAGCTTTTAAGAACCGCTGCTTTCACCAAATCATAGTCGGCGCAATTTTCTGTGGGCAGAGTTGCATATGCTCTCTGTGCTTTTCCTGTCAGCACAGTTTGAAGTAGCATCGACCAGCATTCTTTCGGCCATCCAAGATTTAGCGCGGTTCGCTCAAAATGTGCGAAGTATCCGTCCACGTTGGCTTCTTCAAATTTTGGGACTAGCCTCGCTTGCTTCGTTACTTCGAAACTGTCATGGCTTTCTTTGCGTCCTCTTATTGCCAAGTCGACTTCTCGCAGCCTTGTTTCTTGCTGAATTTTTATTTTCTCCAGTTCCATTTTATTTCTCTGTAGTTCCATTTGTGCTTGTATTTTAATTTTCTCCAGTTCAATCTCTTCTGGAGTCATTCTTATCATTTCCGTTGGTAGCTCTTCTAATACTGCTTCCTCGAAAACATTTTCGTCGACCATGTGTCTGGCTATTTTTATAACGAGTTCATGTTTCCTCATAGAATTTTCAACATTTAACTCAAGCTTCTCGCCAATTTTTATTATCTCGCTTTTTCTCAGCCTCTCCAACTTTTCCATGGAGGGTTCTTTTAAAAAGTTCTCTATTTTGTCCATTTTTTTGAAAAATTTTTCCAAACAGTGATATCAACAAGTAATTTGACTGTTTCAACAATATTCCTTTTTTCCTTTCACGGTCTCCCAGGGTAGATTTAGACGGCAGGAATTGTCACACGACTACAAGCAATAAATATTATTTATAATAATAAATCCCGGACGTGAGCTCCCATTTTAGGGTCTGGGGTCAGGAATAAAAGATTAAAATATCCCCGGACGAGACACCATAAAAGGTCTGCTGACGCGAAATTGATTAAAATCCCTAAATGGGACTTTATTTTCGCACGTGTGAAGACGGGGCAGGTTGGCACTTGATCCCCTACAGAAATAAGTCCTGTTCAGAGTTCTTTTCTCAGGCAGATAAGAACTGGCATATTACGTGAGGGAATAATTTAGGGCCAGACTGGCCACCGCTGGCAAAGGGGTCCAAAATTTCACACTATCACACACCCACCAGGCCGCTAAACTTCTTTCCCTTAGATAATAGAAGAATACGGGCCTATAGGTCTTAGTTGTAATAATATTAATATTGCTACAGTCGGCAACTCCGGTTTCCCGTGTGATACTTTAGGAATTAATAGGACAGTTCTAAGCAAGATAATGTAAGGCGAATAGAAGCTGAAAGGAAAGCATGGAATAATAACATAGACCACATGGTAAAATGAAAATACATAAGTTCTTTACTACGGTTATATATATATATACGTTCAAAGTGTCAAACACATATAATAGGATAGTCCATGAATATAAATGTCTTTTCCTGGCTTTTATCCTTTTTCCAAATTGAGAGAGAGAGTGGTAACAAAATTTGGGTGTAACGGAAAAATGTCCCAAAGTTACTTATCTTATTTTTTTGACGGGGTTCCACTGGAGAATTTTTCTTCTTTCACGGACTAATAGACTTTGTACTGTTTTTAATGCTGGCTTGAAGGATTTTGGAGTTCTTCGTGTCTCAGTCTTTTTGTCTTTAGCCCGGAGTAAAATGGCTATCGTCCGTCTGCCACGAGCGTTGCCCAAAAACTACCTTTTTTGTATTTACTTCCGTTGAGGGGAAGGGAACCCCACTTCCGTTTGGGGTCCCCCGCCAATCATTTGGCTTCATTTTCTCCTTCCCCTTCCGATGTCCGGCGACCCAAGGTCACTTAAGTGCGAACATCTGTGTGACCCACATTCATTTCTAACGGTCACTTTTTGACTGCTAGATAATTTTAGTTCAACGGGGGGGGAGAGTATCATTCCCACCTCCTCGTCTCCGTGAGCCATCACGTGACATAACCTTTGTTTATGATTTAGAATATATGCATGAGGAGAATGCTCTACCTTGACGTTTTCCCGATAATTATATATATATATATATATATATATATATATATATATATATATATATATATATACAAATATCATTAAGCATAATAGACATTTTATGTCTACATATTTTCTTCTGGATCCGTTAAAATTCCCCTATTACTTTTATCGTATTCGGGGGGAATTGGTTTATGAATTGTCCATAGTTGTATGTATCCCTAGTACTTTCTGCCAGACTTTGGGCCATCATCAGGGGAGGATCTATTACAAAAGTGATGTAACTTTTGTTTTAGCATATTACCACTATGTAAGAGCGTCTTTACCGTTGAAGATTATGGCGTTTGCTTTTAAATGGAATTCTATAATTAGTATCAGTAGCTAAAGACATTTAAGAACATTAGCACTGGTTTGAAAATTAATTCTATTAAGTTCGGTTGCATGTTTCTAATATGTAGTGCTTCGAGAATCTGTAGTTTTTTTAAATTATTCTAATGTTCTAATATCGTTGTGTTGTCAGTGAGAATTTTCCGTAATTGTGTTGTTGGGCATGAATGTTTTTTTTTTAACTTGTATCAGAAAGGAGCATTGATACTAATTATAGAATTCCATTTAAAAGCAAACGCCATAATCTTCAACGGTAAAGACGCTCTTACATAGTGGTAATATGCTAAAACAAAAGTTACATCACTTTTATAATAGATCCTCCCCTGATGATGGCCCAAAGTCGGGCAGAAAGTACAAGGGATACATACAACTATGGACAATTCATAAACCAATTCCCCCCGAATACGATAAAAGTAATACGGGAATTCGAACGGATCCAGAAGAAAATATGTAGACATAAAATGTCTATATTGTTTAATAAAATTTGTATCACCGAGGAAATGCTGCCAAAATTTACGTATATATATATATATATATATATATATATATATATATATATATATATATATATATATATATATATAAACAATTTCGGTGCTTTTTTCCCAAAGTGGGTATTTTTGTGTGGTATTTCCATAATATCTGATGTTGAAAAGTTAAGTTTTACTGTAGTTGTCATAAGAATTTCTCGCTCAAATGTTCTGTCCAAAAAGTCAGAAAATTTCTGAAAACCATATTGGTATCAAATCTTGAATTTACATACATCAGAGCCAGAAAGTAATGTAAATGATCGAGCTACCTTTTTGATTAGAAATTTGCACGCACAAGTGTTACAATTAATTTTTCGATAAAAATGTCAGCCTTTAAACACAGTAACTTTTCAAGAAAAACAAAGAAAATGTATATGATTGTGAGAAAATTTTAAAAAGTGTTTGTCCAATACTTCAAGATAAATAACATGCATGAGTGCTGTTACAGTAACACCATGAAAAATAACCAATGTCTTTGCCCACTGTGCAATTATTGATGATAATGATTGTCAGAGTTTAATCTAAACAAATGTTTTAAAATTATGCGAACATCAGGATATGATTTTTGGAACCAGTAAACCAGCTGATGCATATTATTACATCCCATTCTCAACCGCCCAAAAAACGGTTTTGCAAAGAAATTGGAAAACAAAAGCAAAACGATGACTGGAGATGTCTCTGGCATCGAAAGATGTAAGTCCACGAGAATATTGAAGCAGCAACTGAAAATTTGAAATGATCTGGCAACCACACACAGTGCTGATAAAGTTATAAATAACAAACATAATAATGATACTAGTTATATAAGCTGGCTAAAAGAATTGAAGATAAAATTGTTCAATACGTTGCCAAATAATTTTTGGCATAAAAGGAAATGAATTGAGCGGCGATTTATAGATGTAAAGGCTTTGAAAGATATTTTATTGATATTATTTTTCTCTCTTTGGTCTAAAAGAAAATGAATAAAATCAGTTAAACTATATATATATATATATATATATAATGGGAATATATATTACAAGTATTTTCTAATCCCCCTTCTATCATACTTTCACTTTGGTCTCCACTCATACAAACACACACACATATATGTATATATGTGTGTGTGTTTGGTTATGTGGTGGTGCATGAGAAAAGTGAAAGTAAGATATATATGTATGTATGTGTGTCTGTGTGCGTCTGTGATTCTGTGCCTGTGTCAGTGTTCGTGTACGTGTGTGTGTGGAGGGGCATTAGCAAAGTGAAAATAAGATACATATATATATATATATATATATATATACATATATATATATATGTATGTGTATCTGTGTATGCGTGTGTGCACGTGCATGTGCCTCTGTGTGTGTGTGTGTATGTGTGTGTGTGTTTACGTATATGTGTGGAGGTGCAGGAGCAAAGTGAAAGTAAGATATATATATATATATATATATATATATATATGCGTGTGCCTGTGTGTATGTGTACGTTTGTGTGTGTACGTATGTGCACGTATGTGTGTGGAGGTGCAGGAGTAAAGTGAAAGTAAGATATATATATATATATATATATATATATATATATATATATATATATATATGTGTGTGTGTGTGTGTGTGTGCGTGTGTGTGTGTGTGTACGTGTGTGTGGCGGTGCTGGGGCAAAGTGAAAGTAAGATAGGGATAAGTAAGAGGATTTAGAACATATTTGCAATATATATTCACACGATTACAAAGTCATATTTAACCCTGTCAGCGGGTTTTGTCTGGTTTCTTTTTTTAATGGCATATCAACTTTCTTGGTTTATATAGTGATAAAGCCATCCTTGTTGAGGGAAAACAGTAGTAAGATCTAACCTATTGCTTCGAGATAAGGGGATTAGTATTGCTTCAAATGTTTGTACAATAGCGCGATTGGTGTTCTCACATACTATGATTTCGCAGCATGTTAGCCGTTTCTCCACAGGATCTCTCTCTTTTACTCAGGAGCAAAACGACACCAAAAAGAAGAGCCTAGGATATTAAACTAGATTACATTCGGTGATGAGGCTCCACTTCTAAAGTTCTAAGCCGTGTAAAGTAACCCTTCTTAATTTCACACTGATTCGCAGTAACAGCGTGTTTAGTGCCCTATATAGAGGCTACAAACATCACTTAAAATACTTACCTGGCTTTCCAGGACACACCTGTTTTTGTACTGGGTTAATGGTTTTAAGTTAATCGCGCACACCCCGACTATCAACAAAACCTGCCATTTTCAAATATGGACAGGGCTGTGTTTATTGCTCAACAAAGTTGCACCTGAAGAGGAATACCATGAGGATCAAAAGTTTTTTTGAAATGGCTACGGTGAAGTCTTGATTCGTGCGTGCTACTTCTACACTATAAAACCACTTCTTGGCAAACCTGTGCCCAAATAAACGCTTTGTAATAATAGGAATAATTACTTTCAACCATATATTCACCGATAAACTATTAGTATAAGATAGGAACACAAAAAATCATAACTGTGTGCAAACAAATGTTTACCTTTATTTGATATGGATAGTTGATTTCAACCATATATTAAAATATGAGAATTAAATAGCAACACTTGAAATTATATAACAGTGGGCAAACAAATGTTTATCATAAATATAAATAGTTGCTTCAAACATACATTTACGAATAAATTATATTTACTAGATAAGAATATTTGAAACCATGCAACTGTGTGCAAACAAACATTTATTTTGATTTGATATTAATAGTTGCCTTTAACTATGTACAGATCGTCTCAAAATAGAATCAACCCATAAATATGATAATAATTTATTACTAAGACTAGAGCAATGGCGGTCATTTGGAACACGTCCTGTAAAAAATGAATCCTTTACCCCAGAGACATCAAGTCAATATTTTTATTCAATTGTTATTATATCAGCTTCCAGGACATGCAATCTTTTTGAGTCTCTTGTCCCAGTAATAAATCGTTATATTATAAATGGATTGCATCTATTTTGAGACAGTTTGGAATGATTTTGTCTCTAAATAAGTAGTGACGCAAAATATGTTCTTCTCTTGACCAAGTCATTGTGATCGAGGAGTAATTGCTGTTATAGTATACTATTTTCAAGTCTGAAACAAACAAAAAAAAGCAACAAGAAAAAACATGATTATTATTATTAGAGTTATTAGTAGTCACAATGATCCCATGCATAGTGAACCCCTCAAAAATTACAGATAAACTATTAGTATTAGAAAGGAATATTTGATAACATATAACTGTGTGCAAGCAAATGCTTATTATTAATATGAATAGTAGCTTTCAATCATATATTTATAGATGAATAACTTGTACTTGATAGGGATAATTGAAATCATAAAACTGTTAAGAAACAAATAATATATGAATAGTTTATTTCAACCATATAATCATGAATATAAAAAAATAGTATTATAAAGATATCCTTGAAACCATAAAACAACATGAAAATTATTTGCATCAGATTTCATCATAAAATAAACTTTAAGTGGATAATATTCCGGAAAACAGAACAGCAGGCTATGACAAACCAATCCGAACCAATATATATATATATATATATATATATATATATATATATATATTTCTTTAAGAAAAAAACAAAAACAGGTAACGTTAGGTTTATAAATTTATCTTCATCCTGTTATGGGTTTTGATATAAATCAAAAACAGCCCCAAAAAATAACAGGACTTCTTCAGATGTAATGGATAAAATGATTCAGAATCGACACAGTAAAGAAGGTTGGGGGGTAGAAGAGGGGTGAAGAGTTTTCTCCTCATTTAGCCCACTTCCGTTTTTTCTGGGTTTTTTTTACCGGTTGGGATTATAATAATTTTTTTTTTTGTCTTTTAAAATCTAAATACATTTCAACTTAAAACTCCAGAAAGAATACTAATTTAGAAAAGTAAAACTTTCTTTAATAACCTTACGTAATGATAAATTAATACTTATATTAAATTAAATTCAAAATTTTAAATTAAGATTTTTAATTTCAAATTTTATTTTTATTTTTGAGCCTAGTAATTCAGTTACCCTTCCATTGAAGAGTACGTTCACATCACATGGTTTCTTTTCCTCTTTTTTAAAATCTTATTTTATCTTTATTCATTTTACCTTGAATCTCAATTTAATCCTATGTTATTTAAGCATTATCTATGATAATTTGTCTATAGTTTAAATTTATTCCTACGTCTACATCTAGCTATTAATTCACTTCGCTGATTTGATAATTTTTAGGGTCTGGGTATATAATTATTTGTATTTTTTCTTCTAGGCACAGATTGCATCTACTATCAAAACATTTTGGAGTAATCGACTTTTTCAATATGGACCATTGAATCTCAGGGGTTAAACCTTTATTTTTCAAACTCGAAAATTGCTTAGATAGGGCTCTTTGGTGTTTCAGATGTTCATGGGAGAAAGAAAATTCATGAATAACGTATCTAATTTTCCATTTCGTGGAGGAAATTCCGATATAATTTGTTTTTTTATCCTTAACATTCTCTTTTGGGTAAGTAATTCCTTGGTACATTACATTATTTAGGTTACATAATCCATTAGACAATTATTTCGAGTTTCCCAGAGATTCAATGGTACATATTGTAAAAGTCGAATATTCCAAAATCAAAATTAAATCTGGAGTTTTAAGTTGAAATGTATTTAGATTTTAAAAAATAACAAAATTAATTCCAAGCGGTAAAAAAATTTAAAAACCGAAGTGGGCTAAATGAGGTGAAAACTCCACACCCCTCTTCTACCCCCTCCCGCCCTTCTTTCCAGTGTCTATTCTGGATTATTCTATCGATTAGATCTGAAGAAGTCTTTTTATATTTGTGTGCTTTTGATTTATATCAAAACCCATAACAGGATGGAAATAAATTTATAATCCTAATGTGACCGGTTCTTGTGCCTTCTAAAAGAAAGAATTGCTCTGTAATGTCAGTTACATTGAGCTCTTTACCAGGAAAATTCCAATGTTTACTGTTAGATTTTTTTGTCCCCCAAGAACTTCTCCCAACTCCGGTTTAATTGGACAGAATAATACACACACACACACACGCATATATATATATATATATACACATATATATATATATATATATATATATATATATATATATACATGGTGCATTCAATAAGCTTCCAGACATTTTCTACTGGCATCTAAAATTGTCCTAGACTCTAGAAAATTCACTATGCTATTGCTATACATCTTATGAGATGACGGAACAAATTTTATGGTTTCAGATTCAAATGAACAGTTAAAGCAGCAATTGGAATACAACCTACTAAAGCCTGATTGTCACATCTGGTGAATTTCAAAAATGCAATCTGGACGTGAGGACACATTAGAAGAACGATATGCAATACATTTCTGTTTTAAACTTGGAAAAAATGATGCCACAGAAACGTATGGAATGCTTCAGAATACTTTTCGACCATCTTGCATGAATCAAGCATGGGTTTTTGAGTGGCATAGGAGATTCAAGGAAGGCAGGGAGTCTGTAAGGGGTGATGAGAGGAGTAAGGAAGTCAATACACCAGAGTTGATTGGCCAAAGGGTTAGGGTTAGGATATGTTGAGGTTTGAAGGGAGTTCAGGAAGAGATTCCTAGGGAAGAGGCCAGTGCTCTTCAAATCGTGTCAGAGGCATTTCCACCAGGACAATGCACCTGTTCCCAACTCCATCCTTGTCACAGACTATTTGACCAAGATGGGCATCCAGACAGTTCCTCACCCTCCCTATAGCCCAGAACTTGCTCCCTGTGACTTTTTGTTATTCCCTAAGCTCAGAGGCTGTCGTAATGAGACTACTCTCTGTGAGGAAGGTCATTGACACGCTCACACAAGAGGACTTCCATGGGGCCTTCCAGAAGTTGTTGGAACGGTACAACAAGTGCATTTCAGCCGGAGGAGATTACTTCGGAGAGGACTAGTGTTTCATGTGTGTACTATCAATAAAAGTGCCCATACGAAAAAAGCTTGGAAACTGTTTTAATGATCCTCATATATATATATATATATATATATATGTTTGTATAAACCCAAAACACACACACATACACACATATATGTATACATCGACAAAAAAGCAGAAAGAACAACCAGTTAATTTAAAACGACAAAACTCCCCATGATACAAACTAACATACAAAAAAAGCTGTTTGTGAAACCCAAAACCACTCCGACGCCAACACACACACACACAACTATAAACATATCAAATATCAAAGAAGGGTAAAGCAGACCAAAGTAAACACACTCCAGGAAAGAGGAACAACGACCTCTATGTAAACAGGTTGACTAGCCAAGAGTCATTTATACTGGAAACACGAGTGAGTTAAAGTCTCATTGAATACGCCATTAAAAAGGCCTTGTGCCACACATGCTTTGTGACGAACCAGAAAGCTGGAAACATACATATATATAAGGCGTATGTAAGAACAAAATAAATTTAAAAAATGAAATTCTCCCCGTAGACTTTCCTATTTTAAAATATATTCTTATTCTTTCTTTGGACCTACAACAACTATATATATATATATATATATATGGGGGTGTATATATATATATATATATATATATATATATATATATATATATATATGTGTGTGTGTGTGTGTGTGTAATCAACAATATTCTTGCATTAAACGTTTACAAAATAACTTCAAAGAAACAAAATTTAAATTACCTTTACCTGTTAAAAACAACTAAAATTTGCACATTCTACAATAAGCATTCCCAATGATATTTTAAACAAGGATATCGGTTAGCCATGGGTTTGTCTCTTAGTGAGGTTTATGCAAGACTATATATCTTTTTTTTTTTTTCTTTAATCTGGTTCCTTTAAATTTATTATACGAAAAGATTCTGTTTCCGTTATATAGATGCTATATTAATCATATATGCTCGGAAAAATAAACCAAAAGATTATGGATAAACAAAAATATTAAACCTAACATAGATTTCCCTACGTAATGAGAAGTTAACATTGCCTTTATCTTTATTAGATATTTTATCAATAAAGTTCATCCTGAATTTAAGTATCTATAGGACCATATACATTTTTATACACATTATAACACAGAATTAAAAATTCAAATAATCATGAGAGCTCTTAAGATTAGCACCTCCAGATCTATAAAGGATGAACTTTTCTATATAAAATTCTTACACAATGTATGTATAATATTGTTTCTTTGTTTAATGACGTAATAACGTTTATGGGTAAATATAATGCCAAGTTGATCCTTGTAGAACAATGATTGTAATATTTAACCCTCAGCCGGGGATGAATGAAGATTCATACCATTTTAAATTCTTACACAATGTATATATAATATTGTTTCTTTGTTTAATTACGTATCAATGTTTAATGGTAAATATAATGCCAAATTGATCCTTGTAGAAGAACAATTATTGTAACAGTTAACCCTCAGCCGGGGATGAATGAAGATTCATACTATTTTAAGCGTATTATTCCGAATGTGTATATAATAGCGCCACCGGTCCAAGAACTTGTTTGCCATGATATTCATCGTCCGAATAATGCATTTTCGGATGGTATTTTCAACTTAGAATCGATTTTTTTATCCGTAACAGTATTATTCCATAATATCATGAAATGGACCTGAAATATTCTTTCTGTCGTATTTACAGATTCACTTGTCTTGAAAAACCGTTTCGTCAAAATACGTATGCTGGGAGCCGGTCCAAGATATGATCGTAAATCATCATATCAGTAAAAATCTGGTACGAAGAAGAGAATTTAAATGTGATATGAACTTCTGCAACAATTAATCAATATATATATATATATATATATATATATATATATATATATTCAGTTAGAGAAAAAAGGAATATAGTATTCAACAAATATATTGGACGTGTATACGTAGAAACACAAATCTACAAAGAATATGAAATAAAATGGAAATGAGAAAGCAGAAAAAAACGATTTTTACAGGTTATTGAATAAGGACACAAGTTAACTGATTTCAAAAGAAACCAACAATGTAGAGGCGATGAGAGATTACTTTGTTCAATGGACATAAAATATCTCAATTTACTCTCCTAAAATTGTCTACAGAGCTATGAATATTATATTTTGATAAAATTATTGAGGTGATGTAGTTTAAGGCTTTACCTGTTTGCTTCTTATTTCTGCGTAAACATAGATGAATCTTTACTGAGACTATTCCGTTGTCGGAGGACACTCTTTCTAAATAAAAGTTTGCCTCACAGTTCAAAGCGCAATTCATGACATGTCCTCAATTGAAGAATTGAGATATAAGCAATCAGTATACTGTTATTGAGATAAACACATTTGATACTCTTCAGGAAACATCGGAAAGACATAATCTAAAAGACAAATAAAAAACATTGTCACTTCCCATATAGAAGCAGCAACCGAGTGTATTCTAGCCAAAGTAAAAGCCTAATGTAAGTTCCATCGGTGTCAATGGCAATGAAGGAAAAATGAGATAACCTGAAAAAACCGCCGTTACTTTATAAAAGAAGCTAAAAAAATGCAATTGCCAACAGACCTAAGCAAATCGAAGAAGAACGATTACATACCAAAAAGAACAACTCTAATACAATAAAGATCAAATCAATAATATCAGAAATTTGTTAGAAGATAGACAATTGTGATTAGCATAGCAGAAAGAAAGTGAGGTTAGCCGAGGGAAAAGCATGCCGAGAACAAAATTAAAAGCTACTAGAAAAAAAACCTAAGATTATAGAAGAGGAAATGATATTTCAAGCATTTGCTGGTAAAAATTTTCTAAAATCATTGATAAAACTACAAAAGATATTGATAGCTAACTAACTAAGAATAGGTTACAGAGAAAAAACTTGACGCATAACTGAAAAAAATTACACGGAGAAAAGTTGAAAGCGTCCAAAAAATACCTTCTGAAGTATGGAAGACAAGAAAATTTAATGACCTCGTTCTCCGATTATCCAACGCTGCGCATAAACAAAGCATAAAAAGAGAAAGAGACAAAAGGCTGAATTATCACTTTTTCCTAGAAAAACAACTTAGAAATTACTGAGAAATAAAAAGGCGTTATTCTTACTGCTATAGAAGTTGAGGATTATAAGATCGTGCTTCTCAAACATATTCAACTAGAACTCGAGAAAATACTCAGGAAAAATCAGAAAGGCTTTTAAAGAAATCGATCCACCACATCATAGATTCTAATTATCTGTCGTATCCTCGAAGAAGTACGAGCAAAAATCTCGAGTAAACCTTACCCTTTGTAGATTTCAACAAAGTATTTAAATTCATACCGAAGAAAAAAATGGAGGTGCTGTTTCCGCCCCACACACAAAAATAGTTACCACTATAATGATGCTTTAGTAAAACACGAATCCAGTCTTTTACTCACATGATGAGAACATCGACGTCTTCCACATCGTCTGTGAATTCTTGCAAGGATATACATTATTTCAATGTTTATAATTTGCCTGGATTACGTACTAAGAACGTCAATAATTCTGATGTAAAATGGCTACACACTAAAAAAGACAAGAAATAATACATCCCACAGAAAATATAACAGAATCTACGCGTATAATCTAGCGCTTCTCACAAAAACGCTGACACAAGCCTACTCTTTGCTGCATAACCTCGAACAGGCAGCAGGAGGTATTGGTCTCTAAAAGTGTGCAAATAAGCATAGTTTATGTGTTTTAAGCAGGAATAGTCATTTCCACTTTTAGTGGTAAGTATCTGAAATTTGGAGACCGGTTCACATACCTCGGTAGCAACTTCTCATCTCCTGAAAGAGTTGTCAATATGAACCAAATGAAGTCACTGACTGTTATTGTCCAGCTCTCGATTTTATAGAAATATGATCCCTCAGATGAAACAAATGATATTCCTTCTAGGCAGTGGCTATGTCCGAACTTCTGCATAATTATATCACCTGTACCCTAACAAAATGTTTAGAGAAAAAAATTCATGGAAAGTACACATGAATGTTACATCTTCTGAAAAAATACTGGAAGATACACCGCTCAAATCATTAGGTATACAGTCATTTACCAAGCGTTTCACGAAACCAACCGTGTAAGACGAACCAAACGTGTTGGACACTACTAGTGAACTGAAGAACTCGTAACATTCTTTCCGGAACCCCAACAAATTGACCTGCCAGTGTATGCCGACCAACAAGAATTTTCATACATTAGCTCTGTACGAACAATGGATACCGGAGTTACCCGGAGCGACAGACGATAGAGAAGCCTGTCAAGAGAATCAGAGAACTCTATGCTATCAACAAGACTGGATGACGGTAATGATGATGATCATCATCGTTTTTAAAGCATCCTGATATAACGTTTGATATAAATTTATTAATCAACTAGTAAAAAATCTGTTTTTTTTTAAATTCTGTTTTTAATTTTCGGTGCATGGGAGAGGGGCTTTTCCCGTTATCTTTTAAATATCACTTTTTTCTTTTTTTTACTTCTTCTAGTGCTGAATTAAAAATCTTATAAGTAAGCTCCAATGACTAAATATTAGTAATTTATCTTTAAGGTATCTGAATGTACTCTATCGGGTGCGCAAGAAAATATTCATGCTATACATTTTGGAGATGCCGGTGGGGTAATGGTTAACGCAATGGCTACAACGACACGATTTTAAATCCTTGATGAGATTGATTGCATTTCTCATAGCATTAATACTCTTGTCAAAGCTATGAATCATATTTTTCTACCACAAGCTATGGGTAAACAGTTGGGCAGACTGTGTTGTTTAGTTTTGGTTAGGCAACCAGTCTAGGAGAAGGTAAATTCTGAATTGAAAATTCTGCTCAAAATTGACCCTGTGTCACATCCTACCCTCTGAGTTGGTAAATACATACATGGAATATAGAAAAAAATAATCTAACAAGAGGGCAGATGACATTACCATTTTTGGCATGAATGGTAGTTGACGTAGTATCGTTCTGTTGCCTCTTGTTTTTTTTTATAGAAAGGAAACAAATAATGAACGCGTAGATACTGATGGCTTTCAATCTAGTAGTTTAATGACTGCTTGAGAGGAAGTTTTCCTTATGCCGCGAGTTGAATAGAATGAGCAATCATTTGTAAATGGCTATACGGGAGTTTAGAGCTTAGCCAGAAACTTCGGGTCCAAATGGTTTAGGAGGGGTAAATAATTGACTAGGAAATTGTCTCCTAAGGTATGCAGAGGAGCAAATGTTGAAGTGTGCTCTCTCAAGATGGATAGTCCCTGTCTGCTGTGGAATTGTCCCGAGTTGGAGAGAGTAATGTTTTCTCTCTTATCGGCGGGTCGTACCCTCTGCCTGCTAAGAGGAAGAAGAAAGGAAAAGGTAATTTACAAAGCTCTTTGCTTCGATGTGGCACAAGGCCGAATGAATGGGGCACCCAATGAGACTCGAACTCACTCGTGTAGGTTCGCTAGTCTAGCTTGCTAACCGTTACACCACCAGAGGTGCCCAGAAGAAGAAAGGAAAAGAGAGGTCGCACGTGTTTTGCGCTGCCTTTTATGGTGCCCGGTAAGGTGGGTCGTTTAAATTGGATGAAATGTATCATTTCAAAATTCCAATGGCAAAACAATTCCTGCACTAAATAATGGTTTGCAATTCTTTCAGCTACAATATAAACTCCTACATATTGGATCCTACAACTTTAAAGTTGAATATAAATAAAACAAGGAAATCCAAAAAAGCAAATGAGGAATTTGATCTGGTTGTGACTTTGATGATACATTTCAAGTTGATGCTCATATTTTTCTCAATAGTATCAAGGGTTTGATGGTCAGAATATTTTTGCAAGGGAAGCAAATGTTGTTTTAAATGTAAATATAAAATCTTTAAAAGATCTCATGTAGAACATTTTACAAAATCACGGAGTCAAGTGTCAAGACATGAAAATTGCTGTGTAATGCTGCAATGGGGGTGGGCATTCAGAGAGAAAAATAATTTAAAAAAAGAAGCTAAATATTTTCTTTTACTTGGAGAGGTGGGAAAAATTAAGATTAACAACTTAACTAAAAAGAAGAATTAAAAATTATCTAATTGAAAGTTTCAAAATAATTAATGAACTTTCTAATTATGATAGACATTTTTTCAATATTTCTCTTAGAATTGGAAATTTACTGTCAAGACGAATTTCAAAATCTTGGTCTACTAACCAATCATATTTCTTTTACTAATAGATTATTATATTTTTGGAAAAAAACTGCCTCATCCGATCAAAAACAGCAACAGACTAAAAAAGAAATTGAATTCTATGATTTACTAAATAATAGTGAGAAAATGAATATAAATAGTTAATTTTGAAAATTATTGGAAGAATTTTGACAAAATAATTTAATGTGTATGTATTAATAGATATAGTATTAATAGTGCATGTTCTGTTCAAATATTTTTCAGATTTATATTAGAAAATAATTACCGAAGGAGGCAGAGTAAACAATTGTTATAAAATGATATACTCGTTGTAAAATGTTATTTTAGATGTTAACAGAAGAAAAATGCCGGAATTTCACTGGACACACACACACACACACACACACACACACATATATATATATATATATACATATATATATATATATACATATATATGTGTGTGTGTGTGTGTGTGTGTGTGTGTGTGTGTGTGTGTGTGTGTGTGTATATATATTTATATATAATATGTGTGTGAGTGTGTTTGTGTGTGTGTGTCTGTGTGTGTGTGTGTATTCTGAAGTATGTCGTTCTGGTATATATATATATATATATATATATATATATATATATATATATATATATATAGGGGGGTTGTATTCTGAAGTATGTAGTTCTGGGATATATTTCCAAGAGCGACATATTTCGCCAAAAGATAAATATTTCTGAAGGAATACATTTCAAATCAAATATTAATACAAACATTGTGACAAGTTAAATTCTAGCATCTTTAAAATTGAACAACTTATGAATAAAAGATACGCAAAGTTATTCTTTTTTGATTTGTATCTATTAATTATTCTTCGAATTTACTTTCAATTTTTTTTACAAATAATATCCTTCCGTTTTCATTTTCACGAACCTTTATTTACAAAAACGCTACGTGAGTTTATCCAACAAAATACCTATATACTAGCCGTCGTAGCTATGTTTCATTGTGAATGAATTTTTTTATAATCAATGAAAAAGAGAAATGAAGATGTAAATAGAATAAAGAAATAAAATTAAAAAAATAAAAGAAGAATAAAATAAAAATTTAAAAAAAACCCGCCCCAGATGAATTTCGGTTTCTGAATTTTGTATTCAATATCCAACTCGAAAATTGAACATCAGTGATGCAAATAAGCATCGTTGCCATATATTATAGATCAACCTGACACAAGAATGCTGCCTGTTGTATTGAACAAGTCCTGGAGCCAGTGCCCCACAAAACGACAGCTGTACGGCCACCTACCTCACATCACGAAAACTATCCAAGTTAGACGAGCCAGACATGCGATACACTGCTGGAGAAATAAGGACGAACTCATAAGCGATATAATTCTGTGGATCCCTTCACATGGACGAGCAAAGGTAGGACGACCAGCTAGAACCTATGTACAAGAGCTCTGTACCGATATAGGATGTAGCATTGAAGACCTTCTGGTAGCGATGGTCGATAGAGACGGTTGGCGAGAGAGGGTCAAGGAGATCAGTGCTACATGATGATGACAGATATATTTGACATAGATATGGGACTCTAATGGGTACTATTACTCTTGGTCAGAGTCAATTAGGAAGTAATGATGATATAGAGTTATTCCACGCTCTCAGATCTATTGAACTGGAGCTCTCCATTGAATGTATTTCTAGTGTCATGCTCAGGATACCCTTACTGGGTATATTCACACCCCAACAACCGATAGGAATGTAAAATAGAACAGGGTAGCCATTGTTTAACTTAATTTAAGGACAGGTGTGTTTTTAAATTAACTGAAAAAAAGATCAGGCATGATTTCTTCTTATTTTCAAATGCATACAATACATGAACGCAGTACATTTTTTTTTTGTTCTGTTCAATTTAACTGTATTCTTTTTCCTTCCATTTTTTCATTCACTGGAAAGTGTTATACTGTCCTAAGGTAGTGGAATCAAATTGCGAAAGGAACATGATTGATCGGTAATTAAATGTGAATGTTCTTGCCTCTGGAAGATAATATACAGGTTTTCCAACCCACCATGACATATTGTTCGCCCTTTCGCTTTCTCTGCTTGCAATATTGGCTTTTATTTCCGAGGACCTTATTTCGGAGATGCATGCTGGGTCATGCGTTGTAAAAAGCATTGTGCATTCGATGTCCTCGATGAAAAAAAAGAGTCTTAAGGGAAACATCTGTATTTGACACTGAAAAGGAGAATTAAGATATTTCATACCATGGAATTACAACCACTGAAAAGAAAAGGTTGAAGCTTGATATAGTATATCAGAGAGTAAGGATTATAATAAAAAATTAATGTACAAAAAGATATGAACTTAATAGGACTTGTATACATATATTGTAAAAAAAGCGTTCTTGAAATTGTCCACCTGTTAAAAATTTGACAGTTATATCTTATTATCGACATGCATAAATATCAATATCCATACTTATATAGATATTGTTAGGAAGCGTACAGATGCAACATACTTATCCGATATGATGCATAAAAAGATATGATCTTAATAGAACTAGCATACGTATAAGATTAAAAAAATGTTTTTGAAATCGTCCATCATGCAACCTGCTTAAATTAGACCGTTATAATCATTCTCATGAATAAATCTCCATATCCATACTCATATAAATATTGTGACAAAGCGTATGTGACACAACGATACAATTTTTTATTTACCTTTCGAAGAGAGAGTGATGTTTATATAAATGGGGTTATACATGTAAATAGTTTGACCATTCTAGTGATAAAATATTTCATGTGTATACCAATTTTATCCTTACGTTGACACCGCAATAAAATTCAAATACTCTCCTTATTTCATATCAACAACTATAGACTTCAGAGATCGTATTTAGAAAAATAGCAGTATTGAACATTAAATAAAAATTCATGTCTACCTCCTCTCACTAACATACACATATAAGATAGTTATTCAATACACAAGGAGACATTTCTTTAAAAAAGAGCAAATCTCTTAATTGTTTTGAATTTGTTTATAGCAATATTTGTTTTGGAGCTATTCAAAACAGTGACAAATCAAATTGAGTCCTATAGACTTGTACAGAGGTCTGTCATTAATTCTTTAACGGCCGGGAAGCGCAAACAATGTGAAATTTACTGAAGAATACGCGGTGTGCATGGAGAAGCGTAATCTAATTTTTAAAAATGTTAATAAATGACGTAAACATTGATTTTTCACGACGAACCCAAGTCGAAAAAGTAATCGATAAGTTAGAAAAACACTGACTCTCCGGGGAAGAGAAAATTCTGGATACAGAGCTCTGTAAATAAGGACATACAGATAGATGTCTGGAAAAGGAAAAGATCATCACCAGCGATTTCGATGAAAATGTGCAACTGTAAACATTACTTCCAAATGCCAATTCATTTGGAAAAATTCACTTAAATAATTGAATGACCTTTGTATACGCATAAACTTATGATGTAAATTGATCTATTTATAACGTTTGCTCAATATCAGTGATAGAGAATACATATCTAACTTAGAATACTCAAGAAATATATTCAACGAGGCTTGGTGACTGTCAGTTTCTCTACTTATGTGACACAGCATGGATATTCGTGATGTGATGGTTGCTGTCGTAGTAAATCAATACGGCTTCACGAGTTCGAACCCTGGACGACAATGTTTGCAAATCACATATTGCTAATATCCTTGAGAAAGGTGAGCATCCAATTCTTCTGCTTCAAGCTATAAGTAAATAGTAGGACAGATTGTGTTTTTCAACTTTGGTATGGCAAACGAAGGTAAAATTCCGCTTTAAAATGGCGTTGCATCGCACCTTGCTCATTTTATATATACATACATATATATATATATTGAGAGATAGACAGAGAGATAGGGATAGAAATGGATATATATTAAATGTAGTCAATAAAATCGCTGAGATTTATCTAAATAAGACTTTGTGGTTTTAAGACCGAAATATGCTTAACCTTTGAATGTGTTGTATATAAGTGAGTTAAATTAAATGATGCACCGATCATATAACGATAAAACCTACATAGTTATATACTTTCAGAATCATAGTTTCAATTTCTTTCTCTGCTTTTTGGCACAGTGGATAACGTTCTATTTAGCGACATCGTAGTAAACGGGTTCGAAATCCAATCCCGATATTCCTTAATTTTGGGACAATTAGCATTTGGGAAAGGCACTAACCTTCTTATTATCCAGGAATGGGTTAAATATTACAACTACTGTACTTCTACACGGATGGATTTGGCATTAAATAACCTACGAAAGTTGATATGCTATTAAAAACAACCCAAACCAAACCATTCTCTCTTTGTGTACGCCGTTTTTAAGGCTTTCTTTTTACACACACACACACACACACACACATATATATATATATATAAGTGTGTGTATGTGTGGGTGGGTGAGAGAGAGAGCGAGAGAGAGAGAGATCTAAAAGCCAAAAATTGATAAACTGGCTGACTAGCTTTGCTCCTCGCTCAACTGAGCTCAATCAAGGCTAATAATCACATTGTACGTGTTTGCATTTTGGGGAAGGGGTCGGTGATAGATGATGTGCCATAAAATTCGACTGACTACAACTACTTTTGTGTGTATGTGTATATAAGTATTTGTGTTGTTTTTCTGTGTAATATTCTTGTGCTTTAAAAATCTATTACCCACTTCTTTCTGCTCATTAGAGTTTTTCACATCAGCGTTGCCTGATGTTTTTTCGCTGGAGTTTGAGTGATAGCAAGTCTCAACAAGTATCCAAGACTCTTCTCACTACTCTGGTCGTTCTCAAAAATGCTCTAGTTTGGGTGGTCTCCACTCGTCCCCCAACTTCCAAGTCCTCCAGTCCCTTTAATAATCCTTTAGTTACTGTACCAAAAGCACCAATCACAGTTGGTATAATTGTCACCTTCATGTTTCATAGTTTCTTTTTCAATTCCCTAGCAAGATTGAGGTACTTATCCTTCTTTTAACATCCTTTCAGGTTTATACTGAGGTTAGCCGGGACAGCAATTTTGCAAATTCTCTTTTTTTTTTTGTTGATTATTATTAGGTTTGGTCATTTGGTTAAAGTGAGGTAATCAGTCTGTAAGTCAAATTCCCATAGTTTATGTACATTATTTTTTAGGACAGATGCTGGGTAATGCATATACCATTTCTTCGTATGGTCAAATTTATATTTCCTGTGCATCTCCCAGTGGATCTCCTTGCCCACCCAGTTGTGTCTAGTCTTATACACCTTCTGTGCTAATTTGCTGCATTCGCTTATTTTCTGATTGATGGTTTCATCTCTGTCACCACATAGCCTACATGACAATTTTGTTGCGTCTTATCTATTTTATAAGATTTTAGAATTGTTACTATTGACCAAAAATCAAGAACAAGAACTGTTTTAATTTTTTAATAATTTCTCTCAATTCTTCAATTCAGAATCAGAAACTGTATATTTCCTAAGTTAAACCATCAATATTTCATGGTTATCTGATGAAAAATGATATGAAATTATATTCTACTATGAACTGGGCACTTTTCAGGCTAAAACATAAAAAAATTATTGAACGTTTCGGGGTGTACGGAGCAAGAAATATATGAGAAAAAGTTTTAACCTGGGGATATAAAGAAAGAGAAAGAAGAGTGGAAGGCCAACAAAATTAACTAAAATGATTGTAAATATCCAAAGATTATATGTTTAAGAAAAAGAACTAAATCTAGTCAGGAATTAAGCTCAGATTTTGCTCAAACATCTGGTACCCAAGTCCAATCATCTATTATCAGAAGAGCACTTGTAAAAGAAGACCTTCATGATTGAGTGGCAAGAAGGAAATCTTATCTAAGATAAGAAAACTGAAAAAACGACTTGAATTTGCCAAAGAACATTAGAAATGGAGCGTGGAACAATCGAAGACAGTTTTATGGAATGATGAATCCATATTTGACATTTTCATTTCCAAGAGAAGACAGTATGCAAGAAGAGGGTTGGAGAGCAGATGAAAGACGTGTGCTTGAAACCTGAAGTTAAAGTTGTGGGAGGTTTTGTTATGGTTTGGAGATGTTTTACTACAAATGCTTTGGGTAATTTGGTCAGAACTGATGGAATAATGAATGCTGAGAAATTTTACAAATACTTATTCACCATGCAATCTCCACTAGACAGGGTCTTATTGGTAATGGTTTCACTTTCCAGCAGCATCACGATCCAAACATACTGCACTAAACGTAAAAAGAAGTTATTTAAAGCAAGTTATGTAATGGCTTTCTCAAAGTCCAGATTTGAATATCATCGAGTCTTTCAGGGATTATTTGGACAATAGAAAGTCTGAAAAGCAACCAATTAAAAAAAAAACATTGGTGGGATGTTCTCCAAGATGCCAGGAATAATATTCTAATGGATCAAAATGATAAATTCTAACTTAGTATCCCAAAAATTATAATGACTGATCGAGCAGCCAAAGATGGACATTCAGAATATCAATGATGTTTAAGTTATTACATGTAATAACTTCAAATTCATATTAATTATTAATTATATCATCCTATAGCATTGAACACCAGTTTTTGATTTTCTTTAACGGAATTTTGATTCTTTGCTAGGACATTAAACTTGCCTAAATCGTTCACAGCTATAGTATATATATATATATATATATATATATATATATATATATATATATATATATATATATATATATGTAACATGCACAGTAAGAAAAAGGCCACAACCATTTACATCATATAATGTTATGTGCTCAAAAAGGACAACATATATGGCAATAAAAGAGATGGAAATGATCCTAACGTTGAAGTTTATACTCTCTCTCTCTCTCTCTCTCTCTCTCTCTCTCTCTCTCTCTCTCCCCTTTTTCTCGATTTTCTCTTTCTCATACATAGACGCGCATTCACACTTACATACATGCATACATACATATATGTATATATGTGTGTGTGAGTGTATGTAGTCGTGATTTAATGATCGAGAGCACGCATAACTCCCTTAATTCGCCCTCTTTTCCTCATATTTTCCATGTCAATAAAACTTATGCAGTGAACATGGTTTTGACGTCAGATGATTTCTCTCAAAAGGTTTGCTTTCTCCAAAATGATCAACTATAGAATGCTGGCAAAACAAATGCACTGCGTTTATGAGCAAAGGAAGTACGCCAGACCCTGAATCTCCCAAAAGGAGAGCGTACCGCAATAGCAAAGGATATAGCTAGACGCACATCCTTGGTAACAATTTTGATAAATGAATCGAAGATGAGGAATTCGAGCAAAGCTTGATAGGTTTTTTTTTGTTTTTTAGGGGGGTGGATTTTTTTGTTTTTGTTTTTCTCCTTTTCAAAATACAGAGACAAAAATACGGAGACAGAGATAGTTGGGCAAGGATAAATGAAAGGAATTTTTAATTCACAGTCATATTATTGCATGCATATAGGCTTTTATATTCATATCTGCAAACGGGTACAATGCAGAAATGATATCTTGCTTGATTTACGCATCTTGATGTGGTGAAGTCACGTAACATTTGACTACAGTAGGCTATTTAATCCAAGCCCCGTATTTCACAAAATAGGCATTTTCATATTCTATAAAGGTAAAATAAAGTAAATGGAATATAAGCGAGTGTCAAATTGGGTTAAAAACGTGACTACTATATAACTATGATTAGCTTGCGCATCATTCCATAAAATGTCACTATCATTATTTTTTGCTTGAATACTAGATGTTTAACATTGACAGCAGTATCTTATAATTCAATGTTCATCTCTCCGTCCGTCCGTCCGTCCGTACGTCCATCCGTACACCTAAAGCCCCGCTATTCCATAGATCTATTTCAACGAGCCAATCAGGAATTACTAAAGGTATGCCTGTAGTCATTTTAGACTTTACGTATAGATCCAGTTCATGCTGATGTTTAAGTGCAATCTGTCTCCAACCTTCTCTATTTTATTGTCCACCTTACTATAAAAGGGAGACCGCCTTACGGAACTTAACCACACTCTTGCTAATTATTACAAAATATGTTACGTTTCACTCTGGCCAAACAAACGACAACACGTAATATATATAACAATATATATTTATTTTCTCGACGGGCGCTTGTGTGAAGTAGGAGCAATCAGGAGAGGTATTATAATCTTTCGTCTATGAGGCCTGGACGCTTCGGTGTAGACGATGACCGAGGAAACGCACACGGGGCAACGACGGGACAAATATGCGTGAACAGTGGAATTTTTCACTGTCTTCAGTTCAATTCGTCGGTCTTATATTACCATCAAACTCCCATGCAGAGATATGGACACGCCTCTACGCCCACGCAATCTTTTCCCATAAGTGGCCAACGAAATATGCAACTTCCGCCGTCTTTGGAATGGCATGTTTGATCATCATAGAGCGGATATAACTGTCATGCAGTTCACAGGTCACCCTCTTCCGCTGCATCTGGTTGTGACTGCACCGTGGGATCTTAACCTTGTCCCATATTGTCAGCCAAGATGTATTTTACAAATACAGAGAGCTCTCTCTTTTTTCACATAAGTAATGTGAACCTCTATAACTTAAAAAGGATTGAACCGTTAAGAGAAAACTCATTGAATCTCAATGAAACTATTATTAATACATTAATAAGACCTGTCTAAGTCTGGTAAATAAGGAAAGTAAAAATCTATTAGAAAAATTGATTAATATTATAGTGTTTAACGATAATGTATGAGATTTCCGAACGAAACCGAAGCTGATTCTCTGGATATTTTCTTGATGGATACAATGTATTGAATTAAGTTATAAATTATTTCTGTTGTTGTAAAATGTGATTAATTCAGGAATTAACAATGAATTAATTTCAATCAACAGTAATTATATTTGTTATTATTTTGAATCACTTTTTGCACTTTACTTGATGGTTTATTGATTTCTCTCAAGTAAAATTCAGTTGGTTTGAAGCTCAAGTAGTTTTTAACAACCGTTTTCACCTGATCTTGACAAACCTTTTTCTTATTCAGAGTCTTTTGTAGAGAACGAAATATGTGGAACTCATTTGGTGAATATGATTGATGGTGTAGAACAAACGACCCTTAGTCTAATATTTTTCTTTCATGAATCTAAATAAAATTAATACTTAAGTTTTCATGGAGAAGCCCAATTTTTCATGCTCACTTTTACTCCCATTTCATTGTAGTGTCAGTTTGTGCATTGAGATGTGCTGAGGTCAAATACTAATCCTCGAATATTTTTGTGAAGATTTGCATTCCACCAGTTCTCTCAAAGTGTATTGATTATAGTCAGATGAGCATCCTGGTCTGGGTTCATTTCTCAATACCACACCGTTAAAACCAAACTTTGATAACCAGCTTCGAACTAAGTAGTTCGTAATGATACCTGGACTATAAACACAACAATATTTCTGAGAGGTTTCTGTAGCCTTTTATTATTCATAAACTCGCACAACATTTCCTGTCGAATGAACACTTTCATTTCCTCTATTTTAGGAGTGGGAGATTACAGAATAAATTACTACAGAAATACGAATGACTTGCGATGGCAGTTTGTAATCAAGTAATTTCCGGTTGCGTCAAAAACATTGAAAGTTTAAAATGGGTTGTTAAAACAGTCTTTTAAAAAACAGAAATTGTTTATGGCTCAATCCCACAGTAATCCGTTGTAAGAGAAAGAAAAGAAATGATAAAAAACTTCCTTTAAATCTCAATAATTATCGAAAAATTTATCAGTTTTGTTCAAAGTCCTTTGTTACTAAGTAAAGATAATCTTATAAACTGTATTTGATATATATGAGAGCTGATAGTTTAAATAATTTTTTACTATTGCATTGTGGTTCTGTACTTTCTATTTTACGTTAAATATTTCCTTAACATAGAGCTAAACAGACATAAACAATCTGATCGCTAAAATTAATTTGAGACAAATAAAGTAAGCTTTTTTTCCTTTGATAATTAGAATAAATTATATTTCTATTTCCTGCCCCAAACGATCCATTACCACTCCTTGATAAGGATAGATTTTCGTTCATCGAGGTCATCATAATATCATGGGTAATTCAATAAAAATGTGTATTTTGTCTTAGGAGTTGGCAAAAGAAACATTTGTTTACATTTGCACATTTTTGAAAAACTAAAGTGATGGGTACTTTCATATCACAAAAGTCTGTCAGCATGACCTTCTTTACTAATCACTGAGCCTGGAAGTTTCACTGAGCCTGGAACTGAGCCTGGAGAGTCAGTATGTTTTCTTTAAGTCTCGCAGTGGCAAATCCAGGTTTAGTGCATTTGTACACATATGGTTTTAAGAAGTCATCTCACAGTCTTTCGGAAATTTCACACAATTTGCACTTATCAGCAACCAAAAATTTGATAATAGACCTATTCCAGCATGGAGCACTCTGATTTGCCACTATTTAAAAAAAAGAAGAAGAAGAAGAAGAAGAAGAAGAAGAAGAAGAAGAAGAAGAAGAAGAAGAAGAAGAAGAAGAAGAAGAAGAAAGGAAACCTTAAGAGAGAAACGTAATCCCTCCTAATAGCAGCACACTACAATGCTATAAGAACCAATCATATCAAAGCGAGAATAGATAAGACGCAACAAAACAGTAAATGTAGGCTATGCAGTAACAGAGACAAAACGATCAATCACATAAAAAGCGAATGCAGCAAATTAGCTCAGAAGGAGTACAAGGCAAGACACGGCTGGGTCGGCAAGGTAATCCACTGGGAAATGTGCAGGAAATTTCAATTCGACCATACCAACAAATGGTATATGCACAACCCGGCACCTGTCCTAGAAAATGACTCGCATAAACTCCTATGGGACGTTTACATACAAACGGACCACTCAATCCCGGCCAGATCAAACCTCATAATAATCAACAAAAAAAAAAGAGAATCTGCAAAACTGTCGACATTGCTGTCCCGGCGGACCACAGAATAAATCTGAAGGAAAGTGAAAAGAAGGATAAGTACCTCGACCTTGCTAGAGAAATAAAAAAAAGCTGTGGAACATGAAAGTAGCGATTGTGCCAATTGTGATTGGTGCGTCAGGCACAGTAACTAAAAGATTATTAAAAGGCTTGGAGGACTTGGAAATTGGACGGGTGGAGACTATCCAAACCACAGCATTGTTGAGGACGGCCAGAATACTGAGACGAGTCCTAGAGACTTGAGGAGACTTACTGTCACTCAAACTCCAGTGAAAAACCATCAGCTAACACTGATGCGAAAAACTCTAAAGGAGTAAATAATAATAATAATCAGTGTCGGTTATGTGGTGATAGAGACGAAATGATCAATCATATTATAGTCGAATGCAGCAAATTAGCGCAACAAGAATAAAAGATCAGACATGACTGGGTGGGTAATAGAGAAAATAATGTAATCATATTGGTAGAATTTATCCGACGTTATTTTGAAAAAATAAACACAAAGTAATTTTCAGCTTTTTATAATTCGTGGATTAGTAAAAGACAAAGTGTTAATATGCTTTTTAACATTGAAAGGAATTCAAATAACCTCTGATGAATTCTACCAACATGATTATATTATTTTATCTTTTTGATTTTAAAGTTAATTCCCTTTTAAAGTTAATTTCATATGCTGCCATGAATGATTATTTCATCTTTAATTTTCTGTTTTTGTTTACATTACTTCAGCTTGTTGGAAGTCAGCCTGTTAATGTCACATGTGCGGCCGTATTTGCTAGTTGCCCGTGATTTTATGTACCGTCACTTTATGTACGTGGACGACATCAAGCTGTTTGCAGATATGAAAAAATGAAGACACTGATACAAGTAGCAAGAATATACAGCCAGAAAATAATAATGGAATTTGTTAAAGAAAACACTGCCACACTCATAATGAAAAGTAGAAAAAAATTGATGACGGAAGGAATAGAACTACTCAATCAAGAAGAGAAAACTTATACAACTAGATAATATTTGTATCGGACTGCATCAAACAAGTGGCGATGAAAGAAACGAACGAGAGAACTTCTAGAAACCAAGCGCTGAAGCAGAAATCTCATAAGAGGGATAGATCTTTAAGATTCTCGGGACAATTCTCAAAATGGACAAGGGAGGAACGCAAACAAATGGACCAAATGGACAAGAAAATTGATGAAAACGCAGAAGTCCTTACATCCAAGAAATAACATAGACATACTAAAATGTTTCCAAAAAGGAAGGTGAAAGAGGATTCGCCAGCATTGTGAATTGCATGGACGCATGAAGAAGAAAACTCAACCACTACTTAAAAAAGCCAAAAAAGTCTAATTACAGCGGCCAGTAACAGCAATGATGACATAAGGATACTGAGAATAAGGACTGTTGGGTATCACCCACCTTTTTCCACACAATGAACTAGTCCATCTGCCCTATATAACAGTACCTACTAATACCTGGGCAGACTAGATGGTGAAGAGCAGTTTCTTATAGTAATCGTATTAGAGCGTTGGCGACTGGAGATCGCACTAGATCACCTTACTTACTACCGTAATAATGGAAAACAATACTATCGTTGGACACTATCTTTATTCTGTATTCACTAATCCTATGTTCTTGTCTACTAATAATCTCTCTATTGTATATACTTTTTCCTGAGAATATATCACTATTTCCTCTCATATCGTGGTTTGTCCTTTATTTAATATTACAAGCGTTCACTAATCGGAACGCAACTAGGACCAAACGTAGGAAAAAGATATGGGAGGAAAAACAAGTACATGAATATTACAAGAAACAAACTGGTGACATATCACATGAGAAGACAGGCCGACGCATAAAATTATCTGGATTTTGAGATACAAAGAAATTAACTAATACCACCCAGAAGACGAGGCCTTGGACTGAAAAACAAAAGAAAAAGCAGAAAAAAAAGAGAACTGCCATCTCATGGATTTTGCCGTTGCAGCAGACCACTGAGTTTTAATCAAAGAAAGCTATAAGGTAGGTAAGTACTTGGATCTTGCAAGAGAGGTAAAAAGCTATGGAATATGAGGTTGACGTGAAGAGATTGTGATGGGTGCACTTGCGATGGTCCCAAACGATTTGGAGAGGACCTTGGAGAAAATGAAAATCAATGGAAAAATCAAGTCCATGAAGACTACTGCATTTTAGTGATCGGCCAGAATACTGAGAAGAGTCTAGGAACCTGCGGAGACTTGCTGTAACCTAGACTCCTGTGAGAGCTCACAAGCCAACGCTAGGATAAAAAATTCGAAGGAATAGAATGATAAGACCAAACTTGCATACACTCACACACATATATATATATATAATTTAGTGCATTTGAGTAAGGGATCTCATTAAATCTTCATGTTTCATTCACCTTTTGCTTGCTCCTGCAGTTTCATTCACCCTTGGGTCAGTTTGAGACGCATTGCTCGAATAAGACGGTTGTCAACAAGTTCGCCGTCAACAAGACACATTCTCAAAAGAAGTATTCTATATAAGATAGATATCGATTGAATACATGCAAAAATGAAGCCAAAAAAGTAGGAAACTTGACTTAACGTCAACAGTGTCTGAAAGCGTGAGAGTCACTTGGTTACAATGGCTTTTCTATGTAGAATTCCTTTGAGCATAAATACAGCAGTTCAACAAAAGAAAGAATTTTAAAAAAGAAAACTATTAATGATATTGATACATACGTTAGACATTTGCGTAAATAAATACTTTCAGCTCATTATGAAGGCTTTTACAGTATTTCTGGTTTGGTTCGTTTCTTTCTTTAATGGCATATCAACTCTTTTTAGGTTATTTAATGCCAAAGCCAGTGTCCTAGAAGAACAGTAGTGGTAATATTTAACCCATAGCTGGGAGGATAAGGGGGTTCATACCTTTCCCAAGGGTATTTGCCTGAAAGTGAACGTAATAGCGCGACTGGAGTACGAACTCGCATACTACGACTCCGCAGTCAATCATTGTAACCATTACACCACAAGGACACCCCTGTTGGGTTGGGTTGGGTTGGGTTGGGTTGGGTTGGGTTTAATGGCATATCAATTATTGTTGGTTATATAATTCCGAATTCTCTTTATACATATATAACAAATATATATGATTTTTTTAGTTTGGTTTTAAGGCATATCAATATTTGTAGGTAATTTAATGCCAAGTCCTCTTTATACATATATATTAAATATATAAGATTAGTTTTGGTTTGGTTTGGTTTGGTTTGGTTTTATAGCCTTTCAGCCCTTGTAGGTTATTTAATGCCAACATTCTCTTGATGCATCTATAAATATATATGATTTGTAAACAGATTTTGTTGAGAACATTTTTAAATGACCCTGAACTCATTCTTTTGTACGCAGTTAAATGCTTTCAAATATTTCTAAATGAATAAATCTGTTAACAATTTACTATTATATTAAATGATTTCAAGTTATGTTATTTAACAGTAACAACTTAATTTAACACTAATTATTTGTTTGCACATAGTTAAATCGTTATATATAGATAATTTGTGAGCGAATAGTTTGCTGGTAATTTTATTTCTAAATGGATTAGAACTAATTTGTTTGCACACAAGTATGGCTATTGTTTGTAAACAATTAAATGGTTAAAATTATTGTAATCTAACAAATATTTTTTATTTAATATTAAACATTTATTCGCTCGTGGTAAAGCTGTTCCAAGTATTGCCATTTACAAGGATCATTAAATAAAATTCCAGACTTTTTTGGTATGGGCACAATTATTGATAGTACGCACATGAAACTCTTGTAACCTTCTAAGTAATCGGCTCCGGCTGAAATGCACTTGTTGCACCGTTCCAACAACTTCTTGAAGACTCCAAAAACTGATGCTCGATTCATGCAAGATGGTCCAAAAGCAGTCTGAAGCATTCCATCCGTTTCTGTGGCATTTTTTCCAAGCTTAAAACAGAATTTTATTGCATATAGTTCTTCTGAAGAGTCCTCATATTCAGATTGCTTTTTTGAAATTCACCAGCAGTGACAATCAGGATTTAGTAGGGCGTATTCCAATTGCTGCTGTATCAGTTCATTTGAACTTGACATCATAAAAATTGGTCAGTCATCAAATAAGATATATAGTAATAACATAGTGAATTTTCAAGAGTCTACAACAATTTTAAATGCCTGTACAAAAAAAAAGTCATGAATCTTATTGAATGCACCACATAACACCAATTATTCAACACAATCCATCCATTTGCGCAGTTATAGAGTTCAAAATATTGCTATCTAATACCAATAATCCAATTTAAGCATTCAGTTAAAGAGATTCAAGTATAGCTATTTAACTCCAATAATTCAATTTAACATTTATCGTTCGTTTGCATACAATTTCGGTTTTCAAATTATTGCTGTGTATCTGTAAGAATTCAATTACGAATCAGTAATTTTTTTATAAATAGTTAAATGATCAAACAATTTATTTCAAACAATTCAGTTTAGCATTGATTATTTTTTTGTGCCCAGACTGAAAAGTCAAACAATTCTATTCGACACATAGATAGGAACCTATCAGGAACTACCACCGAGTCAGAGGTGACCTTGGAGCAATGAAAATAAATGGGTACCTCACATTCCCCAAATATCAAATGAAAAGATGGCGTAATTTCATAGGATAAGCAAGATACATGGTCATAGAAAAATGCCACTCACTATATTTTCATGTTTCAACCTCCCTCCTAACTGATATCATAATAGGAAGAAGTACAGTGGTATTTGTTAATTAGGGAAAAAAATGTTAAATAATCGGTCACCCCCGCAAAAAAAGGAAGTTTCACTTTCAAAATTTCGGTTGTTCGTTGTTTTCTGCTCAACTTTTTCAAAATTCTTCAACTGTCGTGTAACCGTATCTTTCAGCTAACGTGAGAGTTCCTGTGACTGGTCCTTTGTTATTGGTAACTCATTGTTATATTTATATCTTATATCCCATTAATATCCCATAACTGAGACGGAGCTCTAATAATTTGAAGCAAATTGATATTCTTACAAATGTAAAAGTCCTAGAAGACCATCAGAATCTGAAATCACAAGTGAAGATTATTCGTGTCAGTTACCTAGGAATCCCAACGAAATCCACCAGAAAAAAAAGAAAAGAAAACCAGCTCAGATGTTACAAATTGCATACCAGAATGCTGTAGTTAGGGCAAAAATAGAGTCACCTGAAGAAAGCTCCAAGTGTTTCCTGTACGGAAATGTGTAATGAGCTAACTGTAATTATCAATAATAAACTTCAACTGTTCCTTAACAAAATTCTGTCCCGTGTGAGTCAAGATCGAAAATCCTTCTGAATAATAAATTCAGCGTAAAAGTAACGTTGTAAAATTTATTTTGTTATTATTTAAAGAAAACTACTCCTATGTATCATTCTCTGTATAATTCTAGATGCTCTAGAGGATTGGCCTGGAACATCAAAAATAAACTATAAAGAAATATCACACTTCTTTAATCCTGAATACGTTCTTCAGTTAGAAAATAAAATGAATTCAAAGAAAAAAGAATAATTAAAAGAATATTTAAAGAAGCAACATTTTTGAAAATGGCTTTCTTTTGTAGACAACCAGTATTTTGTTTGACGCTGTACGTTTTGGGATATCAATAAAATACGAGTGTATTCTTGCTTGGCATTTAATGTAAGTAGACTTTAGATAACTATCAAAGGTTATTTAGTCTGGCACAAGACCAAATAGAGGCTAGTTTAGGATATAAAGATAAGCATTGTTCTTGTCTTTAAACGGATAAATGTACATGTTTTTAAATTTATGATTTATCATACAAGTAGCTCTTTCTTAAATTGTGAATAATCTAATTGTGGAGGCTGCGAGACTACCGTGAGTCGTATTTTATATTTAATAGTTTACATTCTCTTAGCATTCTCTCTTTTAATTCAATGTATTTTTTCCAACTTATATAATTCTATTTATACGGTATGTCAGTACTTTTATACCGAGTGTGCAGTCTAATAATTATGTGCTCTCATTTAACAGGGGGGTAAATAGACTTATATAGAAAAATCATTTGGAAGTGCCCATGGTGTAATGGTTATCGTCGTAGGAAATGGACACGGCGACACGAGTTCAAATCCTGGACGAGACTGATTGCATTTCACATAGCACTAATACCCTTGGGAAAGGTATGAATCCAATTATTCTCCCTCCAGCTATGGATAAATAGTAGGGCAGACTAGGTTCTCCAGCCTTGGTGAAATAACTAGTCTAGGAGAAGAAACACTCTGAATTCACACCTGTTAAACTTCGCTTAAAAATTGACCTTGTGTCATATCCTGCTCGAGTTGGGGGGGGGGGTAAATATAAATATATAGAAAAATCATTATAAACATATAAAGACGCTATAGTTTGTTAAAAAATCTATGTTTTAAGAGCAACTATATTGCAGTATAATTTTAAATTTTATCTCGAAGGGATCGATTTGACTCATAAATGGAAGCTTTTGTATGGCAATGCTGGATCAGAGGGGACATAAAAAGTGGGACACTTCATTTCTTAAAGCTTCACAACTGGAGCATTACAATTGGATGTAGTTAAATGTCTGTAATATACAGAACACGCGCAATTTGGTTTAATATTATGTTGATGTATTCCACCGAAATCACTTTATATATATATATATATATATATATATATATATATATATATATATATCTCATCATCATCATCATGTCGCGCCGCCAGCGCGGATATCCCTGACCCTCTCTCGCCATTTCTCCCTATCATTCATCGCCTCCGGCAGGTCTTCAGGGTTACATCCTGTGTCCTCACATAGTTGCTGTATGTAAGTTCGTGCTGGTCGTCCTACTTTTGCACATCCATATGTGGGGGTCCACAGGAGTACATCGCTTATGAGCTCGTCCTTGGTTCTCCAGCAGTGTCTCGCGTGTCTGGTTCGTCTAACTTGTATAGTTTTCTTGATGGGGGGCAAGTGTCCGTATAGTTGGAGTCTCGTGGGGTGTTGTCGCCAGGACTTGTTTAATACTGCTCTCAACATTCTTGTGTAATTTCCGTCTAGTTTCCTCTCCAGCCGCTTCGTTAGCGTCCATGTGGTGCATCCATATAGCAGTATCGACACAACCACTGCCTGGAAGAAACTGGGTTTCATTTTATCAGTTAGGTCCGACTTCCATATGATCGAGAGCCTATCGATAGCTATCCATGCCTTCGTCAGTTGTGTGTCGATGTCTTTTTCGATTGATAAGACGCTACTTCCTAGGTAGGTGAATTTGTCTACTAGTTTCAGAGAGGCTCCGTCTAGTGTGGCAATGTTGCCCGTTTGGTTGTAACACATATATTCAGTTTTGTTTGCATTGACATGGTGGCCAATGCCAGCTGCGGCTCGTTCCAGACTATGCAGTAGTGTCTCTGCTTGATTAGGCGTATTCGCTAGTAACGCCAAGTCATCAGCGTAGTTGGCGTCCGTGATTGTTTTTGCGGGGTACCTTTTGCTTCTTCTCTTAGTCAGCTCTAAGCCATTTTCTCTGATTTTGTCAATCGAAGTCCTAAGCACATAGTCTAGACAGATGATAAAGAGGTACGGGGCTAGTGTGTCTCCTTGTAGTACTCCTGCAACAATGTCGAAGTATTCCGTGTCTCCATCTGGTGAACGTACTTTCACTTTGGTGTTTCTGTAGAGAATCATTATCGCTGCTAGTTTCTTTTGGTAGGCCGTATGCTAGTAGGATTTGCTCCATCTCCCCTCTGTGTATGGAATCGAAGGCCTTGGTAAAGTCGACAAATAGTAATGTCGCCTGTAAGTTTTTTGCCCGAACGCCTTCAAGGATTCTACGGATGGTCAGTATTTGTGAGGTTGTGGATCTATTTCTCCGGAAGCCGTTTTGGTTTTTCCTAAGGATGTTGTCTATTTTGGGTTCTATGCGGTTTCGTAGTAGGGCATTGTAGATTTTGGCTGCTATGGATGTAAGCGTTATCCCTCGGTAGTTCTTGGCTAGTCCGAGGTCGCCTTTTTTAGGGAATGGAAGGATGCATCCCTTCGTCCATCTTTCTATCCTATTTTGACTATAGACTGCGTTGCATTGCCGGAGCAGTATATCGTCGAATTGTCTAGTCTTCCACACTTCTGGGGGGATCTCGTCTAGCCCTGCTGCTTTCCTATTTTTAATTCTTCTGAGAACTGAGTCGAGTTCTTCTTTGGTGAAAGGACCTAGTTTAACGTCTAATTGCTTACTAATAATTCTGGTGATCGGTTCATCCGTTATTTCCGGTGGGTTTCCTCGTAGATTTTTGAAATGCTGTTCCCACAGTTTTACTCTTTCTTGTTGGCTTGCAGCTTTCAATTTTGCTTTGGCTGTGCTCTTCCTTCTACTTACTTCGTTTATTGTTTGCCAGGCTATCCTGGATTGTCTATCTTCCACCGAGTCTCTAATCTTATCTATCTGATTTTGTATGTATTCTGCCTGTTCTTTTCGATATATTCCTGTTAATTGATGTTGAGCCTTTTCTAGTTTTCGTGCATTTGTGTTTGTTGGGTTCTTTTGATAGCTTTTGGAGGCAGTTTTCACAAGTGCACGTTTTTCTCTAACCGCTGGCTTTTCCCAAGGGGCTCTATATTTAGTTCTAGGTTTTGTTTGAATACACTTTGCTGCCGCCTCAAGGTGTGCTTCTACAAAATTTTAATATTCGTCATTTGGGGTAACTTTTTCTGCTTTCTCTTGTAGTGCTTCGAATCTGTTTCTTAATTCTAATGCATATTTATCTCTAATATCTCTGTTGTTGAGTAGGGCCCAGTCATAGTGCTTGGTTGTTGCTTTACGTGTGGCGTTTTTTCGTAGGCTTAGACGTACTTTGGCCGTAACTATTCGATGATCGGAGGACACACCCTCGAAAGAGGAGTATGCCTCGCAATTCATCGCACTGTTTTTCCATTTCCTGTTTATAAGGACGTAGTCTATCTGTGCTTTACTCTTATTCGCGTATGTGTAGGTCCATAATTTCCCCTCCCTTTTTTGAAAGTTTGTATTGAGGCATGTTAATCTATTTTCTATCATGAAATCTATTAGATGTTGTCCATTCCTGTTTGATGCGTTGTGTAGGCTGTATTTGTTGTGTCTGTTTTTCCCGATTTGTGCATTCATATCTCCGCCAATGACTAGCAGGTTGTGTTTCGGAATGCTACGTACTATGGGTGATAGATCTTCATAGAAGGTGACTATTTCGTTTTCTTCGCTAACATTGGTAGGGCTGTAGCAGGAGATAATTGTTGCTTTGGGGTTGCCATTAAACGTTGCGGCCATCATCCTAGGTTGTATTCTCTCAATGCTGTTCAGTGTTTTTAACGCTCTTGGTCCTAGAAGCATTCCCACCCCTCCTACCGATGCATTGATAGAGTTTTTCCATGCGGATACAGTCACCAGCATCCATCCATTACCAGTTTCGTGATACTTGATATCTTCGGTGTGCGTGTATCGGTGCTCTTGTATGCAAATTATGTCTATCTTATGTTCTACGGCTGATGCAGTTAGCTCTGATAGTTGACCTATTCTATTTAGGGTTCTCACGTTAAATGTCGCTATCTGTATTGTTTGTTTGCATTTTAGTAGTTTTTGTTTGAGTTTGAGCTCTGTAGCTGATTTTTCGAACACTGAGGCCAGGGCTCCAACCTCAGCAGGACGCGCCCCTTTTTTACCCGAGCGAAGAGCGATGCGGTTTATGTATCTGGTTTGAGTACGAGTCATGGTTATCTTTCGATGGCTGTTTTTATTCTCATCTATAGAAGCCACTCTTATAGATGAGCAGCAGTAGTTCCCCGATCGAACTGACAATCCTGAGCGTTAAGCCGCAGGACTCACACGTACATCACGCTGCTTCCCATGTGTATGTGTTAGAAAAAAAAAAAAAAAAAAAAAAAAAAAAAGCAAAATGAAAAAAAAAATTTTTTTTTTTTTTCATTTTTCTCCCGCTTTCCCTCTTTTTTTTTACCTTAAGTTTCAACTTAGTTAAAGTCCAAGACTGCTGTCTGTTAAAATTCAAAGACATTTTGGGGTATATTTCAGCCTATCATCCGATTCCGGCCCTGACAGGTTTTTATTTTATTGGCAGAATTCGATTTTTGACTTCGGTTGCTTTTTTTTTTTTTACTTTTTAACTGAGAGTGTGCAATAAGACTTCTAAGCTTAAGAAAGTTCTATTTCTGTTTGCCCTGTATACTAACGCATTCGACCAGCGTCGTTATACGTCATTTTATTTTATTTTATTTATTTATTTATTTTATTTTATTTTTTTCCTTGGGCGGGGAATTTTGGGGTTTTCTTTAGCAAATTTAGAAGTTCGTCTTCCAAAAGTAAAGTTTTTCTTGAAAATTAAGTCGCATAAGTCTTCATTCTTCATTTAAACAACACAGAATACAGCTGAGATTTAAGACATTACTATTTTAAATCAAATGTGCATTTTAAATGAACAGTTTAGTAGAATAAATTTACTGACCTCTGTGAAAAACTTCTGGAAACGGAATCACTTCCAACGTATGCATACTATTTCAACAAATGACGGATTGAATTATTACTAATTTTTAATAGTATTTATATTAAAGGTTCCACTCCTATATCATGGTCATCTACTAGGGTGGACAGAGAGAGAGAGACAGAGAGACAGAGAGAGAGAGAGAAAGAGAGAGGAGGAGTCAACTCTTTTATGGCTTTCGTCTTTAGCACGTGTTAGACTACATATATATATATATATATATATATATATATATATATAGTGGCACGCATAAGCATTGGATACATGTTATGTTCTGTTATAACTCTAGTTTATGTTCGCCATTTTGCCTGATATTAGGGCAGTAATATCTCGTAAAGTTGTTTTAGTTGTATGTGAAAGGAAAATTAAATACTCATGGTTGAATCCATTTTCTTTTTTATCAAAGTTCAAAATTACCCTATGCAAAGGTATTGGATACATCAATTTAATATTTTGTTGCGTAGCCTCTGTTTTGTTTCACTGCTTCCTGTTGCTTTCTATAGTTGGCCACAAGTTTTCCACACTGATTCAGCGTTACTTTACCCCATTCTTCAGGAGGCTGACTTGAATCCAAATAGGAGTACTAATACCATTATTTTCAAACCATTTCTTTTGTAAGTTTTGCGATATGCTTGGGATCATTGTCGTGTGGAAGCACGAAATTCCGACCATGTCCAAAAGAAGTTGCAGATTTCTGAAGTTTCTTCTCTTGAATCTCACTGTACATGCTACCATTATTCTACCCATGATAACTTGTAACTCACCAGTGCCCTTGAATGAAAAGCATCCCCATATCATAATGAAACAATCCCCAAACTTCACTGTGTTGATGGTATTGTGCTTCTGGAAGGCAGTGCCATTTTTTTCGCAAAACACTTGTCGCTGTGTTCCTTCCGAATAGTTCAACTTTCGTTTCATTCGACCAGATTCCCTTTTCCCAAAACTGCATATTTTTCTTTTCATAAGTTTCGACACACTTTAATCGGTCTTTGACATGTTTGGTTTTAAGTAAAGGCACTTTTCTTGATCTTGAATGAAAGCCTCCAGGATACAGAGCTCTGCTAATGGTATCCTTACTTACATTAACCCCAGCACCCTCAAGATCAGTTTTAATTTCAGAACGAGTAATGAAGGCGTTTATTTGCACATTTCTGATGATCCACCTTGAAGTACGCTCATTTATTTTTCTCAGTCTTCCATTTCTTGGAAGGTTTGCTCAACCGTCGCCATACTTCTCATACTTTCTGATGCTATTTCCTACTGTACTTAATGGTAAATTTATTTCTTTGATTAGTAGCACTATCTTGTAAAAAAATATGTGCTTCTCTGATTGATCAGAGATAACATTCCAATACTATAGAAAATTTGAATACATAAAGTCTTTTAAAATGCAAATTTTTGATTGGAAATTTGAAAAAAGTGTCATGTATCCAATACTTTTGTGCATAGTGTAATTTTGAGCTTTGATAAAAAATAGGATTCAACCATGAGTTTTTAATTTTCCTTCCACATACAACTGAAATAACTTTACGAGATATTACTTACCAAATATCAAGCAAAATGGCGAACATAAACTAGAGTTTTAACAGAAAATAACAAGTATCCAATACTTATGCGTGTCACTGTATATATGGAGGTGGGTGCCGGTGATGCTGAATATACATTTTCGAATGAAAAATGTTTTCCTCCGCCTATTGGATATGCTACACCACCTGTACATTTTGCGTCGCTTCCCTCTAAAACTTTTTGTATCGACGATGACAAACTAGTTGAGGACATTCAAAGAATTAACAACAGAAAACTGGTATTTTTATTTTTCATCACTTTTTCATCTTCCTAATAATATATATATATATATATATATATATATATTAAGAGAGAGAGAGAGGGGGGGACAGAGAGAGAGTTTGACATATTGATAGCTATATATAGAAATATTTTAGTTTGGTTTTAAGCCGTGTCAACCGTTGGAGGTTATTTAATACCAAATTCATTTTATGCATATAAACAGTTCTATTTCAAACGATTCAGTTCAGAATTAGTAAACAGTTTAAACGTTAAAAACAGTTCTATTTCAATCAACTCAGTTTAGCTGTAGTTGACCATAAAAGCTGCTGATAGCCACAGATTAAAGAGCCCAAAGTAATTTGGCCAACGAAAGCGTGACTCAACACAACGCAGAGCTCGAGAGCTGAAGCTTCACCACTTGATGAAGTTTTATTTCAAACTCAGAACAGAGTTTATTCATATTGTAAAATCCTTGAATTATGAAAAAAGGGCACCTCGTGTGGTATAATGTTTAGCAAGTGAGACTAGTAAAGCTTCACGAAATGAGTCCGAGACTCATTGGTTGCCCCATTCATGCGGGCCCGAGCTACATTTATGTAAAAAACTCAGTAAGTTGAAATATGGGCAAAAATTACCTAATTATGGTACAATAATAGTAGGAGGGTAAAATTCCATAATAATAATAATAATAATAATAATAATAAAGGCAGCGTAATGGCTAGGGTGCTGGACTGCGGCCTCGAAGTAAGCGAGATTGTACTCCAGTCTCTCTAGTACATTCCCTTTCTGACTCGTACAGGTGGGGGAAAGATATTGAAACTCTTTATCTCCTCATCTATGGGTTAAAGAGTATCATCGCTGGTCTTTAACTGAAACGGCCTCAGTATTAAATAATCCATTAATCCATAATGACATTAACCAAAGAAATCAACCATATCAATATCAAACTTGGACCAACTTGATAGACATATACTATGGATTGAAAGACATTCAATAAATGAATATAAGATAGTTTTAAAAAGAAAATATTACGCATAATTTTAGAAAGTCACGTGTAATATTTGTGATTACAGCTGAAAAATCTAGCATTTAGATATAAAATAATATTTCGCTACGCCCTGAACCATAAATTCGATAACACCAATAAAAATTAAAAACATTGTCTCGTAATATATTAAAAAATATAATAATAATAAAACATTTTAGTCGGATTAGAAGAAAAGCCAAATGCTGGACGTGAAACCGTTACAAATCTGAGTCATATATATATATATATATATATATATATCCATGCACACGCATATATGTGTATGTGTGTTTGTGTGTGTACGCACATATGTCATGCTCTTGCGCTCCATGCTCTTGTGCTCTTATATATATATATATATATATATATAGGTTTATCAATATTGTTAAACTATAAATGACAACTTATAATAGTCTTTCAGGTTCCACATTTTCATTTCAAAAAGTACCTCTTACTCGATAAAGTAAATTCCAAAACGATATAAATAAATAATTTAACGAATAAGCCAATGCATCAAATATTATCAGTTTCCTGCTTTCACAATCAGTAGGATTTTTATTATCCTCTGATGACCTTTTAAACATGGGGCTGAGAGTAACGATTCATTTATTCGTGTTTAAAATTCATTGTAAACTCGTAAAGGATGTATTTTATATATATATATATATATATATATATATATATATATATATATATATATATATATATATATATATATAAACACGCCACTATAATAGCTCTCGAAATTGATTAGCTACGACTGCAAATCCTAGAAGTCCTACATAAAGAAAAAACTATAATCAATAGAATTAAGTTTGAAAATAGTGACAATGTTTTGAAATGCTTTAAATCTTTTTTTTTTCTTTATATTGCGTTTTTCTCATTATATTCTATTTCTCTTAATACTGTTCTGATTTTTAAATTCATCAGCAACTCAGTTTTATTCCATGCTGGGTTTGCGCAGTTTTGTTATGTTATAAAAACAAAAAAAAAAACCTTCAAATCTCTTTAAAAACAATATTTACTCGTGCAAGCAACCCCTGATGATGGCCTATTAAATGTCCGAAAGCGCTCGGAAGAAGTTTGATAAAGTCATCCACCAATTCCAACCTGAAACCAAGACACTTATGAGGAACATTGAATGGATCTTAATTAAACCCTATAGACAAAATGTGTCTTTATTATTTAATCAAACATGCTTAAATGAAAGACTGCTGCCTAACCACACACACACACACACACACACACACACACACACACACACATATATATATATATATATATATATATATATATATATATATATATAAGTATGAGTAAATATATATTTATATATCAACATTCACAATGGATTTCTTATCAGAAGCAACTGCAATAATAACTGTATTTATCTCATGTTAATGGTTTTCTTCGTTGCCGCACTGTCTAGGGATTCTCTATTAACATTAAAACAAATTAATGTATAGAGAAATGAATAAATGAATGTATAATTATGAAATAGCATGCTTATGTATTATTAAATAGGAAGGTTTGTATTCATGTAGTTTTAATTTTCATCAAGCTTCTTGCAAGCAGATACTGGTGGCTATATATGTTTTCAAGCCCAATGCCCTACATAATTTAATTCTGGCCTGGAGATCATATATGATTATGAGGCACACTTAACATTGTGGTTATGGTCATTGTATCTAAATTGTACAGGCGGGAGTTCAAATCCTAGATAAAACTGTCTGCGATCCATTTCGTGCTAATGCTTTTGGGAAAGACGTGAATTTACCTCTTCTCCAATCAGATAAATTGTTGTAACGACTGAGTACTTTTCTAATAAGTTAAGATAACTCATTAAAAACATTTTAGTCGGATTAGAAGAAAAGCCAAATGCTGGACGTGAAACTGTAACAAATCTGAGAACTAATAAAGAGAACTATAGAGTGTTTTGATGCAAGTTATTCGAACAAACACAAGCTGTATTTTTATTGACTTAAGCTGGGGAAACCATTTGAAAATTTCTTCCTCGGGGATCGAAATGAACATAGCCTGTGTTTGCTTGGGAAAATTCTGGATTTAAACCAGTTTTACTTGAGGGGGTGTCCTCGTTGTGTAATGGTTAAAGCGATGGACTGCGGAATCGAAGTACGCGAGTTCGTACTCCAGTCGCGCTATTACGTTCCCTTTCGGGCAAATACCCTTGGTAAAGGTATGAACCCCCTTATCCTCCCAGCTATGGGTTAAATAGTACCACTACTGTTCTTCAAGGAGAATAGATTTGGCATTAAATAACCTACAAAGGTTGATATGCCATTAAAGAAAGAAACCAAACCAAACCAGTTTTACCTTTCTTTAAAATTGACCTTGTGTCACATCCTGCAGGTAGTGAAGGGGATGGGTAAATACATACTTTGGTTCAATATAAAATTGGTAATCTCTTTTGAAATATAATTTTCGCGCAGTTTCCCTTCTTTGAGAACCATCAGTATTGATTTCGTATTTATCTTTTTGTATACACAATATTTTTCTTCTTTTATTTAAGAAACGAGGCAAAACAAACAATTCAGTTTAAGAAATGTTTAGACAAGAACAATATTTACACTTATAGTTTCTTCTTTGAATCACTAGTTGTTTTTTTTTATGTATATAACTTACCAAACTGCAAGTAAAGTCTACGTATTGTTTCTTAAATGATTCGGAAAGATGTCAAGGCTCATTAGCCTCAGTTAGGCAACCAGTTTAAAAAAGGAAAACTCTGAATTTAAACCAGCTTTACTCCAGTAGAAATTAACCTTGGGTAACATCCTACTCATGGTGTATGGAGAACCAAATTTTATTGCGATCATTATAAGAAAGCATACATTTAATCGAGTTTTATGGCTCTGAATGCTAATTTTCTCGAAAATGTTTTCTCGTAGAATTTAATTGTTTAATGAACAAGGTAGTTCTTTTTTTAATCTTATCCACCATCGATCAAAACGATTAAAACATCACACTCGATTGCAATTTAAAATAATTGGCAAATTACTATGTTCATTTCGATCCCCAAGGATGAAATTTTTAAATGGTTTCCCCAGCTTAAGTCGATAAAAATACAGCTTGTGTTTGTTCAATAGCTTGCATCAAAACTCTCTATAGTTCTCATTAATATAACTCATTAGAAAAGTACTTCTCAAAACCAATTCCTCTTTTTGACGGCAGAGCTTAGTATTCACTGACCCTTCCCCTGCAGAGAGGTAACCCCCGCCAAATGGTTGTTCTGTATATGATATCAAACTGCACCTTGTGAAGCCCTGGTTTTGGGTATTTTGAGAGTTTGGAGTACTCCTTCATTTTCATTATTCCCAGGTCCACTCTGGCACAAATTTAAAGTAACTGTTAGTATCCTATCCATGTGTTGTATTTACTTCTTAGCAAATTATTTGTATTAGATAGGAATATTTGCTATTATCTATCATCAAAAACATGAAACAAAACAAAAAACTCTGAAGAAACTGCACATCTCAAACACTAGACATAAAATAAACCAAGATGAATTGACCTGCCTTTAAAATAAATCAATTTAAATCAATCCATTTCATAAAAAAATGTTCTTTGTTCAAATAGTTATGACAAGTACATTTTGACAAATGATAGAAAGAGACCGAAAGAAAGAAAATAAATGTACACAGTTTTGTCCTATAAATGTGACTGTAGAATAGTCATGTTTTCTTCAAATCTGAGCTTATACTTACGCCATCCTACAAGTGGAATCCGCTTTCTTGTGCAGCATATAATCAGCACTTATCTTCGAATGCTATTCTTTCGCGACGAAGAAACGTCTGAAAGTTATAAACACACTGAATCTATTATTGAATTAAAATGCATTAGTTCTTGCTACACTCTGAAAAACATCGTCAGTTGGGGTTATCTGCGTTTGCATCAAATCTAACGACACAATTTCCTATAACAAAAATTCAACATGAAAACTAAATTAAATCAAAAGAAAATTATTTTTCTCTTAGTCTTACTCTTACTCATTTGTCTGACTTCTATCGTTGGCCGCCATCTTTGTTGTTGTCGCCTTGTGTCGTATCTCTGTGTCTTTTGCCCAAGTCTCGTTCGTTGTTGCAACCCCAACATTTTCACTTCATCTCTTTGTTATACCAACAGTACGGACACCATATTAATGGGCACATTTTTTTAAATTTTTAAACTACCTTTTTTACCCGTGCGAACATTACCGGGTATTGAGGACTCATTTGAACACACACTGTTCTGTTAAAGGTTACACCACAACTTATTAACCTATTCTTAATTTCTAGAATTATTTTGGGCCCCTGATTTAAACCATCCAATCTGAATTGTTGTCTCAGATTGACTTCAGGTTCAATAGCTTTCCATAATACTGTGTAACCCATAGCGTTTTTGCACACATTTAACGGCTAAGAACTTTATTTGAAATCTAAACAAAATGTTAATAACAGATTCTATTAATCTATTATGTAACGCGAGGTGTCGATAAATTGAAAAGCCTAAGAAAATGGGAAATGAACAATAGTAAAGTATTATGATCGTTTAGATTGGTTGATTAGTTGGTTGATTGGTTGGTTGGTTGATTTGTTTATTGATTGGTTGGTTGGTTGATTTGTTGGTTGATTGGTTGGTTGGTTGGTTGAGTGGCTGGTTGATTTGTTGGTTGGTTAATTGGTTAATTGGTTAGTTGATTGGCTTGGGAAATTAGGAAATTGGTTTGTTGGTTGACTGATTAGTTAATTAATTGTTTGCGTGGTAGGTTGCTTTGTTTTTTGGTTAGTAGGTTGGTTTATTGGTTGATTGGTTTCTAATAAATTGGTTTGTTAGTTGATTGGTTTGTTGGTTGATTTGTTAATTGATTTTGGTTGGTTGGTTGGTAGGTTGGTTAATTGATTCGTTGATTATTTTGGGGGTGATAAGTTTCTTAATTAATTGGTTGGTTGGTTAGTTGGTTAGTTTTTTGATTGGTTAGTTGGTTTATTGGTTTGTTGGTTGCTTAATTGATTGGTTGGTTGGTTAATCGGTTGAGTAATTGGTTAATTGATTGATTGGTTGGTTGGTATGTTGTTTCACTAGTTGGGCAATTAGTTGGTTGGTTGGTTAGTGGATAAGTTGACATATTGGTTGGATGATTGATTGGTTGGTTAATTGTTATATGGTTAGTTTGCTGGTTGATTAGTTAACTGTTTGATTGATTGGCTGGTTGGCTGTCTGGTTGGTTTGTTGGTTGATTTATTATATGTCAAACATTGCTGGGTTACTTAATGCAAAGGTTATTCGTTTTCTTTTCTTTACTTTTATTCTTAAAATTCTAAGGTTTAATAAGCATGATCACTTATGACATCGCAAACAGCAATAAACTCCATAATCATTTTAAACAGAACATTGATTATAATTCCAATATTAGAGTCTTAAGAACAAATTTATACATGTAATTCGAAATAGTTTTAAGCTTTATCACAAATACATCTATTTGAAAAATAGATTAGATCTTAGCAAGTTCTACCACTCCAGATCAGATTAGACCTGTAAGTAATAGTAACAAAGGAGTACTTCGCACTTCCTGAAGCTCAAGAACTAGGATGCTGTTAATGTCTAATAAAAGATCCTGTGTTTTGAGAGGTGAGAGTTTAAATGTCTTACAATCCTGCAGAGAACGCAGACGATGTAATCTCAGCTTCAGCGTCAGACTGAAAAGAATAGTTATCTGAAATTATCATTTTACTCCGTTGAGAATGTTTCACACCAGCGTTAGTTGATAGTTTTTCATTGGAGTTTGAGCGACAGCAAGTCTCCTAAAGTCACCTGGACTCTTCTTAGTATTCTGGTTGTATAAGTAGAATCACCGTCACTTCCATGTCCAATAGTTTTTTTTTCAACAAATACGATAGTCATTTAATAGGTAAAGAGATTTAAAATGTGAACATATAAGATAAGGCTCTAACTGCAACAGCGTGGATTTGGCAATCCTATAGAGCGACAAGTATCTGACAAAGTCTGGTGGTGTCGTGAGATACTGCCGGGGTGCTCTGGGCAAGTCGTAATGATGCTTCGGTCCCGAAACCATGCTCGAACCCAGAGTCATTATCTGATGAAGGCTTTGTTAGAAGCAATGCAGATGTATAAACATTATTGTATGATACCTACTATATATATATATATATATATATATGGAAATATATTTTTTCAGAATTTTTTTCGATAAATGAAAACTTAGAATAGTTTGGAATCGGTTTATAGCAAAAATCATTCAAATATTGCGAAAAGAAATATTTGTTTCGAGAAACTTTAAAATGGCAGAAAATAAAATAGAATGCTGCAGGACTGAATTTTGGTCGGTTAGTTGGTTGGTTGGTTGGTTGTCATCAAATCATTTGTGGTTGAAATATGAAAATCATATAGAATTTAGAGAAGAATGTGTGATATGTAAGCAAAAGCATGCTTTACAAAAAAAAAATGTTTTACTAATGGGTTAAATATGGCTTTGCTACAACGAGCCTGAGATTAGAATACAGTCCCTTAAGTGGAAACACACTGCCTCTCCAGGAAAGAAAACATCCTGGCTGTAGCGTTTGAAACGAAAAATATGCTGAAATTCTTCTGCGACTAGAAAGGAACAATCACTTTTGATTTCCTTGAAAAAGGTGGTGCTGTAAAGAGAGCTTTCTATTGCTAACTCTTTCGGTTCAATTCACCTTATTTATTAAATAACTATCGTATTAGGAAATTCTGGAAGCGTATTCAGTTCAGGAAAATAAAGCGAGAGAAAGAAAAGATTTTAAAAAAAAACCTAAGAGAATATAGGAAATAGACCTTCGAGCAGAAATATGATCAAAGAATCTGTGAAGCCTGATTGGCATTCAAATTCTGCAAGTAACCACAGGGTATTAATGTGCAAATGCATTTAATCCTCAGTGATGCTTGCAGAATGCTGAGGTGACTCCGGGATAATTACTGCTTAAGCATTACTTTCCCAAGCATACATTTGCTGTAAGGTCAGTTAGTCTAGAGAACAATTACTTTGAAGAAAATTTTCCCCAAAGTTCAGGAATAGATTAAATAAGGAATTATTAAACTACTTTCCATTAATATATTGAAAATTTTACAATTTCAAAATGTCTATGGGGAAGGCATGAATGCATATATTTTCACCAACCAATTATGGATAAATCTATGGACAGACGTTTTTTTTTTAACCTTGGTCCGACAACAGGTCTAAGAGAAGGTAAATTTTGAATTCTTGCTTGCGCTACTCAGTTTAAACATTGACCTTTTGTCAGGCCTTGCAAATAGTGAAGATGTTGAGTGAATAAATAGACAGTTTCCATGGAAAACTACTTAAAATGTACAAGATAGGATCATAAAGAACTGAAACTGGAATTTTGGTTGGTTGGTTGATAGTGTTTTATGGCATATCAATCTTTGTAGGTCATTTGATGCCAAACTCTGCTCGTACATATATAGTAAATATTTAAGATTTATTAACGAATAGTTTGTAGGGGACAATTTTTATACGAGCAATGGCTCATTTGTTTGCATGCAATAAAATGGTTTCAATTATCGCTATCAAACATAATTAGTTTATTTGCCCACAGTCGAAATGTTTCAAGTGTTGGTATTTCACACTTGTAATTCTATTCCACATTATTTATTCGTTTGCATACATTGAAACGATTCCAAGTATTTCTATGTAAAACTAATAATTCAGTTTAACATCAGTGAGTTGTTGCACACAGTTAAATGTGTTCAAGTATAGAAAATAATTAAATATTTCTATTTGACCCACAGATGCGACACCAGTAGTTACTAGCACTACGTGTCAAATTTCTAGGACTGAAGCCTCAACATCAGATATTTAGGTTATATCCAAGACACTTATTAGTGTAGTCGAGCCTTCAGTAGTCGGCATGTTTTACAGACTCAAAAGACTAGGTTGAAATTGAGACTTTAAATGCGTTTGATTTTAAAATTTGAAATGTACACGAGGACGTACACACACCAGAGAAAATACATACGAGTATGTTGGTATTTAACCACATTGACTGTTGTCTTGACATCTTGAATAATTGATTGAGTCAATGACTTATCAACTGCTCAATAGCTTTTTCATGTCTACATAATCTTCACTATACGTTCATATTTACATGATCTGTCTCGTGGTTTCGTCAGAGTTTTATTTTTAATCGTCCTGTCAAATGTGAATTATCTTTAAACAGATATATCAAACGCATAGATGAGACCCTAACAGATACTATTTATCCAGGTTATAATACACCTGGGATTAACGACTAAGTGGCGTCTCAGCTCTAACCAGATTTTCAAACTGGTTTCTCTCAATAAGATGCAGTTTACTGTCATACCTTGGATACCATTTTTTTAATAAGGTAAAAAAAGCAGGTCAATAAGATTACAGAAAATTACACATGAACCAATCACAAGAATTTTTAGTAAACAATAAGACATCAAACTGGGGTAGTTTACGCCAGCAGAACTCGAATCAGTATTAAGAAAAATAAAAAATAAAAAAAAGTAGCAAGGCTTGATGAAATACCTCCAGAAGTATGATAGACCTGGGAATTCGACTTCATACTGCTCTGACACTGTAATGCCGTATATAACCAAAAAAAAAAAAAAAATAGACAGATGTACAAAAGGATGCAACTTCTCCTTTCCTAAAAATACCGAGGTATAACCCTTACATCCATGGCGGCCAAGATCTACAATGCTCTACAACGCAACCGCATGGAACCCAACATAGAGAAGATATTTAGGAAGAACCAAAATGGCTTTTTAAAAAATCGATTCATATCACAAATTTTGACAATCCGTCGGATTCTAGAAGGTGTTCGTGCAAAAACCTGAAGAAACAATGTTATTTATCGACTTCTCAAAGATGTTTGACTCCCTACACAAAGGGAACATGGAGTAAATATAGCTCGCCTACGGCCTACCGAAAAAAAAAACGCCAACGCGATAATGATGCTATATAAAAACACGAAAGTAAAAGTCCGTTCTCCGGATGGAGACACAGACTACTTCGATAATGTAGTAGGTGTGAGAAATACATATAAAAGAGACAGAGACAGAGACTGAAGAGCGAGAAGAAAAGAGATTGATTTGATTCATAAACAAATACTTTGCTGGTAACTTTAGTTTAAAAAGCATAAGACCTCATTTGTCTGCATGCAGTTAAACGATTTCACATACTGCTATTTTATACTAAAACCTATATTTTAAATTAAATATTTTTTGGACACAATTAGATGAATTCAAGTATTGCAATCTAACACTATTAATTATATTTTAAATTTGTAATCTGTTGGTACACAGTTAAATAGTTTCAAATATTTCAATCTAATACTGATAATTCATTGACTATATATCATTTATTTGCAAGCTGTTTAAATTGTATCAACTAATTCTATCTCAGCGCAGTTCACTCTCAGACATCACCTTCTCGTAACTTTTTAGATCAAATAGGGTTGGGTAATTATTTGTCACAAGAGGAGTTTGAAAAATACGGTCAGGCAAATCATATAGGACCTAACGCTTGACATGGTCCATCGATTGAGACGATCGGGCCTATTTCACCGTCCGTCTTGCTTTTGAAAATTCAAAGTGGAATATTGCAGGTCCCGTAGCCACTTAGGTTAACAGGTCATAAACTGCTCAGCCAGTAAGATATATGTCCTGGAATATTACAGGTCTCAACTCACGGCCAACAGGTAGCCTTGTAAGTGAAGACGTCTAACCTCTCTGTTGAGGTGAAATCGGTGTATTCTACTGCCCCAGCTTGCAGGGTGTATATCCATTCAATATAAATTATTTTTGGTACACAAACATTTTCCGCTGATCATTATATGATCTTGGCTATTGTAAACACATGGCACTGTGCTCTCATCCTGAAGTCATTTGTTAAATTTATTTCATATTTGCTGTAACTACGATGCTGAGGTATTTAACATGAGCATTTATTTTGTTATTTAGGGGTTGATGTCAACCCGACTGGGCCCTTCTTAACAACAGAGATATTAGAGATAAATATGTATTAGAATTAAGAAATAGATTCGACACACTACAAGAGAAGACAGAAAAAGGTACCCCAAATGACGAATATGAGAATTTCGTTGACGCACACCTCGAGGCGGCATCGAAGAGTATTCCAACAGAACCTAGAACTAAATATAGAGTTTAATGGGAAACGGTAGTGGTTAGAGAAAAACGTGCACTCAAGAAAACTTCCTCCAAAAGCTATATGGATGCACTACTTGGACGCTAACTAAACGGCTTGAGAAGAAGCTAAACGGCAATTACACAAGAATGCTGCGAGCAATATTGAACAAGTCCTGGTGGCAACTCCCCACAAGGCACTAACTATACGGCCACCTGCCTCCCATCACGAAAACTATCCTAGCTAGATTAACCAGACATACAGGACACTGCTGGAGAAGCAAGGACGAGCTCATAAGTGATGTACTCCTATGGACCCCTGCATATGGTCAAGCAAAAGCAGGACGACAAACTCGAACATACATACAGCAGTTATGTGAGGATATGGGATGTAGCCCTGAAGACCTGCCAGAGGTGATGAATGATAGGGAGAAGTGGTGAGAGAAGATCAGGGATATCCGTGCCAGCGGCACGACATGATATATATATATATATATATATATAGAGAGAGAGAGAGAGAAACAGACAGAAAGATATCTGCCAAGGGTTTTTCTGTCTTATATAGACGACTAAAGAAAAACAAACTAATTTCAAACGAATACACTCTGGATACAGTCAGCAGTTATATCTTTATTATGTATAATCCTTCATGATTGCCATTCTTAGTAAAGAACAACTGATCACTAAAAGTCGTTTTAGATTCAAAATGTAATTATAAGCAAATAGCGTAATTTTACATGTTTGTATAAGCCCAATGCCTCCACCATTGTAATGATAAGACGCAAAGTCAATTTCAGAGCAGAATAGCTCTGGCTTTCTTTCAGAGTTTTCCTTTTTCTAAACTAATTGTATTACCAAGTCTAAAGAACCCAATCAACCCCATTATTTACCCATTGATGAAAACTCTTACCTTCAATGTATAATGGTTGTCACGTCAAAGATGAATATAACGATCATCGGTAATCATTTTGGCAGATTTGAAGAAATAAGTAAGTAAAATTGGCGACCATAGTCGAGGGTGACCCGAAGGCTCCCTTTTCGATAGCTTACCACACCTAGGTGTAGGAGAGGGCGCTACTCCTTTCCCTGGATTGCTCCACTTTACCCTTGATCCGTACCTTATAATGCTGAGTGTTAAGCAAGGAGGCATCAAGTACCATTTTTTGAGTCTTTGGTATGACTCGACCTGGGATTGAACCCAGATCTCCCGGGCCATTGGCGAACACTCTAACCGCCAGGCCAATGTCCGGTAATAAATAATGATATAATAATAATATAACCGGACATTTGAAGAAAGAGCTGAGTTTAAAATATTTTATAATAAGTAAACACTATGCATAGAGTCATCACAATTCAGAAAATTTCAATAACGTGAATAAAAAAGTACAAGTACACATGAAGTATATACGAGGAGCATACGATAAGTTTCCGGATTTTTTTTTCCGTATGGGCACTTTTATTGATAGTACACGCATGAAACTCTAGTCCCATTCGGAGTAATCTCTTCTGGCTGCAATGCACTTGTTGTTCCGTTCCAACACTCTCTGGAAGGCCCCATGGAAGTCCTCTTGTGTGAGCGTGTCAATGACCTTCGTCACAGCCTCATTCATCTCTTCAATTGTCTCATAACGACAGCCTTTGAGTTTAGGAAATAACCAAAAGTCACAGGGAGCAATGTCTGGACTTTAGGGAGGCTGAGGAACTGTCTTGATGCCCATCTTAGTCAAATAGTATGTGACAAGGACGGAGTTGTGGACTGGTGTATTGTTCTGATGGAAATGCCACTGACCCGATTTGAAGAGTGCTGGCCTCTTGCGACGGAATCTCTTCCTGAACTCCCATAAAACCTTAACATAGTAACCCTAACCCTTACCCTTTGGCCTACAAACTTTGGTGTATTGACTTATTCACTCCTCTCACACCTCTAAAAATCCCTCACAGACTCCCGACCTTCCTTGAATCTCTTATGCCACTCAGAAACTGATGCTTGATTCATACAAGATCGTCGAAAAGCAGTCTGAAGCATTCCGTACGTTTCTGTAGCATTTTACCAAGTTTAAAACAGAATTTTATTGCATATCGTTCTTCCTTGCGTCCAGATTCCATTTTTGAAATTCACCACCAGTGACAATCAGGTTTTAGTAGGGTGTATTCCAATTCCTGCTGTAGCAGTTCATTTTAACTTGAAATCATAAAAATTGGTCAGTCATCTCATAAGATGTACAACAATAACATACTGAACTTTCAAGAGTCTATGACAATTTTAAATACCCATAAGAAAAAGTCTGGAAACTCATCGTATGCACCTCATATATATATATATATATATATATAGAGAGAGAGAGAGAGAGTAATAATAAAACAAAAACCTAAATGACAAAAGCCTGTGTGGAACCAGCTACCCTTTTTGAATGATGTCAACTAAAGTACTGAACATAGGTATGTCATAAATTTTCCGATAAACTCGAATCATACTTTAAATTTAGACTTTTTCCTTAACCACGACAGATTTCGTAACAATTTTTTCTAAAGCCACGGTTTTACTGAACTGTACCACAACCTGCAATTACTATAGCAAACAACTGGGAAACGAGTAATCCAAGAGTAACCGTTATTACTTCAACTGGAATCAATAAACAATGACC
>OY757912.1:92504250-92676750 GCA_963585895.1 Sepioteuthis lessoniana
GCAGGTAGTAATAAGTTTGGATTTGGAGCTTTCCTTCTCATATATATATATATATATATATATATATATATATATATATATATATATATATATATATATATATATGTATATATATATATATATATATATATATATATATATATATATATATATATATATATATATATATCTGTTTCGTTCTCTTTTTCATCAAGCATTTTAGCTTACAATGATTTTCATCTCATATTTTGTTCGATCCTTTCGTTTTTTTCTTTTTTATTTTTCCGAATAATTTTTTCGATCTTTACTTATGTCATTTTTTTTTCAGTTTTCATCAATACGTATTACTTTTTTAATGTTTTTTTTTCTTTCAGTAGTTCCTGGCCCAGTCGGATGAGGCAGCAGAATTCACTGATTGCAACTTTGCTGAGGGGTAAGATTCCCCCAATGAGTGTCCTGGATATGACAATAAACAATCTGATGGTGAGCCTCCAGTAATACAGGAGTTTGGGGGGATGAGGAGTACCACTTTGTCGCCATCGCTCCCAGGTCCACTCTGGTGCGGAGTCGTAGCAACTGATAGGGTCATATCTATGGTTCAAATGGAAGTAAACTTTGTATTTATGCTTAACTGAATTGTTTGGAATAGAACTGTTTTAACATTAAACTGCGTAATAATGCTAAACTGAATTATTTGAATTAGAACTGCTTATGCATTTAACTGTGTGTAAACAAAAAGTGTACGTATGCTAAACAGAATTGTTAGAAATAGAACTGTTTACATGTATAAAAACCGGACATTGACATAATGGTTAGACTAATCGCCAACGGTCCGGGAGACCGGGGCTTAATCCAAGGTTGAGTCATACCAAAAACTCAAAGATTGGTACTTGATGCTACCTTGCTTAACACTCAGTTTTAAAAGGTAAGGATCAAGGGTAAAGTGGAGCGATCTAGGGAAAGTAGTTTGGCCCTCCCCTACATCTTGGTGTAGTGGCTATCGAAAAGTGAGCCTTCGAGTCACTCTCGACTACAGTCGCCAACTTGACTTATTTACTTGTATAAAAATGAATTCGACATTAAATAACTTAAAACAGTTGATGTACCATAAAGTTAAGCTCAACCGAACCAAATTTCCTCAATCCACTACATTTCTTCCTCCTAATTCCTTTGTATTCCTTATTCCCAAACTTTTATATCTTTTATAATTTCTTGATCATTATTTGTTCAATTCTTTCCATTTTTATTCATTTTATTTTTTATTCATTCACAAATTTCTTTAATCATTTTTGTTAGTTATCTTTTTCTTTTTTATTTACTTTCCATAATTCTGTATCTTTATTTCTTCTTCTTCTTCTTCTTCTTCTTCTTCTTCTTCTGGGAGTCTCTTCGTGGTGTAATGGTTAAAGCGATGGACTGCGGAATCGTAGTAAGTGAGTTCGTACTCCAGTGGCGCTATTACATTCACTTTCGGGCAAATACCCTTGGGAAAGCTATGAACCCCCTTATCCTCCCAGCTATGGGTTAAATAGTACCACTACCGTTCTTCTAGGAAAATGGCTTTGGCATTAAATAACCTACGAAGGTTTATATGCCTTTAAACAAAGAAACCAAACCATCTTCTTCTCTCATTTAGTCATTTCTTTTCATTCTCTCTTTTTAATGTTTCTTTTTCATCAATATTTTCATTTTTTCTTTTCTTTTCTTTTCTTTTTTTTCTTCGTTTTCTTTTTCTTTTTTGTCCATTTCTCCTTCATTTTTATCTTCTTATTTTTGTACATTTATATACTATATTTTACCATGCTTTCTTTGTTTCCTATCCCAGCCCTTATTTCTAATTTCCTATATTTCTAATCTCGTCTTCTCATTTCTTCCATATACCGACGAACTGGGCACTCATATTTCTCCTCTCCAAATTTACTGTAAACTGATAAACAGCTTAACACACACACACACACACACACACACACACATATATATATATATTATATATATATATATATATATATATCATCATCATATCGTGCTGGCAGCACATATATCCCTGACCTTCTCTCGTCACTCCTCCCTATCGTTCATCGCCCTAGGTAGGTCTTCAGGACAACAACCTGTATCCTCACATAGCTGCTGAATGTACGTTCGTGCTGGTCGTCCTGCTTTTGCGCGGCCGTGTGTGGGGATCCATAAGAGTACATCTCTTATGAGTTCATCTCTGCTTCTCCAGCAATGTCCTGCATGTCTGGTTCGCCTAACTTGAATAGTTTTCGTGATAGGGGGCAGATGGCCGTACAGTTGGTGTCTTGTGGGGTGTTGCTGCCAGGACTTGTTCAGGATTGCACGCAGCATTCTTGTGTAATTGCCATCTAGTTTCTTCTCCAGCCGTTTTGTTAGCGTCCATGTAGTGCATCCATATAGCAGTATCGATGTGACCGCTGCCTGGAAGAAACTGCGTTTCATTTTATCGGTTAGGTCTGATTTCCATATAGTCGATAGCCTATTGATAGCTGTCCATGCTTTCGTTAACCTCGTTTCGATGTCCTTGTCGGTTGATTCGACGCTGCTTCCTAGGTACGTGAATTTGTCTACTAGTTTAAGAGGGGTTCCTTCTAGAGTGGAGATGTCCACCGTTTGGTTATAGCACATATATTCCGTTTTGTGTGCATTAACATGGAGGCCTATGCTTGCTGCTGCTCGTTCCAAACTATGCAGAAGTGTTTCGGCTTGGTCAGGTGTATTTGCCAGTATCGCTATGTCATCGGCGTAGTCGGCGTCGGTAATTGTTGTTGCAGGGTATCTTCTGCTTCTTTTCTTCGTCAGTTAGAAGCCATTGTGTATATTTGGACGATTAAAATATCATGTACACACGTAGAAATACATACGCATATTTACCGCCATCCGATTATATCATATATCTAAAAAGAAAGTTGGACATGGATTATACACAAACATGAAAATGATGCAAGTAGGTTCGACTTTTACTAGTACACATTTAATCGTATAGACACAATGAAATGCATATTGCAAGTACTAAAGGGTTTATGAATAATGTTTTTGGTTTTAAACGTCGGAAGCTAACCAGCGACGAGGTAAAAATAATTTGTTTGAGACTAGTTCTAGGTCGACCTTGTAATATCAGCTTTTATAACACATACTTTACTCGTGTCTAGGATATGGACTATTTTAGAACAGCAATTTTGGTAGACGATTGCTCTTCTCAGCCAGATAAGAGAGTTAAGTGAATGCATGTCTCTTTCTCTCTCTCTCTCTCTCTCTCTCTCTCTGTCTCTCTCTCTCTCTCTCTCTCTATATATATATATATATATTTATATATATATATATATACATTTCCCTACACAGTTATATACATACATGTATAAACACACACACACACGCACACACACACACACACACACACACACACACATATATATATATATATATATATATATATATATATATATGTATATACTTATCAACATATGTACGTCCATAATTCGTTCTTCATATATTTATATACATATAAGTGTATGTATTTGCATGCATATATGCATGGAGGGAATGCTGACTATATATATATATATATATATGTGTGTGTGTGTGTGTGTGTGTTTGTGTGTGTGTGTGTATTTACGTGTGTTTACGTGTGTATTTGTATTTTATGGCCATGTGTGTGTGTAGGCCTAAGCAGACATAGATAGATTAATATGGAATAAAAAAACGTGTAAATCTGTCAATAGAATGACCCGTACACACAACGAGCCTAACTGCAAACTGATGTTTTTGTGCCAGACTAAGCCAAGCAGGATAAATATTCCTGCAAATGATTATGGTACTTATGTTAACACTTAACATCATTTTGTTTTGTCTAATTTTTTCTTATTTTTCTCTTTTTACAGGTTTCTGTCGACCAAGAATAGACCAATGAATTTCCTAAAGAATAAATAGCATCACAAGAAAATAGATATTATTCCCGTCATTGCCAAGAGGATTGAATAAAGGTAAATATGAACTTAAAAAAAAAGGATACGTTATCATAAACTTCGAATAACGTTGCGAAGTATTAAAAATTCTCATTTACATCCTTTGTTATAGATCTCCCTTTAGCTGTAGGGTTTGAAATTCTGTGAACATATCCACTTTAATGGGGTAAGTCAAACCCACCTAAAATGAGATATCCTGGGCATGAACTTCTGGATCTGGGAAGCGTGGAAAACCAGTAATTGCCATTGTTTCCTGGTCCACTCCTATCCAAAGTGGTTGTATCAGTTAGGGTCCTGTCTTGGGCCAAATAGATATGATTAAAAATGATTTATATTCGCTATAAAAACAGTGAACAACTGCAAAATGTGGACGTACAATGAACACGATTTACGAATCTTTAGGCATAAAATAACCCTAGAGGGTTGACATATTGTTAAAATCTTTCAATCAATAATTTATTCCAATTTCAAATGATTATACATGCATTATAATCATTTGCGAATTAACATTTGAGACTAGACCAACTACAATGGTTTCCATCAATGTCCAATCTAAAAGAAAAATTCCGTTTTGCCAAGTGTAGAAGAAGTAAAAAAAAATGTGTGTGTGTGTGTGTGTGTGTGTGTGTGTGTGTGATGGCATTCAACCCGGATCACTTTTTCCAGTTCCGTTTATCAAAGTTACCTGGCTGACCAAGCCCGATGGTCTGAGGCTATCGTCAAGATGAGAGCCAGGCATTGATGATATCATCAGTGAAATCCATACAGGTGCGGCTCCAAGATCAATTCCTCATTTTCTTTCGCTGTCTTCGGCCGAATTTTCAGTTGGATACCTCGACGCTTCCTCCGAAAATGTTTAAGTGAGATCGGATCGATGGATTTAAGGATGAAGTCACCCGAAACTATGCGTTTGGATTCAAATATCAATGCAAACTGAAGGGAATTACATTTTACTTTAAAAAATGCATTCAAACAAAAAAAATAGTCTGTAATTGAATAGAATCTATCAATAGATTTGTAAACGCCTCATGTAATGTAATGTTTAGGGGCCTAGCCTAGCATATTTTTTGTGGTAAGTTTGATTCTCTCTGGGTGCCATATATTTTTATCCTAGTTCGATTACTTACAAAGTTTGCTTAGTTTGGTACAAGGCCAGAAATATGGAGTATTCCTCTAAAGTCTAAAGTACTAGTAATGGTCTGTCAGTCTAGCTCGACGTGAAACGCCCTTGCTGTTTGGTACAAGACCAAAAGGATTTGACACCCAGTGAGAATCACAGTTAGTAGTTATTATCTACAAGAAATGGATTTGTCATTTACAAATCTTTGTCTACTTGTCAGAAAGATCAGGTGTAAGGAGTCATAGGTGAGATTCGAACTCCGTTATAATTTTCGTCTAGATCGGTAACCATTACTTTGAGCAAAGGAATCTTTAAAAAAAACCTGTGCGGCTTACATTAAAAAAAAAAAAAAGTGGAAATCGGTGTAGATCGAACTCACTATCATTAGATCCAGGATGTTACCTTGACATCACAATGCGACGTAAATAAACAACCAAATAAATAAATAAATAAATTTAAACTTATAAAAGAAACTGAACGAAAACAAAACCAACGTTTGTAACAAATTAATACCATAAATCTTTTTTTTTCTTTTTTTCTTACCTCAAGCCTCCTCACTAAGACACCCAGCCAGATTCTAAATTACTATTCACGAACAGCCGTCTGTGTGCCAAGATTCCTTTTATTTACATAGTTTGCAATGGCAATGAATTGTCCATAATTTGGTTTCTTGTCCTCTCCACTGTTTTAGCGTTAACAGTATAACGATCTATGGAAGGCAGTACAGGAGGAAAAAAAAATTCTTGAGCGAAACTGTGTTGTTCTAAAGCGAGCACAGGGGCCGATGACACGATCGATAAGCCCGTGCTTTCGCTTCGATCGGACAGTCCGGCAGTTTCAGCACTGGCGAGGAAAGAGGGCGCGGGAGACGTGCAATTATTTGTCGTGCTGTGTCTATATATGGTAATTCGTAAAAACGATTTTGATCACGTATTTGCATACCGCTGAGAAGAACTAACAAGAATTCTCCTGCTTTGGGGTAAGTTTGAAATTTATTTGCTTCCTAAAACTCTCTATAGACCGAGTGTATATATGCATTATCATTGGAAAATTGTACAAAGTCATACAGTTTTAAATGCGATGCAACACACACAAACAATCATGCATGCCTACACAGATTTTAATTCAGAAATATACATAAATAGATTCATGTAGGAGTAATCGTTGAAAAGTTCTCGATTCGACCAACAAGGAAATGAGTCAGAGATAAGTACACGCTAGTCTAGATATGCATGGAGGTTAGTTTAGAGTAACAGTTATCTTCGTAAATAACTATATCGAAAATCCTAGTTCAAATCTTAAATGAATTTTTTTTTTGTGTTTCCCTTCGCGTTATTCCTCTTGGAAAACACATTTGTCCATCTGTTTTGTTTTTCCTCCAACTATGGGTGAATGATAAAACTGACTAGGCTTATTATAAATCGTCGCATAAAGCCGATATTTTAAGCCTGAAAAATTATCTACAAAACTGTTTATCGACTCATAGCGTAGGTCTAAGTTAAAAATGTTTATCACAAATTCAGTAAACTGTTGAACAATACGCCTAACAATCGATTTATATCACGTATCGTAATTCAAGAAGAATACCACAAACCTTTCTAACATAAACTCGTGTTTGGTGTACATATTGAACAAATTAAAACAGTCTAGTATAAAATAATTAAACCATAAAAGAAATTAAGAATTTCCTTAGTGCTATAACCCGTGCCATTTCATACAAAATGACACACTGTCTGTAAACAATGACCAGAACGTCAGAGCACCTGGACAGACCGTCAGACAACTATGGTATGTTATTTATCATCGCAATTTCATGAAAGCACGATCCCCGACACCTTGGTGTAGTAGCTATCGAAAAGGGAGCCTTCGGGTCACCCTCGACTATGGTCGCTAACTAATATCCTATTTTAGACCTACTAGATAAATTTTGGCCTACCAGCAGCCAACTGTATGATAAGGGGTCGACTTATACCGCTAGCCTCACGATAAATTTTTGAGCGAAAGATATTGTGGTTGACAGATATGCCTTATTAAATTGTAGGCAGCAACTTACAATATATATATATATATATATATACGGAGAGAAATAGATAATATTAGAACGTATGATTCATTTAAGAAAACTTGAGGGATACGAGTGTTCACATTTTGATAGTTATGGGCCTCTAAACTGCTGAAGCAAAACTTAATTTTATACTTAGAAAGAATTGAAACAATATCAATGTGTGGTTCCTAAGATTGGTTTAATGGTTTACCTCGAAGTAATAACTAAATTAGTTTCATAGTCTGCCTTGGTATAAATCATGATCCCGTTTAATGGTCTGTCTGTAAAAACGCCTGAATTGAAAAAAGTCAAAAACTTGTTTGATGGTCTACCTTTAAAAAAGTATAAAATTGGTTTAATGACATCAATTGAAAGAAGTCAAAAACTTGTTTAATTGTCTACATTTAAAAAAGTATGAAATTGGGTTAATGGTCTGAATTGAAAAAAGTCAAACATTTGTTTAATGGTCTACCTTTAAAAAAGTATAAAATTGGTTTAATGACATCAATTGAAAGAAGTCAAAAACTTGTTTAATTGTCTACATTTAAAAAAGTATGAAATTGGGTTAATGGCCTGAATTGATAAAAGTCAAAAACTTGTTTAATTGTCTACATTTAAAAAAGTATGAAATTGGGTTAATGGTCTGAATTGAAAAAAGTCAAAAACTTGTTTGATGGTCTACCTTTAAAAAAGTATGAAATTGGTTTAATGACATCAATTGAAAGAAGTCAAAAACTTGTTTAATTGTCTACATTTAAAAAAGTATGAAATTGGGTTAATGGTCTGAATTGAAAAAAGTCAAAAACTTGTTTGATGGTCTACCTTTAAAAAAGTATAAAATTGGTTTAATGACATCAATTGAAAGAAGTCAAAAACTTGTTTAATTGTCTACATTTAAAAAAGTATGAAATTGGGTTAATGGCCTGAATTGATAAAAGTCAAAAACTTGTTTAATTGTCTACCTTTAAAAAAAGGATAAAATTGGGTTAATCGCCTGAATTGAAAGAAGTCTCAAATTGGTTCACTTTGAAATGAGCCTAAAATTGGTTTAAAGTTCGCCTTAAAAACGTTTCTTATGCTTTGAATTACTCCGTTTTTGAGAATAAGCTTAACCTCTATTCGTAAAATTTGAGCGGCGTTAGGAGCATAATATGAATTTCCGCTAAATTGACGCAGTTTCAGCAAATCTTTCAGGAACTTCTCTACACATTCTCTCTCTCTCTTTTTCTCTCGGACATTTTTTCCATTATTTTCAGAAGTCATCGTTATTATCCATCGTTTTCATACGGGCGATTTTTTAAATTATTTTTTTTTGTATTAATATGACACGTACTAATATCGTTGTACAATTTCTGACAAGATATTTAAACCCCTCAGTCATTGAAACTCCCTTTAAAAAAAAGGAAACTCTTTATATCTGGACGTTTGAACGATTTCGAAAACATGGAATATTGAATAACATGACTACGAGAAGACTAACGTGCTAGACCCGCGTCCTAGTAGTAAGCGAGATCGAACTCCAGTCGTGCTATAATGTTTACTTTCAGACTAATATCATTGGTAAAAACATGACCTCTTTTACTTCCCAGTAAAATAGAACTATAACTATTATTCTACAAAGACGGCTTTCGCACTAAATTACCCATGAAGGTCGATATGCACTTAAACAAAGATACGAAGCCAAACTAAATTCAATGGCATGGCATTCGACGCTTAGTGTAATCTTTTTAGAATCAGTTCTTTTTTTTTTTAAATTTCAGTATGAGCAGTTCGATTGGATGTATATATATATATATATATATATATATATATATATATATATATATATATGGGTGTGTGTGTGTGTGTATGTGTGTGTATGTGGGAGTGGGAATGTGTGGACGGGCGTTTCTGTGTTTCAGCGTGTTAGTGTTTGTATTTATCGACAGACGGATATGAACAAGGTCATAGAAGGAATCTTATGGTGTGCATTGTGTGTATTTATAAACAAACTAGATGAACCCGTGGAAATATCACATGCTGAATGCGTAATTATTGGTCGAATTTAAACTTGAAATAACATTCTAAGATAAATCGTTGTTTTCCATTTCTATTTTAAAATCTTTTGAATTAACGGCACATATCAATTGAACAATATTTTACACTAGCAAGAAAACAGTACTGGATAAATAGAAAATTCAGTCTCGAGAAATAAATATATGTCATTACAAAGAATCTTTCGTTAATGTTAAAGCGGGTGGTTCGATTTTCAGTAAGGCCGATGTTGCCGGTTTGCAAAAAGATCAAAGTCTATAAAAATATTATTTCAGCTGATAATTTTTATAAAAGTTATTAAAAGAAAAAAGAGCCTAAAAAAAGAATGTTTGAAAAATTAATAATACATATTTAGTAATTTTCATTTCATTTTTTTATAACCGTTTTCATAAGCAATATTCAAAATGAAATATGGAAAAATAGCAAAAATATATCTTTTAAACTATTTAGTTGTCTACTAAAAATCAGTTTTAGTCCGGGAGAAGCCGTTGTTTTGACAGTACAACTTTATATAGACCCTTAACAAGGAAAAGGTCTTGTAGACTACTGCTTTAAATATATGCATATATATATATATATATATATATATATATATATCGAGAGAGAGAGAGAGAGAGAGAAAGAGAAAGCGTCTGTAAAAAATCATAGTATTATGGTTTTCTCCTTTTGTGTATCCTTACATATTCTTCTTCGTTGTATTATATATATATATATTTGATCTTATCTAGTTGTACATACATCACCGGTGTCGGCATTGTTCAAACGCAGGTAAAGCCATATTTTAAAATGCTCACTATTGAAACAGACAAACATCTATATTTAGGGCATGAAAGTAAGATCACCTTTCTGTTCACTTAGAGACCAGTGTCAGACTATGCAAATCTCAGCCGACGTAGATACATCAAGAAATCAATGAATACATTGTTGGATATGAACATTCTAAGAAAGAAGTATTCATAAACTTCAATACATCATTGTACACATCTTTACCTAACTATCAAAGTGAAATTTTGTCTTTGGGGCCCTGGACGTGTGTAAATTAGTATGCCACTGAGAGCAGGCAGTGAAAATTTTAATTTACTGAAATTTATACGATTTTGAATTATATAAATAGCTAGAATTTAAATGAAAGTAAGGTTTATGAGGACTGAAACAAAGGTAAAACTTTTGCGATTGAAAATTCATGAGTATATGCAAGATTTACATGCGTCCTGTTTAAAAGAAATGAATAAAGATAACCTTAAGTCTGAAACCTCGTAGGAATAAAAGAAATTCCACAATATATATATATATATATATATATATATATATATATATATATATATATATATATATATATGTATCATTAGCATCAGAAAACTCTGAAACACTTTCCCCAGAATAATTTTGTCTGTGCGTATTGATAGAATACGATAAAACCACATGTAATAGGTCAAGCTACAATTGGATATTTGACTTTAAAATTAAGGAAAACATGGGAGTTTTTTCTTGTTTTTTTTTTTCCTTTGCCATAACTAATCAGATATCCAGCCAGCGTTTGTCACGGGATAAATCTCTGTGAGAGAGGAGTATGTTGCGATCCACACAAGCGTATAATAATAGAAACTCTACGATGCTGCATGGTGGATGTAAAGCAAAGCGATGAATCCAAATTTGGGCTATCTTCCCCTCCTGGATACATTCCTAAACATAACATACTAATCATTAATGGAAACATGAATGCATAATTAGGTAAAGAGGAAAATAATAAATTTGGCTTACACAACCTGCCACATAAAAATGGTGAATATTCAACAGATTTTTCACTCGAGAATAGACTTTCATGCCAAAGCTCTAAATTCCAAAAAGTCACGGAAAATTATGGACGTACATCTGCTCAAATAACACTAAATCACAGCTAGATTATATAATTATAAACAAGAAGTGGATAGATATCACTCTAAATTGTGGGGCATACACTTCTTTTGAAAGTGTATCTTTTTATCAGAGAATTGTCACAGCAAAGATACGCCTGTGCCCACGTAGAAATTATAAACAATCACTCTAACCCATACAATAACTACTAGTCCTCACTTACCAACTGAGATATAAGAAATGAATATACGGAAAGAAAATGCTTTAAGAAGCCAATTCAATACACTTCAGGAGATATATGAAAGACATACTCCGAACGATGAATATGAAATCTTCATTACAACCCACATGGAAGCCACAGCAGATTTCATACCCTCCAAACCAAAAACCAACGACGAAATAACTTTAAAAAGTATGCTCACTTAACGAAAGAAAACCGACAAATACCAACTTAGAAAAACCCTAAAATAACTTACCAACAAATACCAAAAATAGTTATTTGAATATTCTCAAGATCAAGTCGATATAAACAGAAGACAGACAATCTCGAATAGCATGGCTGAGAGTAAAGGAAGAAGGTGGAAGGAAGAGTATCACGAGAATAGAAACGAAAGCTCCCAGCCAAGAAGAAAAGTTTCTGACGTGGAAATAACATTTCTAAGATCTAATCTGAATCATTTCTTAAAAACACCTACCAATCTATCCAAAAATTTACTAATGGACAGCTAGACGTCAAACTAGGACAGTTTACAGTGCAAGAACTTGACGTAGTACAGATAAAATTTAAAACAGAAAATTTTTAGGTCCTTACAAAACACCCACTGAACATTGAAAGACAAGAAAATTTAACGACATACTTCTCTGACTATGCAAAGCATTCTATAAACAATATACTGTAGAGAAAAGGATGAAATGTTACATCATTCCTTTCCTGTGGAAAAAGAAACTTGAAATCACTAAGAAGTACAGAGGTTTAACTCTTATTGCTATAGCTGTTAAGATTTAAAAATTCTTGCTTCTCAGTCGTATCTGACCTTGAGTCACGAAAATTCCAAGAGAAAATTTGAACTTTCAGAAGAGTGTCTCACTACCAGACAGATTCTTACAATCCTTTTAATCATCGAAGGAGTATGAACAAATATTCTCGAGGCACCACTATTTGTTGATTTATCCAGAGAAGTCGATTCCGTACACAGTGGAAAGATGGAGCAAATCATACATTTTGTCTTCCTAGAAATGTCGTTACATCTATAATGATGCTTTATAAAAATACGAAATTAATGGTTCGTTCACCTAAGCACTGGGGTCTTGCAAAAGAGATGCATTTGCAAAATATCTTTATACTCTACGTAGATCATGTAGTTCGAACGTTAATGGATGCAATAAAGGAAAATTGTTTAACATAAAAAAAAACGCAAGAAGCTGACGATATCTAGCCAAAATTAGAACAAATGAATTCTACGCAGAAAACCTAGCGCTTCTAGCAGATGCACAAAGCTATATCCGAACTGCATACCCAAAAGCAAGCAGCGAGATGCATTGGCATCAACGTGAATCAAAATAGAACAGACCACATGTGTTTTTAAACAAAAAGGACCCATATCCACTCTAAGTGTATAACCTCTAAAATTAATGGACCGGTTCGCATACCTTGGCAGCAACATCATATCTACTGGAATTGATACCTAATAAAGACGTGGAATGCTACTGAAAGGCTATCGATCATATGGTAGTCTGGTCTCTTCGATAAGATAAAATTGGATGTCTTCAAAGCTATACCAGTATATATACTAGTATATAGATGCACCACATAAGGTGCCAACAAATGTACAGGGACAAAACTAGATGGGATCTATAAAAGAATGCTGCACGTTGTCTTAAACAAATCATGGAACACCCTACATTTGATAAAACATAGATAAATAGAAAGATGAATGTTGCAATTATATACCATTCAATTATTGGACAAAATAATCGTACTTGATAAGAACGATAATATATATTTCTTTTTTTAATTTATCAACCTTAAAACCGACTTTTATCAATGAAAAAGTACTAAAAATATATGAAACAATTTATGTGTTTGACATTTTTAATTCGTTTGAATTTTACTCGTGATACTTTTATTTATCTTTCCGTTAAAAGGCGAATTTTAGTATGACAGTTCAATATGGCCCTACCCTAAAAAGTATGAAAATCGCCCAAACTTCTAAAGAATATTATGTTCAACCTCAGAAAATGTGATTTTGGATAGATCGTTTTTCTTAATTTTTTCTATTTGGGTTTAAACCGAGAACCTCCAACTAAATACACACACACACACACACGCAAAATATTTCTCCATATTTAATATTGTCGTGTTGATTGTGGCTGTAGACTACTCAGATTACACCTCTGCAGAGGAGAAAGAAAGTCCCCGCTCAAACGAAGCCACCAATTGATCGTGGTTGGCAAACTGTAATGCTAGGGAGCAGATCCTGGTGACTGAGCTGTACCTGACCCAGCAGCCAAAGTAGTCACGTGACTCCGGCCTCCACTGGGCTAGATGGGCAGTTGGAGAGGGCCGATCAGATCAGCTAGCTTGATATGTCAAGCCCAAGCACCTATGTGATTGTCTAGACCGTATTCTTTAAATTTATTGGTCTTGGGGCAAACTGACCGCTGGCTTGTTTTAAAATATTATTAATAAATTATTTACTTACAAATTATATATATATATATATATATATATATGAACTGAATTTGGCATTGAATAAACAACTATGGTTGATATGTAAGAAATATAACTAAACAACCAATCCTTCCTTGCTCTTCAATGGTTTATGAGAAATAAAGACGTAAGTTGGAACAGAAAGTATAGATACCTGTTTTTGTGGTAAAATATATCTATCTGTTCTCCATTGATGGAAAAAAACAGTTTGATATTAAGGTTCACAATATGTCACTATTTATTAAAAAATAATATGAGAGGAAACGTAATACGATAGAAAAGAAAAAATCAAAAGATAAATCAAGCTAAAATGAATTAGACATTTTTTGTTATGTAAGGAACTCTTTGAAATTTCAGCTTTATATAAAATAAGATATAATTGGCGTGTTATACATTTTTTAATTTGCCAGTTAGAATTTTATTCGTTTTTTTAAATTCACGTCCATGAATTAAATGATTCCACTCACTGCATATGGCTGGTATTTTATTAATTAATGTAACAATAAGGAATAAATAAATGTGTCTAAGATAATTCTTATTATCTATATTATTATTTTATGTTACTTGTATATATATAAAATATACTGATATGTAAAAACGTTCACAGGCATAAAATGTTCTTACGCATAGGAATCCGAAAAACACCAAACACTGACGACTCTCTTGGTTCAGGTACGAAACTTTTATTACTTTCTTTAAGTTTAGGTTTTCGACACGAGGAGAGAGAGACACAATTTTTCTATGCTGACTGTTCGTCCATCGTCACCGACCCAATCAACGTGCACGCGCACTCCGCAGTGCACAAACTGCACTGGCCTCACCCAGGTCCAAAAATCAACTCGCTTCGTCTAAGTCCAAATATCATCTCACTGCTTTTATTCAGAATCACTAAGAATCCCAGCCCATCGTTTCCGGGCATGACGTCATTCACATCCCCCAGTCCCATTTCTTATCTGGGTTTTTTATTGTGACATCTGTGATTGTCACATCCTCCCCGCGCGCGCGTGAACACCTACGTTAATGTCTGCACCTACCCATGCACTAAGCCAAAAGGTTCTAAGCCTAACTAAACCGAAAGATAAGATATATAAAACGCAAAATGAAAATATAAAAAAAAATCCTTCCGCAATTATACAACATTTATAGTCGTTATTTGACTATATTTTTCGAACTGGTAATTTTATTTTTTCAAAATAAATTTTGTTGATTGAAACTGATTTTTAAACCTTTTCAATATCTTAAATAAGACGCACTTAAACAATATTGTTTTCAATGTAAAATAATGTAAAATTGAATTAATAAAAAATTATTCACTGAATTGTAAGAACATGGGAGAAGAAGAAATTTCAAAGAAAAATGCATCTGCTAAATCAACATTTTTTTAAAAATTTTCCCCAAGTTGGATAATTATGGGATTTTAATAAATTATTCACTATTTAAAGCAAGAAAAGATTAGATTTCTTTTAAAAGACATTTTAATAAAAATTCTGAAGACAGCATGTCTTTTTTTAAAAATTCTTTTGTAATAATGCACTCATAACCCTAAATTATTTCATAATTTGACTCATTTAATGAAGTTACATGCGACTTCTTTTTATATGTTTTAAAGATAATTCCATGGTGGATTAGATTTTCTTTAAAACTTTTATGGTTTTATATTGTCCTCGTAGAGATGCCTTAGTTTTGAAGTTCAAAAAACGTTAAGATAAGGAACAACATTACTATTTACTTTGTTCCTTTTGTAGTTTCGTCTTTAAGAAGTTTTAATATAAGAGAAAAAATCAGAATTAAATTTTTTAGAGGTTTAAAATTGCCATCCGTAGACTAAACTGTTGTACACACTGCAGGAAAGTGGTATTTTATCAATTAATGTAAGAATATTGTATAATTAATATGCCCCCTTAGGTAAAAAAAATTTTCTCGAAATAATACCGTTTTAACGTTTCTTATTTTTTTCACCGACGTTTTTCTTTGGACAATATTTTTTTCTACGGGGGCCTCTAAAAGAACCAATATAGAGGGAGATATTTTTTCCGTGAATTTATTAAGAAACATATATTATAATCATTCATATTTTTTATCATCCATGTTTTAGAAAGAATACACGAGTTGCATGTCATAAAATTCCGATAAAACGTGTTTATTTTTTGTACTTGCCGATATAATGAATATTTAACAGACTGTAACCGTAAAATTTGGCTGATATGTAACGTGGAAAAAACTTAAAATTGCTTATTGGTTTTGGAGAATTTGGTTAAGTTTCGTTCAAACGATGTTACATACTTTCATTGGAGACTCGTTTCCTTTGTATTCAGGTCCATTTCCTAGTATGAGAACCACATCGCTAAGCGCGCCTTAACTAGTAAGTAGGTAAGTAAAGTTGGAGACTGTAGTCGTGGGCGACCAGAAGGCTCCCTTTTCGATAGCTACTAAACCAAGGTGTAGGGGAGGGCGCTACTCCTTTCCCTGGATTGCACCACTTTACTCTTGACCCATACCTTATCATGCTTAGGGTTAAACAAGGAAGCATCAAGTACAATTTTTTGAGTCTTCGATGTGATTCGATCTGGTATTGAACACCGTCTCCCGGGCCGTTGGTGAACACACTAACCTTCATGCCAATGTTCCGTTATCCCTTTTACTTTTTTACTTCATGTAGTAAGGTATCCTTAAAAGGTCATAATCAGGTTTGAATTATATTATGAATTATAATTAGAAAAATAACTTCGTATGATCATTGCAGTTTCAAAAGACAGATCTCCGTGATAGTACCTGCCACAAATGATAGGGTTATTTATTACTTTTATTTGCTTCCCTGTAAAATGAATACGTCTGAATTGAAAATTGTTTTGATCTTTTCTCAAACAAGTTTCAATTTATTCATTCAACTAAATGTCAGCCTTGCTGGAAAAAGTCAAAGAAAAGTAAAGTCAAGATTATCCAGTTAAAATTTTTTAAAAAATCAAATGAAATCTTTTCTTGAGATGAAGCAAAATAATTGCCGTGGTGATATTTTTAAAACAAATTCACGATTTTATTTTTTTAAAGGTCTGAAGGAAAAAAATATTTCTTTAAAATGTCTTTTTTATAAAAAAAAAAGCAACCAATTTTTCTGTATAATTTTAAAACAATAAAATATAACTGTATAAAAATTGAGATATCAGTAGCCGTAAAACTACAGTCTGTCTGAAGTTATTACGAAAGTCAAATAAATTTCATTAGTTCAAAAAGTTCTGAATCAATATTTGTCAAATTTAAGCTCATCTATTTCCACCATTAGTAAAATATTTGGCTAAATTTCCAGCCAATTTTAACGGTTAGTTTTTTTAGGTATTTGGAATTTATGAAAATAGACTGACTGAAGAAAGTATTCACATTAAACTAATATTAGCTTAAGAAGTCTGAAATAAAAAAAAGAAGCTATTAATGATTTTTTTTCCACTTTATATATTGAAACATGACTAAAAAGAAGGATCTAAAATAGCTAAAAAGTAGAAAATAACAATGTTCTTGGGAGAGGGAATCTCCACTTCGAAAATAACGTTACAGGGATCATAGAAGATAAAGAAGACTCTAGAAATATGACTATGTAAAGAATTCGAAGAAATCAATAAACTAAGAACATGCTTTCACAAGATGAACGAAAAATAAAACGAGTTGGAATGAAACACTCTTGACCAGTGCTCAGATATTTGAAAAGGGTGGATTTGAGAATCATAAAGTGAAGCATAAATTCTGAATTGAGATGGGCAAAAATTTCCCAAGGCAAAGTCCTCTTACTAAAGGTAATATTTCAAAGATTCAAAGCATTTAGATTGAACCAAAATACACATGAAAATTAACTCTTCTTAAGTAATTTTCCAGGTCGAACCTCAAGTGATATCTGATGGAGCTGATAAGTGAGCCAAAGGATGTATTTTATCCCATTCAGAGATATCTGTTGCAAAGAGGACGCAACAAGGAGGCTCTACTCTGAGGTTCTAGGCCGGAATTGTTGACCAAACCATTTTTGGAAAACTCAAAATTGATGACGGAGTTAGATTAAATAGTAATGACTATTGCTATGTTTGGACAAGACTTTATTTGTCTCGGAAAACTTCATGTCTTGAACTTTCAAAGTTAACAGTGCATTTATGCTCAACAGTTCTGCTTCTCGTGTATCTAAGCTTAACCGCGAAATCTTTATGCATAGAAGATTTAAATAAGAGACAATAATAGAATGGACACCATCATGTCCTGATCTGAATCCGATCAAAAATGTTGTCAACTGTAAAGATGAAAATATAAGAAGGTGACAAAAAGACCTATGTAGTTATGTTGTATAGCCACGTAATACATAATACATCTGCCTGCAGAATCAAAACGACGACACAGTACAGACGAGCGACACAGTTCTCTAGAAAAAAATATACCTCTCACTTTATTTGAAAGTGTTGTGTGTGAGAGGAAGTTGGAGACCGAACAGAACTGCAACATATTGACCCCCACTCTATTCGCCATAACCACGTTTCTGTCCCGTTCTCCTGGGCTGCTCAACCGGAGACCTGAGGGCCCAGCCTCTCTGGGACATGTTCCTCAATCCAGCATCTTCTCTCCAACTCGTCTGATCCCCAACTGCAACTGCTCAATCGAGGTCCTGAGGGCCTACCCTGCTGGGTGCTGGCTTTCTCTACTGCATCTTGTCTCCAACTCATCTGATCTCTAAACTGATTGAATTTCCTGTGCACAGAGTTATATAATAGTTCAATGCCCACCTTCTTCTTATGGGCGTCACAATTTCGCGCTCATTCAACCTGTCTACGGTCAAAGTCATAATATCCTGATATTCCTCGACCGGATGCACTTGTTATTTACACAGGCGCATTTCCTATTTTGACAGCCTGGCCGGGTCAATATACAACAAAGAAATTAAAACTACCATTTCGGAAATTGAACAAGCTGAAGTAAAAAATTAATCAGTTACTCAAAAGAAGAGCCAGTATATTGAAATGTAAAGAAATCAAAGACCCTATGTTTTTTTCTGTTTTTATTTTGATAAATTAAGTACTTTCTTATTGAAGGAAAATTTGATTTTTTTGGCTTTTCCTAAAAAAAATTCGGAAAGTAGATTTTAAACACTTCATATAACTTCAATAAAACGTATTGATACAACATAAAATTTCGAATGTAGTTTTCTTTTAACAGCAAAATATATTGTCTAAAATTTAACAATTTTTTCAAATTAAATAGGAATTATTGGTATTAGTTATTTACTTAATAACTTCAGACAGTGTATAGTTGAAGTATTATTACGCTGACAAACTGAGTCTTGTGGTAGACGAAAAGAAGTCAGTTTTTGTGTCTGCTCTTTCCGTTTAACTACTGTGACATTTTCGATGGGAATGGGCAAACAATTTTAGTGACATTTGTTTGTATAAGATCATGTAGCCCTCTATCTCTATCTTTCTCTCGCTCAATATATATATATATATATATATATATATATATATATATATATATATATAACTATTCTACTCTCAGAAATTTATGTTTTATCCTAAAAGTGTTAGTTTTAATAAAACAAGTTGAGCATTATGACGTTTTTATTCATTATACGAAATAAAAATCTTCCTCGGGAACTTTAACCTTATTATAATCAGATCTTTTGAAAAATTGATTTGGAGAGAGATATTCAAGCAGAGAAATCTTTAAAAAAATCTAAATTCCCATAACTTGAGAAGAGTATACAGCAAGGAGACATCAGGAAATGAGAAAAACAAGACCAAACCTAAGGGCTGTTTGACCAAGATGAACGGACAATTTCATCAGCGTCACCATTTGGCGTGACAGAAGGTTGACTGCTCCAAACATCACTACTCAAGAGAACCAATATCGTGAAAATTGTGACAACACCCACTATGAAGTGAAGCTGGCTCCTTTTGGTAAAATTGCTGTCAATAAACCTCTGTAGAGGAAGCAAAATAATGTCAAATGGCTTCAGTGGTTCAGACTCAAAAAGACAGGGAAAGAGAGTAAAGAAAAAAAAGGCCTTTGGGCTGACAAATCAATCTTCGCAATATTTCGGTCAAATAGGACAGTATATCTGCCGTGAAAAGTGTGTAAAGAGCAGTAAACCCCCTGTATCACACCAACCGTAAAGCGTAGACGAGGCTCTGCTATGATGTAAGAGACTTTTGCTAATTGCAAAAACGGATTAGCACCAGGTGAAGGGCAAATTGAATCAAACCGTCTATCATAGCATACTACAAAATATCGAGAATCTCTAAAGCAATAATAGTGGCCAAAATGTTGTTTAGATGAATCGAAAGTTTATATTAATTTTTTGGTTTGTTTGGTTAATTAGTATTTTATGTGGCTCAGGAAGACTTTGAGGCGTGGCAAATATTTTGACTCGCAGTGTATATATATATATATATATATGTGGGTGAGAAAGAGAGAGAAAGAGAGAAAGAAAGAGAGCGAGCGAGAGAGCGTGTGTGTGTCTGTGTGTGTCTGTGTATGTGTGTGTGTCCAATCTCAGATAAATTATCAGGACTTCTGATTTCATCCAATGATCCCATCTTTAATATTTAGTCATGAGACTATCTTAAAGAACTTTATATATATATATATATATATATATACGTGTGTGTGTGTGTGTGTGTGTGTGTGTGTGTGTGAATATAGATTCAATAAGCACCTTGCAGAGTGGTGTCACAGGGCCAATTTTCAAGGTGAGTTTAACCAATTTGAATTAAGAGTTCTACATCTCATAGACTGATTACCATACATAGGTTAAAGATTCAGTTAGGCCTACTATCAACCAAGAACTGGAGGGAGTATGGTTTAATGCATACATATCCTGAAAGCATTAACTCTTATATGAATGCAAACTGCCTCATCCAAGATTTTAACTCGTCTCCTTGTGTCCATTTCCTACGACGAAAACTATTATGCAGGTTTGTTTTCTCTCTCTCTCTCTCTCTCTATATATATATATATATATATATTGGCATAAGGGTTAGTGTGTTTGCGAATGATCCGGAATTCAATCCCTGGTTGAGTACATACCAAAGACTACAAAAATGGTACTTAATGTTTTGCTTAATATTCAAGATTTTGAGTTAGGAATTAAGGGTAAGTAATGAAATCCGGGGAAGGAGTAGCTGTCTCTCCTACACGTCAGTGTAGTAGTTATTGAAAAGGAAGCCTTTGCGTCCCACCTTCGACAAGGGTCGGCTATCTTACTTCCGTATACGAGGATCATTCGATAAATAAGGAAAATGGTGCACCAAGATTTGAAAAAAAAAGAAGCTCTGTTTACTGTTTTGGGGAAATCAATAGTAATAGGCTCTTTTATTTATTTACAAGAAGACTATCTGCATGATCAACTGACTGATTCCTGCGCCCAGAAACTTTTCTTTAGCAGAGAGTCGGTGTGTTTAAACTCTGTGGATTTTATTTTCAACTATTGAACAGACTGTAGTTTTCCACTTTGGTGAGTCTAGCAGTCTAGAAGAAATACTCAGAATTCAAACTTGCAGTACTCCGCTGAAAAAAAAAACGAACTGTGTCAAATCCTGCTCGTAATATAGAGTAGGGAAAATATTTAATTAAAGGTTAACCCTGACTTAGTAGGTAGTACTTCTTGCTATCACGTTTATGGGTCAAACAGTTCTGTTTTATTTGAATCAGATTAGAATAATTTGAATCATATAACGTTTTGTAAACAGATTTTTAAAAAAAATAATAAAAATTGAATAATGATTACACAAAAAATAAAATAAACCTACAACGTACATAATTCGATAATCTCCAGGTCTAAACCCTCAATGGTCAGACAGACACTTAAAATCATTAAATTGATCAACTACCGTAGATAATGCATTTGTAATAAAATCACAACCTTCTTCAATTCATATAATAGGCTACCCAGAAAATGTGTGGATAAGAGAAAAAAATGTTTTTGTGACACAGTTTTTTGACAGTTGGTTGGTTGGTTGGTTGATTGGTTTTACAACGTATCAACCCTTTTTAGGCCATTTAACGCCGAATTAAATATCAAACTATTCGGTTTAGTATAAGTACAGTCTTTTTTCTTTATACAAGATTAAATATCAAAACATTTCATTTAAATGTCAAGGCTGTTCTATTTCAAGCAAATCATTTCAGCATATGTACTGTTTAGTCTTACTTGGATAGTTTTCGTGATGGGAGGCAGATGGCCGTATCTTTGGTGCCTTGTGGAGTGTTGCCGCTAGGACTTGTTCAATATTGCTCGCAACATTCTTGTATAATTGCCGTCTAGCTTCTTCTCCATGCGTTTTGTTAGCGTCCAAGTTGTGCATACTGCTGGAAAAGCAGGGACGAGTTCATAAGTGATGTACTCCTATGGACCCCCACATATGGCCAAGCAAAAGTAGGATGACCAGCTCGAACATACATACAACAGCTATGTGAGGATACGGGATGTAGCCCTGAAGACCTGCCAGAGGCGATGAACGATACGGAGAAGTGGCGAGAAAGGGTCAGCGATATCCGTGTTAGCGGCACGACATGATGATGATGATAATGATGATGATGACTGTTTAATTGTATTTGACCTATAGAATTGACCCTGTCACGTGCTACCAAACCGTGCCAGCGTGTACACGGGAGTTATGGTAATGAAAGGGCAATCCGCATTTCCCAAAGATTCAGCATTACTGAAGTCTCACCATAAGATTGTCTAGCGTCATATCCAGGACACTTTTTTCGGAGTCGGAGGGTAACCCCTCTGCAGAGAAGCAGTCGGTGTATTCGACTGCTCCAGCTGCCTGGGCAACTAGTTTTATGGTAAACAATGACCCGAAGAAAGAAACAAACATAAAGACACTCGATCTTGATAATAATAATAATAATAATAATAATAATAATAATAATAATATATATATATATATATATATATATATATATATATTATTATTATTATCAAGATCGATAATGTAATATATATATATATATATATATATATATTACATTTTCAGATAATTAAGAGAAACATATTTCATAATATTAAAAGAAAGTTGGGTTAATGTTGTCCAAATCAATTATCTCTGTTTATGTTTAAAATCGAATATGCTTAATGTGAATAAAAGGGAAACTGTGCGAAAGAATACGCAAGCTTTTCAAGGAAGCGTGATAAAATTTAACGGAAAGTCACGTTGGACAAGAGCAAAGGCGAAAATCATGTTGGACGAAGGCGGTTGGGGGTTTCGGTTTGCAGTGATAAAGGCTTTCAGTATTTGTCTGGGGCAAACGAACGAAAACTGAAAGAAGTCTTTGGGGGCGTAAAGTGGAGGAAACCTTATTATTGTGTCAGGTTTGAACAATTAGTATTGAACACAGCCTCACCGGAGACAGGTGATTGGCTCGCAGCTTTCCAACCTAATGAACAGTTCAAGGCATTTCTTTGGATTTAGACATCAATAAATTCCTGCGTCGTGATTTTCACCCACTCAACTGCCTCCTACCATGTAAATTCCTTTTACCGACATTTTATCCTTCTACCTTTCCTTTCTTACTTTCATTTTTTTCTTCTTGCTTCCTTTCTTTCTTTTTCTATTTTTTCTTTCTTTTATTCGTCCTAACTTTCTTTCTTTCTTTCTTTCTCGTTCGTTCCTTTTTTCCTTTATCACTTTCATTCTTCGTTCTTCCTTCCTTTATTTTGTCTTCCTTTCTTCTTTTATTCATCTTCCTTTTTTTTCATTTACCTATTTTCTCTAATCTAAACATGTCTGCATGCTAAAGTTAATATATTAAATCTGTCTTCATTTCTTTCTTCCTTTCTTTTTTTCTTTTCTTTTTTTTCCTTTCTTTTTTGAATGCTTTATTTCATCTTCACTCCTTCTTTCTTTTATTCTTTCTTTCTCTCTTGCTTTGTTCCTTTCTCTTTTATTATTCTTTTCTTTTTCTCCTTTCTTTCATTAATCTATACAAATCTGCATGCTAATATTGATATAGTAAATCTATTTGCTTCAACCGTCATCTTTCTTTTAATTCTCTTTTCTGATGTCTTGTTTTCTCTTCCTTCCGGCGACATCGTCCTTTTTTCCTTCACCGTTGGAGCTTCATTTAGTAGAATTAGTTTTGTTATTTTTCTGAAAAAAAAACACAACCCCGAAACCCCAAAATAAAAAAAAACACAAAGTCGACACAAAACAAAATCTGTCGACACTCGCTTCATTAGTTCAGAAAATCTACCACATGCAGCTGTACGGCTTCCTTTTGTCTGTCGTTTAATATTACAAAACTGAAGCTAAGAGTGACAAAGTTGTCATTGACAAACAAAGCGCTCGGCACCATTATTTGTGCGCCATTTTTAGTTTTTGGCGCCAATTACATAGAACGGTAATTACACACAATCAAAGAATGTTTCAAACAGGAAGGAAGATTGGTAATAATTTTCGACTTGGACGATTCTGTTTTGGTATCTATTTTAGGTTTCTTGCAAATTCTTCATTTGCACTCGTGTTTGGTCAGGTTAAGGGCTGAAGGTTGTGGCAATATGGTAACATTATTTGCGAAAGAAATAGCTGTATAAATTTAGAGGGCTCTCAGAATAGTTGCAGACTTTTTTATTACTACAACTTTTATTGGTCATTTCGCAACTTCTAGTTATTTTTCTTCCTTCATTTATTTTCTATGTCTATCCATATTTTGTTTCGTTATCCCATTTATATTTTCTCATTTTATTTAGTGTTTTGGTGAATTTTTGCGTTTCTTTTGTGTCACATTCTTTTTTTAGTTAATTCCTTGCTGTGTTTCATTCATTCTTTTTTCTGTTTTATTTTTTACTTATTTTTTCTTTTGTTTCATTCATCGTTTTCCTTTCTTTCTTTTCTCTTTTGGTTTTGTTTTCGTCCCTTTTCCTTCATTCTGAATTTCATTCCTGACAACCTTTTTTTTTATTCATCTTTGTTTTATTTCTTTTCTTTCGTTTTATTCATTGTTCTTTCTTTCTTTCTTTCTTTCTTTCTTTCTTCGACCCTATTCAAGTTGGATCATTTTTTTTAAATAAATGTTTATCATTGTTACTTGCTATTTTCTTTCAGTTTTAATTCTTTTTCTATTGTTTTTGGTTTTATTCGCCGTTTTCCTTTCTTTCCTTAACTCCACATCTTTCAACCTTATTTATTAAACATTTTGTTCTTCATATTTCATCCAATTTTCTGTCAGTGATCTTTCCTTATTTCTTTACTTCTTTGTTTCTATATTTGTTCTTTCTTCATTCATTTTTCCTTCTTTCTTATTTCCTTTTTTTTTCCTTGTGTCATTATTTTTTTTGTTTTCTTATCAAGAGTTACTATATTTTCAGCATATCGGCAACTGCGCATTCAAAATACAGTATTAATTTTTGTAATCAATAATAATGTTAGAACAAAGGGGTCATCATTGTAAATATACTCTGGCAAAGTTTGGGGAGAGTAGAAGTTGTGTATTGCCAATTAATGCAGCAGCTGACTATCATAAAAGTTAATTGAGTAATGAATGAGAAAATTAGGAAGAAAAGTGATTATTACCAATTCAACAATATCATATTATATCATATTATATCATGTATGATTATTGCATCGGTCACCTTCTTAAACAGACCACGATTTACATACTACTATCAATGGGATATAAGTTAAATGCCTACTAGAATGCGAAAGAAAAACAATTACATAATATTCAGCAATGTATCTGAGATAAAACACATAATATATATTTTTCCCAATTAGCCACAGTTAAAACAGGTAAATTGTTGGTAAACGGCTATATATATTGCACAGATCATGAGACGCACATGAAAGGGAATGAGGACTTTATCTCAACAACCGCTTGCACTACCCCGCAAGAGATTCCTTTTTAAACATTTAGAATCAAACAAATACACCAAGGTAAATGGTCTAAGTTGTCACATTTAGAATCAAACAAATACACCAAGGTAAATGGTCTAAGTTGTCGGCGACCTTAATCGATGGTGACGCGACGACCCCCTTCTTAATAGTTACTACACCAAGGTGTAGGGGAAGGCGATACTCTATTACCTGGATTGCTCCACTTTACCCTTGATCCTTACCTTATAATGCTGAGTGCTAAGCAAGGTGGCGTCAAGTACCATTTTTTGAGTCTTTGGTATGACTCAACCTGGGATTGAACCTGATTTATAGGGGTGATAACTTTAAATTAAATTTCATGCGCATTTTTTTGCACATGTCTGTTATTTCTTGGATTTCTGCATCACAGTGAAATTTGTTGCTATAACCTCTGTATATATAAAAGTTAGCTTTTCCTTTAAGGGTGTTCAGACGAAACGAAATTTGGGATCTATGCCAAAACTGCTTGAGTGACTGATTAATTTTAACGCCACGTCAACCCGTCCAAGCTCATCTTATGCCAAAAAAGTTTGGGCATTGTCTTTATTGTACGTTTATATTTACATTTTAAGGTTTCTTTGATTGATGGCATATCAACCTTTGTAGGTTATTAAATGCCAAATACATCCTTTCTAGCGGACCAGCAGTAATTCTATTTGACCCATAGCTTTTCCAGTCTGAAAACGAACATTATAGCGCTACTGGAGTTCGAACTCGGTTACCACGATTCCACAGTCCATCGCTTTAGCAATTATACCCTGAGGACACCCACCTTTCACGTTTTAAGTATATTTGCACTTTAAGAGATTTGTCCAGCACACGTTTCAATCAAATACGTATAATTTTCAAACTGATCTATTTGACCTATGAATAAGACCCTAAAAGGTACTACAACTCCATTTAAGAGTGGACCTTAGAGTAATGGCAATAAATATTCCAAACATTCCTGAACTGAAGCGTTAGTATCAGATGTAGTTTAGTATCATACTCAATGCACCTTTTTCGAGGAAGTCTAACCCCTGTGCAGTGTATTCTGATCCCCACCAACAGAACACGTCAAAACTTTAGTCCTCTTGCTATAGTTTGGTTTGGTACGGTTTTTTTAGTGGGCCATCAAACTCTTTGAGATCTTTAATGCTAAAGCGATCCCTGTAAAAAGACAGCAGTACTACAATGTAACACAAAGTTTGGTGGATAAGGTGGCTCATACATTTCCCAAGCATATTTTCTTTCATTGTTAAATATCTATTCTCCATGCATACTGTCATGTGAGGCACCTACTATTTCGCAATTTTGATGCGTGTATGCCGCTATATTTTCGTTAATGAGGTAGCTAGAACCACATATACTGCTACAATAGTCCTCCATCACGCTAGGTATTCTGCCTTATAAATATGATCTTTAAATTCCAGGGTTGTTCTGGTAAGAGCAACAACATCTTTACTGAGTAAAAGTAAGTCCCTCAAAGCGTAAGATGTCTAAACTATGATAGCAACTACATTTACTCCCTGGCTGATCGAAGATTTCGAAACCAAGTCTTCTACATTTGATAATCAGCTTTGTGCGTTTATCAATTTCGAAGACTTACTATGTTTTTTTGGGTTTTTTTGGTCTTGCCGAAGCCGATCGAAACTGAACTTAGTCCCTTCTCTTTTAGAAATTGAGATATTGTTTTTTGCTAGCTGAACCAGTTCCTCGATATTACCTGTTAATTTCGGTGGTGCACTACATACATTAGGAGTCCCCCAACTGGTCAATTTTGTTTTGTTTTGAGAGTCCTTTTTCTGAAGTAATGTTTTTTTTTTTCAGGTTTTTGACATTTTGATTATTTTTCTCGGTGGTCTTAAAAAGTGATTAGATAGCCGGGCCGTTATTCAATTCGTCCATAAGGAAGGAAGAGAAAAATATATCCTACTTCTTTAAAAAAGACACATAAAAACATAATTCGGTAGTTCCGTCATTATCCGTAAAATCCCTCCTGAAAAAAATCGGCAGATCCAATTGACCATGGCCACGTCTGGTAGAATTATAACCTTAAACTTTATTATCAATATTATCATTTTATAATCTACTTGCTCCCTCTCTTTATTCACAGTAACTTTGCTGTTTTCTCAGTAGTCTCGAATATATTTTAAATTGCTTTATTTTTCCCATCTTCGGTCAATCCGAAACTTATCAATCCTCTTCATTCTACTTCGATTGGTGTGCAGTTTACTTTCCATCCTTATTTCTGCAATGTATTTTGTTCTTTTCTTTCCGTTTGATTCCCCTTTGTGATATCCTCCTAAGCCACAGTCAATTCCAGCATTATTATCTTCTTTGTTGAATTTATGAATATGACTATGTTTAGACATAAGGTTGTTTCTACATCATCAGGGAATTTCAATCGACTTCTGAGATTCACCTTCATCTGAAAATCTACCGTTGATGTAAGCATATAGGGTACTTCTTTTTGCTTTTGTGTGAGTGTTTTAATTAACTGTACTGTTCGGTTTTATGCTATTAGCGCAGTGTTTATTGTGTCCGCAGTCGTCTTTAATATCTGGTCGTTGTGCCAAAGGCACTGTCCATCAGCAAAAGCTTCGGAACACGCACTAAATATGTGCTGCAGTGACCGTCTACCTGCACAGACTGGGCCATTTGGAGAGTGCTTTATTTCATGTGTGGAGATTGGTAAGATTTGACAATACCTAGTATACTACCTACGCCAGGATGTTCAGTTGATTATAGTTGATTGACCATATATCTGATCATTTTAGTTTCCATTTTATCATTTCCTCTTGTCTTATCCAGGCTCCTTGTTGATTGAGCCCTTTCATTTTTGCCATTCTCTTTTCAACCCCTCAGCAAACCACCTCTTTATATGATAGTGTTAGTCTTTTTGATGTTTATATTCGTGATCTGCGTACATAACTCAAGCCTACCCCTCTTTTGGCCATTGCGCCTCCGACAATTTTTTGTCGCAATGGTTATTCTATCATTTTTATCTCCTTTTTAGCAATACATTTTCTGCCCAATCAGCAGAATTTTAGATTGATATCAATGAATATATATATATTTACCATCTTAACCTAGAAGAAAGGAAAATAACAAGAAGACTTGAACGTCTTCACTTTTAGATCTTCAAAAAAACAATCCGTGGTCTTTTACCGAACATACATAGATAACGACTAGCTGCTTAAGTATACAATATATATATATATATATATATATATATATATATATATATATATATATATAACTTGATGTAGCTATTTGAAATTCTCAAAGACATCAATCGAACAACTTTGCCTCCATATATGTGAAAACAATAGCGCAGAATAGGTCCATTATTTCTGGTAGGGCAGCCAGTCAATAAGAAAGAAAAGATTGAATCTAAAAGTATTGAAAATATGCTTAAAATATTACAGTTTGTTGTATCCTTCTAATTTGGAGGAATAGAGTTAATAGATATATACAATGGAGCCACTCGTTGCGTAATGGTTTGTCAAGACGAAACGATTTCATATACTAAATGAGGCGATTTGCATCTCACAGAGCGTTAGTACCTTTGGAAAAAGTATGACTCTAATTATGCTCCCTCCAGCTAAGTGTAAAAAGTAGGGCATACGGGCTTTTTATCCTCGGTATAGCAAGTGGTTTGTAGAAGGAAAATTTTGAATTCAAGCCAATTTAAATCAGTTTTAAATTTAACCATGTGTCGCATCCTGCTTGTATAGAAAGGTGAGCTCTCTCTCTCTTTCTCTCTCTCTCTCTCTCTATCTATCTATCTATATATATATATATATGAGTGTGTGTGTGTGTATTTGTGTTTGTGTGTGTGTATGTGTTTGTGTATGTGTGTGTGTTTATAAATGTATATGTGTTATATATGTACATATATATATGTTTGTGTGTGAATATATATATATATGTCTGTAAATGTGTGTGTGTGTGTGTGTGTGTATTGAGTAGTTGTAGTTTTAGACAGGATAAGATTACCCATATTTCTAATAATCTATATATTACTTGTTCTAGTAAAGTGTTTTTTTGACTTTTTTTGATGGAATATCTTTCGAGATTTAGATAAAACCATCTCTGAGAAAGATGCTGAGAAACCACGACTCGTTTTATTGTGACAAAATGACGGTAAAAACGACCAAAAAAGACACATTTACATAATTAGATATTGGTCCTAGGAGAAATAAAACAAGACTATTGTTTCAGACCAAACATAATGTATACACCAGTTAATTACATACAGTTGAAAATGGCTTAGGTCAATTGGTACACGTTTCTGCCACGAAACGACCGATATTTTCAACATCTCTCATACGACTTATTTTATCTCTTGGTGAACATTTTAGCCATTAAATTTCACTAAATTGATTTTATGCTTTAAGCGTTTCGCTGATTCGAGTCACGTAACTACGGTCTATTAGTGATTGGTTCCGACTTGGTAAAGTTAATTTGAAATTGATTATGTAGAGCGGTAAAAGAAGAAGCTCTGGAAATTGCACGCAAATCAGGAAAATGAGCGTGTCATACGGCGCCTCTTTGGAAGAGAGATCAATCGGAGGAATCGGTAATCGAATAGCTTATTCTATAGCAGCAAATCCTTTCATTCTCTAAAAATCAGATTAACAAGAAGATATTCGTTTTAAAAAAACTGGTTTAACATACGAACGACGTTCCGAAACTAATGCCTTCGATTTATTTCCACGGAAAATGCAATGGATACCGAGAACAGAATAGCAAAATGAAGTTTCTCCAGCGATGTGAGAGATAGAGAGAAAGACAGCCAAAAGTGCTTGTAAAAATCTGCACCCGTAGATTGATTAATATAACGGCGTGGGAACCCGTCTTGACTTATTTTATGCCCACAGATTTGGGAATTGCGTCCACTAAACCTTGATGCTTACATTTTTGAGTAATTAATACTCATGCGCTAATCGACTCAGAAAACCCGAATTTGATATGATTGAAAGTTGTGTGTTTCAAAACGGAGGCAACCGCCTTTTTGGTACTTTGAATTAAAACTAAATTAACTCCTTCATCGCCATTAAAACACAAGTCGCAATAGCCGAATCATCCACGATATTTTTATTAGAGAACATCGGCAATTATTAAAGGTGTCCAACTTCTATGTGTGTTTGGTTGGCTGATTGTTCGAGTTTTATGGCATATCAACACCCGTAGGTTATTTAATGCCTAATCCATTTTTTTAAACAAATTATCAGTTCCATTTCAAACAGTTCTGTTTAGCATTCAAAACGGTTCCATTTCAAACAATTCAGTTTAGCTTAAGCACGCTTTTTAATGTAAGTACACAGGTTAATTGTCAAAAACATTTCTATTTCAAGCTACTTACTTTAGCCAAACTGTTCAATTTCAAACAGCTCTGTTTAGTATAAGTATAGTTTTAGTCCACACACAGTTAAATCTGAAAACAGTTCTATTTCAAACAATTCAGTTTAGCGAAAGTACAGTTTCAATCTTAAAACAGTTCTATTTCAAGCAGTTCAGGTTAGCATAAATACGTTGTTTAGATATCAAAACTTCTATTTCAAGTAATTAAGGTTAGCATAAGCACGCAGTTTAGTTCTATTTGACCCATAGACAAGACCCTATCAATTGCTACGATTCCTGGCTAGTGTGAAACTGGGAGCAATGGCAAGAATGGGTTCTCTGCATTCTCCAAAGGTTCATCATTACTGCAACCGTACAATCAGCTTGTCTTGAGTTATATCCACTGTCGTTACACATCTGCAGAGCTGCAGTCGGTGTATTCTACAATCCCAGCTGACTGGGCAAGTGTGTGCGTGTGTGAGCGTGTCTATTTACATCATATTACGAATGTACTAAGATTAATTGATCGATTTTAACGGCATATAAACCCCTGCAAAGTTATTTTAAGCTTAATTGTTTGGGTCCATTGCCCTAGCGCTTAGAGTGTTCGCCAAAGGCCCAGGAGACTGGAGTCAATCCCAGGTAGAGTCCTACCATATTCTCAGAAAATAGTACTTGATGCCTCCTTGCTTAATTCTCAGCATCATAAGGTAAGGATCATGGGTAAAGTGATGCAATCCAGGGAAAGAAGTTGAGTCCTTCCTTACACATCGGTGTATTAGCTATTAAAAAGGGAATCTGAGAATCTCCCTCGATTAAAGTGGATTCTTTTTGTTAGGGAATCGTATTCACTGTAGTTCAGATCTGCGTTTTTGTCAAGTAATTTCTTAAGAGAATTTTTACACTCAAACCTTAACATTTTTTCAGTTATATAAAATAGGAATGTTGATGACCGTAGTCGAGAGTGACCAGAAGGCTCCCTTTTCAATAGCTACTACACCGAGGTGCAGTGGGGGCACTACTCCTTTCTCTGATTTGCTCCACTTTACCCTTGATACACACCTTATATTGCTGAGTGATAAGCAAGGAGGTATCAAGGAGCATTTTCAAAGTCTTTGATATGACGGGACCAAAGATTGAACCCATGTCTCTCGGACCATTGGCGCACACTCTACCTACTAAACCAATGAGCCAGTTATTTATCGGATGAGAATAATTTTAAACATACTTATTTAACCCATAGATGAAATCTTAACAGGCACTAGCACTCTGGGTCAAAGTCGACCAGGGGTTGATGACCATAAAGAGGTACTGTACATGCTCAGACCACCACAACTGGATCCTCTTCATCAGATATAGTATAGTATCATATCCAGAATTTCCATTTTATAAGAAAATTACGAGTTATCCTTAAGACGGCTTTACACCCGGATGTAAAAAAGCCGAGGGTAGAGTGAGAAGGCAGGATGGAAGGGAATTGAGCACGTGACTTGGGACGGAGAGAGGAACAGAAGTAACTTCGGCACGGCCAGACGGGAGAAGCGACAAGGGCTTCCACGAGGTGAGACGTAGCTAAAGAGAGCCTGGTAACTGAGGGGGTTAGCAGACCACCCGACTATACAAACAGAGCCCAGAAAACACATTAAGTCCTACGAAACCAAACATCCACAGCCCTCTTAAAACAGTCTTAAACACAACCAGAAAATAAACAGTATGACAACAGGACATTCACAAACCACAGATAAGTGTATTATAATTTTAACTCTGTTCTCTTAAAGACTATTGACGGCTAAAGGAATATGCTTTAGCCATTCTTTCGCAGTTCTTATATGAATATATTCAAACGTCTTCCCGCATTGCTTATTCTTTATTACGACCCATATGGAGGTGTCGTTAAAATTCCCATACACTTTTTTCTGGTTAGCCCAGCTTATAAACAAATATACAGTTTGCTGTTTTGATAAAATTCTGGAAGCAGCACTCTACAAAGCAGCAGCTGTATGGGGATAATAATATTCTGAAAAAGATTCAGTCAGTGTATCGGAAGCCTTCACAGACTACTTTATCAGTGGAGATAGCAATATGTTTGCCAGGAAAATGCTATCAGCATAATTCATCATTCACCGGCTCTGTTTCCGTGGATGAAGATTGGTGGATCCGGTTTAAATTATCTGGTTTTATTGATATATGTGCATACGATTTTGGTACACATAAACATTTAGCATGTGACAATAAATGTTATAAGCTTTTTAGTTGTTGCATAGAACAAATTGACATTCAGTGACTCAACTCAACTGTTATGCCAGACGCTGTTTTTTCTAGATTTCTTCTGAGCTGTTATCTCTAACAAAGATGGTCCAGTCGGCTGGTGCTGCAGAATACACCGATTTTATCTCGATAAGGAGATAAGACACCCCCGCTCCCAACGGGTTTCCTGATTATGAGAACTAAACAATATGATTATGAGGCTCCAGTAATGCTGCAGCTTCAGCTTTATGGCCATCGATCCCTGGTCCACCCTTACCCGGAGTGGTGACACATGAGCAGCTATGTGAAGACACAGGTTGTAACCCTGAAGACCTGCCGGAGGCGATGAATGATAGGGAGAAGTTGCGAGAGATGGTCAGGGATACCCGTGCTGGCGGCACGACATGATGATGATGATGATGATCAATGGTTTATATAGAACTAAACTTTGTATTTACGCAAAAATGAATTGTTTGAAATAGAAATGTTTTCGACATTGAAACTGCGTACTTATACTAAGCTGTATTGTTTGAAATAGAATTATTTTAGATACAACTAAACTGTGTTCTTATGCTAAACTGCTATCTATCACTCATCACGAAATCCATCCAAATTAGATGGACCAGACATTCTAGACACTGCTGGAGAAGTAAGGATGAACTCATAAGCAATGTACTCCTGTGGACCCCTTGACACGGACGAGCAAATATTGAACGACCAGCTAGATGCTATCTACAACAACGCTGTACCGATACTGGATATAGCCAGGAAAACTTGCCGGAAGCGATGGTCGATAGAGACGATTGGTGAGTGAGAGTCAGGAAGATCCGTCATTGCCGCACGACATGATGATGACGATGACGATCAATTGTATGAAATAGACCAGTTTATATGTAGGAAAATAGATTTGGCTTTAAATAACCTACAAGTGTTGATATACCATTAGACCAAAGTAAATCCCAACCAATCTTACAAGGAAAATATATCAGCCATTTGATGAAAGTTTCATTTTTATATCTGCTACAAGTTTATCATCTGTGTCGTTCTGTCTTTGAATCATAAAATAGGTGACATTACTTTCAGAATAACCTCTTATGAGCACGGTTACAGGCTTTTCTTCATCGCTGATAATAATACATAATCAATAATGATGTCTATAAGGAAAATATAGTTTCCTAGTGGAAAATTGGCTTTATTCATAGATATTCTTACGTTTCATTCATCAGTTGAATTGGAAATAAAAAGAGCCATGACTTTTGGGGCGTTTCTTGTAAATTAATGTTAGAAATATAAACTTGTATGTATTTACTCAACATCTCGGTCATTTTTCAACGACGTAAATCTGTTTTGAATTCAGAGTTTTCTTTCTCCTAGAACAACAGCTTGACAAAGCCTCAAGAACCCAGACTGACCTATTATTCACCTGTAGCTTAGTGGGTGTAGAAGAATGGACTCATGCCTTTCTTAACAGCATGGACGGGATGTAATAGGCAAAAGGCCTCTCGCAGGAATTGTACGTGGTTTGCAGATGTTATTTCTGATGAGGAGGAAAAGAAGGATAGCATTATAAACATGGTCAATAGATACCGTGCGTTTTCATAAAATATCAACATGTATCAGTCCAAAAATATGAAGCAGAAGGTACCCCGCAAAAACAATTACCGACGCCGACTACGCCGATGACATAGCGATACTGGCAAATACACCTGACCAAGCCGAAACACTTCTGCATAGTTTGGAACGAGCAGCAGCAAGCATAGGCCTCTATGTTAATGCACACAAAACGGAATATATGTGCTATAATCAAACGGGGGACATCTCAACTCTAGACGGAACCCCTCTTAAACAAGTAGACAGATTCACTTACCTAGGAAGCAGCGTCGCATCAACCGAAAAGGACATCGACACGAGGTTAACGAAGGCATGGACAGCTATCAATAGGCTATCGATTATATGGAAATCAGACCTAACCGATAAAATGAAACGCAGTTTCTTCCAGGCAGCGGTCACATCGATACTGCTATATGGGTGCACTACATGGACTCTAACAAAACGGCTGGAGAAGAAGCTAGACGGCAATTACACAAGAATGCTGTGAGGTATCTTAAACAAGTCCTGGCGGCAACACCCCACAAGACACCAACTGTACGGCCACCTGCCTCCTATCACGAAAACTATTCAAGTTAGACGAACCAGACATGCAGGACACTGCTGGAGAAGCAGGGACGAACTCATAAGTGATGTACTCTTATGGACCCCCATACATGGCCGTGTAAAAGCAGGACGACTAGCACGAACATACATTCAGCAACTATGTGAGGATACAGGATGTTGTCCTGAAGACCTTCCTGAGGCGATGAACGATAGGGAAAAATGGCGAGAGAGGGTCAGGGATATCCGTGCTACCAGCACGTCATGATGATGGTGTATGTTGTATTGCAGGACTATTTCATTTTAAAGTGATTCAATCTTGTGAATTTTGGGACTGAATTGGATAACTTAGCGACCCAAAGGCTTTCTTTTTCAAGAGCTACTACACAAAAAAGTAAGCGGGAGTGCTAATCCTTTCCCTTGATAACTCAACTATCCTTTGATTATTAACGTATAATGTTGAGTGCTAAGCAAGAAAGCACCAAGTACCGATTTTGGGGTCTTTGTTATGACTCGACCTGTGATTGAACATGGGTCTCCCGGACATTGGCGAATAATAACCATCATGCCAATTGCCCGTTTGGTAATAAATAATGCCTGATAATATCCAATTCTGGCATGATTTTGAAGAATGGTTTTATTAAAAGAAAGATTGTTTAGAGAATATTTATTAATGACTGATAGTGTATATTGTTACATTTATAAGATAACAGGTTGTCAGCACGGAAATGAGAATAAGCAAACCACCGACCAACTGATGACGCATAGACTACGCTGACCATATACTCCCCCGCCCACAAAAAACAGTGATATCAATGAGTATGACACTAAATTGCCTATGAAAGCACTCCGGAGTATGTAAGTAAAATTGGTGCCCATAGTAGAGGGTGAGCTGGAGACTCCTATTTCAATAGACCCCACACCGAGGTGTAGGGAAGGCCCCCACTCCATTCCTTAAATTGCCCAATTTTACCCTCCATCCTTACCTTATAATTCCGAGTGTTAAGCTAGAAGATATCAAGTACCATTTTTAGTGTTTGAAATGATTCGACGTGGGATTGAACACCTGTCTCTCGGGCTATTGGCGAACACTCTACCCAAGAGTCTAATTGTTGTTAATAATCCCAAGTCCACTCTGAACTGGATTGGCAGTACCTGACTTCGTCTTCTATGGGTCAAATAGAACTGCCTGAAAATCTTAAGTATTGGATAAGAATAATTGAAACCATACAGCCGAGGGTAAACAAATTATAATTACATAGAATTATTAGTAATATGAATACTTTAAAACTATGGATGATGATTACTATTAGTAACTTGACCCTATAATTGCTTGCAAATTATTGGTGTTTGATAGGAAAACTTCAAATCATATGAATGTGTACAGATTTTTGCATTAGATAATATTACTTGATAGGATATAATGTGTTCCCAAAGACTCTCAAGAAAAAAGTCCATAAAAATATAAACAATAATTGTACGTGATTATCCAAACTCAAGACAAATAACAGAGTAGACTGGCTTGTATAAGAGAATGAAAACCATGAATCTGATACCAGGAGCAGTAGTTTTTACCCCAGCAAAGATACTTTGTGTGTTAGACGTGGAAGAGAGAAAACTAGGAGATAACTTTAAACAAAACGGTACAAATTCAGACTCCGATTCTTGACTGGAGCCTGGCAAGGTTCTGATATTTGTGCAACTGTCCGACTTTTTCTGTCCTCTATACAAGAGAGGGCGTAGTTGACAATGGTCTTCACCACCCAAATAAGACATTATCCTCTTTCTTCGTACAGGTTTTGTCCTGTCTTCAGGGAAAACGTAAACATCGTTATCAGTAGAGTACCTTAAATGATTGATTGGCTTCTTTCATAGAGTTATGATAAAGCCACGGGGTCTAATTTCAACTGATGTGTTGGTTTATCTAAAATTTTAAAAAATGGTTTAATGATTTATATTTTCCAGTTTTTAATAAACAAAAGAGAATTTTAAGAATACTTTTGGTGAGTGTTGAATTTCCCATGGCTATATCTTACAAAATTTAGGAAGCTCTTAAAAGCGTTATTTGATTATATTTTAGCCCATAGTTGCTTTTGATATGTCAAATGAAATACGTCATTTGCAAGGATTAGAAAAGTTCTGAAACTTTTGAAATTGGCCCCATGGACACTTACATTTTTAAAGGTCGTTCAGCTTTTAAACATATCAGTTTCTTTTCGATTTTTTTACAAAACATTCACTGGAGGATAATGATGGATATTTTGTGAGAATTAAAACAAAACAACTTTGTCAAATGATTCATTTTCTTCTCTTACGGATATTGTTGTAGGAAGTGGAATCAATGAGATAGGTTCAAATCCTGGATAAGTTTATTGGTATTTAGTTTTGCGTTAATATCTGAGAGGAACTTGGATTCATCCTTTCTTTACCTAGCTAAATGTAAAATAGTTGGACAGACTAAGCTCTCTAACCTTTTAGGTGGAAAAACTGGTTTAATGACTAAAAAACTGAATTGAGTTGATGTAGCAAATGTACCTCATAAACTACTTGTGTTATATTGTAATCTGCTGATTCATGCAGAAATCTACATATATATGCTGGATACATACTGACGCAATGAATCAATCAGACGCAAGCATGATAATGACAAAGACGCAGGAATAAAGACGCACGCAGGAAGGAAGATGCAGGAAGACTTCTTTAACAATATTTTACCTCTCACTTTATTTGTAAGGTTCGAAAGGGTTGTTCAAGGGTTGCATGTGAGAGGGAGCTGGAGATCGAACATAGCTGCAATATCTTGACCCCACTGTTATGACCCTCACGTTGTGTCTTTCTCGTTCTTTAGTGCTGCTCAACCGGGGGCATAGGGCCCACTGCTGGATGCTTGCTTTCTGCATTGCATCTTATCAGCATCTTCTCTGGACCCCAAACTCCATCGGGGTTTCCGAGGGACCCCTCTGTCGGGTGTGGCTTTCCCTACCACATCTCGTCTCTAGCTGTCTGGAGTTCTCCTGGCAACTGCTCTGGCTCGTCGAACTCAACTCAATGATATAATCGTTCGACGCCCACTCGATCTTTGAAATCGAATGTTTAATCGTCATCAAGCGGAAATAACTGTCATGCAGTTCAGAGGTCACTCTCTTCCTGAGCATCACTATGTAGTGTACCATGGGAATTTTTCTTGCTCATCCCATTTCATCAGCCAATTTCCGACCACGCGATTTCCTCTCATAACTGCCATTAGAATGTATTACTTCTTTCCGGTGCATCACTTTGAATGGCATTTTTGGCCGGGTCAAAAAGTCAAAACATAACCCTTGGTACTCAAACTAAATACCATCATGAATCCATGTTATAGTGAATATACAGGATCTTTGAAAATGACTAATGGTTTTTGGAAAGTTTTACATTTCTGCAGAATTCACCAGGTATTTCACATTTTCCACTCTTTATAAAACCCTCTCAATGAAAAAAGAATCATCAGTTCTTTGAGAGTACAGTGTTCGGGTTTGTTTTTGGTTTTGATTGTTTTGTAGCTGTTTTTTTTTCTCGAAAAAATTTAAATTTCTAAGCGGAGAGAATCAAGAAGATTATCAAGAAACGATGCAAGGACAAAACTGTAAATATTTCTTTCAAAGAAAATAATATCAAAAATATTTTAATAAATTTTATTTTACTTTTAAAAAGAAACAAAGCTTTTTGGCAAATTTACATTAATTAATCAAGTGTCGTTATAGTTTCAACTTCTACAAAAATGTTTACATATCCCAAGGATTAGTACGATAGACTCTATCCATGTGAAGCTATGAAATTGGATATGCATATTTATTGAACCGGCCGTAATATTTTCGGTTAAAATGATTTCTTTCTGATGCCATATATGGAGAGCTTATTGATAGTTTATCTATAAAATATACTACATTACTGGAATCTTAGTCGCTGCAAGACGTACTTAATTCAGAGTTTATGTTTAGAACTTTAAAAAGCGATGTATTTTTCTTCTGATTGACATTCAAAATCATTGATTCTATACTATGTATCTTAAGCAATAATGAAAAAATTAAGTAAAACTTCTCTCTCTGAAGACGCCATCAAACTGTATGAAGAAAATTACTAAAAAAAACATAGAATGGTTGGGTGGTTTTGCATAACTTGACTCCGATTGAAACAACACTTGCAACTTGTTTTTCAATTGTAAAGAATTACTTTCCTCTCAGTAAAATGAGTTGTGTTCTAAATGTTATCAAGTATCTCGTCTGGTATGAATATGTATATACATGATATTTAGAGCTCAGTAATGTAATTGTTTTTAAGATCCTATTTTTAAAAAGAACATTGACACAAGTTGCAAGACTTTTGGAAATCACGAAATTATCATATTTACCACCCCCTCCGCCCGGGCAGGATATGACACTAGGTCAATTTTTAAGTGGAGTTTAACAGGTTTGAATTCAGAGTTTTCCTTCTCCTAGACTAGTTGCCTCACCAGTCTGCCCTACTATCTTACCCATAGCTGGTGGGAGAATAATTGGATTCATACCTTTCCCAAGGATATAAGTGCTATGTGAAATGCAATCAGTCACGTCCGGATTTTGAACTTGTGTCGCCGCGAAATTATAAATTTTAGTAAAACTCGTTGACATGGGAATAGCAAATGAATACGACCATTAGTTTGAAAGAAAAGTTGTTATAAATTATAAATTATATATATATATATATATATATATATATATATATATATATATATATATGTGTGTGTGTGTGTGTGTGTGTGTGTGTGTGTGTGTGTGTGTGTGTGCTTTATAAGTTCAAATCAATAGTATTTCATCGAGTGCTAACCAGAAAACTTAGCAAAAGAATCTCGACTTTCCATGTCGACAAAGAAATGATGATGAACAGACATTCTAAGAAGAGAAAACAATAACACAAATATACACCAAGTTGAAACTCAGAATGTAAGCTAAAAGTCCCGTCCAACAATTTGTTCATCATCAAATGTCATCTCTGAAAGAACCGAACGGCTTCTTATTTTTCTCCGGCCATTCAGCGTTCGTCTATAATTGACAGCGCTTAGAAAACGAATGATACAGACTAGGATTGGTAGCAAAAGGTTATCGTCTGTTAGTCTTCATTGCAATTGCAATCGTTGTCTGTTCTTCACTTTAACTCATATTCGAATCACTGTACCAAAGACCATTTCTTAAGAAGTGTTCCTGATGTCTTTTCGTCGATAAGGTTTGGCTGTTCATTAACAAATGTCATGATATCGTTTCATTGTGTCCTTATTTTGAAAGAGAAATTTTGTTAATAACTTTCTTTTTATTTTAAATATTTTTTTCTTTTACAATTACAAAAAATTACTCAGTTGGCATTGGTGAAGAGACAGGAATTAAAAATTAATATCAAATAATTTTGAAATACCGGATTTTAAAAAACAACAACAACAAAAGAATATTGTTTTACTACGTTTAGCCACTTTTCTGAAAGAAAATGAATCTAGTTATTGAAAAATGTGAAAGAAATTCAAAAAACACGTAGAAAATGATTATATCCGACTGGTGACAAAAATGATGCAACTATCACAATTAGTGGATGTTCATCTTGTTTTGTTTTTTATTTAACAGTAAATAAAATAATAGCAGATAAGACGCAAAACATTTTTATAGCTTGTCATGTTTTTTTAATAAGCTCTAATTTCAACATATTGAATTATTTCTATTAATGGTATACATTTTTTCCATGGCCTGCTGAGGAAAATATTATGGAACAACCAAACATTGAGCAAATAATCATAGAATTCATTAATAAAAACTATTACTTAATGGTCCCTCATCCAGATATTATGATACCTTAGATTTCTATCAGTTATTGGTTTCCATATCTTAAGACAATGTTCTTGATCAAACTGTTCCTAACTTTCACGAATGCCACTTCATAGATATTCTTCGGTGGATTGAACCTTCCCAGGGACCATTTTGTTTATAATATATGTTCATACTGTAAAAACGAATATCTTTCTTGAGAAATAAAAGAGAACCGTGACAATATTTAGAGTATGGATGATCTAATGATTACATGCTTGCATTTCAGAATATTTTATTTGTTTTCCCTAAAGGAAGATTAAGCTTTTTTTCTTTTCTTTGATGAACTACCAAAATTACAATAACTAATTAATGAACTCAAGGGAAGATTTTATGATAACATGAGTTCCCTCATGAGAAAAGTCTAACTCCCTTAAAAAGAAGCTATCGAGAGAAAAAAAACATGAGCAGGAAATCATGTAGCTACAAAATGTAACTATTCCTACATAGTGTTAATTAGGGAAGAAGTGCCCCAGGTTTAATGGTTACGTTGTTGGAAATGAACACGGCAAATAGAGTTAAAACCCCGGGAAGACTGTTTGCATATCATAATGTTCTAATACCCTTGGGAAAGGTATAAGTTCACCTATTCTTCCTCCAGCTATGGGTAAATGGTCGGAGAGCCTGCGCTTTATAACTTCTGTTTGGCAGCAATTCTACGGGAAACCACACTTAAAAATTTGACATTTGGTCAAATCCTTCTCGTACGAACAAGTAGGTAAATATATGCATAGTTTTAAATCCCAAAGTGAAAAGAAATATCGAATTATCTTCCCAAAATAATCGTTTGTATTCGATAAAAGAAATTGATTATTAAGTCTATACGTATCTCTTCAAGCAGGAAATGTAAATGGATTAACTTTATAAATGCTTAGGATTAACAATTCAGATAAAGCAATTATTCAACGTATAAATTGTACTTTGTTGAGATCAGTATTTGTTTTAGTTTTATAAACCAAAAAAAACAAATAGAGGAAATGACTTAAAAAGTATTTTTAACAAAGTATTTTTCAAAAAGTCCGCACAAATTGACACTGATATATGTAAGAATTATAGAACTAGATGAAAATGTATCTTTTAATGAGGTTTCAAACAATTAAAATCAAATGTTTTCTTCAGATTTATGTGTTGATAAAAATCTATTTTTGATTATTGCTTTTATTACGAACGTATATCAAAAAGATGATTTTGTAAGAATCAACTTTTCTATGAAGAGATAAAAATTATGGAACAAATGTAAACGAAAAAAGCAATCATCACGATCATTATTTTTAGCTAGACTTCTACTTTGTACGGTCAAGCAAAAATTAAATATACGTTTTAGCTTACGTGTGGGGCACAAAATAAGGGTCCAGCTTATCATCTTAAGTACTCTGTAATTTTAATTTGTTGCTAAAAGTGTTTGGTCTAATCTGTAACGTACTTGATTTGTGTCGTAACACAATGAAAAAAAAAGCATCTGATTGAATACAGTAATAGTGATTCAAAGAGGCACATATTTTACCAAACCTCTGCCATGAGCAGGTTGTGACACAAGGTAAATATCTAAGCTGTTTTCAGCTGATATTAATTTGGAGTTGTCTATTCCCTAAACTGGTCTCTGTACCTAGGCTACACTGTTTCCTTACTATTTACCAATAGCTGGTAAGGAGAAAAGTAGATGGATTCATGCCTCTCTTAAGTGCATTAGAGTAATATTAAATGCGAATTGTCTCGTGCAGGTTTCGAACATGTGGTGCTAATCCCAATTTACGATAACTTGTAGTTTTAAACTCATCTCTTGGCCCAACCGTTCAACCCCGAGCTGGATGTGACGCAAAGTCAATTTTTTTACCTGAGTACAACTGGTCTGAATTAAGAGTTTGCCTTCTCCAAGATTCGTTGCTGTATAAAGGTAAAAAAGCCAGTTTCCCACAATATTTGCAATTAGCTGGAAAGTGAAGAGATCGATTCATGTCTTTCTCAAGGGCATTAGTGTGAAATTAAACGCAAGTTTCCTCGGTCAGGGATTGAACTCAAGCTATCAATGTAATATAATGGCCGAGGGATTTCGTTTTATATATCTTGCCTTTCGGTTTAGTTAAGCTGAGAACCTTTCACTTAGCGCATGGGTTAGTTAGGTGCAACATGAACGCAGGCGAGGAGGATGTGTCATTCAGAGATTTCAAAATAAAAAATCCCAGATAGAAAATAGGACCGTGGGATGTGAATGACGTCATGCACCAGAAGCGCACGCGGAGGATTTGGGGGATTTGAGAAAAGTCAGTGAGTTGAGTTTCTGCCTCGGAAGAAGACAGTTGACTTTCGGAGCTCGTCGAGGCCTGGCGGCGGGTGCTGCACTTGGTTTGAGGCAGATGGAAAAGTCGTCATAGAAAGATTGTGCCTTTCTCTTCTTTTCTTATGTCGAAAACCCCTTAAACTTAAAGGTAATGAAAAGTTTCGTACCTGAACTAAGAAGTCGTAAGTGTTTTTCGCGTTTCGGGATTCCTATGTTATTTTTATATGAGTTATGAACATTCTGTGTACATTTCACATATCCATGTACGGTATGTTACATCAATTCCATTAGGTAATACATTCACAAATGAAAAAAATACTAATGGAGTGAAAGAAAGACTTTGTCCTGTTGTTGTTATTCTTGCTGTTTGTTTATTTGTTTTATCTAGCTTATTGTTCTTTGATGGGCGTTCCTTGTATGCTAAGCATCATGGTTCTGTTTTGTATAACTTAAATTAATGTGATTTTTTAAAAAACTGACACCCGTTTGCCATTTACACAATAAGAATTTTAGCTATCATAGAAGAACGACAATTCTGTACATTATTTTGTAACCAGGGTGCTAAATCAGAGCACCAAATATACGTCGCCTGCGACAGTCAATCATACGCTACTCCATACTGCTTTTAGTGACTCCTCGAAAGCAATTGTTTTCTTTTGTTGGCAACTAAACAAAATGAATGAGTAAACCAGAATAAAAAAAAGACAAAAGAGAAGCAATAAATAATAAATTGTGCTATCCTACGAAATGAAAATAAATGTTAGTAAATCATTAATATATAAATTATACATCCAACTGATTTACTGTTATTTTGTATTTTTGTTCTCAGTTTTATCCAAATAATTTGTTTTAATCTTTCTCAATATTAATAATTAATGAAAAAAAACATGGATTAATTAATATTTTAGTTGAATTAATGATTATTAGGTTTTAATGAAGATAAACGTAAGCTGTTCAATACAGAATGTAAAAGACTCGGCTACGACGATTGTATGATTAGAAAGGTCTTTGATATAGTAAAATAGGAAAGTTCATGATGTATTTGATTGCTTTGAAAATAATGTCCAATTTTACGATGAATTTCTATTTCTGAACTTATCAGATAAAAAGCCCTTTAATAAGTGAAAATATGATCCCTGAATATTTCTGCCTTTTCAGCAGGAATTAACCAATTCATTTATACCTTAACTATAAAACGAGAAAGCGTTTTAAGACAAACAATCTTTAAATGCAGTTTCTATTTCTTTGGAACGGTTTGTTTATTGACATAGAAAAAGTGTCAAAATGCTCGAGTAAATAAGAGTTGGTATATGAAAGATCAGGAGAATTTGGTGATAGTGGAAAAGTTTGATATCCTTTGTGAGTGAGCTTCTGCAATGTCATCCTGGCAATACTGGCCGAGCATTGTCATGAAGTAAAACTGGATCTCATCGATTAACCTGTGCTGGTCGGATTTTGCTTAAATTAACATGTATTTGATCAAGTTCCTGGCACTAAACCTCCGTAGTAATGCTCTGGTTAGATTCCAGGAAACTGTAATGGACAATACCGATGGCAGACCACAAGACAGCCATCATAATCTTCTGTTCATAAAATGTTTGTTTTGGAAATTTTTCGATCATTTGTCATTAAAGCAATCGTTCACTATTGTTATAAATGATCCATTTTCCGTCAAAATCCCTATTTGATCAAGAAATGCATCGTTCTAGTTCCGTAGAAACAGCATTGAACGCACTCCAAAACGTCAAACGCTCTGACTTTCCCTGAGTTTATGTGGAACCCATTATCAAATTTCTTCATCTCGTCCATTTTTTAGATGATCCGATATTGATTGAAATGTTGAGACGCATTGCTTGTGACATTTCCCTGAATTACTACATTTTACCCTTAATCTCTGAAATATTAAAATAGGAAAGACGGATTCTGTTAGAACAGAGTGATGGTATTTTCTAAACAACCTAATTTCTGGTAAATCGTCATGTTCAGAATATATTACCAAAGCTCCAATAAAATACAAGAGCATATTAGGAATTGTCTTTTATTGGAATCATTTTGAGATGAGGCTTCTTAATCTGAGAATTAATTTTTATTTATTGCAGACTTTTTGTCCTCATCCTGGTAGATTTGTGTTGTTTCTTCTTTCACTACGTTTCGGTCAAATTTCACCTCTGGCCTTCAGGTGATTCTACCGGGACCTCGGATAGGAATGCTGCAGGGGCCGTGGCGCAACGGATTGAGGCGTCGAGTCTCTACGGTTCCAGGTGAGCATTGTCAGAAGATAGCGGTTTCAAATCCTACCCAAGCCGGCCAGAGGTTTACTTGGTCAAAAACGTGGTGCAATAGACAACAACTATGGAAGTCAGTAATTACTGGGGATACGGTTACAAGACTCAGCATTCCTATCCGAGGTCGCGGTAAAATCACCTGAAGAAGGCCAGAGGTGAAATTTGGCCGAAACGTAGTGAAAGAAGAAACAACACAAAAACAACGAAGATGAGGACAAATAAATAAAAATTAATTCTCAGATTAGGAATGATGAAAGGATTTTGTACTTACATTGATCAGATTGTTTTGCTGCATAGTAGGTTACTGTTGTCCATAATTTGCTTTGTTTTGCCTGCTAAATTACCCCAGTGAGACGTTGTGTTTGCTTTTAAGAAAATATTATACAGTCGATTTTTATCGAATCTGTAAGCTACAAATCAACGTCATAAAGAGAGAAAGAGCTAAAAAAAACAACAAATGAACCTGAGAAAATACTTGTCGTTTTTATTTACTCTTCGAACAGTTCAGGTGATAGACAGCTCGTGACACTGGCCATAATATTTTGAAAGGGATTTGAATAATCTGAAAAATGTTCAGAAACGTGGAATCAAGACTTGTTTTAGACATTATGAGTTATAAGAACAGACTGAAATAATTCAGTTTAACAACATTATAGGTTAGGAGATTCCGGATTAAAAAAATAAAAATATTTAACTCTTAGAAGCCGATTGATCAGTGTTTGTGCCGCTACCAAGAAGTACATATTTGGCGGAGTGGTAAGTGTAAAGTTTATTGGTGAAGGAAATATAATTCAGCGTATTGAGTTCAAATTTTGAATTAAGCTCTTTGCGTTTCACTTTCACTCGTATACCAGTAAGTAAAGCTGGCGACTATTGTCGAGGGTTACCCGAAGGCACCCTCTTCAATAGCTTCTACACAGATGTGTAAGGGAGGGCGCTACTCCATTCCCTGAATTACTACATTTTACCCTTAATCCCCACCTTATAATGTCGAGTGTTAAGTAAGGCGGTATCATTACCATTTTTGAGTCTCTAGTATGACTCGACTTGGGATTGAATCCTGGTCTCCTGGACCATTGGTAAACACACTTCTCGTTAGGCCAAAAACAGAATGGGTTCTTTAGATATGTTAAAGTATAAGAAAATAACATCTATGAATCGAAATAAGCTATATGCTGTCACCTAACTCCTCTATCCTAATCTGAATATGATACGAACTCCAATTTTAAGCGAAGTACAGCTGTGTTGAATTCAGAGTTTTCCTTCAAGACCAATCTCGAAACCTTGCTAGATTACATAGTATAAGTATGGAAGTAAATAATGGAGTAAAATTCGACAAAATTGAGAAAAAAATAGATTACAAGGTAAAGCAAGCAGAAGGAGAGATTTATTGAGAAACAAAGTTTACAATATAGCATTTCGGTTCTAATGAAACATCATCAGGAAATGGAGGGACGATATCAGTGATACTATTTACCCAACCCCTCCGCTCGGGCAGGATATGACACAAGGTCAATTTTTAAGCGGAGTTTAACAGGTTTGAATTCAGAGTTTTCCTTCTCTTAGACTAGTTGCCTCACCAAGGCTGAAGAACCTAGTCTGTCCTACTATTTACCCATAGCAGGAGGGAGAATAATTAGATTCATACCTTTCCCAAGGGTATTAGTGCTATGTGAAATGCAATCAGTCTCGTCCAGGTTTTGAACTCGAGTTGCCGTGTCCAATTCCTACGACGATAACCATTACACCACGGGCACCTCCTCAAGGGACGATATCAGTGATGGTAAATCAACGATGATTATTAAAAATTATACAAAAAAAAATAGGGAAAAGTCAGTTAATCAGAAAAAGTTGTCCATTAAATTATTAAACCAGCTATTATTTTTTAAATTGTCAGGTAATTTTCGGGGAATATTATGAAGAATTTATGCGTTCCATTTATTTATCGAGAATAATTTCGAATCAAAAGGAGGAAGATAAATAAAAGATGATGGATCATGAGAACTGAAACCATCCAGTGTCGACTTTGCTTCTCAAGAAATCTCTCCTCCAGTTTGTGTTAACTTTCTATTAATTTTTTTCTTTATTGTATAAGTATGGAATTAGCACATTTTGAGAAAGTTATCTGTCTTTTTTATTAAGCCGTAGAGGAATAATAATAATAATAATAATAATAATAATAATAATAATAATAATAATAATAATAATAAAGAAGACACATTATTTGATTAAGGAATGCAAATTACAAAATTATTCTTTTATCTTTTGCTCAGCATAAGGTTATTCGATTCTATTTTACTCCGCGAGGTTTTGAAAAAATATAGCATTCATTTAAATAACCAAATCTTGTTTTTTTTGGGTACATTTTTGACTACTAGAACGTCCCATAAATCAATATCCTAAAGATTTTGCATTTTATATGAGATTATTTACTGCTAAATCGAAAACTTAAGTGGAAAATCATCTTAGTATGATAATTATATATTTTACCAGCGTTTGTATGTGTACGTATCTGTGTGAGAATATGTATTTTCCCAGCCAATCAGTGACGAGCAGGATGTGAAACAAGGTCAAGAGTGCAACTAGTTTGAATTAAGAGTTTCGTATTAGACTAGTTGCCAGACTAAGAATCCCTAGTCAGCCCTTACTATTTACTTATAGCTGGTGTGTGTGTGTGGAGGGGGAGAATACTGGATTCTTGCATTTCCGAAGGGTATTAGCACGATGTGAAATACTAACGTTCTCGACCAGGGTTTGAACTCAGCTCATCGATTCCCTTTCCTAAAACTAAAACTGTTACGCCAGGTGTGTCTCCGTGAGAATATACGCGCACACTCTTGAGAGTTCCATTCTCAAGACGAAGCTGATTTTACCTGCTGATCGACAAATGATCGATAGAAACAATTACTTCAGTACGACAGATCAGGACATTTCTCACAATAACCCAGGAGAGACGATAGAAAATAGAATTTGCAAAAGAAACGCGTTTCACACAAAGTGGTGTTCAGTGTTTAAAGAAATGAAAATGCTCTCAGTAATCTAATAATCAAAACTGACCACACTGATAAAACACCGTTAACTCACTTCCGTTTGGGATTTGCTTTATAGAAGACTTCTAAGAGTATATTAAGTGAGTCAGTTGTTTAACAGTTTATTCAGTACTAAGTTTTCTCTTTGCTTTCTTGTCAGAGAGCTGTAACTTGAAAGGAAATTTGAAGCCGTCTTTATGAGAAGAAAGGTATGGAAAGGGAGGAACTATGGTTAAAAAAGAAAATGTTTTTAAGCAAGTGAGAGGAATTAAAAGCGAAGCAAGAGTGGAATAAAGTCATATCAGAATAGAAGAACGATGGAATAGAATTAAAGAAATCACTGTAAAAAGAGAGTTTAGTAAATATAAAAGAGAGAATCCCAGGGCTACACGGATCCAGAGTGGTAGTACCTGTTAGTGTCCGATCTATGGATCTGGTAGAACTATTCAATCATCTACAATACTTGAAGCAATTTGACAGAGGAAAACAAAAAGGATTGAAAAATTGTGTGTATTAAATAGCAATTCTGTAAACCTTTTAACTGTGTGCAAACAAATTAGCAGTGTTAACTTGAATTGTTTGGTTTGGTTTGGTTTTATGTGAATAATCTGTTCTATTTAAAACAATTCAGTTTAGCATAAGTACACAGTTTGGAAAAAAACATTTCTATTTTGAACTATTCAAGCAGTTATATGTAACAATTCAGATAAGTGTAAAAACAGTTTTAATGTCGAAAAACAGTTCTATTTCAAATAATTCAGTTAATCATAAGCCCGCAGTTTAAATGTAAGTACGGTTTAATTGTCAAAAACATTTCTATTTTAAGCTATTAATTTTACTAAAACAATTCATTTTAGCATAAGTATGCTGTTAGTTCTATTTAACCCATAGATAGGGCCCTATCAGGTGCTACCACGCCGGGCCAGAGTGGACCTGGGAGCGATGGCAATGAACGGGTACTCTGCATTCCCCAAAGCTCCAGCATTGCTGGAACCTAACCATCAGATTGCTTAGTGTCATATCCAGGACACTCGTTGGGGGGGGGTCTTACCCCTCTGCAGAGAAGCAGTCGGTGTATTCTACAGCCCTAGCCGACTGGGCAAACTAGAATTGTCTGTGATAAATAGCAATACTTGAAACGATTTAGTTTCTTGGGTATGACATTAAACCGCATCTGGGAGTTTGTATAATGTGGTGTACCTCTTCATTTCCATTAATTACCTGTCCACTCTGACCCGTAGTGATGTCACTTGTAAGGGCTCTGTCTATGGGACAAATATATCTGCTTAATCTTCTACTATGGATTAATATTGATATTAAATTGAGTTTTCACTTTTAACAAGTAATTTTGAAACCATTTAATTATGTACAAACAAACGAAGACAAACTCATTTAAAAATGTTACCTACGAAATAATCTCTTGAAATCATACGATACAAATAAGATTGGCTTTAAATCAGTGTTGATATTCCAGAAAACAGAAACTCAATAAGTAACTGAATAATAATGAATAATAAAAGATAAACTGAAGAATAAGTAAATGTGGGAAAAGAGAGAGAAGGACTGCAAAACAGACAAAAAAACACATAAGAGTTTATGGAAAAAAGATAATAGAAAGATGGGCGAGTAAAAAACTGTTTAAAAGTGAAAGGGGTTCAGTTTCTTTGTTTACTTGCAGATCAACTTTCACTGATTCATTTAATATTAATAAACTATCCTTAGAGAAAAATAGTTGTGGTATTATTTAACCCATAGTTAGGGATTTTAAGGAGGCACATAACTTTTCCAAGGGTATTATTCTGAAAGTGTTTGTTATAGTTCAACTGGAGTTCGAACTCGCAAAGGTGTCACAGTCTAGTACGTTTGCCTCTACATCTGGGAGACTTCTTATCTCGAAAGGGAAATTTTCTCTGGATTTCTTAATGAATTGATTTTAACGGAAAATTATTCTATACTTTAAAGTTATAAACTTGTGTTTATTGTCCATTTATATTTACATTTTCTATATCGTTGATTTTTGAAAGCATGTTTTCAGAGAGTCCAATCAAATAGGAGTAAATTTTGAATAAACCATTTCAACCCATAGATTGGAACTTAACAGTCACAATCAGTCCAAGTCAGAGAGTACTTGGAAAATTGATAATAAAAAGAAACTACACACTCACCTGTTCCCCATAACAGGAGCCTCACAATCAGATGCAGTTTAGAGCCATACATCTGGGATGTAGTTAATGTATCCAATGACCGCCAAGGCGTAGAGAAAGAACAGCTGAAAGAGTAAAACCAGTGTAAAAGGAAAACGAATTGTAGATATGTATACCGATGGTTGAAGAGTTTAATAAAAAAAGGTACAAGGAGAAATAAGAGCTTAAGGAAACATGGTCGGAGGAATTAAGAAAGAAAAAAGGGCCGAAGAATATAAAGAATAGAATATTTAATATTAATGCATTTAAAAAAAAGATAAACCGGATGGTAAGTAAAAAAGAAAACAGAGATCAATGTTGGAAAAAACAAACAAACATGTGAATAAGAAAAAGGATAAACCACGTATACGAACTCAGAGAAGAAAGGAGAAAAGAGGGTTGGATGAGTAAAAACAGTGACAATAGAAAACGAGTCAGTGGAGATGAATTGTGATGGATGAACGGTTTAGTATAGAAATTTGGTTGGAGAATTAAAAATGGCTTAAATGAAAGAAAGTAGAAAGAATTAAAAGGAAAAAGAATTAGGGGAGAATATATAAAAAGGAGAGGATTAAATAATGATTAATGAAAAATATGAACTGGAGAGTTGGGGGAGAAAACGAAAATATAGAAAATGACTGGATAACAAACGAATACGATAGTTAATTTTTGACAGCATATCGACTCTTTATGGGTTATTTAATGTCATTGTTATGTCAGCAAACAATGATCACATACAAGTGACTCAGTGATACATCGTTCTTTCTTAGCTATTCTACTTATGTGGTCTTTAATCTACGATTGGCAAGCGCTCAATCTTTTCACTTTACTTTGTACTTTAGTCGCTTTAAGTCACTCTAGTGTCGTCATCTTTGTTCTTGTTCATTGTCTTTTGTCGTTATCTCTCGTTGTTCTTCTCTACTGGGATAATGAATAACAACGTGACATTTTCATGAGCGTGTATTATATTTATTTCTTAAGGACTTTTCCTTTTACCATCAGTGGACGCCTGGGTGAGACGGTACAGCCATCCTCATTAAAGACGGGAGTGATTCCGGTTGGGTTCCTTCGCTTTTTATACTCAGGGTAGTCTGGTACCTGGTAAAAACCTCAGCGCTTCGGGGAAACTGCTTACCGACGTACGTGCCGCCCATTCCCTCTGTCTCTCTATCTCTCTGTCTCTTTCTCTATGGTGTACCATTTTATGAATATCTTCATCTGGGAGGTGGTGAGGGGTGAAGCAAAAACGTATAAATTTTCTCCGAATTAGGATTTCAATAATTTTCCGCTGACGAGTGTTATATATAAAAAAAACATATTCGAATTTCGGAAATAGGCCAATCAAATTTTAGAATTTCATACTCAGTCGCCTTTTGATGATTGACAACTGTGAATCTGATCTGGATTGGGCTTTTTCACTACAAACCGTTCCTGAACGAAGCGATCTGTCAAAACAATTTACCTATCTTCTAACTGTCTTGTCTGAGTTTAAACAATGATAATAATATTTGCTTTTCTGTTTCCATAAGATAACTCACACTGCCAAATGCGTTCTTATCGAAAATAACACAATCTTTCTCTACACTTCATTTCAAAAATCCATTCCACCATTACACATTTGTTGTATACTACTCTATTCTTCCAAAATCCAAATCTATTTCTTTTTCCTTTGGTTAATAACATATCTCTGACCAGTCTCCGACCCAAGAGAATTGCATAGGGGAAATCAGTGAGCAAGATAAAGCATCCAACTGCTTGAACTGCGCATTTCTCACACTCTGTCTAATATTCCTAACTCTAGAACCATTTTAATCACCTAATTAAAATTGACCACGAGTTCAATAGCTCTCAATCATAGTTCTCAACCCAATGTGTTTTCCCGTGTTTAATGACTCGAGACCTTATTTGAATGCAAAACCACATGTCTATGATCGTTCCCACTTATCTGTCGTGTAACACTACTCGTATGCATCTAACAGTATATCTATTTTACATTTACTTTGGTTCAAGGGCATATTAACAGATTATTGGTTATTTGACGACAAAATAATATGCAGTTATAAATGTTTGATGGTAATCTTAATATTTTCAATGTCCAGCTACATTCTTTAATTACACTAATTGAAATAGGACTTTTTTCGTGGATGGTTTCTGATAGAAATTACACTCATCAATTTTGGGAAATCAAAACATGCTAAATGTTCAGGCTGATTGATAGATTACACTCTCCTTCACTAAAACACACTATCCTCGCTCGTCTAGCCTCACTGATGGTCGAATACACTATGGCCTCTCATACAAGAGGTATCCCCTGACTAAAATTTTCAGATCAAGTAAAAATTGCAATGGGTGGCCTCTACGCTGTCTGTTGTTTTTGTTTTTTTTTTAATCTATGTTACTATTTACCAACCCCTCCGCTCGGGCAGGATATGACACAAGGTCAATTTTTAAGCGGAGTTTAACAGGTTTGAATTCAGAGTTTTCTTTCTCCTAGACTAGTTGCCTAACCAAGGCTGAAGAACCTAGTCTGTCCTACTATTTACCCATAGCTGGAGGGAGAATAATTGGATTCATACCTTTCCCAAGGGTATTAGTGCTATGTGAAATGCAATCAGTATCGTCCAGGATTTGAACTCGTATCGCCGTGTTCATTTCCTACGGCGATAACGACTACACCATAATCTATGTTGACCGACCGGTTATTTAGTTTACTTATTTAAACTAAGATGTACAAACCAACCCCTGACATAATGCAACGTTTTTTTCCAGCATCTATGAGGAAAATATTTGGGTAGATTGGCTTCTTTAAACTGGGTAGGTTAACCGTTCTAGGATTACTTATTTGTAATTCAAACTAGCTGTACTCCACTTAAATTGACCCTGTGTCACACGCTGTTCGTGGCATAGGGGTTGGATATATACACACATTATTTATCCTTTAAGTTTCTTATAAAAGAAAATAGATAAAAGTAAGGGTAAAAATAATTAAAAGTCATAAACAGTCGGAACAACTTTATATATGGTATGTTCATATATAAATATAAACGGCGCTAAAAAAGGATCCGTGACTAATGTCAGTTCCCTTTTATAGACACAATTTCAAATATTTGTGCCACTCGATAGGTAGGCATTAGAGCGAATGAATTATTAGTGTATTTACTTGACAAATAATACCAAGGGTCATATAAATATGAAGGTTTAGAATCTATTAGAGAGGAACAGTGTTATTGACGGATGTATAGAAAGTGTGAGTAAAACTAATTGAGATGTTGAGACAAAATAATCAAATAAAAAATAGATATCAAATAAAGAATGGGGATTAGAAGAAAACCGGGACAAAAGAGGCTGTATGAGAAAATAAATAAGAATGCAGAACAATAGTGTAAAAGAAAGAAAAAAAAGGTTGTTAAAAGTCGTATCCTGTCTAATAGCTGAGGTAAACTTGCATATATCTCGGCGGTATCAAAGGTCAGAATTTTCAAAGTTACAATCGAAGAGGAAAGAAGGAAAATGACGGAGAGTGAGATAGATAGATAGAGAGAGAGAGAGAGAGAGAGAGAGAGGGAGAGAGAGAGGCATGAGAAGAATGAATGCAGAAGAAATAAAATTGACAAACCAAAAAGTGAAAGTGAAAGTGAAAGTGATTAAGGATTTCAAAAGAAAGGATATACACTGGAGAAAGAAAAAAGAGACGCCAGAGGGAAAAGGGAGAGAATGAACATAAAGATAAAAGAAAGATAAGCTTTTGGGAAATAAAAAGATATAGAAGCAAGAATAAAAGAAAGTTGAAGGAAAAGAACAGAAATCAGAGGAGGATATAAAACAATAAACGGGTATTGGAGAGAAGAAATGAGATGAGACAAAATATAGAAACTAGGTGAACAAGAAGAGAATTAGAGAGAGATAGAGAGAGAGGGGGTAGTGAGAGAGAGAGCGAAAACTGAGGGTGAAAGAAGGAGCAATGAGTGTGAAAGGAAAATACCGTGCAAAGTGAAACAAAGGTGAGAAATTGAATTATTAAAAGCAACATACAAGGAGACAACGTGGAGAAAAAAAGCGTCAGCAAAAAGAATTTGCAGGAAAGAGAGACAAGGAAAAAGAAAAAAAAACATTGCAGAAAAGAGACCCAAGAAAAAAAAACAGATGAACTGACACAGAGATAAAAAACAAATATAAGAGAAAGAAGAAGAAGAAGAAGAAGAAGAAGAAGAAGAAGAATAGTAGAGGCGGGAGAAAGAGTGGAGAAGAGGAATAGCATTTACAAACCAGCCATTGTGAACAGAGGGACAAGAAAAAAGCGATACATAAAGAGAGAGACACTGACAAAAAAACAACGAGTACAATAGAGATACAGTAGAAAGAATCAAAGAAGTGAGAGAGGAAAAGAGGAAAAGTGTTGAAAGAAAGTGATTACCGGTACTTATTATGGAAAGAAGAAGTTGAGAGTGGGAGAGATGGAGAGTGAGAAAGAAAGACGAAAGCAGAAAAATCAAAGCTAAGAAAAGTAAAGAAAGAAATAAAAAAAACTAGAAGTCATGACGCTGTGGGTTGAATAAAAGTATAGTGAGGAAGAAAAAAGAGAAAAGTAAATTGAAAATGTTCACATTGAGTATATAAAAAAGAAAGTGATAGTGAAATAGATAGCAACATAAAAAGAGAGTTTGAAGGAAGAAAAAATATAAGTCCATGACAAATAAAGGACGTTTAATGAAGACATTTTGAAACTAGATAGATAGATAAATTAAGAGAGAAAGAGAGAGAGAGAGAGAGAGAGAGAGAGAGAGAGAGAGAGAGTCGATTTCTGAATAATGTCAGTTAATGCAATAAGAGAAAAAGGAGGTCTCGGGGTAAGAGGACGCTATTTCGTCGATGGTCCTAACTAAATTAAGTCCCTATTTGATGAAAATAGATCTTCCATCATTCCTAAGATGCAAACTGCCTTGTAGGGATCTAGCGAACGAAAAAGGAAAAAAAAACAAACTTCAATAGTATCAAATGAATTTGTACACGCAACACGCAATAGGCTTTCACGAAGTAAATGCGACAGAAAATAAGCAGAGAAAACGAAAGAAAAGATATTATATACTGTATTTCTTATTGAATTTCACTTCAATGTGACGGTACCAATAGTGACGCGTAAAACAAAATCGACAAACATGGTTCGCATACCGGCTGAAGATTGTTACGTTCACGTCATCGAAATATATGATGATGATGATCGATTTAATAATTTCAACCAGTCTTGGGTTATTTTATGCCTAGCCGTTAGGGAATTTCGTTCACGGTATGTTTGAGTTTATATATTTGTGCATTTATTTCGAAATATTTCTTTAATCATTATCACATGGTCCTATCGAATACTAATGATTTCTAAATAGATTTATTTGATCCTGTTCAGGGACTATTATATAGGTGAGGGTGGAATCTTTCAATAATGGCAATAAAGGGATACTTTACACTCCCCAGATTTTCAGAGTATCAATATCTGGAACTTTACTATCACAGGCAGTTTAGTGTCCGAATACACCTTTTTATGTGGGGATTATGCCGCTTTTCTGGAAGTAAAGTCAGAATTTCTAAGTCTCGTTGATAGGCTGATTTTACTTTTGATGAAATTCTTTGCACGGACCGTTAGGACGTAATATTTGTTAAAAAATATTTTGGTCTAAATGTTTTGTGACTTAAACTTTAGAATAAAAAGAAAAGACAGTCGAGAAAGATTTGCGCCATTTTACAGGATTGTTCTTAATAACTATGTATCTTTTTAATTATGGGTTTGCGGGGAAACATGTAATATGCAAGCTGAGCACATTCTTTTAAATGCTTCTACCCAATATATCAATATCCTAATTGGCTGGGGTTGCAGAATACGACGAATGCATCTTTGGAGAAATCTAAGACATTCCCCCACCACAACGAATGTCTTGGGTATCGCACTAAACTTCTCCTGGTGATTAGGCTCCAGTTCTGTCGTTCTGAGGAATATGGAGTACCCCTTTATTATCCTTACTACCAGGTTCACTCTGGCCCGGAGTGGTAGTACCTATTAGCGTCCCCTCTATAGATCAAATAAAACGTTTTAACTATTCAATTGTATACAAACGACCGATGTTAAATTGATTTTTTAGTGACATAGCGATGCTTGAAACCATTTAATTGTGAGCAAATAGCAATACTTGAAGCAATTTAACTGTGTGCAAACAAATGATTAATATTAAATGGAACTATTCATGTTAGATAGGAATGTTTGAATCCGTTTACCAGTATTTAAAAATTGATTCATTGGTACCGTTTACCAGTATTTAAAAAATGATTTATTAAATCGAGTTATCAGTGTTAAATAGCAATACTTGAAAACTTTTAGCTACATATAATAAAGCTATTTATGGGAAGAGTAATGAAATCCATTTCACCAGGCGCAAACAAATGATTAATATATAATAGAGTTATTGATGTTAGGTAGAAATGTTTTCAAAAATTAAACTGTGTGCAAACAAATGAGCTCCGGCTCGTTCATAAATGATAAACCATTTTTTTACAAATCATGTGTACTAAAAAGGGTATATTTTGGCAGCAAGTCATTATTCAAGCAAGTTTTGTTAAAGACTATGGAATACTCTTTGTTTATTATTTTTAATTTTATTCTTTCAATTTTTCTTTTTATTTTTCTTGTTATTATCACTATCTAGCTCTCGACACAAGAAAAATAAGACGGAGACTTTAAAAAGTGAAATTAAAAATAATAAACATTGTTCAATCACCTTTAAAAAAATTGCTGTAACATATTGACCCTCGACCGAGCAGTCAATCAAGAGATGCACCAGTGTAAATACGCGGAAGAACAGCGAAACAGGTGCATCCGGTCGAAGATATCGAAATATCTCCTTGACCTGTGGACGTGGTTAAATTTGGTGATGATGGCAGATGCGTACGCCCACAGGAAGCGGGTGGGTATCAAACAAAAGTATAACCAGGTGCCACAGACAGTTTGAATCAGTTCCAGTTCCAGTAACAGTTACAGTTGGAGTCAGTTGGGGACAAGAGGCCAGCGTGAGAACAGCTCTGGGCCCTCAGTGACCCACGTTGAGTAGCCCAGCCAGAATGAGGAAGAAGTGCTGCTATGGTCAGAAGAACTTTGGGTCAATATGTAGCAGTCTGTCCTTGTATCCAACTCACCTCTCACACACAAGAAATATCACCCTTTCAAGAATAAAAGTGTGAGAGGTATATTTTTATAAAGAAGTGTGCTCGTCTGGTCATAGAAGTTTGTCATTATATTTAATTATGTTCAGCTTATATATTTATTGTGTAGTTGTATGTGGCAATAAAACATTGCTTGAATTATATATATATATGTGTGTGTGTGTGTGTATGTGTGTGTGTGTAAAGGATTTAGGCAAAAATAATTTACAGGGTTCATATGGAATAGAACACAACCAACCGAAATAAGAGTTTATTTGTGTTCCATCAAATGCCTGATATTTAAGTTAATTTTTTACTATTACAATGTGATATTTGAAACCATTTAAATCTGTGAAAACATATGATTAATCGTAAATGGAATTACAAGTGTTAGGAAGAAATTCTTGAAACCATTTAACTGTGTGTAAAGAGATGAGCACTGACTCGTTTAAAAATAATCTACAAACTATGCGTTTACAAATAGAAATTTATATAAGCAAAAATGATTTGGCATTAAATAAACTACTGGTTTTGATATGCCATAAAACCCAACCAGTCAAAGAATCCTTACATGCATGCGATCTTTGCTTGTCTCCTAAACTTATAATTCTTTCCAACACTAAGATTGAATCATGTGGACGATGTAAAAAGAAATGTGATAAGCAGTTTCACTCCATATCAAATGTTGTCTTTTAGTGGGACTTCAATGAATGTAAAACTTCTTGGGGTACGTGTCCTGAATGACAAGGCCACAATTTTGAAAATAAAAAAAAACATTTTATTCATTGATGGTTTCTGTTTATATACCATCAGTCTCGATAGATTTAAAATCAACTCTTATTTTGGAAGGCTTTTACCAATCATATCTAAAGTTGAACTATCATTAATGTGGTGGCTCAGTTTTTTTTTTCTATAGTCATATTTGCATGACTACCAAACCGAAGACATACACAATGTTTCCAGAACGTTTCAGCACAAGAAAAATAATTGTGATATTTATATATATTTCATAGAGGGTTCAAAGATGATCAAAGAAATACCGACAGCATGTCTGCCTCCGACAGTTCTCAATGATATCCCACACTCTTAAAGCTTCTTCTTAATTCTTCCACCACCACCACCACCACAAAAAAAAAAAAATCTTTCGTTTTGACGAAATAAAAAGCCCAAATCTATCTACATATCTATATCTATCTCAATCTCTAAGTCTCTATCTGCCTTTATATATTTATATCTATTTCTTTATCTATCTATCGCTATATGGTTCTTCATCTAAATATATCTTTATCTCTATATCTGTCTAAACCTAAGTTAATTTTTTTTCTAAATCTGATTAGTCCAATTCTTGAAACAAAAACGTGATATATCTAAATTTTCATGATTAGGTCTATTATTCAAGCAGTTTTTCATTCAAATTCAGCACAATATGAATGAGCCAGAAAAGAAACGACAAAGATTCTATGATCTGCTTAACGCCGAAACCAAGCCAAAATATATTCTGAAATAATGGGCGTTTATTTATGACCTCCATCAAGCCCAGACCTAAACCCACTCGATTATGCTATATGAGGCATTCTAGAAAATAAGATAAATACAACTTTCCATCCAAATATTGGTTCGCTTAAGACTGCTATTGAGGAGGAATGGAATACAATGTGAGAAGAATTTATTTAGAAAGTATACAAATCGTTTCAAAGGCGTGTTGATGCAATAATTGAAAAAAAATTGACCATATTAAGTACATTTACTGTTTTGTGCCTATTTTCTTATTTTTTTAAAAATTGAAATTAATCATCATCGTGTCGCACTGCCAGCAAGGACCTCCCTGTCCCTCTCTCGCCGTCCACTTTTATCGTCCATCGCTCCCGTGAGGTCTTCAAGGCTACATCATGTATCGGCACAGAGCAGTTGTATATAGGTTCTGGCTGGTCTTCCTGCCTTTGCTTGTCCATGTGAAGGGGTCCACAAGAGTGTATCGCTTATGAGTTCGTCCTTACTTCTCCAGCAGTGTTCTGCATGCCTGGTTTGTCTAACTTTGATAGTTTTCGTAATGTGTGGTAGGTAGCCGTATAGCTGCTGTTTTGTAGGTTGCTGCCCCTAGGACTTGTTCAGTATTGCTCGCAATATTCTTGTGCAATTACCGTCAAAATTACACTTCTTTTATAATCGAGCGTTTACCATTATACAAGAATATTCCTCGTTTTTCTTCCGCATCCTGAATTTCTTTCGATATCTATTGTTGTATACATACTGATGCAATGAATAATGACGAGAGAAGACTTCTTTATAAAAATATGTGTACCTCTCACTTTATTTGTAACGTTTGCATGTGAGAGGGAGCTGGAGACCGAACAGAACTGCAATATATTGACCCCCTTCCCCACTCTTATGGCCGACAGCGTTGTGTTTCTCGTTCTCCAGGGCTGCTCAACCAGAGACCCAGGGGCCCACTCTGCTGGCTTTCTCTACCACATCTTATCAGCAACTTCTCTGGACCCAAACTCAATCAGGGCCCCAAGGGCCCCTTCGGCCTGGTGTGACTTTCCCTACCACAGCTCGTCTCTACTATAGCTGTAACTCTCTGACTTCTGTCTTGACTGAGTTATATAATAACTCAACGCCAACTCAATTGCCTACTCGATCTTTGGAATGGCATGTTTGATCGTCATCAAGCGGAAATAACTATCATGCAATTCACAGGTCACTCTCTTCCGGTGCATCAGTCTATGAGTGTACTATGGGAATTTTAGCTTGTCCCATTTTGTTAGCTAATTTCCGCCCTCGCGATTTCCTCTCATAATTGCCATTGGAATGTGTCGCTTCCTTCCGGTACATCACTTTGAATGGCATTTTTGGCCGGGTCAAAGGTCAAAATACAACACTATTAATCTTTATCATTACATGTATCTATGTATCAATCTATATCTTTATCTCAATCTCCCTCCTCTTTCTCTCTCTCTCTCTCTCACAGTCTCTCTCTCTCTCTCTCTCTCTCTCTCTCTCTCTGCTTGACATAGCAAACTCGTTGTTAATGTTTAAAATTTAAAAAAAAAGTGACGTGATAAATGTAAATGAAGACTTAATGGACTCATAAGCAATTAGTAATTCTTTGAAGATATGGCTAAATACTGATATATCAATTTTGAAGTGAAAGTAGAGAAATCCAGCTTTGAAGAAAGGCTTCGCACGGAAAACATAATTTTCATAATAAATATGTTTTGGTTTTGTTTATTTTGGTTTAGTTTAATGGCATATCAACCATTGTAGGGTATTCAATGCCAAATCATGTTCTCAATTATATATGATTTGTAAACATTTCTTGATAAACTTTTCAAAACGTGCCTAAGATCATATTTTAGAACACATTTAAATGGTTTAACGGCTGGAGAAGAAGCTAGACGGCAATTATACAAGAATGCTACATGCAATCTTGAACAAGTCCTGGCGGCAACACCATACAAGACACCAACTGTACGGCCACCTGCCCCCTATCACGAAAACTATTCAAGTTAGACGAACCAGACATGCAGGACACTGCTGGAGAAGCAGGGACGAACTCATAAGAGATGTACTCTTATGGACCCCCACACATGGCTGTGCAAAAGCAGGACGACCAGCACGAACATACATTCAGCAGCTATGTGAGGATACGGGATGTTGTCCTGAAGACCTACCTAGGGCGATGAACGATAGGGAGGAGTGGCGAGAGAGGGTCAGGGATATCCGTGCTACCAGCGCGATATGATGATGATGAAGTATTTCTATTAAACAAATAATTCTATTTTCTATATATCCTTTTTGAATCGTTGGCCCAATAAAAACCTGGGGTGGGGCAGGTCCGTGTTATTAATCTCCCTATAAAAAGTCATCTTGGTGATCCAGTATGTATCGAATTCACAGAAATCTTTTTCTTCTTATTTTCTACAGAAGATCTTGGGTTGCCTGCATAGCCAGATTTAATTCCCTACACAATTATCAGATGGTCACCTTTCCCACTCAATCATGTCTAATCTTTTTTTTTTTCTTTGAGCCAGTTTTCTGCATTCGCTTAGTATGTGATTAAGTGTTTCATTTCTGTTAACACATATCCTACACTTGCTATTCTTATACGTATTATCAATTTCTACTGTGGCATGATATGACTTCATGCCATTATTTGAACTGCTATTAAAAGAAATTAAGTGTCCCTCTTCAGATTTCCCCTTTGAAGTAAGTTGCTTAGTTTGTCGCCAGAAGGAACCATATAGTTGTTTTGACCATTTTTCTAGATTTTTTTAAAAATTGATTTTATTTTTTATCATTAAGTGATTTTACTTATTATTCTTACAGGCTGCTGTAATCAATCTTTTTTGTCGTTTTTTTTTTTTTTGTATATTCTTCGATTCCTTGAATTGTTGCGTCTACGCAATTTCTAATGCTAGTGAGTCCTCTTTTACAGTCTTTTCTAGACACGTAGTTCTTGTCTATATCATCGCTGGGATATATGACCTACTCCATCAAATTAAGTTATCTTTGGTCTATATAACTGAGATCCTCCCTTGTTGTTTTAAGAAGGATTTAGAATGTGGCACGATGGTTGGGGGAGGGGCATTCGTTTCTGTGGATGTGGATAAGTGTGAGCGCAATTCAGTGAACTCCTTTGTCTGCTTTGGCGTGAAACCCACACAAAGGGTTTACGCGTGAGATTTCCGACGAGACCGGAAGAAGACGAGAAAAGCAAATTCCTAGAGCAGTCAACAGAAGAGAAGGAGTAAGCGAAAGTCAGGTAAAGGCGACGGTCAGAGAAAGGCGGCTACTGAGCGAGGAGTTGGGACCTGTCGACCCAGACGCCGGGTCGGTGAGCGCGAGAGAATGAGTCGCGTTTCTGGTAGCTGAGTGAGAATTTTTGTTTGAGTACACGGTCGTGACAGCACAGAAGCACCGAAGCAAATGCTTATATCTTAATGCTATCTATATACAGAAATAGCTTATATTTTATTGTGACTTTGAAATTTTTTCCACTATTGCATTTTCTTTGTATATAATTTAGTGCTATCATTGCTATGACAAACTGTAATGATGATCGTGTCTCCCTTGAAGATTACTCTTTTGGATTTTAACTTTTGCCTCGGCTTGTCATCTTGTTGCAACTTCCACCGTCAAGTTGTCCATTGGTCTCGTGATGAAGTTTATGAATGGCTCTTATATCACGACTATTATCAAGCAGTCTATAAGCCAATGTTGTGGGATCATTTCATATGCATGTTTAGTCTATCCATGGTATAGCGAAATTTTCAACCATTTTTACTTTCTTGAGAAAGTCTTGATCTGTATATTATAGGTGAACGGTTATTCACTGTTGCTGCTGTTGGCTACATTCTTCTTCTTTTGATGATGATGATGATGGCAAGGTTAGCCGTGATCGCTCTAACATCCATGTTTTTTTCGATGTTCCATCACTTTTTTCTTGCAGTCTGCATGCTGTTTCATTGTCAGGAAAACATACAGAAACATCACTTCTTGGAAAGAATGAATCCCAAAAGACTTTTGTAGGCACACTTACTTTATAACTGTCTTATCAAAGACTATTTTCCGGGTAGTCACTTTGCTATCTATAGATGGAAAAATATTTGCACATTATTTTAAACGTGTTCTCGTCCACACCTAGGAACCAGCTAAGTAAATTTTACATTATTTCTCTAAATTCTAGGATGTTGTGGTCACATAATTGGGATTATCCAATCCCTAACAGACTCTAAGATTAATACCAAGTTCATACCCGATTATTCATATTCTGAATACGGTTTCTAATTCAATTTTTCAAATTTTACACAACTTCTCAAATTATATATACTACTATATTATTTAACACTGCTTCATAGACTTCTGGTCTTAACTAACGGTATTTTTATTTGTAACAAAATATTAGGATCAATAACATTAGACATTAAGTGCTTTCCAAAAAGACATATGTATCTTTGAAGTTTGCTGACTTTTGGATAATGTCGATGCCATTGAAAATCCTATGCTGTACTGAAAATATTGTGAATCTCCTGAGTTTGGTAGCCATGTAAAAATGACGACAGGGAAAACTTGGCGCTGAGTCACCACATAAGATATTGTTCAAGCTTAACTTCACCATACATAATTTTCTTAAGGTCTTCCATTCTTTGCTGGCAATCATCTGGAACAGGAACTCCAGTGTTAAGACACTGTGCAACATCATTTGGTTTTGATTGATCTCTCTTTTCTTGATTTAATGGCAGATGAACCATCGTGGTTTATTTGAAGCTAAAGACATACCTTTAGAAGAATGATAGTAATACTAGTTAACCTATAGCTGGGAGTTAACAGGGTTTATACCTTTCTCTACATGTCAATGCACACAAATCTGAATATATGTGTTATAACCAAACAGGCGACATTTCCACACTAGACGGAACCTCTTTGAAACTAGTAGACAAATTTACCTACCTAGGAAGCAGCGTCTCGTCAACTGAAAAAGACATCGATACACGACTAACGAAAGCATGGACAGCTATCGATATACTTTCTTATATACTTACTTATATGAAAATCAGACCTGACCGATAAAATGAAATGCAGTTTCTTCCAGGCAGCGATCGTATCAATACTGCTATATGGATGCACTACTTGGACGCTAACTAAACGGCTGAAGAAGAAGCAAGACGGCAATTACACAAGAATGCTGCGAGCAATATTGAACAAGTCCTGGTGGCAACACCCCACAAGACACCAACTATACGGCCACCTGCCTCCCATCACGAAAACTATCCAAGTTAGACGAACCAGACACGCAGGACACTGCTGGAGAAGCAAGGACGAACTCATCAGTGATGTACTCCTATGGACCACTGCATATGGCCAATCAAAAGCAGGACGACCAGCTCGAACATACATACAGCAGCTATGTGATGATACGGGATGTAGCCCTGAAGACCTGCCAAAGTGATGAATGATTGGGAGAAGTGGCGAGAGAGGATCTGGGATATCCGTGCTTGCGGCATAACATCATGATGATGATGATGATACCTTTCTCAGAAGTATTAGTTCGAAGGTGAACGCACTAAAATGTTTGGAGTTCGAATTCGCTTAATACGATGTCACATTTCAGCACATTAACTACTTCGCTACGGAAACTCTCCTTACGGCTACATCTGAATGACACAACATTCGATGAAGATCACAACGACTGCTACTGTATTTAATCCCTGTCTTTATTTCTGCTTTTTATTGCCTCTATACTTGTGAATAAGAACGTTTGTCGCTGGAGCGTGAAATCGGAAACTAGAATGTTTTTGTTTTTTTACTAGCAACACTGATAGTTAGGGTAAGGCAAAAGATAGATTTTATAGCAAACACACATCTTCGTGCGAGAGTCAAAAAGAGTTCTGCTCTATTGGAATTCCTCTTTTTAGGATGACTCAGGCATCAGCGAATTATATACTCTAAATGGTTACAGGAAATAAGAAATAACTTTCAACAAGTTTTGTGATGCAGTTACCGATGGCTGCCATGTCAGTGGTTGTAATTCGTCTGGTGAGGATTTTTTTTAAAATCAAAAACACAACTGGCTTCATCATTAGGACCTTTCGTTGGCTTAGTCTCCCACTCGTTCCGTCACTTTGGTCTTGGTAGCTGGAAGAAAGAGTCAACAGACACTACAGGGCAAGATATTTCGTTATTCCTGAAATAAGACATTTTTTAGTATTATCTACCTCTACTTTCTTCTCAGCCGGATGTCTACTTGCATCCAAGCCCTGAGAAGAGGATAAGTTACCGAATCATAAAATTTATCTTATATATATATATATATATATATATATGTGTGTGTGTGTGTGTGTGTGTGTGTGTGTGGAGTGCAATTAGAAAGAAACTCAAACCTGGTTAAATTATCATTATAAATTCCACAGACAGACTGTTTCGTTATATCACAACTCTTCAGTGGGGCTAAACACTTAGAGCACTTCAATCAGGGATCGAAATCCACCGTTACGTCTGATCAATAATATATCTCTCAGCCAGAAAAATAGAAATACACCCGACAGTATTTAATATAAAAAAAACAAGATATTCAGGGAATGTATTTACCTGTAAATGAATAATTATTCATGTATAAATAAACACATACTGCAATTGCTTTTTTTTTCAGATAGATAGATAGATAGATAGATAGATGGATGGGTTTTACCCTATTTACCCAACACCTCCGCTCGGGCAGGATATGATACCAGGTCATTTTTTAAGCGGAGTTTAACAGGTTTGAATTCAGAGTTTTTCCTTTTCCTAGATTAGTTGCCTCACCAAGGCTGAAGAAATCAGTCTGCCCTACTATTTACCCATAGCTGGAGGAAGAATAATTGGATTCATACCTTTCCCAAGGGTATTAGTGCTATGTGAAATGCAATCAGTCTCGTCCAGGATTTGAACTCGTGCCGCCGTGTCCTTTTCCTACGACGATAACTATTACACCACGGGCAGATAGATGGGTTTTACAAATCACCCAAACACCACTTTCCTTTCTGATCGTTGAACATTTTGCCCACAGTTACGATTTTGTATCCTGGTATTAAAGTATTACATCAAACGGATCATTTTACCGTTAGTGTTATGGAAAAGATATTGAACTCGAGTTTTTTTCGACAGTAAACTTTTTTTTTAATTTCTCATCGACTCATACCCTTATTTCATCCACCAAAAATGCAACAGTTTTGTGCTATTAGAAACAAGAAAATTATGGAAGAGTAGACAAACACGATATTCTGTATATATTCTTCCACTGCTACCGAAAAATTGCCGAAAGAACAAGGAAGCCATAAAAAATCCATGTTCGACCATATCTGATTTTGATCAGCAGAATTTTGGTTTTAAAAATCATATTGATGCACATATATGCAACAATTATGAAGCTCTTGACTAAAAATGACTCGACATAAAAATGTTTTTATACGTCTAATAGTGATAAATATCTTTCAATCGTTCACGTCATTTTCTTTTAATTTTTTAAAATTAAACCAAACTGTTATCGATTTTCTCTTTAGTCATATTTTCATTATTACATTTTTTATATAAAATAACTTGAAAGATATCATCTAAATATGATTATGTTATATTCTAGCAGTTCGATCAAAAAGAAACAAAAATGGTTTAATTTTAAACCAGAGGCATAATTCTATTATGAAATATGCAAAACATTTCATTATTAGTTGAAGACAAAACCATATCACCAAAACCAAGAACAAAAAGAGAACGAGAGAAAAGTAAAAAAAAAAAAAAATAGGAAATATTTCAGACATACAAGAAAACTACTTCGAACGAAACTGTGCAATAGAAAAGTAATCAAAGAAATAAATACTTTGATAGCCTCTTTTGTAAGATAACTCTGGACCCTACAGAAACAGATCAAGCGAAACGTGATATGGGATGATTTCGACAGACTATATGTTACAAGAAAGCAGGAAGGGTCATTTGGTTTCATTTTTACTTGCATATCAACCTTCGTAGGTTAGTTAAGATCAAAGCCATTTATTTTCAAGGATTAGAGTGGCAATATTTAACCTATAGCTGGGGGTAATTAGGAAAATCATAATTTTTCCAAGTGTATTAGACCGAAAGTCAAAGTAATATCATGACTGGTGTTCGAACTCCCTTGTTACGATATCGCAGTCAGCGCGTAAGCCACTACATAACGTGGACTCCGCCAAACAAGGAGGAAGAATAGTGCGTATACGGCATTTTAAGAGTTGCATTATAAGCAAATGGCTACCTGAATAGTTGAAGACTTTTCAGTAAAATTATATTTTAATATAGCACTCCGGAACACGGATAACAGTATGTCATTCACACTTGGCAGAAGTTGGAATCGGGTTTCCTGTGAACTCTAATATATATATATATATATATATATATATATATATATATATATATATATATATATATATATGAAAAACCTTTAAAAATTGCTCATAATTTTTGTCATAATATTTATTTCATCAGAGCCTAAATTTTCAAAATATGTTAGATCTGCATCTTCAGACAGAAATAATGAAAGAATTCCTATGAAAATTTAGAAAAATCCACAAAAATCAGGTTACCCTATCTCCCTAACCGAATTTCATATATTTTTATCAATTAAAGACAAGTCCATTTGTTTTTGCTCTCAGGTTGACAAATGACATTCAATTCCTGTATCAAGGTGTATCAATTTTTGATTTCTCTTTCCATTTCCTCTAACTTTTTTTAATGTAATGGCAAATAAATTGTCATTTTAATACTATTCAATATAATTGATCACATTAAAAGTAAAAATAAATATTATACCAGTTGCTGTTAAGACATTGTCTGAAATTATAAACAAATACAACATAAATTTATATATCCTTAAGATTATAATTATATCATACACATTATGATAATATTCATATTATTACAAGACTTCAGATCCGAAGATTTATAAATAAAATCATACCAAGTATTATGGATAATATTATATTACGAATTATCATCACAATTATTATTAGTATTACAACTATTACTTCTAATCGTCAAGCCTATTAACATCTTAGCAAATCATTAACTCATTATTATAATAATAAATATTAAGAACAAAAACAACAACAGATATAAACAACTAAGAAAATATGTTATTACTTTATGTAATAATTATCATTTAATGATTAATACCAATCCACTACCAAGTGTCATGGATATGACACTAAACCATCTGATGGTGAGGCATCAGTTTTGGAGAGTTGAGGTATGTGGCGTACACTTCATTGCCATAGCTCTTCAGTCTGTTCTGACCCGGAGTAAAAGTACCTATATGAGTCTTGATTATTACATTAAACCGCATCTGATAGTGAGACTGCAATAATATATATGTATTACCATTCGGAACTCCTTACAAATATCCGTTAATGTTAATTTTTGAATACATTTATCTCAGCAAAACATTAAACATCATATACTTGAAGCCATTTAACTATAAATAACAATACTTGAAAAGCATTTTACTGTGTGCAAACTATAAATAGCAATACGTGAAAACGTTTAACAATGTGCATATATATATATATATATATATATATATATATATATATATATATATCATCATGACGTGCAGCTACCACGGATATCCCTGACCCTCTCTCTCCACGTCTCCCTATCATTCATCGCCTCCGGCAGGTCTTCAGGGTTACATCCCGTATCATCACATAGCTCCTGTATGAATGTTCGAGCTGATCGTCCTGCTTTTGACTGGTCATATGCGTGGGTCCACAGGAGTACATCACTTACGATCTCGTCGTTGCTTCTCCAGCAGTGTCCGGCATGTCTGGTTCGTCTAGCTTGTATAGTTTTCGTGATAGGTGGTAGGTGGCCGTACACTTGGTGCCTTGTGGGGTGTTGCTGCCAGGACCTGTTCAATATTGCTCGCAACATTCTTGTATAATTGCCGTCGGGCTTCTTCTCCAACCGTTTAGTCAGTGTCCAAGTAGTGCATCCATACAGCAGTATCGACACGACCGCAGCCTGGAAGAAACTGCGTTTCATTTTATCGGTCGAGGGAGCTAAAAAAATACACATTACAGAGTAATGGAAAACTAATAACAACAGACAAAACAGAAAAGAAAATACAACACAATGACAACAGAAAATATTAAATCGTGAAAACAAACTTAAGAAAACAACCACCACAGGAACATTTAGAAAGAAAAACTAAATAATTTACGAATGGATCAACTGAGAATAAATCACATTGGGAAAATGCATCATTTTTATTGACGCCCGTAGCCACACCAAAGAACTAATTACATAAAAGTAAGAATAAATAAAACTTAAAAGAATAGTAAATGTAGGGTATTTTCTTATTTTATTATTGATTACTTCAATCAGACACGTATTAATTGAATCAAGCAAACTAGCACAAAATGAACGCAAACCCGTAAGCAAATAAGGGGAGAAACGTTATTCACTGGAAATTGTGCAAACGACTGAATATCAACAATACAAATACACAGTACAGGACCTGTCAGGAAAAATGTGACAGAAATTTCTCTGTGGGGTCACTTAACACCTGTAGGAAGATTAGATCTTTTCAGCACCAACCAAAAACCCAGGCCGTCTCAATCTCAATCAGGAGACCAGAACTTTTAAACACCTACTGAAAAATAGATCTCAACGTCTACCAGGAAACGATCTTCTCAACCTCAGTGAGAAGACTAACTCTTCTCAACCCTAACAAAAAGACTAAACCTTTCTCAACCGATCGAAAAACAGACCTTCTCAACATCTATCTGACCTCAAGCGAGGAGACGAGATCTTCTCAACGCTGACAAGAAGACAAAACCTTTCTCAGCCGACCGAAAAACAGACCACGACTCCTTACAGAAGATAATCTCTTCAACCGCAGCGAAAAGACGAAATCTCAAACCTGACAAGAAGAGCAAACCGATCGAAAAACAGACCTTCTCAACTCTTTACAGAAGATGATCTTCGCAATTTCAGCGAGAAGACTAGATTTTTTCAACCCTGAAAAGAAGACCAAATCTTATCCAACAATCATTTTCATCTCCTACTCGAAAACCAAACCTTAACAAGGAGAAAAGAATTGGAAGAGAACTCTTCCGTTTCTAAGGATGACTGAGTGTAACTAAAGAAAAAAGAAAAACTCGATAAATACCTGGACTTTGCAAGAGAGATGAAAAAATATGGACTATGAGAGTGGTGTAAATATAGCCTGAGCCTTTGGATTGTTCTAAAATTTCCAAGAAAAAAGACTGAGATAATTATAGTCAGGCTAGAGATAATTAAAATCCCGTGGATGGATTGAGATGGGGTGGTCCACAACACCGCTGAGATCATTTAAAGTTCTAAGAGGAATCAGAATGGTGAATACTATCTGCAGTTACTGAAGAGAAAACACGAAAAGAGTAGAATAAAATTATGATTAACAATTAAATTCCCAAGAGGCAACGACTGCAGATAATCCATTATGCATACTTTAAAAAAATTAAACAAGTCGCTTTCGAGTACTGGATTTGCATATGGGCCAAACAAGCTGCAGCATAGAGTCCAATAATTTGGGTAAAGAATCTCTGCCTCATGAAATGAAAAAGTGAAAAACATCTATTAATTCTCTTTTCCTAATTATGCGTGTGTAGTAACACTATTGTTCTTCTACGGATATCGCTCTGTTATTCCATAACCTACGAAGCTTTATGAAGCATTAAACAAAGAAAACAAACAATTTTAAACCTAATTCTATTTCAGTAAATGCTTCGTTATATCAAACGCATGACAGCATTGTTTTGGCATTCTACAAATTATATGCAAGTGACCCGGGACAAATTTGCAAGAGAAATAAAATAACGTGTGTTCGGTAAGCCAGCATGTACCACATAAACAGAGGAAAAAGTAATGAAAAAGTATTAAGCACAAGAAGTGTCTCATTGGGCGCCCCTTTCATTCGGCCTTGTGCCACATCGAAGCAAAGAGCTTTGTAAATTACTATTAAGCACAAGAAGTGGAAATAGCCTGTTAAATTTTGGTCTCCAATTTTGGTAGCTATTTTGGCGTTTTTATTTTCACCGTCGGTGAAACTTTTGGCAACATAATTAATACAATCGTACTGTATGCTTTGCTTGTTTTTCTTAGAGTTCTCCTTTTGCCACAATAATGTTTTAATGCAAATATATACATATTGCAAACATAAAACGCAATCAGGCCAAGTTATGTAAATCTTTTCTCTTCAATGTTTTATCACGAATATATCACTGACCCAAGTCAAAATTGACACAGAAATGAAAATATTAGAACGTTTGATAGGCCAACACATGCTGGGTAATATTGCAAAAGTTTTTTTTTTTAGATATTCAGCTGAATATGTGACATAACCAGTTGAACGTAAAAAAATATAAAAAAAATCGGCGATTTTCCACTATCGGCAAAAATAATTACAAGCAGGAGAGCAGAATGCTAATACCTACTTTGTAATTGTAGAATTACCTTAGCGAGATAGTAGACTGGTTAAGTAACCTTTTCTTTCTTATCTTTTAGTTTAAATTATCATCATGACCAATAATCAAGGTCTTTTTAATGCTATCATAATTTTTTTATAATAAAAAAAAAATTCATACACACACACACACACACACACACACACACGCGCGCGCGCGTGCGCACTATACGGTAATACGTTGTATTCCTTATTGCATAGTAACATTCAGGCAAAGTTATTAACCAAAGTAAAGAATCATATCCTCTTTTTCAAATAAATGAGGTTTCTCGTTTGTACCATTATGTAATTGGCATGGTCGACATAGTTACACATTAGGTTTGGCTACTTTATTTAATGGAATATCAACTTTGGTGTGTTATCTAATGACAGAGCCATTCATGTAGACTAACAACATTGATACTATTTAACTCTGATGATGGGTTAAGTAAAACCGGCTATGTAAATCTTCTTCCAGAAGAATTTCTCTCTTGCAAGTTCTACCGCATAAGCGAAAGGCATAAGACTTTTCTGATATTAAAAAGGCGTACACCTATATGGCTTCTCAGACCCAAATGTTTTATCACGAAATTGAAACGAATTGTATGAATTTTGCTGAGTATGTACCTGTGTTAAATCAGCTTCCAATTATTCGCTTTCATGAAACCTCGTATGACTCGCAAATCGGATTTTTGTCAGACATACACTACTCGAGAATTTAGAACTATGTTCAGGCTGAAAGGTGTGCGGGACTGCAAAACTAGTTTAGCCCTTGGGTGGGTAAGGTGAAAAAATGTATCCATTTCTTTTGAAAAGACAGTAGTGCAGAGAAAAACTAAAAAGCCTCAACCAGGATTCGAACTCAATAATAATCGACCTCAATACTGAAAATAACGCTAAATAACTAGAGACTTTCCCCACTAGAAATCCAGCAGTTACTATTTGTTGGAATATTTAAAAAATATAAACATTTAAAAAATACAGAAAAAATTCGTAACAGTTCTCTCCAAGATGGAGTAAACAAACATGTTTCATTAAAAAGCTTAAGCGACCGAGAATGAACCATTTGCTTTAGCAAAATAGAAATGGGATTTTAAAGGTCAAAAGTCGTACGGAAAAAAGCACTAGCAGAAAGAAATTTTAAACATTTTGCAAGATTGCATTGGAATTTTCAGAAGGAATAGCAACTTTTCATGATTTCCAAACAAAAGATATAGTTTTGTCAAAAAGAAATCAAAATTACAAGACGATTTTCTATGTTTCCAATGCACGAACGCACAATAAGAGATTTCCCTCACAAGAATTAATATTTTTACGCTTCTCTTTCCTGATGAATATGTAGTCGAGTGAAACGCGTTTCGTATTTTCGAACGGCTCTTTGATTTGTTTTGTTTTCTTTTTTTTTATACAACAACGTGACAATTTTAAATACTTTACGCGAAAAATAAAACACAATCGTCAACAACATTCCTATTGTAGATATCTTACATGGCTTACTTCCGGAATAAAAACAAAAAAAAATGTTTTTCTAATAGAATAAATGTGACTTTTCGAATAGAAAGAATATGCCGATTTCAATTCCGCCCAGAGATTTTTCCAAGCACATAATATACTATACATGTAAAGAATAAACTTGCAGAAGGATTTGCACCAAGGTTTTCATAAAGGTATCGGAACACAAAGTTTGTGCATTCCAGTATCTAAGAAAAATAGCGTTCAGAAGATGATTCGCTGAAGTTTCGTCAAGTATGAAATCACCCTAACATTGCTGTTACTCCAAAGTCCACTCTAATCCAAAGTGTTTGTACCAGTAAAAATTTCATCAACCGGATGGACGGATGCTTTATGAAAATTAATAGCATTTGATAGGAATACTCGAAACCATTAAAATGAAAAGATACCATAAGGAAATAAAAGGAATAGTTGATTTATTACACATTGATCAAAACTTTCTCAAGGACACCAAAAAGAGACGGAAAAATGTAACTATGGTGTTGATTGACTACAAAATATAATACGATATGATTCCGCAAAGTTGTCTCAAAACGATGAGGATAATTGAGACAGTCATAAAGGTTATCGAGAAAACCATGAAACATTGGAAAGTGGAATTGACAGCAGGTAGAAAAGTTTTGCCGAGGTGAAAAACCAGAGAGGTATATTCCAGGGAGACACGCTGTTACCGTTACTATTTGTAATAAAAATAATGCCATTCGTTCATACACTTGAGAAAAACACAGGCGGCAACAAATTTACAAAAGCGCAAGAAAACCTTATTCAACTAATTTACTGGGACAATATCATACTGTATGTCACAAAAGAAAAAAGAATTAGAGACCCAAATACAAACGATAAAAATATACATTCAGGATATCAGGATGGAATTTGATATAGAAAAATGAGTCTTCATAATAAGAGGCGAAAAAAAATTATTGATAGAAGAAATAGAACAACCAAATCAAGAAAAATAGAATGCCTTCAGAAAAGGAAACTTAGAAATACTAAGACATATTGGAAGCAGATGCAATGAAACAAGCGGAGATAAAAGAAAAAATTAAGAAAGAATGTCTTTGGAGAACGAGGAAAGTACTCAAAATCGAATTTTAGAGCAGAAATCTTTTCAAAGGGATAAATATCTGGGTTGTCCTCTTTGTAAGATACTCATGGCCATTCGTAAAGTAGAGGAGGGATGAACTTCTACAAATGTATCTGAGAATTAGAAAACACATGACAATGTATAAGATCTTACATCCAAGTAAAGTTGTTGACCATAGTCGAGAACGACCTGAAGGTTCTTTTTCAATAGATACTACACCAAGGTGTTCAGGAGAGCGCTACTCCATTCGCTGGATTGCACTACTTTACCCTTGATCCTTACCTTATAATGCCGAGTGTTAAGCAGAGTGGCATCAATTGATTCTTTAGTAGGACTCGACCTGGGATTGAACACCAGTCTTACGGACCATTGGCGAGCACTCTACTCACCAGACAAGGGCACCTCGGGTGGTGTAATGGTTAGCAAGGTAGACTAGCAAACCTACACGAGTGAGTTCGATTCTCATTGGGTGCCCAATTCATGCGGCCTTGTGCTACATCTAAGCAAAAAAGCTTAGTAAATTACCTCTACTCACCAGACAATAGAGATTACATAGACATACTATATATGTCAAGAAAAAAAAAAGAGCACAAGTCAGCGTCGATACATCGATACGACAACTCAAAGATAACATAAAAAAAGAAATACTAATCACACTAACCAGAAACAACACAAATAACACAATGATCAACGGAACATCAATGACTAGAAAACAAAAATGGGAAGAAAACTAGCTGCATGAATATGTCAAGCAACAAGCAAGCAAAATTTCAAACGGAAAAACTTGGACATGGCTTAGAAAGTGAAAACTTAAGAGAGAAACGGAATCTCTTCTTCTAGCAACACAAAACAACGCCATAAGGAACAACTTCGTTATTGTTATTGTGTTTCGTCTATATTTTCACTCTTATATAGTTGTTCCTGTGGGCATTAGTTTTTTTTGCTTTTAGAAGAGATTCACTTTCGCAAAATTTCCCTTTCTTTTCCATGTCTTGGAGTTCCTGTGTGAGATTTTCATTGGTTTGTCGTTCGAAATATTCATACTGTTGTTTTTCCTAGTTATTGTTGTTTTGTTGATCTTTATGTAGTCAGTGCTATTCACGGTCCCTGTTATTAAGGTCCTATGCTATTTTTATGATATCTTTGAGACTTCGTACTGATTTATCCTTGATAACTTCAATGCTTTGAAGCCTTCTTCCTCCTTTTCCTAGTCCGTCAAAATATAGGGCCTTATGCATCTTCATGAATTTTATTATTTTCCGGGTATTTGTAGAAGTTATTCCTTCGTCCACTTCAAGAATAGTCTCTACAATATTACAAGGAGGAAAGCCGAGGTGTTCATCCCTTTGAAGAGCTAAGTTTCGAGAAGTGTTCTCATTCCCCTAAGATTTTTTCTTTCATATTAACCTGTTCGATGGTGCCCCTATCCAATGTAACCAAGTATTAGTTGGTTTTCTTGTATTATTAATTGTAGTATTATTTTCAGTCGCAGTAGTGGTATTGTTCAGTTAAAACTATAAAATTGCGTATAAGGTATCTGCATTGAATAGAATTACTTGAAAACTTAAAACAGCATAACATTGTGTAAATTATTTCTTTAAAAAATTATTATGAACTCAAACATATTGACTCACTTGTGATGTTTAACGAGCAAAAACTTACATTCATCTATCCAGGGACACTGAGTGCCTTCTAGACAGCTTACCAAGGGTAATAGCCTTCACAAAAGGATTCCAATAGACAGACAGACAGAGACAAAGACAGTGAGAGTTAAAGGAATTCGTGATGTCGTCCCATTTTGATGATGACTGTGATGACGATGAAAATAATTGCTTACATATGCATATCATTATTTACTTGAAATGACATAGTGTGATTTTAGGATTAAGTAAACGACCAAGAGTAACCATATCAAAAATCCAAATAACCAACCAACCAAAACAAACGAACAAACAAACAAATCATTCATTTAACTCGAAATAACAATCCTTAAAAAATAGAGTAAAATATGTTTACCAGTAAGCTTAGAGGAAATTCACATAAGCTAACGGCAGGAGATTTATTCACTTTAGATGGACAAAACATCACTGGATTAATTAAAACTGAGAAATATTCTTGTTCAATATGCATGAACATGATCATCGTTTTTAGATAGATAAATCTGGGATAAAAAACCATTAATCAAGTGCCGGTTCAACACAAAATACAATTGGTTTCAGCATCCTGTGACTAGCATTGTTAGCGAGCCAAAGACTGTTTCCAAAGGCATTGACTAGTTTTTATTTATAGGTTTATTGCTGTTCTCTAAACTTCCCTTGAATATAGATACAATATTTACATACATCTACTAAATAGACAACGTTATATATATATATATATATATATATATATATATATCTGTCAGCCCCTCAGCACTGAGCCCAATGTGCCTCATTTTAAGCGATTTTTGATGGGTTTGAATCGAGAATGTTCCTTCTCCTTGAACAAATTTAAAGAACACAGTCTATTTACCCATAACTGGTTAGCTAGTATTTGGCTTCATGCCTTTCCCAACAGTGTTGATATATATATATATATATATATATATATATATATATATATATATATACTGCAATTCCAATTGGGAATATAGGAGAAAAGCAGAAAGATATAGGGAAGAAAAGCTCAGAAAAACTCTAGAAAAAAATTGCCTAGCTAAGAAATCTACCCCAAAAAGCAAACGAAAAAGAAAAAACATGGACAAATGGACGGAAAACAAAAAAGAAAGCCTAATCATACACTTAACAAACTAAAACCACCGAAAAACAACCACAGTCCCAACCACCACACACAAACAATTACAAAGAAAAGAAAAATTATCCCCAAATACCACCAAACATAAACAAATTAGCCTAAACACCCAAGAATAGACAACCACCCAATAAAAATACTTTCCAGACAAAAAAATTAAAAATAAAATGAAACACTTTACCTACTACTACAAACAAAAAATGTTGACCCAGCAACTGTTCGCCAATGGTCCGGGAGACCTGGGTTCAATCCCAGGTCGAGTCATACCAAAGACTTTAAAAATGGTACTTGATACCACCTTGCTTAACACTCAGCATTATAAGGTACGGTTCAAGGGTAAAGTGGAGCAATCCTGGGAATGGAGTAGCGCCCTCCCCTACACCTTGGTGTAGTAGCTATCGAAAAGGGAGCCTTCGGGTCACCCTCGACTATGGTCGCTAACTTTACTTACTTACTTACAAAGAACAATATATCAGCAAAAAACAGAAACATTATCCCCGAGAGGAAAAGAAGTTAGTAAACCCAACTTCGATCGACAAAATCAGAGAAAATGTCTTCGAGCTGACAAAGAAAAGAAGCAAAAGGTACCCCGCAAAAACAATTACCGACGCCGACAACACCGATGACATAGCGTTACTGGCGAATACACCTAACCAAGCCGAAACACAACTGCATAGTTTGGGACGAGCCGCCGCTAGCAATAGCCTCCATGTCAATGCACTCAAAACTGAATATATGTGCTACAACCAAACAGGCGACATTTCCACACTACACGGAACCTCTCAGAAACTAGTAGACAAATTCACCTACCTAGGAAGCAGCGTCGCATCAACCGAAAAGGACATCGACACGCGACTAACGAAAGCATGGACAGCTATCGATAGGCTCTTGATCATGTGGAAATCAGACCTGACCGATAAAATGAAACGCAGTTTCTTCCAGGCAGCGGTCGTTTCGATATTGCTATATGGATTCACTACTTGGACGCTAACTAAACGGCTGAAGAAGAAGCTAGACGGCAATTACACAAGAATGTTGACAGCAATATTGAACAAGTCCTGGCGGCAACACCCCACAAGACACCAGTTGTACGGCCACTTGCCTTTCTTCACGAAAACTATACAAGTTAGACGAACCAGACACGCAGGACACTGCTGGAGAAGCAAGGACGAACTCATCAGTGATGTACTCCTATGGACCACTGCATATGGCCAAGCAAAAGCAGGACGACCAGCTCGAACATACATACAGAAGCTATGTGAGGATACGGGATGTAACCCTGAAGACCTGCCAAAAGTGATGAATGATTGGGAGAAGTGGCGAGAGAGGGTCAGGGATATCCGTGCTAGCCGCACAACATGATGATGATGATGATGATGAATGCCATATAAACCACCCTATACACAACAACACAAGAAACATGTTTTAGGCCATACAAAAAAGAAATATTTTAAGCACTATAGACAATACAAACGAAAATTTCTTTTTGGGAATACAAGGAGAAACCATTTTTTGAACAACACAAACTGAACAAAAAAAGTAAATAAAATGGTACAAAAAATAAAACTAACACTAAACCACAAATTATCTATTTATCAACATGCAATCTGAATTAAGATCTAATTAACTTACTTAGATTAGGTCTTAAATTTTTCTCAAACAAAAATGCAATAGAAGAAACATCAAATAATTTGAAAGAAAATCTTGATTAATAGAAAAATTCAAGAATAAAAAAAACATGCAGATGACTCCCAAGTAATAAATAAGGCAAAATTCTTCTCAGACAAAAAGAACAACTGTGAACTAAACTCAGTTTTTGCAAAACTATAGAATATTAACCATCTTAGATAACACACATAACAAAACAAAAATCTAAGAAATACAAAGAGACGAAAATAACTCTAAATTAATTGATACAAACATAGACAATAATATATCAAAAATTGCAAAATTCTTCAAAACACACAACTAAAAATCAAGTAAAAAAGAAAGTGTTCTTAACAAACTCCATCCAAAAACACGCAATTTTTAAAGACTCCCCAAAATTCACAAGTCAGAGCAAATAAAAAAAAGCTGAAGAAACGAAAAAAATTGAATACGTAGAAATTCCTAATCCTAGTGACCTCAAATTTAGACCCATAATAGCAGGCCCATTGTGACCCAAAGACTCAGCAAACTAATAGATATTTTACTGCAACCATTTCTACATAAAATAAAAGGCTCTATCAGAGATAGCATCCAGTTTTTAAACTCCATACCAGAAAAAAATTAATTCCAACACACTCATAGTCAAATTAGACGTTGCAAACCTATACATTAATATCCCTCATGATTTAGAAAAACAAACCATCTAAATTTGGACTGATAAATATCCAGAAACATTATACCGAAGATTCAATAAAAATAAAAGTTATCACAAATGATATTGAACTAATCTTAAATGTGATTTTTTTTCAGTTCAATAACGCAAATTATATCCAGACTCTAATAACAGCTATGGGAACTAAAATGGCACCAACATACACTACCCAAACCTTAGCATATTTAGAGGAAAATCTATACGAAATCATAGGTAAAAAATACAACGTAAAAAGAAATATTAAAGGGTCATGGAAAAGATACTTAAACGATGGATTCATATTTTGGAAATACCAATGAGGAAACATTAACAAATTACTCAACCTATTCCAAAACCTACACCCCAAAATAAAATGAACTATGGAACACAGCTTTAAAGAATTTCCATTTTTAGACATCCCCAGTAAAAATAAAAATGGCCAAATCATCACAGATATCTACCACAGACCCACAACTCCTCCACTTCAATTGTCACCACTTGAAAAACTACATAAAATCTATCCCTTACACTCTAACACATAGAATGTACACCTTAGTCATTTATGAAATCTACAGAAAAACTTGCCTTAAAGAGCTACACACAACCCTCCAACAGAGAGGTTACCCAATAACATGAACAATAAGGGACACAAATTAGCAGAAAAATACTTCTGAATGAACTACGAACCCCCAAAAACATAACAATGAAAAACTCGTAGCAAAAATCACTTCTTACAATAAAACAAAAACAATAACTATTTACGGAAATAATATAAAATCAATGTGAACGTAAAAATGATGACAAAATTTGTAAAAAAAAATACACACAACGAAAGTTATTAAAAGCCAGAGAAAACCCGAAACTCTTGAATAATATTCATCGCTTCTACATTCGGGGAACAGACAATACATGGAGTCGCAAAATGCAAGATGAAGAGATGTGAAGTATGTAATTTAATTATAGAAAGAAAATCGTATACATTCGAAAACCTAAAAACAAAATTCATTACAGATAAAAAATTTAATTTGCAATTAATAAAATTTTGTCTACATAACTGAATGTAAGAAACATAAAGAAATATACATATGATCACCACAAGCTCTCTCTACCATATTACCACATCACGAAAGCAATATCAAGTTACCAGAAAATAGAATACTAAAGGTATCTAAACATCTATACGAATGTAGCAATGGATGGTTCAAAATAATGAATACTTATCAAACTAACGACTACACATTGCTTGAAATAAGAGAAAAAAATCATAAAAAAACATTTAAGCCAACACTGAACAAAACTTAAATATACATATACACAGACAAAAATAAGCTCACATACGCACTCAAGAAAAAAATTAAAAAGTAGTTTTCGGTTGAATTCAAAATTGTAAGTACACACACATACACGAAAACCTAGAGGGGACTACTAAGACACTGTTTAACATATCAACTAAACACATACAGAAACAAAACACACACACATACACACACACATACAGACTCACACACCGGAAAAAGATAATTAAATTTAAAACTCATACAGAGAAGAACTTACTCAACAAATATACTCACATATATACACACTCAGAGTGACCTAGAGGGAAATCTCCAATAAATTTTATGGCAAATCAAATATAAAAAACTACTTAAGCAAAAATACACAGAAGAAACAGAAAAAAACTCTTTGAAAAAGATTTAGATCAAAAAAGAAAAAAAGAGAAAGCTAAAAGCCACATCTGCAGAAAACTCCGTCATGACAATCGCCACTATATAAACCAAAAACCATCCAAAATTACAAATATTCTCTGAAGATAGAAAGAAGGCGGAAACAAGTGTAAGAAAGAACAAAGTAAATAACTAAAAAATATAAATCTCTTTGTGGACCTATTATTAATTTTAAAATATTTGATTTTTTTCTCTCTTGGACCTACAAAAAAAGAAAAAGTATATATATATATATATATATATATATATATATATATATAAAAGATTAAAAGTGTTCAACTTATTCATTCATGATTTAGTTAGCTAGCTATAATCAGTTTTTTTAAAGAATATTCTTCTTACAATGTTTATACAATATATTTGTATTTATTTGCTACTGTTGGCATTGGCATTTCAGTTTTTAAACTAACGTTTTTAGTTCTTATAAATATTTGTGTGTATATATATATATATATATATATGTGTGTGTGTGTGTGTGTGTGTGTGTGTGTGTGTGTGTGTGTGCTCTTTACATAATATTCACTCTGATATAGTTATATGCTACTGGTGAATTGTGGGAGTATCAAATTGTCGCTTGATAGGGGATATAATTCAAAAACTGATGATCTTCATTTTTACATCAATGAAGATGTTCACAAACATATTATTACATTTAATCTTGCCTTATATTAGTTGTTTACTTAACCACCTCTGATAGAGGGGTTGTTTCCAAACGCCATTATTGGAATTGAAAACACATAGACCTCACTGCGGGAAACATTTTGCTGACGGGGATGCTCAAAAGTGAGAGGTGCAGAAGCGGATTGAAGCCCCAAGCACTTCCAGAGAAAATTCCGATCACTGATGAAAGCATCCCATTAAACATCGCCTAATAAACGCAAAATTATTTGCCTTCGAAAGTTGTCCTGATACAGTAGTATTTATTTGATCCTGCTTGACCACGGAGCCACATACAGTGTTAACTTCTTCAATAATCGGTTTAGCCTATTACATAATACTATGATATATTAATGTTTTTTTTTCTTAAATATTTTACATGTTGGAATATGACGTATCAAAAATATTTTTAAATTGTCTCCTCTTCATTGGGGTAAGATTCTCTCAAAAAGGAGTGTCTCAAGTATGAGAGTAAATTGCATCTGCTAGAGTGGTTCCATTTCTGTAAATCTGGGGAGGGTGGAGTACACCTTCATATCCATTACTCTCTATTCTAATCTGACCCGGAGTTCCCGTACCTGGTAGGGGTCCATCTATTGGTTAAAGAGATATGTTTAACAACTATTTGTGTTCGATTGGTCTTTGTGGATTAAAAAAACTCTTAAGAAACAATCTCACAAAAATGCAAATACAGATGTACAATAAACGGGATTCTTAAAAGTTTAGGCATAAAATAACCCAAGACGAATTGGTACGCTGTGAAAATCAATGAATAAACCAATCAACCTATTTAGTCTGGCACAATGTCATTTGTTTTGAGAGCATGAGAAAACTTTGCTACTTCGAGTAATTAATTGTTCATGCTAAACAGCCTAGCAAGACCTGAATCTAAGACAGATTTGTAAATTGTCTTTTCTTAATTGATAATAGTCAACCAAACAGCTGAATGTTCTGAGTTCACTTAATACTAGGAATTGTCAATTTTTTTACTATAATTTTGATACGTGCAAGTTTTTGTCGCGTATATAACATAACCTAAAAAAAGTTCAGTCCGCGAAAGATATAAGCTGTGATTCCTGCTATCCTCGAAGTTGGTGCGCTGTGACGTTGTTCATGGCTTCACTCTGCGTGATATTTGAAAGCCACAACGATACATGAAGTATACTTGTACAATTGAAGCTTTACGAGTTCCAACTAGACTATAAAGCCGCGCAAATAGCAAAGGGTGAAGGCCCAGTTGATCTCATTTCAGTAAACAGATGATTCAAGAAATTTCGCTGGGGTTGCAATAACTTCTCTGATTAAGCATGATCAGGCTGTCCTAAAGGCGGCGTTTTCGAGGCTGTCCTCAAAGACAAAATGGTAATTCCTGTGAGTAGCACACCAAAGGTTTGTGACAAGATCAGCATCTCAGTCAAGAGTGATTCGTAACCTTCTTGACTTTAGTGAATTGTGCTTCACATTACAAAAATAATGCAAAGCTTTTGACTCATCGTACAAGGTGCGGAAGCAAAATATGGGAAAAAATTAAGGGTTTCTTTTAGTCTGATAAATTTTAAAAAATAAAAAAACGCGATATATTTCTAATGATTAGCTCTATTATTCAAGCACTTTTTCATTAAAATTCAGTGCAATATGAGTGAGCAAGAAAAGAAAGCATAAAGAATCCATGATTTGCTTAACGCCAAAGAACATTTCCGAAATAATTGGTGTTTCTTTATGACCTCAATAGAGCCCAGGCCTTAAAAAGCTACATGAGGCGTTTTAGAAAACGAAACAAATAACAAATTCCCATCCAAATATAGTTTTATTAATGACTGTTATTGAAGAGGTATAGAATAAAATGTATGAAAAATTAAATTTGAAGGCATGCAAATCGTTCCATAGGCATGTTGATACAATAATTTAAAATTATAGTGTTGAGTAAATTGAGTAAATTTTCTGTTTTGTGTCTATTTTCTTATTTTGTTTTTTTTTTAATCTTAAAATTAAAATTAATTTTGTTTTATAATTTAGTCGTTTATGGACGCCGACATATAGCCGAGCAAAAACAGGACGACCAGCACGAACATACATACAGCAGCTCTGTGAGGATACGGGATGTAGTCCTGAAGACCTGCCAGAGGCGACGAACGATAGGGAGAAGTGGTGAGAGAGGGTCAGGGAAATCCGTGTTGGCGACACGACACGACATGATAATGATGATGATTATTATTATTTTACAAGAAAATTCTTACTTTTGCTTCTACACCCTGTTGTATATGTGGGACAATTAAAACAGTAGAGACCCAAGAGATCAACAAATACATTTTCAAGTATTTGTTATTCTATCGGAAATATGTTTTCGAATGCTGAAAAGGTCAGACGATAGAATACCAACAAAGTTTTTGAGTATCTTGAACAAATCATTTGCAAGCAAGAAAAAAAGTCTTGACGCTCTTCAATGACTCACACAGATTCCCTATTTCAGTTCCCTCTTTACACGTGGTACCATTGTGCTAGACTAAGCGAACCTTATTAACTATCTTCTCACATTGGTCCGATTCTCAAATCTAACGCAATAGACATCGATATTCAGATTGTAGCCATGTGAGTGAACACAATTAATGACAGACAATAGATTGCCGTCTGCTTATTACGCTTGACGACGTCTTCTCATATAATAGGCAAGACCAGCTGCACAATTTCCATTCATTTTGGTGAGAGCGAAAGAAACAAGCACAAGCCACTAGGTCGGTGCGATTGGTGTAGCAATATATCAATATACATGTAAAATGAATTGATTAGTTCGATTAAGTTTCCGTGATATATATATATATATATATATATATATATATATATATATATATATATGTGTGTGTGTGTGTGTGTGTGAGTGTGTGTGTATGTGGAATGTGTGTGGAATGTGTGTGAGTTGAACGTATGTCTGCTTATCCACTCATTTGCATATAAATCTGCTAACCTATTCTCGAAACCGTAGAATGAATTGTTTGCTAAACCTCTCTTTTTTTTTTTTTTTTTTTTTAAATCTAATCATTCTGGAATACGTCTGTGAATTTAAATGAATACAAACTATATATATATATATATATATATATATATATATATATATATATATATATATATATATATATATTCTAGGGTAAAATCCCGAACAGACTTAAGAGATCGAATGGATGTACTCAGTCAATTAGCAAATAACGTTATTCGCCATTATGCAATGAATCTATCAATCTCAGTACGTTTCTGTTGCAGACTTATAAAACTAATTAGAAACTCTTCGTAACCAAATAGATTTATAAACTAGACACACACGCAAAAAAGAATATTCATATAAATTAGAAATAAATGAATATAGTTATTTGCTAAATTTTGCTATGGCACAGAGCCAGAAGCATGGGGCTCCCAGTGATAATAAGACTTTTGAACAATCCCCTACAAATCTAAATTGCCAACTATAACACTAAGTAATATGATCAATGAATACATATGTAGCATGCATGCATATTTGTAAATAAATTGATGAGACTGATGTTGTTATTTTTCAGATTGTCCCTCCTGATTTAAAATCTACCTATGTTGAAAATAAAAACAAAAGAAACATTCAGCTCAAGTTTGCCCCTCAGAATTCAACAAAAAATTGCTACCCTTGCATTATTATACCGGTATCTGCGAAATGAAGAACTATATAAGATCCTGAGGCAAACTTCAGGGTAATGCGACAGTGAATTTAGATGATAGAATATTGATTTACGGCGTAGTTTCAGAAACCATAATTATCCCCTAGAATTCCAGCAGGCTGAAAATAGTTAGATTCTCTAATCTAGAGAATTTTAATGTCCATTTCTCTTTGAAAAATCCTCGCTCTAATGTTTCATAGTTGCTTAGCAATGTTGCCGCATATAAAAACAGATAATTCCATGTTAATTCACAAATCAAAATTACTGAAGGAAGCTTCAGCATTTAACCTCTGCTGCTTGTTGCTATCCTTTGATTGAAAAATCTGAAAGAAGGTACTATAAAATATATATTGCCCTTTTCATAGTCACCAGTTATCTTATGCTTGTCCATGGGCTGTAACTATGAAGATACCGTGAGTGGCAAAAGTATTGGACAACGGCGACCTGATGTTTTACCACACCTCATCAACTTGTGAATCTGGTATAATTTCTCAAGTTGAATTAATTATTTATCATGGTATTTCATTTGTAATCTTAGTTGTAAGACAGCTACTATCTTTCCATACGTAGCTGGCATCATATGGATATACTCGCCTATCACAGATAAAATATTTTCAGAGAAATAATAGAAATATCAACATGCTAACAATAAAATAATCGATAAAAAAAACACAATAAAATCCATCAAAATTTACCAATGAAGAAATGTTAAGTTCAACCAATGCTGCAAACACCTCAACTCAACCAATACTTTCACTAGTTCCATAACTATTTTAAAAAGTCTCTTAAGACTTACTTCTAATCTAATTCAGAATCAAAAATGCAATTTGTTTACTGGATTGCATACGTTGCCAAAAGTAATTGGAAAGCTAGAATGTTCGTTTTACTATAGACCAAATAACTAGACACAAAATCAAATCAATATATAAAACGTTATTCTATGGAAATCGAGATGTAGTACAAGCCCCTTTTTTGTGGTTATGTGAGTGTATAGGATAAATCCGATTTTAATCAAGCAGTCACTTAACGAACCGAGGAAAAAGTCACAAAATTGATAAATATAGAATATCTTAGGTAAGGAATTAACCTTAATTTTGGATCAGCATGACAATCCTGAAAACTGAAAATAAATATTCCTGCTATAAGTCAAATAATTCAATTACTGTTCTTCCTCAAGGATGGCTTTGGCTGTACATAAAATATGAAGCTTGATACTCCATTAAAATGCCATTGTACAATCCTGATATGAATTCTGAATGTACGTGTGCTCTACAGTAAGACAAAGACAGTTTGTTTCAAAACTAAAAATGTCAGTTTCAAGATGTTGTATAGTGGCTCGTACCACGTCATTAGCAGTATCGCAGAAGTATAAAAGACGCCGTGTCCTTTAAGCACGGAGAAGCCAAGTAGAAAGAGTAGCAGAGAGAGGGGGAGCTCTGAAAAACGTCAGTCAGTAGTAAGACCAACTTCGGACGTAACACTAACGGCGTGAGACTAATAATACTAATCGGACTGTACCGCTTGAGTTGATAAATAATTAACTTTATTTCACTGTGTATCTTTTCCTTATCACGGCACAACACAAGACGGAAACAGGCGTCATATGTAGTGCATAAAACAGTACTCAATACAAAAATATCATTGTCAAACAAAAATGATATTAAAAAGAAAAATCTACAAAATTCTCACCTTGCTTTTTCATCAGGTAAGTGTCGTTGATCAAATACACATATGGCGGTGATCTAATGTATATTATCCCCCTCTATTAAAAAAATAACTATGAAGTCATGAAACTAAAACATACAAACAAAAGATTTAATCAGGTACAAGTTGGCATGAGAAATATTTTGCCTCATGTCCTCATCTTGATACTAGTTGGCTGAAGCAGTAAAATACGGCAACAGCACGTCTGCACAGGGTTAAAACTCCCTGTGATCTGGATTTGCCCCTAACCTTCATCTGATGGTGATTCTTCAGTCCAGGAGCTGTGTGGAATGTAGAAAACACCTTCATTACCAGCACTCTGACTCGGAGCGGTAGCACCAGTTAGAGCCTAATCTATGAGTCAAATATAACTGTTTAGTTTTTTACAATATTTGAAAACTTTCAATTGTCTTCAAAGATGAAATTTATATCAAGATTCATTAATATTAGCTAAAAAAAGCTTGTAACCACTTAACTGTGTCCAATTGAATAAGCTCTTTCTCGTTTAAAAATATCTACAACCTTTTTAATTTATACATGATATATATATATATATATATATATATATATATATATAACATTTGGCATTAAATAACTAACAAAGGGTGATATGCTATAAAAGCCAACGAACCAACCAACCAGCTGAAATTCCTTCGTTTAAAATCAAATTGTCTTGAATTTTTCCTCCAAGCAGAGAAAAGATGTTTGAGGTCCCGTTGAATGGATAAGCTCTCCTTAGTACCGACTTCTTTGTTTATTGTCTTATTCTTTTTCTCCCTTTACAATCCCATAACAGTAAGTAAAAATCACCTTAAATCCAAAATCTGATAGAAGGATCTATTAGATTTAAAATTGTGTTTGTGAAACTTTCAGAGCACCCCATGTCACTATATTGTGGCGTTCTGTGTCCTGATAGCTGACATATCTCTCCTCTGTAACTTAATTCTTCTGGAGATACTTTTACTTTAAACAAAGCCTGCAGACAATAACTTTTTTTTTTATTTTCATGAAATCGCAGCAATACTATAACAAATGAGAAAGCGAAAACAGCTGAATTATGTGGTAAGGTTTCAGAAGTGAATAACTCATGAACATTTGGAAGATGTAATATATAAAACAAAGGGAAGACAAAAAAACAAAAAACAAAATAGAAAATATTATTCTTACTGTAAGATTTGTAATGTTTTTTACTTACGTTCCAATCCAGAGAGTTTGTTCTGTCGGACACTGTATATTAAACCAATCGCTTATAAGTTAATTCTAATGATTCTTTTAAAGTAAGATAGTTATCAGAATATCAAATGCAATAGATGCCTTCGGGACAAATCATCAGATTATTGTCTGTTTCAAAATCAAACGATACTGCACCTGTTAAATGTATTAATCAACTTTCCATTGCTATATAGGACAAACTATCTAATTATGATTTCTTCACGAAATGCAATATTAGGGTAACTGAATCTTTCTTGGTGCAGCCATAGTATTTATAATTATAAGAATGATTGGCAGCAGACAACTTAAAGTTCTGTTATTGAGCTAACTGTATAGTGCCCAACAGAGAGTAAGCAGGTTATCGGAGGAAAGAAGCGTTGAAATATTAGCGGAGGTTTTGTTGATATTCCTCTCAAATTCCTGGAATCTACAGCACTTAAGTACGATATACAGAGATCAATATGATATAATGAAAGTGCTCGTTCCCCAAAAGACCAATTTAAAAATCTTAAAGAGAGAAAGAATTTATACAAAATTTAGAGAAATCCCCATAGCAAGCCATAATATTAGATATATTAAGTTTCGCATACTGCTTAAAGTCAATGGCATGATCCAAGAACTATGACAGGCACAAGAATTATGATATAAGAAACAAGAATAAAATCAGCTGAATCCTTCAGCGCTCATGTGTGTAAAACGACAAAAGAGAAGATATATATATATATATATACTCTTTTGTCGTTTTACACATATGAGTATATATATATATATGGGGCTTCTTATCAATTCAATTTAAGATGTGACCCTATGAAATTTCGGTATCTTACTTTTAGTTTAGCTTAGTTTTATGGCATATCATCCATTGTAGGTTATTTAATGCTAAATTCATTTTTATACATATCATCATCATCATCATCATCATGTCGCGCTGGTAGCACGGATATCCCTGACCCTCTCTCGCCACTCCTCCCTATCGTTCATCGCCCTAGGTAGGTCTTCAGGACAACATCCCGTATCCTTACATAGCTGCTGAATGTATGTTCGTGCTGGTCGTCCTGCTTTTGCATGGCCATGTGTGGGGGTCCATAAGAGTACATCTCTTATGAGTTCGTCCTTGCTTCTCCAGCAGTGTCCCGCATGTCTGGTTCGTCTAACTTGAATAGTTTTCGTGATAGGTGGCGGGTGGCCGTACAATTGGTGTCTTGTGGGGTGTTACCGCCAGGACTTGTTCAAGATTGCACGCAGCATTCTTGTGTAATTGCCGTCTAGCTTCTCCAGCCGTTTTGTTAGCGTCCATGTAGTGCACCCATATAGCAGTATCGATGTGACAGCTGCCTGGAAGAATCTGCGTTTCATTTTATTGGTTAAGTCTGATTTCCATATAATCGATAACCTATTGATAGCTGTTCATGCTTTCGTTAACCTCGTTTCAATGTGCATTTTTGTACAAACAACTAAACGTAATAATAGTTCTATTTCAAACAATTCAATTTAGCATAATAACGCAGTTTAGATGTCAAAACACTTCTAATTTAAACTATTAAGTATAGTCAACAAAGTTAAATGGTTCCAGGTAGAATGTATCACTAACAATACAATTAAACATCAGTCATTTATTTGCACACAGTTAAATGTCAAAATAGTTTTATTTCAAATAATTCAGTTTAGCATAATCTCACAGTTTAGTTCTATTCAACACAAAGATAGGACCTTATAAGGTGTTACCACTCCGGGGTAGAATGGACCTGGGAACTATGTCAATGAAGAGGTACCCCACATTCTCCAAAACCACATCATTACAGTGATTTAGTGTCATATCCAGAACACTTGTTAGGGAGTCTTACCCCTCAGCGGAGATGCAGTCGGTGTATTCTGCTGCCCTAACCGATTGGCCGTTTGGTATCTTAGTACTTGGGATTAAATGTAAGCGTATGCATATGTGTACACCTATCTGTATAGTTTCGAGGGGACGATAAGTATAGAAGTATGTGTGTATATTCTAACAAAGTGTCATACTTTATTAACTTCCAAAGAAATAGGGAATGAGATCTGGTCATTATCTAAGAAGAGACGGAAATCTAAGTGCACCTCTTCTTCTTCTTCTTCTTCTTCTTCTTCTTCTTTCTGTCCTTAATAGTAGATTGGTTGCACTATGCTCCAACGTCTAAGTATGAGGATGGAAACAGGACGATCAGTCGAGAACACCTGATTCAATTCCGCTTTAAATTGTCACCAGATACACCCGCGATCGGATGATAAAAGGACGCAACAGTGAATTTCAACTTAAGTTGAAAGCCTGCTTTCAGTTTGTAAAACCCCAAATATAATGCTAGAAATGCTGAAAATTCTAGTAGTGCCAAATGAAAGAGATCCGAAGATGAAAATCTAATTTTCCCCATCATGAATTAAATCCATTCAAAAAGTATGTGGATCATTTGTTTGACCAATTTTTTTTTTTTAAACTCTCTAAAAGAGGCAATATTCGAAATTTACTGATAAACAAGATCCAGTAAAGATAAAAAGATTTTGTAAAACCAGGAAATATGAAGACGATGACCGAACTTATATAATTCAGCATGATTCAGAACTGAATCTGAAAGATGTTTTATTTTCTACATAGAAATGATATAAATTCAACAAGTTAAGAAAGGAAGAGTAAAATAAAAAGAAGTAAAGAGAGAGAAAGAACTTACAATTCTGTTTGAGAAATGAAAAAGAAAATATCAACTTGTGTACATTAAGAATCCCGGAAACTATCCAGAAAGCATCTGATTGGTTTGGTTTGGTATCTTTGTTTAATGGCATACATACCTTTGTAGGTTATTTAATGCCAAAGCCATTCTCCTAGAACAGTAGTGGTACTATGTAACCCATAGCTGGGAGGATAAGGGAGTTCATACCTTTCCCAATGGTATTTGCCCGAAAGAAAGCATCTGAAAGTGAACGGAAAAATAAACACAAACTTTTCGATGTAATCTCATTATCTGTATATCTCAAGTATTGAATTATCCTAATTTTTCTTTTTTTTTTTTAAATTTAAATTGTTTTCGTCTGTTTTTTTATCCCTGATTCCTGCGATTCCAATGCGGGGGAAACCGTCTCTTTTTATTCCAAATAATTTTAGGTAACTAGGTTTGTGTTACAATAAAACCCAGTCTCATTACCTGGCGAGCGGGAGTCCCGAGCCACTGGTGCTACCGCGACGTAATGAAGTGAATTATTAGTGACAATTTATACGAAGAAAATGGGAGCAGTTGTGTGTAGTTGCAACGATAATAGAATGACAGGCTTTGCGCCGAATTCCAAGGGAAAGCCGAGTTCGAAAATAGTCCCAAAGTGACACGCCTACTTCGTTCGTAGGTCTAGTTTTTCAAACCTTGTTTTTTTTTATTGGTTCTAGTGACTCCGGCATACAATGATCCTGTGCATCTGAAGGTTACAACAGCGTGCAGTAGGATATCGCGGCGCTAAAAGGTATGCGTAATATAAATAAATAGATGCACGGGCTTTCACGTCACAAAGATGTAGATTGCTGAGTCGCTCACACATAACTTTTTTATTCTCCTGAAGAATTTTGAAAGACCAACCATACGTTTTGGATGAGCTTATAACAGAAGTATCGTTTAGTAGTGTGATCCAAACTCTTCAAAAAACATCCTACACTTTATAAATTCAGCGTTTTTCCCTCTGGAATTGTTTATTTAACAAGGCAAACGAGCTCAAACTATTTTACTTGTAAATGGAATGAAGATGTGGAAAAAATACACTCCTTTCTCAGGAGTATTAGTGAGTAGTGAAATGCTAATAACCTCGTTAAGGTTGGTAATTCGATTTTTCCAGTTTGGTCAATTTCTCTTAGGATAGCATTTTCGCCATATGCGCTTTATTATGTCACTCCTTCTGAGTTTTTCCCTCCAGATTTTGGTTTAGTTTGGATTATATGTTTAATGAAATATAAAGATTCATGGGTTATTTAATGGCAAACCCATCTTTGCAGTAGGAAAATATACGTATTATCTTATACATAGCTGGAAGAATAAGTGAGTTTATACTTTAGCCGAGATTATTTGTTCAAAAGTGAACGTTATAATGCGACTGTAATATAAAAGTGAACGTTATAATGCGACTGTAATCGAAACTAGCTGGTTTCGATTTTGTAGTCCTGCACTTATGCCACTACGTCACGTGTAATCTCTCTCTATTCCATTTTAACAGGTGGTTTTTCATTGAAGTGTGAATGACAAGTGTCTTTTTTAGACTGGATGATATCGGTTCGAACTCTGGTCTCCATTTTCTCCTATTTTCTCTCTGAAATTTTGAGGACTGGATGATATCGGTTCGAACTCTGGTCTCTATTTTCTCCTATTTTCTCTCTGAAATCTTGAGGACTGGATGATATCGGTTTGAACTCTGGTCTCCATTTTTCCCTATTTTCTCTCTGAAATCTTGAGGACTGTTATTAGCACACGAATGACAATACACGTACACCTCCATGTTCAACAGTTTTTTTTAGATCTCTGCTAAATCAAATGATCAGTCTAAAATTTTGCTTTCTTTTATTTTTACTCTAAGGTCCACTGAAACGGAAAATCCTCATACTGAAAAGTTATTTTTTCTTGCTAATTAAGATTAAGCCTTATTTTCTAATTCGTTGGTATCTCGAAATTCCGGAGAATTACATAGTAACACATTTTCGAAGTCAAGTTTTTTATTATTTGACTTCTGAGTTTTTCCCTCTAGTTTAAACTGGCTGTATTTTACTGGAATCTGAGTGACAGCAAGTCTCCTCAGATACCCAGTACTGTTTTGTACCGCTACGGGTCTCAAATAGAAGTTTGTAATGTTACAGAACCAAATAGGACAGTATACGGTTACACACCAAATATACGGTCGTTACGTCAAAGGTGACAAACACACAAAACTCTGTCTTCGTTCACTAACACAAAAATTTATTCGCCACAACATTTTTAAAGTAGTCGTCCGGAGAAAGAAATAGAGTATGAAAACTGAGTCACCTATGTTAGATGTACAAAGAGAAACAACATGTTACGAGGAAAGAAAGAGAGCACACACAGACCTTTAATTTTCTTTCTCGTTTTCTGTAGCAGTTCTAAAGTACCTGTTTTCTGGTTTCGTTTCCACAGCTGTGCATCTGGTGCGAGACCTTTTTTAGAGCTCACCCCAAAATGGGGGGCCGTAATTTTTCTCCGTCTTCAAATCATCGTGACTGGTGTTGAAGTCTTATCTTTCCTCTTCGCATCTGAGTGCCAACTAACTTTCAAACTCAACTCGTCTCCTTACTTTGTCAAGTGTTGGAGAGAGGATATGTCCGTTACCAGTCGTTCCACACATGCACAGAAAATTTGGAGCATTCAGGGTTTTTTTCTAGACATTATTAATTACTATAGTCATTCATCCGTGGCTGACTTACCTGTAACGAATGCTTTGATCTGACTCCTCAGATTCTTTCCGTAGATTCTCTGTCTGCTTTTTAATTTTTTTCTTTTCTCTCTCCCCCAAGAATTAGCCTCCTGTTCTCTACCATAAACCGTACAATCATGATATATTTTAGCCGAACTTAACAATGCAATGTTCTTGATGGTATTCATTCTTTTTCTGAGTTCCAATTTCTTCAGTTTATTTTCCTAGCAGTTGGGGACTGCTACAAGCACACCAAGTTTAACTGGTATCACAGTTACCTTTCGCTAAAGCAGCAAAATCTTTTAAATTCCAATTTATTTTCTTTTGTTAACACAAGAACTTGTCTATTGGGTAGGATCAAATGATCTGTTCGTATCTCAAAGTCCCTGAGATTTATATGAATCTCATTTTCTTGGACAAATTTTGATTGATATAATTTGTCTTAATGGCATTATATTTTACTGCTATCAATGGAGATTCAGTTTCTCTCTTTAGTTTTCTCTTTCTTTGCCGTTTTGTGAGCAGTCTTCCCAGATCGTTGTTGGACGTATTTATACAGTGGTTTCTCCTCCTATTTTTGTTTTCTAGGTTTTGTTGTTTTTTCTTGTCGTTCTTATGTTAACATTGCTTTATCAATGATATTATTTTGTTCCTTGCAAATTTTTTCACACTTTAGCTGGTGTTCATTCATTGGAACCAGTGTGACAGCAAGTCTTCTCTGGTCTCATGTACTTTTCTGATTATTTTAACTGATCTTGGCAATGCTGTACTCTGGATGGTTTCGATCCTTCCTCTGATTTTCAGCTCTTTCCGCTTTTTTTTTCCAGATCTGTTAGGACGGTTTCAAGAGCACCAATAACAATCAGTATCACTGTCACTCTCAGTTCCACAGATATTTTTAGTAATCTAGTTCGTTCCAAGAACTTATATATCCTTTTGTGCTCATTCCCTGATCTGTCGGAACGGCAAAACCCACAAGACGGCCAATTATTTTTCCTTGTTTAAGGTCTGTTCATCCATTCAATAGTAATTGATCCGTTTATATATCAAAATCCCATATAATTTTTATGTCTCATTCTCTTGGATGGATTCTATTTTGTACATATATACCGTTACGCTACCAACGAGACAGTATGTACTATAGCGGTACCGAATAGACATTTGTACCTCCACAACCCTGTTTTGACCCCGCAGTGCTAAAACTTGACTTTCACATGAAACTCTTTTTTTTTAAAACTACATAAAGGTTTATTTATCACAATATTTGTAAGCAGTACTGGGAGAAAAAGAGAGTCTGAAAGTTGAGTCGACCGCGTTAGCTTGGCAAAGAGAAATAACATGTCATGATGAGAAAGCGAGAGCTGACACACACCTTAGATTTTCTTTCTGGTTTTCTGTTGTAGTTCTAACATGCTTGTTTGCTTGGTCTCTTCTAGAGTAAGGCACTCTTTTGGGCCAACCCCCAAAATGGGGATCATGAACTTTCGTCTCCTTACATCTTTAGGGCTAGTGTTCAAATAACTGTCTTTCTCTCCTCACGTCTCGCTTAAACATCACTCAAAAACTATTCGTCTCCTCCCTTCCACCTGGTGTCGGTGGGAGGAACATCCGATTCCGCTGGTTCCACACATGCGTAGAAGATTTTGGGAGCTCCAATTTTCTCTAGTCATCCATAACTAATGCAGTCATTCGCCCATGGTTGGCCGATCCACAAGTGCTTTAGTCTCAGTCACTCGGAGATCAACTACCAGCTTTCATAGACTCTATGGCTTTCTTTTTTCTTTTTTCTTCTCTCTCTCCCCTCCTTAGAAACTAGCCTTTAGTTTTCTTAATAACTTTCCATATCACGTTACACAAATACCATTTCGTAGAATGGATCACTCTACCCATAAAGACATGACAGCTCTTATACTTCTTTTGTTCATTTTACAACATTCGCTTACTATGTGATTAAATATTTAATCTTTTTCTTTAAATTATCTGCCCCTTGCTATTTAATTGCATCTTATCTATTTTCGCTGAAATAAAACTGTTTTTTATATCATTGATTTCTGCTTTAAGTATCAATACAGAGGTTTTTCTTTGCTTTTCTGTTTTTGGAGTTTTAGCCGTTTTTCTATCTGTATTCATATTTGCTAATGCTGTGATTCGCTGATCTTTCTTTGCATCAGCACGATCCTCAATGTCAACAGATCCTCTCCCTCCTTTTTTTCTTGACACAATTGTCATTTTTATTTCTCGGATGTAAAGCCTGTGCTAAGACATCAATTTCCTTGTCTTTTGGTCTGTTTTTCTCTGTTCTTCCCTTCTTCCTTTTAAGAACTGTCCCGTGTGTCTTACAAGGTAGGACTGACCAGGTGTTTATCCCATCGATGAGATTACAGCTATAGAAGATGGCTTCAAGAAATTTTCACGTTCGTCTCGGATAATCTTTCTGTACTTTTTCCTTGATTTTCATTTGTTTTTTGGTGTCGTCTGCTTCCAATATTCCTAAATTCTGCTAGTTTTTATTTTCTCAAAGCGTTCTGATGCTTTTCCAATTCGGTAATTCTATTCTTCCATCTTCATTTTTTTCTCTTTTCATGATGAGTATTACGCATATTTCATTGTCAGATTCCATTCCTATACTCTGGCTATATATTCTTAATGTAAGGATCAGGATTTCCCGTTCTTCCTCTTTTTTTGAATATCCCTTCATATCATCGATGTAAAGCAGTTGATTAATGTTTTCTTGTGATTTAGCAAGTCCGTATCCCCAATTGCGTTTCCGACGTAGATAAGTAGAATTATCGTTATAATGAATTAGAAAGGTAAGAGCGATTATCATTAGAAGATATCTGTTTGGAATTTTACATCTGCTACAGTTTGTCCTTTCACTCTAATTTCCACTCTTCAGTTTTCCAGGGCATTCGAGATGAAATTTTGATGATTTTTTTCGAATATTTTGTACATTTTCCGACTCTATATTTTCAAAGTTTGCGGGTCCTTATAATAAGCCTTCTGATAGTCATTCCATACCATATCTACAATTTCAGCCTCCTATCTGCTACTCAATAAATAGAGGACCATTTGTTCGTCTTAATCCCTTGTGCCATCGTTTTGGTCTTTCAGAACCGTTTGTTCCACCTTAGCGAGTAATAGATTTCTTCTCCTCTCAGTGCGATTAAGATTTTTCACAATATGTCTAAACACGTTATCGGTCTACAGATGATGGGTATGGTCCCTTTTTTAGAGTCCTTCTGAATCAGGGGAGTTTTTGCCTTCGTCATCCATTACGGTACGCTTGTTTGGGGCATTTACTTAGTTACAGGTCCTGTCTGTCATGAATGGATGTGATTTTTTTTAGCTAGAATCAATGTATTCTTTCGTGACCAGGCGTTTCCTGATTTGGTATTTGTCACTCTTTGGTATTTATTCGTTCCAGGAACTTCTTCTAGTTATTTGAATTGTTTTTTATATTATTTATCCATTCTACATTTTTATGGTCTTTCCATTTTCAAATATTCCTCCAAAATTATTTTGAATCTTTTCCATCTGGTTGTTGATTTGTCTTTGTGCCCTCTCCACCAATTTTATCTATCATTCTATCATCATTTGTAATCCAGGTTAAGTATTCCAGTGTGAATTCCTTTGGCGAATGCCTATTTTACCATTAGATAGTTTGGCTCCGGCATTGATTAACTTGTTCATTTCTGTAATGTTGTCTGTTGGGATATATTTCTATAAGTTATTTACTTTCGTCCGTCACTACCTTGACTTTTTCGAGTCTTGATTCCTTCAGGATGGTAATGAAGTCTTCTCTTCTTTCTTGATTTTAAAACATTCATTCTACGAGTTTTCTATCTTCATGAATTAATATTGATGCTGCTGTGTTAGCATCTGTGATTGTTTGGTTTTCAATTCAATGTTTCAATTCGTTTAGAGGGCTATGTTTGAGAAGATTCTTCCTGATTTACCTGACAGCATATTTCTACTATTTCAAGGTCAGAAAAAAAAAACTTTCTTTGACATCACAGTCCTCCATCATCCGTTTCCTGCATCCTCTTTGTGTAGGATTGCTTTTAGAATAACAGTGGGGGACATTTTGGTTTTCTTCTCAAGTCTAACATTCACAGGATGCTACCGTTTCCCTCATGTTAGCTACAAAGGAAGCACCTAAGCATGACTCTACTGAGATCTCTCATCTGGGTTTGATCTTGATTTAAATTTGGATTTGTCATTTTTCATGGGTAATACATTGTGGTTATATCAGACTCAGGGGTTGAAAAATATCCGTGTCCCTTTCAGAGACGTTGCTTAGTACTCTTACAAGAAAGATGACACACAAGTGGGGCACAGAGGAAAATTTTAAATGACATATTTGAAGAAACCTACGCCTTTGGAATATATGTTTTAACTTAGTTAAAAAAACGGCACCGTCATATCGGTAATCAAATAGCATTTTTTGAAACACAGATTCATTTAGATACTGGTTAATGTCATTAAATATATACATCTCGTAGGTGTGGCTAAACCGTGAATCGTCTTGATTTATTCACACTCCTTTTTAAATATTTTCCAATGATTCCAATAAATTAAGAAATGTTAATATTTTAATGTTTCTAGCCAACGCTATTTTTTAAAGAAAAGAATTTACACTCTACATCAAAATAAAGGGAAATAAAAAGCTATGTGGCGTACCATTAACTCAAGAAATATTCTGGGTTGCCTGCAAGTTCGGTTATTTCAGTAATCAATTCGCATTATATATATAACATACATAGTACAGCTTTCCGAAATCTAGAAATTTCTTGAAAATTCCAGTAATTCTGAAATAATAATATTTTGATATTTCTAGCAAACACCATTTATTTTTAAGCAAAACATTTTCACTGTACACAAAAATTATCCTTAAAAAAGTTTTTTTTTTGCTTAAAATTAACTCCAAATAATATTCGGTTTTAGAATCTGGTACCATCACGTCGATAATCAAATTGGATTTTTTTAAACACCCATCCTACAGATTCCTTCGGATACCCGTTAATGTCGATAAATATACATATCTTGTAATTGTGGCTATACAGTGTATCCGCTTAATTTCTTCACACTCAGTTTTAGACATTTCGGGAGGATTCAAGTAAATTCAGTATTCGGTCTCATATGGAGACTGGGATGCGAATAGATAGGCGTGAGTATGGGGAGCGAGGAACTTATCAAATGTACGAATAGAGTTCCGTTTTTAAAAATATGAAGAATCGTATAGTGTCCATCGTTCATTTCCTCCTCCATGTAAGCAGACTGAACAGAGAGAAAATAAAGCAAGGTATGACAAGCTAAAATGAATTCTTTTTCTTACCCCAACCGACTAAGTTGATGACAACGCTGCAATTGTAATTATTATTATTACAATTATTACTCCTTAAAAGTTTAATATATCAGCGTTAGCTGATGGTTTTTTTACTGGAGTTTGAGTGACAGCAAAACTCCTCAAGTCTCCAGGACTCTTCTCAGTATTCTGGCTGTTTTCAATAATGCTATTATTTGGATGGTCGCCACACGTCCGCCAACTTCCACGTCTTCCAGGCCCTTTAATAATCCTTTCGTTACTGTGCCAAAAGCATAAATCACAATTGGTAAAATTGCCACCTTTATGTTCCACAGTTTTTCAATTCTATCCTTCTTTTCACATTCTTTCAGTTTTATTCTGTGATCAGCCGGGACATCAACCCGACAATTTTGCAAATTCTCTGTTTTTTGTTGGTGATTATTATATGGTCTGGTCAAATGGCCGAGAATAGGTGATCCGTGTGTATGTCAAAGTCCCATAAGAGTTTATGCGTGTCCTTTTCTAGGACAGGTGCTTGGTTGAGCATATACCATTGTTCGTATGGTCAAATTTAAATTTCTTGCACATTTTCCAGTGGATCACCTTGCCCACCCAATCGTGTCTAGCCTCGTACTCTTTCTGCGCTAATTTGCTACATTCGCATATTATGTGATTGATTGTTTCGTCTCTGTCACCATATAGCCTACATTTGCTATTTTGTTGCATCTTATCTATCCTCGTTTTTATATGTTTGGTTCTAATGGCGTTGTTTTGTGCTGCTATTAGGAGAGATTCTGTTTCTCTCTTACAGTTTCCTTTACTTAGCCAGGTCCAGGTTTTGTCATGGGAGATGTTGTAAATAAGTTGTTTGAAACGCCCAGAGAGTTGTTTTTCTTCCGATTTTTGTTTCCTAGTAACTGTCATTCTGTCGTCTATCGTGTTTTCATTATTGTTTCTGATGGCTGTAATCAGCCCTCGTTCGAATTTTCCTGTGTAGTCTTCGAGTCATTGTATCGATGCGTCAACGCTGTCTTCAATGCTGGCAAGTCCTCTTCTTCCCTCTTTTCTTAATACATATAGCTTGTCGTTTTTCACATCAGCCTTAGCTGATAGTTTTCCAAAGAGTATGAGTGACAACAAGTCTCCTCAAGTTTCCAGGACTCTTCTCAGTATTTGGGCTGGTCTCAACAATGCTTTAGTTTGAACAACCTCCGTCCTTTCCGTTATTTTCAAGTCCTCCAGTCCTTGTGCAAATCATTTGGTGATTGTACCAAGACCACCAATTACAATTGGTATAATCGTCACTTTCATGTTCCACAGTTTTTTTCAATTCTCTACAAGGTCGAGGTACGTATCCCTCTTCTCACTTTCTTTCAATTTTACTCTCTGGTCTGCCTGGACAGCACAGTTCACAATTAAAAAATTCTCTCTTTTTTGTTGATAATTATAAGGTCTGGTCATCTGACCAAGTTTAGGTGGTCTGTCTATATCTCAAAATCCCCAAGGAGTTTGTGCATCTCTTTCACCGGGAATTATTCTGAGTTGTGTTATGCCATTTCTTTGTATGGTCAAACTTCAGTTTCTTGCACAATTTTCAGTGGGTCACCTTGCCACCCAGTCGTGTCTCGTCTAATATTCTTTCTAAGTAAATTTGATGCATTCGCTTATAATGCGATTGATCGTTTCGTCTCTGTCATCACATAACCTACATCTGCAGTTTGGTCGTGTTTTATTCGCGTATTTGTGGCGTTTTTTTAAGCTGCTATTAGAAGGAATTCAGCTTCTCTCTGGAGGTTTCCTTTTCTTAGCCTACGTCCACTTTTTCTCGTCTGAGATGTCGCTTGTTAGTCGCTTAAAAAATCCATACAGCTGTTTTTTCCCACTTTTGTTTTCTGTTTATTGTCGTTCTGCCGGTCCCCTTGTCATTAGTATTGTTTCACGAGGCTGCAATCAGTCATCCTCCACGCTTTTCTAAGTAGTCTTCAAGTCGTTCTATCGATGCGTCAACGTTGTTTTCAATACTGATAAGTCCTTTTCTTCCCACTTTTCTTGACACATATAGTCTGTCAAAGTCATCCCCGAGATTCAAGGCCTTATGCATGATTATTAGTTATCTTGTTCTTTGGTTCATTTGTTTAGGTTCTTCTCTGATCCACTTCGAGAATGGTCCAGAGTATTTTACGAGGTACACAGCCCAGGTATTTATCCTTTTCACAAAGTACCAGCTATACAGTTTTGTCTCGAGTAATTTTCTGGTTTTTCCTGAGATACTTTTTTTCTAATTTTTTCTGTCTTATTACTATTTACTAGAATTTTTTTTATCAAATCTATATTCTCATCTCTCCTATGAACTAAAATACAACCGTTATCTTATAATAAAATTGTTACTCTTGATCGTTAGGGGACAATAAAAACGTAGATTATCATCTGATGACAATAGTTTTATTTTATTAATGACTAAAAATTAAACTATGAAAAAAATAATTTAAGTTCGATAGATATTTACCAATATTCCTACCCCGCACAAAATCTCATCAACCAAGTACTCAAAACGGAATATTAGTCTCATAATTTTTTCCTTTCCATTCTTTTTTCCAATTTGCCTCGCTAGTAATAAAAGTGATAAGGAAAAAAAAACTTATTCTCTCTGTCTATGGACAATTTTAACAGCATTTTTTCTTCGTCCGAGCTAATATATTCCTCTTTTAACAAAATCAATAAGTTCAGTTCGGCCGCTAAAGTAACCTGTACCTATTTTGAAGTTAACAAATAATTCTCCACAATCTCTCGATATTTAGTTACATTATCTTGAAATTCGGTTTTGTTTTTTGCTTTATTTGGGAGGGGGGTCAGGGGGTTCTTCTGTGCTAATCTGATTTTTACCCAGGAGGAATTGTTAGAACTCCTCTGATATCCATCTCGCTCAGATACATCAGCAAGCAGATAATTTTGTACGCTGACGTCTATTCATTATAAGACCTTGTTCCATTCTACTCTGTTAAGCTCTTCATTATTTTGTTCTTGAATTAAGTTAGACAGACGAAATAAGATTTTAACGTTTCTTCAACGTAAAAACTTGCCGCTCAAAAATTATTGCACACAACAAACTTTCAATTGTAGCAGAAAGAAATTTGTATTTTTAGTTTGGCGAGTAATTTAATTTGACCGTTAGAGTCGCCGAACATTTTCACCCAATCAGGATGACTTGTCCTATTCATCCCGAACCATATTTCCTAGCAGCACCAAAAATTGAAGAAAGCCCGCGAATCTCTCTCCCGCTCAGAAATCCTCAAGGCGAATGGACGTCTATTCGTCTGTTCCAGAATGACAGTAGCAGCATCAACCATTATGAGGAGAGCCATCTAGTTTATGGATCCCTTGGGTCTATTCTTCTAGACTAAGGGATTCTACTTAAAAACAAATTAGATGATACACTCTAACTTCCTATCTCCTTTCCTTTACTACGAGACCATACCAGTGTAAACCCCTTTACTTTATCATTTTTACCAACCCCTCCGCTGGGAGCAGGATATGACACAAGGTCAATTTTTTAAGCGGTGTTTAATAGGTTTGAATTCAGAGTTTTCCTTCTCCTAGACTAGTTGCCTCACCAAGGCTGATTAAACCAGTCTGTCCTATTTACCCATAGCTGGAGGGAGAATTATTGGATTCATACCTTTCCTAAGGGTATTAGTGCTATGTGAAATGCAATTAGCCTGGTCCAGGATTTGAACTCTATTTCCTACGACGATAACCATTACACCACCGGCACCTCCTAAACCCCTTTACTTTATGCTGCCATTAAAACCTTGATACACAAACCTAACGACGTCTTCGTTCTTCTCCACCACCTTTATTTTCCATCAACATTTAGCGAAGGGATAGCAACCAACGAAATACCAATGCAACCAACGAAATACCAATGAAACCAAGGAAATACCAATGCAAACAACGTAAAACCAACTTAAACCTTAAACCTAAAAACCCTATAATAATAACAATAATGTTATGCCCATCGCTATACATTACGAGTTGTTTTTCACATAACTTTGTCTTTTTTATATAAGTATTCTTAATAACTAATGCACACAAATTCAAAATCTCTTATTACAAACTATTCGACTTACCAATAATTGTAGAAAATATCCTCGAGTGATTCAAAAGTTTAGTAAGATTTTGGCTGAATGATGAAAAATTTGCCAACGCTGGAAATTTTTGCCGAGGTCGTGAAGGTGAGGAAAGAAATAAGTTAATGAGATGCATGCCGAGCTTGTCTCATACACTACTTGCCGGATCTGCCTCCGTGAATTTGAGCAAGGTCTTGGATTTTACGATTTTAGGCATATCTGATCTTATCTGATCGGCATAGTTCTTTCAACCCGAGATGTATTTTTTTAACAATCTAGTTTCTGCACTAGAATCAAATGCGTCTCTGCCTTTTCCACATCAAATGTTTTTGGTTGTTTCCGCGATGTTATATATCCCAGTTTGAACTCGTAATAAAAATAAGTTCCTGAATTAAATCACTTTGCACGTTCATCTGTGCGTCCTTCAAGTTACTCAAAGAGAGAAGAAATCTTCAACATGTCATTACAACTGCTAACGCGATACTAACAGCCATAGCTGGTACCTTTGACGGTTTGAAATACTTCGACCAGGTGATATGCGTACCACAACCAAGTATTAACCAAAATATTGCAAAAATTTTTATTAGTAATTTATAAAGCTAGAACTTATATAGCAGTTTATTTTTTTAAGTAAATATTTGCGCAGATTTTCTGACATGATATCTCATTCTATCGCCCTGAGTGAATCGTTTTAAAGATGAGATTAACTGCTACACTTACCAATTTGATACAGCTGAGTTCATTTCTAAAAATACAGATGACTATTGCGTGGCTTGCAGATAAAACTAGGTATTATGTTTATATTCACCCAACCCCTCCGCCAGAGGCAGAATGTGACACAAAGTCAATTTTTTAGCAGAGTAAGACCGGTTTGAATTTCCTTCTTCTAGACTTGTTTCCATAAAAAAGCAAAAGAACCCAGTCAACTCTATTATAAACTAATAGCAGAGTGCGGTGGATGGCAGACAGATGCATGCTTTTCCATGGGCATTAGCACGAAGTTAAATGCAAACTGGTTTGTCCAGGATTTAAACTTGAATCACAGATTCCATTTCCCAAGGCGATAACCGTCGCGATAAGCGGAATTCTTGACAATATGTATTTACACTATATACAGGTCTCGGTCTGTTGTTTTCATCTTGAGTGGAAAGGGCACTGGGGCGAAGGATCCGTCATTACATCAACTGATTGTATTACAAGTTAGTAAAGTTGGCGACCACAGTCGATAGCGACCAGAAGGCTCCGTTTTAAAGGTGTAGGAGAGGGCGCAACTTCTTTCTCTGGATTGCTCCACTTTACTCTTGATACGTACCCTATATTGCTGAGTGTTAAGCAAGTAAGTATTAAGTACCATTTTTAAAGCCTTTGGTATGATCTGGCCTGGGATTGAAACCAGGTCTCCCGGACTATTGGCGAAAAGAAATCCGAAAATCAGACAAACTGACATTAGATTTAAGACAATCCAAATGACATTTGAATAGATTCATTGAATGGATAAAAGGATAAAACACTTTGGTTAAGAGTTTCTAGCTTGAATTCATTAAGAAGGATTGAGTTCAACCCTAAAGAAAATTGTAAATCTGACACTTTACATCCAAAGGATGAGATTAGGAGTTCCGTTTGAAATTCCTTGAATGTGACCGACTAAAACAAAAGATATAAGAAGCAATCAGGATGGCACAGCAACAGAAACGGCGTTACTACAGCAACTAATATTCTAAGATGTGTTAATTACAAATCTTCACCTGAGATATTTGGTAATATGAAAGAAATAATTATTGTAGCGAATTTTGGAAACTTCAACATAGTTTGCAAATTATTTTTGCAGACAAATCTGTTTTGAATTCGAACTTGCCTTGTGGCTTACCATGCTAAATAATTCAGTGCAGCTTGCATCATGTTGATTGGTCTATATTCCCTCTCACTCACTCTCTCTCTCTCTCTCTCTCTCTCTTTGTCTGTCTCTCTGTCTCTGTATTCTACCCTTCCAGTAACTTGATCTTTGTCATAGAGACGCAACCCATGAAGCGTATCTTCAACATGAATTTCCTGGCGTAGCTCATCCCTCTCCAGGTCTACAACTTATTTTGTATTCAGAGATTTTCTCCTTGATCAGTTGTCATATCTTGTTCAATTTGCCCTATTATTTATACATACCTGAATTGGATTCATACCTTTCCCAAGTGTATTAGGGTTGTGGGAAATGCAAACACTCTGTTTAAGGATTTAAACTCAAGTGGAAGAGTTCAATTTTAATGGCGATACCCGTTACGCTACCAGCTCATCCGAGAAGACCATTACTCATGTTTAACGGGACCTTACTTCTGACCTTGTGCCACTCCTTGGTTAGCTCATCAATCAAATACGTACATATCATTGTGATGTAATGGTTACATTATTAAGTCGGAAGTTCTATTCCTTTAAGCTGCTTCATACTTATGGCCATTTCGTAAATCTCTGCTTAGATTTGGAGACGTGGGTTAAGAGTTAATAGATCCTTAACAGTATGATCAGTTCTCACTGGTTTCATGTGCTTATTTTCCCTGAGCAAAATCAAATTAAACAAAGAAAATATCTATAATATTGTCTTGGAGCATAACCAGGCAGGTTTAATATAAAAGCTATTGTGAAAAAAGGATTTGATAATTTCAAACCAAATCTCTTGTATGCCTTTTTATTTTTCATTTATCTTTCTACTCTAATTCAATGCTATTGTCTTCTTAACATAATTACATTTACATATATATGGAGGTATAGATACTCACCTCGAGCGGAATATATGTATGGCAAAATGTTCAGAGAAAAATGTGAAACCCTTTGTCTACCTTTGTTATATAGTCCTTAATCTACTGATTCATGTTGTATGAACGAGGATGTGTATATCAATAAGTGGTAATGAGCCTGACACTACGATCAATCCGCTCTCATCTCCTCAACTCACCTCAGTTCTTTACTTTAATTTGGCACTTCTGCGGTCGGTCGTCTTGTAGCACTGATGTCTATTTTTTGTGTTGCCATCTTTAATCATATTCGTTTATGAGAAACAACAAAAAGACCACTATTTCACGTGCAGATTTTACTTTTTTTTACGACTTTTCCCTTCATTAACCGCTCGGCCTAAACAGAGAATTAGTAAGATCATCAGCGAATGTCCAAACTCCCACGTTGAAGTGTTCTTACTCGCTGAAAAACTTACTGTAACTCGAGAACGGTATTGTTCTCCAGTTAAGCTGTGGTCAGAGATTGATCCGGAGTTTAAAATATCTACATCAAAATTTTCGTGTCTTGGAAGCTCAAGAACTTGGAAGCTGCACAAAATGCAGTATGAAAATAGAACTCACTGATCTATTAAATTATATTTACAAATATTTAGGATGCGCGCTTATTGTAACGGTTATCTTTAAAGGAAATTGAATCAGTAAGTTAAGTTCAAATTCTGAACAAGTCTGCTCATGATTCACTTTCACGCTAATGCTTTTGTAAAAGGTATGAACCCATCTATTCTCCATCTATGCGTAAATTTTAGGAACAGATTGGGTTCTTAATCTTTGATTTAGCAAACAGTCTTGGAAAAGGAAACTTCCTAGTTCAAACCAGATTTTCTCAGGTTTAATCTAGTGAAATTAAAATAATTTTTGCTAAAAACTATATAATATTAGCCTCGATATATATAGTTTTTTTTTCGATATCAATGCAGGTTGATTGACAAAATATTATTATTATTTTTTTTTTTTTTTTGCAAAATTAAGATGTAAATAACTGAATAGTTTTAGCACCTAGAAAGTTAAAAGTGTCAAGTAAAGGATAATAATCGTTACGCCACGAGAACCTCCGAGAAGACCACTAATCATGAGTTTGACCAGACCTTCTTTCAGCCATTGAACCACTCCTTGGCTAAGTTCGTTAAACAACGGCATAAACAACTAAGAATGGAATTCGATTCCTTCTAGCAGCTACATAGTCATGGCCTTTAGTCAAATCTCTTCTTAGACTTGGAGATATTTAGTAAGGATTAGTAGCCTATCACTAATGTGTTCAGTTCTTACTGGGTGTTTCCTGTTAGCTTTCTTTGTGCCAACATTGATTAAACGTTGGAAAAAAAATACTCGTTTGTTTTAAAATACTTGATTTTCGCTAAAGAAAATGGCATTCTGGGGATACGCAATCTTTTTTTTTTTCTTTTTCTTTTTTTTACTAATTCTGCTGATCTTGACTCTTTCCACTTTCCTTTACGAATAAGGCAATTATCATGACCGTTCCTAAGATATACTCTGAAATAGTTTAAGCTCGCTTTCACTACTTTTTGACTCCGCACAAACAATTAAGGACGCGGACTACGCCGATGACATAGCGGTTCGGGCAAATACACCCGCTCAAGCCAAAAACCTGCTACATAATCTGTAACGAGCAGCTGCTGGCATAGGCATCCATGTCAATGCACACAAGAAGGAATACGTGTGCTTTAATCAAAGAGGGCGACATCTCCACACTAAATTGTAGTTCTCTGAAACGAGTAGACAAGTTCACCTACCAAGAAAGCAGTGCTCATCAACCGAAACAGACATCAAAACGTGACTAGCAAAGGCATGGACAGCTATCGATAGGTTATCGGTCCTATGGAAGTCAGACCTGACCGATAGAATAAAACACAGTTCTTTCCCAAGCAGTGGTCGTATCGATACTGCTGTATGGATGCACTGCATGGATTCTAATTAAACGTAAGGAGAAAAGGCATAACAGTAACTACCCAAGAATGATGAGAGCAATATTGAACAAGACCTGAAGGCAGCACCCCAGAAAGCAGCAGCTGTAGGGCCAGCTACGATCCATCAAGAAAACTATCCAATATAGACGAACCAAGCATGCGGGACATTGCTGGAGAAGTAGGGACGAACTCATAATTGATGTACTCTTGTGGACTCCTTCGAATGGATGAGTAAAGGCAGGACGACGTGCTAGAACGTATATACAACAGCTCTGTACCGATACAGGATGTAGGCTTGAAGACCTAGCAGAAGGGATGGACGATGGGGAGAAAATCAGCGAGATCCACGCTGCTAGCGTAACATGATAATGATGATGATGATGTTCTACTTCGTGACGAATTACTTACTACCAAGGTTAGAGAACCCACCCAATCTGTCATGTTAACCATAGATAGAGAGACGTGATTTCTACGTTTCTGACTACCATTTGCGTTAAAATGTTTTAAAATGAAGGCAAAGAGGTTCTGCATTTGAACACAGTTCTTTTAATCCCTTTTTAGAACCGATAACGATTACTTAATTGAATTTTCTCTTTTATTTCTTACTTTTATGACAATGAATAAATCCAAATGGAAATAGGTAGAGTAGAGATAAATCCAGTGGGTTGAGATAAGAAAAGCTGAAATCAGAGCATATCAGGTTGAAATGTAGTCGTCATTGAAATGGGATTATTGTTTTTCATCATTCCTAGAATGTGCTGATCTAATCAGAATGAAGTCTCAAGAAATAAACATTGATATCATGCATCTGTCTAATATTTGTTTCCTGCAAATAAGAGATTATGATTTTAATAAAAAATCAATCTGGTTTAATTTTCTACTGGTGGGCTTCATTAATATATCCATTGTATTGATATAAATATTCATACTAGACAGAAGTACTTAACGATTTATAAATATTAAAACGGAATTATTCTGCTGATTTCAGCATAAGCAAGACAAAGGAATATGTAAACACTGAAATTTCTTACTCAGTTTGATAAATGAATTTAAACAACTGATGCGATACAGACTCAAAGACCTACAAGGCTGCCGTGCCTGTAGCCTTTCGCGCGAGCTAAAACTAAAGATATTTGTCATAAAATTTTGAAAATCACAAGAAAATTATTGTATATCAATATGATTTGTTTTGTTTTTTTTTTCAATTCAAAGAGATAATCTATGATTTAATTTTAAGCAATCCTTTTATCGTTTTTATTCAATGTTATGTTTGTTTGGGTTTTATGGCATATCAACCTTTGTAGGTTATTTAGTACCAAATCCATTTTTATACAAATAAACAGCGAATTAAAACAATTCAGTTTATTATAAGTGTTGCATCATGGTAAGGAAGAGATATACAGGGAAATAGTGTTGATTATTTATTAACTGAAGCGGTTAAGTCCAAAAAATATTGTAAGTCGCGTGCTGTGGGTGTTGGTCTGACTACAAACCGAGACCTTTCAGCACCCACATGCTAAAGAAATGATGCCTTTTATACCTCCATGATACCAGAAGTCACGTGGTACGAGCCACTAAACAACAATAGTTTACACTCAGTCAAATGTCAAAACAGTTCTTTTTCAAACATTTCAGTTTAGCATAAGTACATAGTTTAAATGCCAAAACAGTTCTATTTCAAGCAATTCAGTTTAGCATAAGTAGACTGTTTAGGTCTACTTGACTCGCAGATAGGACACTATCAGGTGCTACTCCAGGCCATATTGGACCTGAGATCGATGGCAATGAAGGGGTAATCCTCATTCCCAAAAGCTCCAGGATTACAGAAACCACACCATCAGATTTTACTTTGTCATATCCACAGTACTCATTGCGGGGTTAACCCTCTGCAGAGAAGCAGTTGATGTATTCTACAGCCCAAGCTGGCTGGGAAATTTAATGTTATGTCCCGTTGGCCTCACGACAATTTTTTCAGAAGTATCTTGTTTTAAAGTCATAACGATAAATATTTGGCATATTTGATTTGGATATCATATTTTGCTTATCGATTAGTGGGGGAATTATCTATAACCGAAAGCAGTAATCAATATCGACAGCAATTGTATGTAATGGCCGAGGGATTTCGTTTTATATATCTTATTATTAGGCTGAGAATCTTTCGGCTCAGCACATGGGTTAGTTAGGTGCAAACTTGAGCACAGGTGTTGACGCGTTCGCGGGGAGGATCTGTCATTCACAGATGTCAAAATAAAAATCCCAGAGAGAGGATGTGACTAGGGATTTGAATGACGTCATGCACCGGAATCGTGCGCGGAGGATTTTGGGAGATATGAAAAAGTCAGTAGTTGAGAAATAGACTCCAAACGGGAAGGGTCGACTTTCGGGGATCGCTGAGGCCAGAAGAATTTGTGCGCTACGGGCGCTGCACGTAATGGGTGGGGGCAGATAGAAAAGCCAGAATAGAAAGAATGTGTATCTCTCTCCTTATGTCGAAGAACCTTTAAACTCAAAGTTTCGTACCTGAACTAAGAAGTCGTAAGTGTTCCAATATTCTATGTATATATGTTATGAACATTCTATGTACATTTCACAGAGGGACAGAGAGAGAGAGAGAGAGAGGGGGGATAGCAGATTATAGCCGTCGCCGACGTCATCATCATCGCTATGGTAAATATTGGTTAAACGGCGTGTTTTAATTCGTTTTTTCACTAACAGATGTCTATTTCTTTAATGATTGTTGCATATATTACATTCTGTAACTAAAATTTGTTCCTTTGAATACATTTTCAACAAATAATCTTTATTTTAAGCGAAATTGAAACTACTAGCTATGTTTGTGTATATTGTCATCAGTTTCTTTATTCTAATGAACATATTTTTCTCGTCATAGTAATGAACATCTTCTCTTTTCTTCTATACTTTTGAAAGGAAAAAAATTATCTTATCTACTGTATTAACAAGACTACAAATTATATAGTATCTTGATTGTTTACAAAAAAACACCATGCAATGTACGTTTGTCAATCTGTGCTATACAATGGAGAATCACGCAATAGCAACTATGATGACTTACTTTGGGTCCACGGGCCACGGATTGGGAACTGAAGTTGACAGAGGGTAGGGGGGGCACGAGTAGCAAAAATAGGCTAGAGTCGCCACTGATATATATATATATATATATATATATGGAAGTAAATAATGGAGTGCAATCCGACAATATAGAGAGAAAAAGTTAGCAAACTTTTTCTTGTTTTACAAATTTTCCTTAGGTTTTTGTATTTTTTACTTTTAAACATGCATCGGTGATTTAACATCACTAATATTATCCCTTACATTCCTGTTGATGGTTCATTAAAACCGAAATGCTATAGAATCCACTTTGCTTCTCAATAAATCTCTCCTCCTTGGATTACCTTGTTATCGATTTCACTCTTTCTCTCTCTCTCTCTCCCTGTTTGTCTCAATCTCTCTCTCTCTCTATATATATATATATATATATATTGGTCTTGGTATGATGGTACTATGGGCGAAAACTGGTCTTTGTGTTTATTTATTTTATTATACTTTTTGAGTGATATTTTATTATTGGTTGTATTCATTAGAAAGCATGTTTTCCGTTAATAATCCAAAACGATTAAATCTGACCTAGTTTTCTTTAATTTTCCATCAGTTTGAAAACAAAGTGATCATGAACAAAATAAACGAGAACTTGCTGTTCAGTAGACGTTACCATCCTAGAGGTCCAGAAAATAAAAATCAAAAAAGCGAAAAGAGATACAAATAATTGGACCATGCCTGAGAACTTATAAAAACCTAGTAACAAGATGGTGACGGTGATGGCAGTTGTAATTGGCATACTTGGAACAGTCCCTCAATCATGGATAGTGAACTGGAAGAGATGGTAATTCGAGGATGAATCGAGACAATCCAAACTACAGCGTTGTTAAGTTCAGCCAGAATACTGAGAAGAGTCCTGAAGACCTGAGAAGAATTACTGTCACTCTGATTACTGAGAAAGACCATCAACTAATGCTGGTGTGAAAAATTCGCCAGAAGTAAAACGATATCTGTTAGTAGTTATACGGTATGAAGTATTCCCATCTAATACTAATAATTCATGAACAATACCGCCTTTGAAATTTTAAAAAGGAACCATTCGATCAGCGGTCGAGAGTGAGGGAAAATTTACACGTCCCCAACTCATGTTACTCGACCAACTCCATTTTCAGTCAATAATTAACAAAAAATTTTACAAATCCGGGCATTCTCGAGGAGGTATGAAATAAGAGAATGAAATATATTTCTTATTTGTATAATTTGTTTTTTGGTGCGTGGTTGACAGATGTATGCGTTTTTTTTTCTCTTTTTCAAAGGTTCTTTTTACTTTTCGTAAGCGGGGAGCGAATATACATGTTGAGACAAGAATATGTATTCCCAAATGAATTTCTAATAATCTGCAAGCCTCTTCTATCAGGACGACTGAGACACTTTGGCTCCATTGTGGAAGTGTTAATTATACGAATGTTTACCATGATCGGACGTCCGCGCGCGAGAGAGAGAGAGAGAGGGGGTGGAGGCTGGTCAGTCTAAATTCCATTTGTCAGAACTTCTTTTGATGATTGCAGTATATTTTGTGGATGCGACTCCCTTTTCTTTAATCGGAGGTTCAACGGTCGTCAGTCGCCAGGCACAAGACCAAAGAATTCATTAATGTGATTGTAGATCATTCTAAGTAATTTGTGAATTGTTAAGGGCATAGTTTTGGGTGGTAAAAAGAATCAGTTTTCTTTCTTCTATATTTGAAGAGACACGCTTCATTGTGGTTTTTGATTGAGTACCGGTTGACCAAAAAAATAACTTTACATAGTCGATCGGGTGAGCGGAATCTTAAAGGCTGCATTTATAGAACTTGATTATCAATTATTTATTTAAACATTACAATAAATCATTTTTTGCGATTATATGGTTCCAAGCAGCTTATAGAACCTGCTTCTCAAGTAAGTCAAAGTTCTTTTTTTTTCTTAGAAAAGAATAATAGCCTTAAGTAACTATTAATAGAATAATGTTTAGACGGTTATATGGTATAAACGACTTGAGAAAGAAGCTACATAAAAACTACACGAGGATGTTGTGTAATATTTTAAATAAATCCTGAAAGCAACAATTCAAAAAAAATAAACAACATCTCTACATCTACGAGACTTCTATCTACCAAATCATACAAGAAAGACAAGCAAGACATGACGCAAATTGCGGGACACGCAGGTACGAGCTCATAAGCAAATTCCCTGGTAGGTACTCACACAACACACCAGCTCTCTGCAAACACTCGATGCAATCTAGAGGACATGCCAAAAGAAATTGACGACAGAGACGGATGGCGATAGAGAGAGAGTGAGAAGAGAGAGTAAGAGAGAGAGAGAGAGTGTGTGTGTGGGTGTGTGTGTGTGTGTGAAGGCAATATGTATTATCAGCATAACTTAATGAAGTATTCCTTTCTAATCCAAATAATGTTAATATTATTTTGACTAAACTAAAAGAATCAAGGAAACAATTGCTTCTTTGAATTAAGGGAAAAATTGAAAAGATGAAAATGAGATTGTTCATTTCCTGGTGCTGTGTTCTCGTGTGACCCGGGGAAGCTTAGTAAATACTGAGAATTATTGAAAGGGAATTGATGATCAATGTCTTTTTCACACTCAGGTTATATTGGATTCCCTCTATTTGTTTCAGTCTCCTAGATTTCATTTACATTTTTCTTCTCTTTCAATTCTTTTAATTCTTGTCTCATTCATTCATTCATTTATTTATTTTTTCTTTCTTTTATATTTTATATTCTCTTTCTTTCTTTCTTTTTTTTTTCTTTCTTTTCAGCTCATTGCCATCCATTCATTCTTTTGTCTGTTCGTTTCTTCGTCTTCTTTCTTTTCTGCTACTTCACATTTCTTTCTTTCTTTCTTTCTTTCTTTCTTTCTTTCTTTCTTTCTTTCTTTCTTATCAGCTCATTGCCATCCATTCATTCTTTTGTCTGTTCATTTCTTCGTCTTCTTACTTTTCTGCTACTTCACATTTCTTTCTTTCTTTCTTTCTTTCTTTCTTTCTTTCTTATCAGCTCATTGCCATCCATTCATTCTTTTGTCTGTTCGTTTTTTCGTCTTCTTTCTTTTCTGCTACTTCACATTTCTTTCTTTCTTTCTTTCTTTCTTATCAGCTCATTGCCATCCATTCATTCTTTTGTCTGTTCATTTCTTCGTCTTCTTACTTTTCTGCTACTTTACATTTCTTTCTTTCTTTCTTTCTTTCTTTCTTTCTTTCTTTCTTTCTTTCTTCCATGTTCTTTCATTCATTCTTATTTTCAATTTGTTACGCAGTGACCCACCACCAACTCATTCAACCTGAATAGTAAAGATAGAGTCCCAGCAATGTAATAGCTTATGCGCTGGACGGTGACCTCGAGGTAAGTGAGTTCGAACTGCAGTCACGATATCATGTTCAATTTTAAACTTATACCCTTTCATACTAACTCCCTTATCAACCAGCTATGTGTTAAAGAGTGCCACTTTTGTCCTTCCACAACGATGACTTTGGCATGAAAAGACCCAAGAAAGTTGATATAGCATAAAAGAAAAAAAAAACAAGAAAGAAACTAAACGTGAATAGTGGACGTGTCGGATATTTGTGGTTTTTCGACGCTTCTGAAGCAAGCTCGGAAATCACTTAGGCGCACGTTGTTAGGTTATTAAAAAGTTTTGTTAGAATCAAGAAGTGAGCTGAAACCAAGAGAGCAAAGAGCAATTCGCATAATGTAAATCTTAAGTCTCCCGAAACATTGTTAGGAGCAAGGGTTTATTAATGAAGTGATTCTTTCCCTTTATTAATGGAGCAAAATACCACTGAGCCTTCCAAATCCAGTCCTCTGGGCTTGTAGGATACACCTAGAACATCTCTGCAGAGTGGTCAAACTCTCCCAATGAATATTCTGGATTTGACACTAAACACTTTGATGGTGAGGATCCAGTCTTAAACTTGTTGGGAATGTTGATTATCCCTTTATTGTCATTACTCCCAGGTCCACTCTGATCCGTATTGGTTGCACCTGATAGAGTCCTATCTAGGAGGTACCCGTGGTGAAATAGTTATCGTCGTAGGAAATGGACACGGCGACACGAGTTCAAATCCTGGACGTTACTGATTGCATTTCACATAATATTAATACCTTTGGGAAAGGTATGAATCCAATTATTCTCCCACCAGCTAAGGGTAAATAATAGGGCAAACTGGGTTCCTCATTTTTGGTGAGGCAACTAGTCTCGGAGAAGAAAAAACTTCGAATTCAAACCTGTTAAACTCCGTTTAAGAATTGACTTTGTGTCATATCCTGCACGAGAGGAGGGGTTGGTAAATGTTGCGTTCTGGTTAGTGGACGCTTGTAATATTAAATAAAGGATAAACCACGATATGAGAGGAAACAGAGATAAATTCCCAGGAAAAAGTATATACAATAGAGAGAATATTAGTTGACAAGAACATAGGTTTAGTGAATACAGAATGAACATATAGTAGTCGAGGGTGACCCGAAGGCTCCCTTTTCGATAGCTACTACACCAAGGTGTAGGGGAGGGCGCTACTCCATTCCAACGATAGTATTGGCTTCCGTTATAACGGTAGCAAGTAAGGTGATCTAGTGCAATCTCCAGTCTCCAACGCTCTAATACTATTCCTATAAGAAGGTGCTCTTCACCTTCTATTCTGCCCTGGTATTAGTAGCTACTGCTATATATGGCAGATAGTCAAGTTCATTGTGTGGAGAAAGGTGGGTGATACCCAACAGTAAACATGAATAGAGTCCTGTTTATAGAGCAAATAGAAATGTTTGACATCTGTGTTAGAGAGCAATAACTGAAACCGTTTAACTCTGCAGAAACAAAAGCAATTCTAGTGTTAAAATAAATCAATTGTAACTCATTTAAAAAATGAAATTACCGACAAACTACTCAATTACAAATCATATTTATATCCACTTAGATGTAATTCAAGAAATAACTGATGAAAAATTGCTTCTGTTACATGGCAATACGTAAAATCATTTATTTTAGTGCAAAAAAAACTGAGCTCAGGCTCGTTTAAAAATGTTACCAACAAGAATAGTTTACAAATCATGTATATTTAATGCACATGTATGAAAATGATTTGGCTTAAATAACCTAAAATGTTTGATATGCCACAAATCCAACCAAACCAAACCAAACTACGCCTTCCGTTTTTGCGAAAAAGTGACAATTGGATATAAACCCGGCTTGATTCTGTAATATGCATTCATATCAAGTGATAACCTTATTTTTAAGATCACCCCCACCAGAGAACATAACACTATGTTCTTCCTTTCTTTTTTATGTCGATTTTTATATTCATTTTATCATATTTCTTCTTTCTGTATTTTTAATATATAATTTTCTTTCTTTCATTCTTGATATTTTAAAATATTTTCTTCCTACATGGAAATTCATGTTCTTTCTCTTTATACTTCTTTCTTTCTTTCTTTCTTTCTTTCTTTCTTCAAACACAGACAAACACGCTCACAGACAGACAGACACACACACACACACATACATATATATATATATATATACACTAGACTGTCCGGTGGCAAAAGCTGCTTGGTAGCGCCAGGAGTGGCAGTACCGCCTTGAGCTACCGAAACTGTGTTATCACCCTGGTTGGCGGCTGATGAGGTTAGGGTATCACACGTGCTTTCACACGTTGTATGATGAAAAAAAAATATATATACACACATTTTGTGGTACACCATTCAATGATTCATTCTTTACATAAAACTATGACGGCGGTTATTAAAGTGTGATCACAGTACGTCTTACCGATGAGTAATAACTTCCCAAAACGAGATGTCCTTGGTTTGACATTAAACTGCATCTAATGCTGAGGCTCCAGTTCTAAAGACCTGTGTAATGAGGAGAAACCCTTCATTGACATTAATCCCAGTAAACTCGGATCTGTAATGGAAGTCTCACTTCGGGTTCCACTTTGGATCAAATAAATCTATGTAAAAATTAATCGTATTCAACGGAACAGGGTCAAAAACACCTTCTTAAAAGAACATAAATCTGAATGTAGATTGAGCACTTCTATGCATAAAATAACGCTTAACGGTTTTGCAAGCCGTTAAAAATCTCATAATCAATAGATCAACCAACGTTTAACTTCATGTCTCACTTTTTTTAATTTTCCGTGGTTCATTTCTTTTATATATTCATATTATTTCATTCTTTATATTTCAGTTTTTTATTTATTTATTTACAGAGTGCTGAAGCAAAATTAGGAATATGCTAGTTTAATAATAAACTTCTCTATTATGAAACAAGATTAATTCAAATTTTTAAAAAATAATCTAAAAAATAAGAAGATAGACTCAAAAGCAGTAAGTTTGCTCAATATGGCCACCATTTTCTGCAATTATTGTGACAACACACCTTCAAAACGATTTGAATGGAGGTGCCCGTGGTGTAGTCGTTATCATCGTAGGAAATGGACACGGCGACACGAGTTCAAATCCTGGACGAGACTGATTGCATTTCACATAGCACTAATACCCTTGGGGAAGGTATGAATCCAATTATTCTCCCTCCAGCTATGAGTAAATAGTAGGACAGACTAGGTTCTTCAGCCTTGGTTAGGCAGCTAGTCTAGGAGAATGAAAACTCTGAATTCAAACCTGTTAAACTCCGCTTAAAAATTGACCTTGTGTCATATCCTGCCCGAGCGGAGGGGTTGTTAAATAGTAAATTCAAAACGATTTGCATGCATTAAGAATAAATTCTTCACTCATTTTATTCTATTCATCCTCAACGGCAGTCTTAAACCAACCTATATTTGGATGGGAAGTGGCATTTGTTTTATTTTTTAAAACGCCACATATAGCGTAATCAAGGGTGTTAAGATATGTAATTGTGTAATTGCTGTCCTCACAGTTTTCTCATGGACTTTCAATTCATTAGCGAGCTTTCTTATTAAGGTTGTGGGGTCCTTCTTAATCACCGTTGCTAGAGCAGTTAAAAAGTCTTCTTTTCGTATTTTGTTTGAACTTCCACATCCCGTTTTCCTTTCCCAAAAAGCTCTTTTTCTGGAAAGAAATTATTTTTGCTTTGTATAGGTTAGACAAAAAAAAAATGTTGGCTTGGTGTCGGCATGTAACAAATCATAGATTCTTTGTCGTTATTTCTCTTTTATATTGGGCTGAATTGTAATTTTAGAAAAGTGTTTGAATAATTGAGCTAATCATGAAAATTTAGATTTATCGCGTTTTTATCAAAAATTGAAATAATCAAGTAAAAAAACGTTTTAAAAATTATTCCACATTTTACCTCTGCACTATGTATTCATTTATTAACTTATTTATTAATTTTCCTCTTAGTATTCTTTCCAACTTAATGTTTCAACCATAATTTCGTCATCAATATTAATCATTTTCCATTCATTCTTTTTCTTTACGTTCATTTTTCATTTTCTTTCTTTCTTTACTTTCATTTCTTCTCTTTCTTTTATTTTTGATATTTTCTGTATATATATTTTTCATTTTTCATTGATTGATTGTTTTTAAGGACAGGCCAACACGTGTAGATATTTTAGAGGTTAGGGTGGGGTTTAGACTTACGGTCACTGTGCGTTTAAATTTAGATATTTCTAGAGTTGTTTCTTGTGAGCATTTTTTGCACACGGTCCTATTGAATCAAATAACATTTAAACTGATCTACTTTACCCTTACATAAGGCTATAACGGATACTACCGCTTCTATTCACCGTGGGTCTGGGAGTAATTGCAAAGGAGAACTGCTCAACACCCCCCTAGGTTACCAGAACATGAGATTAAGCATCAGATGGAATTTAGGGTCATATCTAGGACACCACTTTTTTGGGGTATTTCCTTTAGACCGGAGGTACAGTCAGCGGACTTAGCGGGATCATTTCTAAGCATTTATAACCCTTTTCCTTTCTTTATCTATCCCTTTTCTTTTTTAATTTATATCTTCCCCCTTCTTTATCTCGGTTTCTTTTTCATAGTTCTCTTTTTCTTTCCTTCGCTGTCTTCTTCTCGTTTTATTTATATATTTTTCCTTTGTTCATCTCCCTCGCACTTATTCTTATTTTCGTTTTTTTTCCAGTGCGAAACCAGATCCAAATATAACTGGATATTATTTTTCAGGCGCTGTCAATCGATGGTCTCCACTTGCAGAGCCGACGCCGTTCAGCTGCCCGGCCGACACTTCATAAATTGCGTAGACTTTATTGCTTCTGCACCTTCGAAATTAGAAACGAACTATAAGTGGAATAATTCTTCTGCGGGATGTCTGCAATGACGTTCTTCCTGGAGAAATGAGTGCCTAAAGATAACGAAGCTCGGAAAAAATACATACTTACCTTCATAGATGCTAATGCACTGGCTTTTGCAAATGTTTATATGCTCGCAAACATACTTGCGTGCTAACACACACACACACACGTGAGCATGCGAGCGCCCACACACACACACACACACACACACACACACACACACACATATATATATATATGTATATATATATATATATATAAGGTGGAATCAATAGTTTTCTAGACTTTTTTTGTACAGGCATTAAAAATTGTTGCAGACTCTGGAAAATTCAGTATGGTATTGCTATACATCGTATGAGATTACTGACGAATTTTTATGATTTCACGTTCAAATGAACAGCTACAGCAGCAATTGGAATACAACCTACTAAAGCCTAATTGTCCCAGCTGGTGAATTTCAAAAATGCAATCTGCACGTGAGGACACTTTAGAAGAACGATATGCAATACAATTCTGTTTTGAACTTAAGAAAAAATCTCACAGAAACATGGGAATGTTTCAGACTGCTTTTGGACCATCTCGCCAGAATTGAGCATCAGTTTTTGAACGGTATAAGAAATTCAAGGAAGGCAGGGGGTATGTGAGGGATGATGAGAGGTGTGGGAGGAGTAAGGAAGTCAATACACTAGAGTTGATTGGACAAAGGGTTAGGGTTAGGGTTACTATGCTGAGGTTTTAAGGGAATTCAGGAAGAGATTCCGTTGGTAAAGGCTAGCACTCTTGAAATCGAGTCAGTGGCATTTCTACCAGGAAAATGCACCAGTCTACAACTCCATCTTTGTCACAGACTATTTGACCAGGGTGAGCATCAAGACAGTTCTTCACCCTCCCTATAGTCCAGACCTTGCTCCCTATTACTTTTGGTTATTTCCTAAGCTCAGAGGCTGCCGTTATGAGACAATTGAGGAGATGAAAGATGCTGTGTCGAAAGTCATTGACACGCTCACACAAGGCGACTTCCATGGGGCCTTCCAGAAGTTGTTGGAACGGTACAACTAGGGCATTGCAGCCGGAGGAGATTACTTCGAAGGGGACTAGTTTCATGTGTGTACTATCAATAAAAGTGGCCATACAAAAAAATCTGGAAACTTATTTAATGATGTATATATATATATATATATATATATATATACAACATAGTCCAAAATCAATCTGAATCATTCTATACGTTTCTGTGGCATTTTTTCCATGTTTAAAACAATTGTTTTGCATATAGTTCTTTTAAAGTGTCTTTACGTCCAGATTGCATTTTAAAAATTCATCAGCTGTGACAATCAGGCTTAAATAGGGTGTATTCCAACTGCTGCTGTAGCTGTTCATTTGAACCTGAAATCATAAACATTCGTCAGTCATCTCATACGATGTCTAGCAATAACATACTGAATTTTCAAGAGTCTGCAGCAATTTTAAATGCCCGTACAAAAAAGTCTGGAAACGTATTGAATACACCACACACACACACACATATATATATATATATATATATATATATATATATATATATATATATATATATATATTTGTGTGTGTGTGTGTGTGTGATTAGAATAAGATAATAGTAAAACAGGATAAAAAATCACATCTCAAAAGAATGAGTTATTACAAGTAATTTTACTCATCTCAAAACATTTAAAGAATATTTAAAACATCTCAAAACATTTAAAGAATATTTAAAACATCTCAAAACATTTAAAGAATATTTAAAGAATATTTAAAGAATATTTAAAACATTTAAAGAATATTTAAAACATCTCAATGAATATTTAAAACATCTCAAAACATTTAAAGAATACGAACAAAATTTTTAAAATATAACCTATCCTCTCAAGTTTTCCACCCCTTGTCTTTTCTCTTTAATGCGTTTGTCTGCAAATTCACTCTGATTTTATTTTAAATAAACTATACAGTTTGCAGTTGATATTTTATTTGTATACAGTAAAGAACGATAAAATTGTCGTCCTAAAGAAAACAACACTACAGCTTTAATTTAAAACTTTTATTGAAAAAATCAATTTAGGTAACTTGATTATGTAGTAGAGCTGACATCTATTCAATGTAGCCGCCTTCAGCCTCAATCACTGCCTTGATACGGATCCGGAACTGGGAGCATGCTTTTCCATAAGCGCTGGCGGAAGCTCGGCGAATACTCGGTGGATGGCGGCGATCAGGCTGGCATTGGTATTGTGGGAGGTCATGTTGGTGATGTTCTCGACGTATGACCAAACGAAGCACATCCAGGTTCACTTTGGTGTTGACTTTCAAGCCGACTTCGAATCTTTGAGGTGTCATGATTTGGTCCTCACTTGAAACCACACCAAAGACCATAACCGTAGCCGGAAACTTAGTTTTCATCACCCTGGACACGTCTCTGTTATTCGTGGCAATCCAGATTTGCATTTTGAAGGTGCTGGCAATGGTCCTGTTGTCATAACTTGGATCGGTAGAGAGCATGACGTTGTACAGCGGCGCATCGCCGATCTCGCTCGTTAAACATTGTGTCAATTTCAGACATGATAGAAGGCTCCTATCGCTGTTGGGATTTGTACACTACTGGTCAACTAGTAGATGGTCTGCAACAACAAAAGAAAACCGGTTTTCATTAAACGGAAATGGAACCATGTCGTCTTTTCTAGGGCGACAATTTTATCGTTCCACCCTGTACTTGAAGGTTCACGCTTAAAAAAAAATTAATTGTAATTAGGCACAAGTTCAAATCTCTTCAAAGGCTGATGGTTTATTTCCAGTACAAAAAGCATGAGTTGAATGTAAAAAAAATTCTTTAATAAAAGCAAAAATATATATAAGAGGTGTCTGAAAAATAATAGGACTAAGTGTGCTGTGTGAGCTATAAGTGAAAGAGGGATAAGCAGATTATGTAATCACTTAACATATCTTGTGATTTATTTATATATATATATATATATACGTCTTGAGCAGTTTAAGGAATTCCGGATATTTACAAATATGTGCAGTCGTACACACCTACATGTCCCGGCATCATTATATTATGAATATTTTTGTATTTTTAAAAATTGTCAGTTCAAAGATAATGTCTTATTATTCATTTATACGCTTGTCCAAACGTGCCAAAATCTATCTTTAACGTTTTGTAATTCAAAGCAGCTTAATAGTGAATAATCAACATCAAGCTAATATATCCACATACAATCATATAGGTGTTGTATTACCAACCCTCTATATGTTAAATCCATATTTTCTGGTTACTAATGAATTCATTACGGAGCCTCTCTGAAACTAGTCGACAAATTCACCTACCTAGGAAGCAGCGTCTCATCAACCGAGAAGGACATCGACACACGACTGACGAAGGCATGGACAGCTATCGATAGGCTCTCTCTCTCTCGATCATATGGAAGTCGGACCTAACAGATAAAATGAAACGCAGTTTCTTCCAGGCAGCGGTTGTGTCGATACTGCTATATGGATGCACCACATGGACGCTTACGAAGCGGCTGGAGAGGAGGCTGGACGGAAATTACACAAGAATGTTGAGAGCAGTATTAAACAAGTCCTGGCGACAACACCCCACGAGACTCCAACTATACAGACACTTGCCCCCCATCACAAAAACTATACAAGTTCGACGAACCAGACACGCAGGACACTGCTGGAGAAGCAAGGACGAGCTCATAAGCGATGTACTCCTGTGGACCCCCACTCATGGATGTGCAAGAGTGGGACGACCAGCACGAACTTACATACAGCAGCTATGTGAGGACACGGGTTGTAATCCTGAAGACCTGCCGGAGGCGATGAATGATAGGGAGAAATGGCGAGAGACGGTCAGGGATATCCGCGCAGGCGGCGCGACATGATGATGATGATAGTTACCGATGTCTACCTTTATTTCTCAGAGGAGTGTCCATGGCGTAATCGGGGGAGTAGTCATTGGGTAATGGCCGAAGTGCTATAGGGCGACATTATAGTAAGCAATTTTAAACTTCAGACGCTCTATAATATTTACTTTCGGACTAATATCTTAAAAAAAATAGAACACACTCCTTCTCCCAGCTATAGGTTAAATAGCACCCTTATTGTTCTCCACAGGGATGTCTTCGGCATAAACTAAAGCATTGTACTTTGACATGGGCTCGGTGTTTTAACAGCGGTTTAAAGACATCGGTCTCTGTATGAAATCAGATTAAATAGAGTTCACATATTTTAATCAATATGTTGCTATTTCTTCATTAGATAGCAAGACTCTGAAATTTTGAGACCACGTCCTTTACCTCGGTAGCAATATCTCATCTACTGAAAGTATCACCTACAATAAAAAGCAGTTTTAAGGCCATTTACATTCTATGCAAGAAACCATCAAAGTAGGGCGTGAAAACGCCTTTTACAACCTAATGGGCATTTCTACGAAGAAATGTTCTCTGGACTCAAACACATGAACACATCAGTGTCCGCTGAGCGTGAAAAATTACTTTTATCTGCTTAGTTCGGACATTTCATCCTCTCTAGAGGACTTGCCAAGAGCGATAGCTGATACAAATAAACGAAGTGTTTTTCTTATAATTTGTTCAGCGGTGGATTGGTCACAATGTAAATTTTACATTTTGCTTTAATCTTCGATTCTTTTTTAATCATACCTCGTATAATTTCACCCATAGTGTTCCATTTTTCTGATAAGAATAATAAAACAGACTTTCTATATATATGAATTTTCTTGGATAATTTTTTAAAATATAGAGTGTATACCTGATCAACTTTCTTATTAAAGGTATTTGAGAATCCGCGAAGTGTGTTTACGATTTAAAAAAAAACAATATGAAAACCATTTGATAAGAACATTTGATTCTCTCTAGAGGACTTAACAAGTGCGATATTTGATAGGAGCGCATGGTGTGAGAGATTAATGGGAATTCGAGCAGTCAGGACACCTTGATGATATTGATAATGATGATGATGATGATGATGATTAATCTTTCTAAAATGCAATGAAAACAATGTTTCTTTTTTCTATTTGATAAAGAAAAGAATTTCGGTAGATTATGAAAATGTGGTTATATATGCATTGGTTCTGTTTCAACCGATTGTCCTTATAAACCTTTTATAAAAAGGAAAAATACCAATCATAATCATATCCAGGGGGAAAATATATCGAACTGTTTTTCTTAGGGTACAGGAAAATTAGATTAAGTTTTCCATGAGATCCATGTTGCTTTTTCTCACGGGTGCCAATCACGCTACTCTGTCGTCAGAATATTTAATTGATATATCTTCCGAAAGGATGGATAAGTACACACACACACACACACACACACACACACACACCTGTGTATATATATATATAACTGAAAGGCAACAAATGTAGATAAATTTAACCTTACAAATAGGCAGACACACTCATTCAAACAAATGCATATATATAGGCTAAGTTTAACGTAATGCTGGACGGGTTTCGATCACGGCTTCGAGCGTCCTACGTGTCAGGCCACACTGAAGAGTTCAGATAGAACGAAAGAGTCTGTCTGTGGATGACAATATATACGCTCCCCCATAGGGGTTGAGCACTCTGTCGAAGGAATTTTCGGCCGCCGCTCGTTTAATGCAAAGCTCGTCGATAGAATTGAGCACTCTGCTAGCCAATAGGGTATGAAAATGTAAACAAATGGACGCTGCTGTTGCTACATAATACCTTAAACATTCCCTTAACCACCGTTGTACGCTTGTTGGCCGAGCGGTCTAAGACTAAGTCTAACGTAAAGTTGGACGGGTTTCGATCCCGGCTTCGAGCGTCCTACGTGTCTAGCCACTCTGAAGAATTCTGATAGAACGAAACAGTCTGTCTGTGGATGACTATATATATATATATATAATTTTGAACAAATTACCTTAACATCTTTGGGAGCAAGAAGGAACTCATTTTTGGAAATTCCTAGCTATCTTTCCGTCTGTCTCTCCCATATATATATATATATATATATATATATATATATATATATATATATATATACCAGGTCTGTCAGAAAAGTAATTAGATACTGGTGCGCTGTGTGAGCTATGGGCGAAAGAGGGATAAGCGGATTGTGTTGTCATTTGATAGAGTACCTTGAGAATGTAATCTTAGCTTTATTAACATTCACATTTTTTACACATACTTTTGTTTTCATCTTCCCTTTTTCAGATCGTTCAGCTATGATCCCTGAAGAACGAGTAAAACTAAAGCTTTTGTCCGGTTGGGGAAAAATTCGGTCAGAACCACTTGAAGTGTGTGGAGATAACAACATATCACGTACACGTGTTTTTGAGAGGCACAAGTGGTTCAAAGAGGGTCGCATGAAGGTGAATGGTGACTCCAGGAACTGAAAGAATTCTCAACCAGCAGGAATGTAGTCAAAGTCGGGCGAGCATGGCAAATTTTGTATCGTGATCGTGTTTGGATGATAATCACAGAAAAATCAGGTATGTCTGAAAAATAACAGGAATTTCTGTGATGAGCATTTCGCAGTTACTGGAGAAGTGGACACCGCCACACTGGCACTATTTCCGTATTCAACTGATCTTGCTCTATTTTGAATTTGATTAGTTTTGGTTTCTTGGTTTAATGGCACATCAACCATTGAAGGTTATTTAATGCCAAAGCCATCCTTTTATAATAACAGCAGTGGTACAATTTAGCCCTAAGCTTGGACGATAACGTGGTTCATATTTTACCAAGGATATTTGTCCGAAAAGTGAACGTAATAGCGTGGCTGGGGTTCGAACTGGCTTACTACGATTCAACAGTGCGTCACATTAACCATTACACCACGAAGACGCCCCTTTATTTTGAAAGTGAGGAGGCTATCATAGTAGCAGTAACAACGGCGCTAAAAGGCATCTCAGAAGAATCCTTCCAACAGTGCACAGAGGCGTGGCCTGGAAGAGATAGAAAGTGTATTTGACTCGAAGTGACCAACTTTGAAGCAGAAACCATGTAGTTTGTTATTTGAAATTAAAACAAATTGTTTGTGACAGTAGTCTCGTTACTTTTCAGACACTACGTATATATATATATATATATATATATTAGCTCTTTTATCTGCAAATAGAAATACGATGATTATCTTTCAAACGGCTTCAAAAATCAAATAACAAATAACAGAGTTCTGTACAAAAAGAAAAGTTTTGTATTGTTTTGTTTTTTCTATATATATATATATATATATATAAGTATGAGACTCCTTGATGAGCCCTGATGAGCAGTTAAGGTGAAGCGTTAGTAGGAGAATTCTGACTCGCGATTTAAGTTAATTTTATATATATATATATATATATATATATATATCACTTGGATTGTTTGGAAATAAAGAAACTTTGATAGTTTTCCGGAAAATATCTTCAAAAGTTGAATGTCAAAATATTCAACAGTATTCTGAACTAAAGGGTTTTACTCTTGTTTTTGTTTTTGTTTATGTATTATCTGGTTTTTGTTTTGTTTTGTTTTGTTTTTGCTAATGCTTCTAAACAAATGATTTTACCAGTCTTTTCTTCCCGTAGAAGAATGAACGGGCTTTTTTTTCAGGAATGATCCACATAAATCAAGTTATTGGAAATAATTGTATGAAATGAATCTTCTGTATCTTGGCACTATCATCACTTGCAAATCAGGCTGTCAATTCAATGGTAAATTTTCGTTGTACTTTCCTTGCTTGGTTAGTTCGTTGTGTTCAATAAACTATGAATCCTTGCAGATTATTTAATGCCAAAGACAAACATTTATATATATGTGTGTTTGTGTGTGTGTGTGTGTGTGTGTGTGTTTGTGTGTGTGTGTGTGTTTGCCTCTGTGTGTGTGTCTGAGTGTGTGTCATTATTAAACGAATAGTCTATAGATAACATTTTAAAATGTGCCAGAGGCCATTTGCAAACAGTTCAATAGATCCATATATTGCTATCAAAGACTTACACTTCAATTTAACATCAGTCATAGTTAAATGGTTTCCAGCATAGTATATGATTGAAAATTTCTGTTTGACCTCTAGATGGGAACCTAACTGGTAATATCTTTTCGTGTCCGAGTGGACTTGCAAGTAATGACAATAAAGAGATATACCACATTCCACAGTGTCCAAAGACTGCAAACATAGCCTCAGATGAAGCTTAGTGTCATATCCAGGACACTAGTTTTATTTGATCCATAGATGGGACCCTAATAGTTACAACATCTTCAGGTTTGAGTGGACCCGAGAGTAATGGCAATGAAGGAATACGCTCCATTGCTCGAAACTTCAAAACAAGAAACTAACCACCCGAAGGATCAGAGTTACATTCAGGACACTCATTTACGAAGAGATTCTTACCCATTTGCAGAAATTCAGTCGGCGTAGTTTACTGAGCCAACTGATAGGATGATGTTGCGTCAGGAAAATGAATTACACTTAATTGCTTATCGATTGTACATAAACAATGCCTCTTTCTTTGTTTGAGTTGCACATTTTATTTAGATAATTTAGCAGTTTCTTTCCTTTAAATACTATGCTAATATGAGTAATAATAGCAAACCGGTAAAAAAAATCTTGATGTTTTGTAAACTTTGCTGTAGTTCTTGAACGAGCTTGAACGTTCGAATCATGATGCCTCAATGATGTTCTGGTTTTGTACCGTCGTTGCACTAAAAGGAAATATGTATTTTATTCACCGTACTACTTCTACACTGTAGAAGATGCAAGTATAAATGGCTCTGTACCTTGTGATCAGAGGAGCATTTGGTTGACTGCTGCTTCAGAGAACTATTTGAGATGAGAGTTTTTCGGAGTGTTGCGAGTGTAACTTACAAAAGCAGGACTCGTTTATTTACCAGTCTTTTCTGTAGAGGGTGTTCGATTTCTTATTCCGTTCATTATTTGGAATCAAATACTCGACTTCCGTCTTTATGCCAGATATTTCTTTCATCACGTTAATACTGACCGACAGAAACGCAAGGATTTTCAATTTTACTTTTATTTTTTGCCCGGTGATCATCAGTCCAAGTTCAATTGAATTTTGAAGAGACAGAAAGTAAGAGAAAGAAATAAAAGTGGGCAAGGCTGATAATTAGGTTTCTCTTGTTTCACTTCTAATAACAACAAGAGTCTTCGATCTGGGAGATCAGAACTTTCTAAAAGTCCTCGTTGATAGTTGAACGTTCCCTTCTTCGTTCAACCACTCGCTATCTGGCCAACTACCTTCTCCGATGGCCAAATACCCTCTCCGTCTTATACGTGAGTTATCTCCATTCTATTCAAAATATTTCTCGTAAATTTCCAAGCCGTTTAGCATCAACTTCAAAGGATGCTCACTACGCTGCCTGAGATTTATCGTTTCTTTTGTCTCTGTGTGTGGGCCGACCAGGGATTTAGTTTATTTATTTATTTATCGCTTTCATTCGTTTCGGCTGGACCAGGTCATACTTTTCTTTATTTCTTCATTTAAAGCAAGTCTTTAACCAAGCAGTAACATCCACCTCAGATACAATGTAATATTTTCAATGATAGCAGATTTTGGGGTGACGAAAACTCCCACGGAACGTAGTATATGAATTAAAATATTGTTGGTCATGTGCCCAATTTTTCGGTTCTTGTTATCTTAACAAAAAGCTGGTTCACGATTCCTTTCGAAAAAAAATAGTTATCGTATTTTTCTCGTTAACGTAACTAACACGATGGCAACGGATTTTAATTTACTCCTATCTTTATTGCATGTACGTTGATTGTCAAAGTCGATTTAATTTTAGAGCAAGGAAGAGAAAAAGTGAGAAAATGACTGACATGATTTTCACGGAGCTCGTTCTTGAACTAATTACTGTCCCTTTATCTTGGAGATCAAAGACCATTTAGAGATGTTGGCCAATCACCCTATGACTACATGGAAAACAAACCTGCATATAGAGCTAAAATTTAATGTAATTAATCATGGATTTGTTCTTAATTATCCCTTTATCTTCATCCTTGTTCTCTTGTCCATCCTATATTATCTACCATATTCTAATTGACACTGCTCCGTTTTTTGTTTGTTTTTCAGATGTTTGAACTTTTCTGATGTTTGAAAACTTTGATTCGGGGTATCCTCTTGCTCAGACCAACACTTAACAACCCTTGGCCTGGTTTAACAATACCATTTACATCAACTTCAAAGAGCCTCCTTGATGGATGATTACCAAGCTCTCTGGGATTTTTGTTATTTATTTTAATTGTTGACTGTTCAATTATTTGTGATTTTTTTCTTTTTGTTGACCTGTACTTTAGATTAATTATACGTGTTTGAGATGACAAGGTCATTTATTCATTCCTTTAATTATTTTTTATCTTGGACTATTTTTGTACGGTTTTAACCCAAAGTTGAATTTTCTTCCATCTTCTCCCATTCTAACCAAAATAATCGATAATTTTAAACGGAGGGCCACGGAAGAAAACTGACTTTGAATGATAAATAACATCACTCCGTGACATATCGTAAAAGTTGACAATAATCGGAAATGCTGCATACATGTATAAAGTTCAGATGTAATGTCCACAAACAAAAGCTTTATGGCATATATACTTCAATAAGAGCATTGAATTTATGATGAGTAAATGACTCAGGAAAAAGACAAATAAATGAAAAAATGGCCATCGTTAATGAATAAGCTCGCTATCATGTGGTATATATTTTAACTGTTGTTCCATTTATATTCATGGGTTGTTTTATACAGCAAAAAAAAAGGAATGTTTTACTGACAATAATTAATTTCGACAAGAATTGTCTCTCAGTGATCTGTCTATCAGGCGATCAATTTATGTTAATCTGGTCACAAGTGGTGTGTTCATAAAGGATCAAAACTGAAGATATATTTACCAACATCAACATGAATAATGAATGAAACTAGTTGTTGTTATTGTTGTTTCTTTCTTTCTTTCTTTCTTTCTTTGCTTCTTTCTTTCTTCTGTTTGGTTTGTTTTTGTTTTCAAACTCATCTTCTTGGCATCTTCGTAGTATACTAATTCCTGGGAGATTTCTTTTATTCAAAGAATCTCTAACATTCCTCTCTTTATTATTTATTTGTATTCTGTTGAAATATTTTCCTAATTGTGTTTTTAATCACGTTCCGGACGTTTTACACTTCAATCCTCTACGGTTTGTAGCTTTCAGTTTTATTTCATTTAATTATATTTATTCATATTTTTTAATTTTTTGTAACTTGATTAATAAAAAATAAAAAGGAGTCACTAAAAACACCGGACGAAAGCCGAGGTATAAAAGCCAAAACCTTATGATCAAAACAAATGAGGCAAGAACAATTATCTAAACTAACAGGAATGATAATTTCTCATTTGAGAATTTTGACGACAAATATGATGCTTTTTCGATAAGATTTGAAGCTGCACTGTCTTGTTCATTTCAATTTCTTTACGTACTTGAGATGAAATTTCTAATGAGGAATAAAAACCTATTACAGAACGAAGTAGAGGCTATAGAGAAGAGTCTGCACATTAACAATGCCGCGTTTTTTAAAAGAAATTATGGTTCTAAAAATTTTCTTGCCTTCAAAAAGTATCAAGAATTGTTACCGATCATTCTAAATGTGTGACTACATTTTTAAAATAAAGGCTTAAAAGGTGCTTTTGGATCATGCCTTGTACATCACAAGTTAGTTTGCAAACTCAGGCCATGTAAATGTATTCTTAGAATATATTTATTTTATTACATATATATATATATATATATATATATATATATATATATATATATATATATATATATATATAATGAACTGTTGGTGAAGCAGATCCATGAGTGTAAAGAATCTTTGGTTATATATATATATATATATATATATATATATATATATATATATATATATATATATATATATACGTGTGTGCGCGCGTGTGTGTGTGTGTGTGTGTTCATTGCCCCCCCATCTAGTGAGACCATCTATTTTAATGTGTTTTATTTGAAGGGGCCATGTTTCAAATTAGCCGTGACTTGAGCATTTTGTTTTTTAACGTGAATATTTTTTTTCCAGTGTAATTTTCTAGTGGTGGTGTAAAATCAATAAAGACTTGTCAGGTTTATTTGTTTTGGATATGCATCCATGGTTGCTAAATTTTCATTCTTTCCAGGTTGAGGGATTAAGTTTCAAATCAAATCAAAATGGTACTTGTGCTTTCAGACTTTTTATCCGTTTCTTTTTATTTTTTCTAATCTTGTTTTATGTTATATCTTCGTCAATTCTTTCTATGACTTTGGATTTTACATATTTGTTTAAGTTGTAATCGTTTGTTCCAAAAGTTATCTAAACTAAAATGGTCAATTTCACTTTTCAACATATTGAATTTGGCAGCGTGTGCATTGTCGTAAATAAATTAGATTTTTTGCTTCAGAAATTTGATTCGTGATAAATTTTGAAGGTCTTTTTGGTAGAAGAACTAATGATTTATTGGGTTACTTTGAGATTTTTGCAGCATAGGTTGTTATTGATATTGCACGGATATATATATATATATATATATATATATATATATATATATATATATATATATATATATAGAGAGAGAGAGAGAGAGAGAGAGAGAGAGAGAGATTCAGATAGAGAGAGATAAAGCGAGAGATAGAGAAAATAGACTCGACAAGCTGAGTTCAAACCCTGGATGAGGCTGCTTGTATTTAACATAGCTTTGATATCCTCTGGAAAAGTACGAATCATATCAGTCTTCCTTGAACTAAGGGTAAACTAGAGGTGAAACAGGGCTCTTTAAACTTTGTATGGTAAACTGGCGTAGTAGATGGAAAACTCAGAATTCACACCTGTTAAATTTTGCTCAATATTGACCTTGTGTCACATCCTATTCGTGCAGAAGGGTTGAATATATATATATATATATATATATATATATATATATATATATATATATATATATATATATATCCTATTGGTCAAGTGCATAGAGTTTTCAGGAAATCGGGGTTCAATCCCAGATCAAATCATACCAAAGACACAGAAAAGGGTGATTGATACCGTCTTGCTTAAAACTCATTATTATGAGTTACGGATCAAGTGTAAAGTAGAGTAATTCAGGGAAAGGAATAGCGTCCTCCCCTTCATCTCGGTGTATTAGTTATTGGAAAGGGAGCCTTCATGTCACCCTCAACGATGGTCACCCTTAACGACGGTCGCGAACTTTACTTTCATTTTTCCATACATATAGCCATGTAATATCAAAAACAAGCCATGCTGTAAACACGTCAAATCAAACAAATCCTATATTATATATATATATATATATATATGTGTGTGTGTGTGTGTGTGTGTGTGTGTGTGTGTATGTGTGTGTGTGTTAATTAAAAGATCGAAGTTGGTAGTAGAATGACGAAATAAAAGTATTTACTCACGTGAAAGTCACTTTACTCAAAAAAAGATATCATTTATTCAGTTCAACCTAAAAAGGTTTGCAAGTATTGAACACTAGCTAATCTGAGAAGTGAGGATGTAAAAAGTGTGTGTATATGTGCGTGTGTGTATGAGTGTGTGTGTGTACTTGTGAATTTCAAATAGTAGATTTTTTTTTATTATCCGTTGATGGATTTTTACACCATTTGGGTCTGTTTGTTCTCTCAACTTTTGTTGTAGTTCATAGTGGTGTCCATTCTGTTTTACTCCATTATCTGCTTAGTTTCACCCTAGAAGAAACCTATTTAATGGATTTTGAAATATGAGAGCTGTTTTCAGAGGACAAGTTATTCTAAACTGCTCACTCAAAAATTCATGCTTTGCTCCGAGCAAAATATGGCAAATTGCCGCTTATGTAACATTCTATGCAGGTGCACCGGAGAAAAGAAAAGTTATACAAAATGGTCAAAAATGTGTATATAAAGAACTATTCACTAAATCAGGCAAAGCAAATGCTGTATAAAAGAAAAAAATTAGAATAATTTTCTTCTTTTCTCAAAACGACGAATTCATGGGAAAAAATGTCAAACACGTGTTCCTAGAAAAAATACTACTTACAATGTTTAGACCTCACACCTGAATGTTCTCAAAAACAGAAAGATGAGAAATGGTATTTTTGAGTCGATAACCTCTGACAATAGAGGGGATAGCTTTGCTAGCTCCAAAATTTATATCGTCCTTCCTCCCCGGCTAGCAACTAATTGACTACCTGATTTATCCTTTAAAAAGTTTCTGCGTGACCTTAATGCAAATGTTTTCGTAGTTGACATTTCAGTGCCGTTCATACAGCTGGTTCCTAGTTTTATCTGAGGAAGAGGACTTCCGCTGTGTTACAAAATTTTGTATCATTAACAGGAAACCCAACAGGAGGAAACAAAAACTCGACACTCGTGTTATATGGAAATGAATTGACTTTAACGGCATATCAGACTATCGGGAGTTATTTTATGCCTTAAGTATTAGCAATTGCATTTATCGTATCTTTTAGATTTACACTTTTGGTTTGGTTTGGTTTAGTTTGGTTTTATAGGATATTAAGCATTGTTAGTTATTTAATGCCAAACCCTGTTTTTACATATATATTAAATATATGATTTGTAAACACATTTTGTTGATACACACAGTTCAAACAGTTTTATTTTTAAAATTTCAAGTTCTAAAATTTCAAATTAAAATAAATAAACAAAAACAAATGATTATAGGTATGGCTAGGTATCACTAACAAACAGGGGTGTCATCTAGGTGTAATGGTTGACGCGATGAACTGCGGAATCGTAGTAAAACGAGTTCGAACTCCAGTCGCGCTATTACTTTCACTTTCGAGCAAATACCCTCGGAAAAGGTACGAACCCCCTTATCCCCCTAGCTATGAGTTAAATAGAGCCACTACTGTTCTTCTAAAGAAAGGATGGCTTTTGGCGTTAAATAACCTACAAAGGTTGATATGCCATTAAACAAAGAAACATCAGTCATTTGTTTGCACACAGTTAAATGATCAAGCAGTTCTTTTTTTAAACAATTCAATTTAGCATAAGTTTGCACTCAGTTCAAAAATCAAAACATTCTCCTATTGTCGCCTTAGAAGAAAGAAAAGGAAACCATCTGCATTTATGGGATAAAGTTGAAATAATTGACAGTGCTGAACATTGGAGGATTAGATGCCTTAAGGAATCAGCACATATGTTGGGCTACAATGACTTGCTGAGTAGACCAAGTATAGAGTTGAATACAATATGGGAACCGATAATTAAAAAGGTTAGATGAAAAAAATATATGAATATGAGCAAAGGTAAAAAATCGTACATAATATTAGTAATCCTAGACAAGTAAGAACATTAAGTTTATAAGTCCCAAAAATTCACTCTGAATTATCCAGCATGACACATAGCGTTACGGTTATAGGCATTGTTCCCTAAGCTTCTAAGGTGACAATCATATGGAAGTTGCAGGTTCAATTCTGACTGCAGGCGAGTAACAATACAGGAATACTTAACACTTGTACCCGGTTATGGCTAACGGAATCAGAACAGGCTCTTAACAATAGATTTTCTTTGCATAAAAGTAACATTAAATATTCATAAAATAGAAAACTCTATATTTCAAAACATCTTTTTGAATGTAGAAATGGAATCTTTAAAGTAATGTCAATATACCAAACTGGCGACCAATTATGACACCGAACAAGAAATAAGATCATTGACAAAATTAAACATACATCAAACATAGCCTAACATTAGGAGTGCGTACACACACAGAGAAATGAACTTCATGGTCACACTCACTGCCACAAAAATACACTCACAGCTTATATTTAAATATGTCTATGCTATACTGAACTCAGAGAGAGAAAAAAGAAAAATACAATGATTGAATGTACATTAAATACCTATTAATACGTTCTCAAACACATTTAAGACAAAGAGAAAAAAGGTGTCTTGCGTGGTATAATCGTTAGTCAGCTAGACTAGCAAGTCTCATTGAGTGCCACATTCCTACAGCTTTGTGCTACATTTAAGTAAAAAATAAATTACAGCTCAAAGGAGTAAGGAAGAGAAAAAACTACAACCGGTTGTGCATGCATGTATGTGAACGCACACGCACAAATACACAAAGAAGATCATATATATATATATATATATATATATATATATATTATAACATATACTAGATAATATAAACACGCAGCTCGCGGATAAACTACAGATTAAACTGTGGAAGAACATTAAGGCCGTAACTAACTTTTTCACTGCTATAACTAGCAAAAATAATACTGCCTTCATCCAGTTCGACATTACAGACTACTACTACTCCTCCATTACCGAATGCACATTTGACCGAGCTACAGAATTAGCAACTCAGCACGTACCCGTCTCACAAGATGATATCAGGATCATCTAATTCTGCTGCTTATCCCTACACTTCCATGACTACAAACCATGGATAAAAAAAAATCAATAACCAACTGTTCGACGTAACCATGGGTAGCTTTGATGGCGCCAATGTGTGAGATCTGGTCGATGCCCTGATACTTTACCAACAATCAAACATAATCAAAAACACCGACAGGAGACTATACAGAGACGGCGGTCTAATCATCATTAGGAACCCAAACGAACCAAAATTAGATAGCTACAAGAAAAGGATATCCAACGCACTAGAATTGCTGGGATTTAAAATTATCATATACACAAACCTAAAAATAGGTAACATTAAACTTAAAGAAAGACATATTTGAACCTTATAAAAAAGAGGACTATACACCCATCTACAGACACAATTCTTCAAACTACTCACCCACAATCATTAAACTAATACCAAAATAATTCAGCCACAGACAATCAGATAATTCATCCAACATCGAAATGTTCGACAAAAACAAAGACATATACAAAAACACACTAAAAACAGTGGTTATAAACAAAAACCAGAATACAAACCCCGAAAAAGCAAACTAAAACAGAGAAATTGGTTCAACCCGCTTTACAACAAATGCGTGACATCAAAAATCGGTCGGGATTTGCTAAATCTAATAAACAAACACATCCCGAATCATTGCCCCATAGCTAAAATTTTCAACAGCAACAATATAAAGGTCACCACTGTTGTACGAGTAACATATCTCAAATCATAAAAAGGTCACAACAAAAAGATTAAAACCACCCAGAACAACACACACACCAATAAACAATCCAACACTAGGTAAAAAGAAATATACACCCTACTAGGAAACTGCCAACAGAAAAACGTAGTTTACGGAGCCACTGTAAAAACCAACAATTCTGTCAAGCAGTACATAGGTGCTACGGAGTGTACCGTAAAACAAAGATTGTATAACCACAAACTTCCCTTCACCAACAAAAATTACTCGACTAACACTTCTTTATCCACACACATCTGGCACCTAAAAGACATGAACTTTTCACACACACCCCCATCGCTTGGGAAATGCTAAAACTAGCACTCGCTAACAGCAAGACATAAAAATTGCCCTCTTTGCCACTACGGGAAACTAGCAATTATCATTCACCCATCTCAAAACACGCTGCTGTCCATACACATAAACCTTCCACCATACCTACACTGTCTCCACTAATAAACCCCAACCCCTTCACAAATAACCCCACAACACACCCGCCGTACCGTAAGTACCATCTTCCTCCATTAAATCTTTATATCCATCTCCATGCACCCCAACAACCTGTTGACATTGTTAGCTATGTTTTCATGATTGTTAGAAATACTTTTCCACACAATATATTTAACATATCTCTTTCACACCATCATAGATTACAATAACGTATACGTAATATAACATTAACACGACAAAGATAGCTAATGCAAATTAGTGTTGTAATTCAACATAAATCCCACCAATCACCTTTACGTCCCATACCTATTATGCTCACGCGTCAAGTCAAAAATTTAGTTTTTTTATAATGCAATGATGATAATTTGCTCCTTAATTAAAATCATCACCACACACACACACGCACACAAATAGCTAATATAAACAATTATTGAAACGCCTTAACACAATATTTTCACTATATTCCTTACGTTCATACAATCATGGATTACAATGATGTATAGGTAATATAACATTAACAAATCATATATAATACAAATTACTATTGCAATCTAACACAAAACATATTCCAGCATAAAATACTAATATTGCATAATACTCCATTTTATATTACAGTATTACATGTCACATCACCACCCTTCTTCGTCTATTATGCTTACAAATCAAAATTTTATTTTCTTGGAAATGAAATGATGATTATGATATATTCCTTAGTTAGAATCACCACCTCACACACATACACACACACGAATACAAAAAATAAAGAATAAATAAATAGATAAATAATACTCCATAGTATATTACAATATATCAGGTCTCATCGCCACGACATTTCTTGCGTTCTAATCCACCATACTCCTTTATCTATTATGCTTTCTAATCAAAACTTCATTTTCTTTGTAATGCAGTGATGATGATATTTTGTTCCTTAGTTAAAATCATCACAACACAGATACAAACACACACACACACAAACACGAATACAAAAAAATTACTCGGTCAAACTGCCAGGACTTTCGCTACACATTGCAACTCATATATTAGGGAAACAACCTCAGATTTGCCAAACGATACGTGTATCTTCATACACACATACTAAATATCACTTAAACGACCGCACACAGTAATACGCAAATATAATCCACACACACACACACACACGAGTTGTATACAATCATAACTTTCTATTGACTGTTTTTTTTTTCGATTTTTTTTATTTCGCCAATATTTTTCTTTCTCTGCCTGATGATTGTCGTTATAAGACGGCATAAAAACATTTGATCACTAACAAGCTTCTATGCTTCCATGCTATTAAATATATATAAAACCTGGATGCACAACATGGACGCTAACAAAATGGCTGGAGAAGAAGCTAGACGGCAATTACACAAGAATGCTGCGAGCAATATTGAACAAGTCCTGGCGGCAACACCGCACAAGACACCAACTATACGGCCACCTGCCTCCCATCACGAAAACTATTCAAGTTAGACGAACCAGACATGCAGGACACTGCTGGAGAATTAGGGGCGAGCTCATAAGGGGTGTACTCCTATGTACCCTCACGTATGGCCGGGCAAAAGCAGGACGACCAGCTAGAATATACATTCAGCAGCTATGTGAGGATACGGGATGTAGCCCTGAAGACCTGCCAGAGGCGATGAACGATAGGGAAAAGTGGCGAGAGAGGGTCAGGGATATTCGTGCTAGTGGCACGACATGATGATGATGATGATGATGATATATATATATACATATATATACTTAAATGAAAAACTATTCACCCCTAAAAAAATCTTCCCTGTAAAATAATCTTCGCAGTAAAAGTTAGTGGCTGAGACGACTCAGCATTTTATTAGATTCCAGAGGTGGGCCACAAAGTCTGAAATACGTGAAATAAAAACCAACTATACGATATCAGAATTAATTTGCAGACCAATTTCATATATCTTCCGTCTTTTTACTGAAATCGTACCATCATCACGGATGTGCTTTGGCTGCACCCCGACACGTCACAAGGATTCTTAAAAATGTATTGTATCCTCCAATACTACACTGCAGTTCATAAATCAATGGATCTATTACTTAACCTATGGCTCAATCAAAAGTTAAATGACCAACTTATTGATTATCATATGTTAATCATCTGTCCAGCTGCAGCACCTATAACCGATATTATACCCTCGTTATAAATTATGTTTCCAGCCTTCTTATAGTTTTAAATTTTGCAAGTTAATCCTCTGTAGCTCACTTTTCTTACTATGCCCTAATTAAGTGATACTAAATGCTGTATGTTTGGCGCTAAGTAATCACCCGAATTACTGACCTTGGAAAAATGAGGGAATTTGTACATCCAGAGAAAGTTCACTAAAATGTTTGTCTTATTTTGTCAGCTATTGTTCAAAGGAAACATAGATAGATAGCAACAGAAAACAAATCTATGTAGAAAGTTATTCACAACATTTAAAAGGATAAGATGGATGGTAAGAAATTATTTTTCAAAGAAGGCAACCATCGTTTTAAAAATATGTAAAACCCAGATTTCCCATAAAATATTGTACTCAGATCTGGGCTCAGCTGTAATGTTGAATTTGGAGTGTATATAAAGAAAGGTGGTAGATTGATGAAACTAATAAAAGAATACTGTTAAGCGAAAGATTGGAAATATTAGAAATAACTACTTCACTAAAAAAGATGAATGCGACGTGGAATAAAAGTCACGCAGAAGAAATATTTTGGCATTAATTGATGAAAAATATTGATACTTAGTTGCCCCTCCAAGATCTTTTGTCACAATTTTAATCTTTCTGGTCATGGATTTCATAATTTTAAAGCAATAATATATATCAAACTAGTTCCAACTTTCCAGAATGGCAGTTGATGGTAACTACTTCATAATAAAGGAGAAGGTGAGGGGATCAAATTCAAACATACAAAATAATAAGAGAAATTTCTAATAATGGTAGACATTTTCTCAATATTTATCCACCAAATGGAAATTTTACTGCAAAGACAGATTTCAAATACTAAGTCTACTAATCTGTTGGATTTTTTTACCCGTAGAGTTACATATTATTGGAAAAATTGCTTATTTAGATAAAAAGAAGCAGCATTAGTGTAAAGAGCATTAAGATTAAATTAAATGATTTTAGAAAAAATGGTAAGAAAAAGAACTTAAAATTGCATTTTGGGAACTTTTTGATGAATTGCTTAATAGAATGAGTTCTCTATGTAGATATTGGGTTAATATTGTATATGTTTTGTGCATAGATTCTCTTTAAAGAAAGGTTGATGTGAGAAGAGAGAATGCCCGAGGAAAAAAAATTGAAATATTTATCCACTCAAAGGTCGAGAGAAAAAGCGAACGGACATGAAACGAAAAAGCCAAAAGTAAACTTGCTTATAATTTAATCTTTAACTTCATTGAAAAACCGAACTGGTTTGTAAATATTTTTAAATTATTTGGTATGCGATCGAAGTAATATTTTAATGCTCTGCTTTTTAAATGTTAGATGTTAAGTTTTGTACATGTACTTGGAGGAAAAAATGAGAGCAAAATGAAGAAAGTTGTAGGTGGATGCTTTTCCCTTTCCAAATTCAAGAATTCTTTTGATAAACAGCTGATAATTATTAGCAGATATGAATGGTATAAATGATATAGCATACTTGAATCGCTGATCAAAGATCATCATAGACTTATGCAACAAAATTACTCTGGGTTTAAATAACTAAAGTATATCAATTATAAGCCAATGTAAGCATCGTGTAAAGGTTTAAATAACAAATGAACATATGAAGTAAACATTTTTCCTAAGAGGTTGGTTGTTGAACTTCAAGTAATATAAAAGTTAGCAAACTTTTACTTTTTTGAGACCAGCTTAAGCCTCCTCGTGCTTTTAAGAGCACCTGGTCACAACACCGACATGTCTACATCAGCTCGAAGTTTACCGATGATGAGGAAACTCCTTACAGCACAGAGAAAAGATTGAGATTTTATTATTTGTTAGCATACTGTGGATGCCACCAGGGAACAAGAAAATAGGTTATCTTCTATATTCTGATCAACACATCCTCAAGAAGAGTAAAAAAAAAGGCGGAAAAATATAGTCATAACATTTTTGACAACAAAATATCTTATGTTGTAGTCTCGCAAAGCAAGATAATAGATTGTCTAAGAATGATATCCGACAAAGCCATAAATGTCATTACTGTAGCCATGAAAACCTGGAAAAAACTTTAGATCAGGTTAAAATACAGTGAGATATCTTTAGGGAGATTTACTTTCACACTACATTTTTAATTAACAATTATGCAACTCAATCACGTACTTTAAAAATTCAATAGGGGCTAAAAATTTACAAAATCGCAAGAAAAGATTAATCACCTAATATGCATTAACAATATCAAGCTGATTGCAAAAAAGAATGAAACAGAATTTTGAGACTCTGATACAAACAATAAGAATGTATAATCAGGATATAGGAATGGAATCTGGCATCGAGAAGTAGAAAAGCCATATAACAGAAGGAATAGAAATGCCAAATCAAGAAAGAATAAGAACGCTCAGAGAAAAGGAAAATTACCAGTATTTGAATATATTGGAAGTGGGCATCATCAAACAAACAGAAATAAAAGAAAAAAAAAAGAAATAAGTATCTAAGGCAAACGAGAAAACTTCAGGAAGCCAAACTCTACAACAAGTATCTGATCAAAGAGATAAACACCTGGACTGTTCACCTTGTAAGATACTCAGCATCATTCTTGAAATAGACCCGGAAAGAACTTCAATAAATGGACAAGTGTACAGGAAAGCTGATGACAATCCAAATATCCGGGAGGTTGCATAGACTATATGTCTCAAGAAAAGAAGACGAAACACGACCCGTCAGCTTAATGCATGAAGACTACAATAAAAAGAAGAAATAAAGCTTATCCCAGCGATCAGAAACGGCACTAATAATATAAAAGTAAACAGAACAATTGTTCTGTTTATTTTTATTTTCGTTAAGTAGGAAGCAAAAAATAGGAAGAGAAAAAGTCGATAGATACGTCGAGCGATAAACTGGCGAAATCTCACGCGAGAAGACATAGACATGGCTTATCAAAGGAAACCTTAAGTCAGAAAATGAAACAACACCATAAACAACAATTAGGTTCAAGCGAAAATAGACAAGACACTTAAGAATAGGAAATGAGTGTTATATGATGATATAGCCGAAACAATTGATTTCATATCAAACCAATACTGCACACAAGTGAAAAAAGAGTATAATACTAGATATGACTAGAAGACAGAAACGGTATCCATTGGGAATTTTGCAAGAAATATAAATTTGACCATGCTACCAAATGGTATATGCACAAAACTGATTCCATCTTGGAGAGGAAGATACATAAAAATCTCTAGGATTTTGAGATAAAAACGTAGCACCTAGCCTCGATCAGTTGACCAAACCTTGTTATAGCAGAAAAAAGGGTGCGTAGCAAACCGTGGACTTTGCGTATCGGCACACTACAGCCTGAAAATCAAAGAAAACGGAAAGAGAGAAAAGTACATAGATTTTGCCTGGTAATTGAAAAAGCTAAGGAAACATCAAAGTGAGAGTGTCACCAACTGTAATTAGTGCGGTTGGATCGGTCACCAAATGTCCGGAAAGGAGCTGGAAGAGATGGAAACCGAAGGACAAACCGAGACCACGCAAACTTCAGTATTGTTGATATCGGCTCGAATACTGAGTAGAGTTTTGGACACCTGAATTGATGTACTGTCACTCAGGCTCTAGTGAAATAACGGCAGTTAACGCTAGTGTGAAAAACTCGCGAGGTGTAAAATAACAATTATAGTAATATAAAGATATTTGTAAAAAACGAAAAAAAAACTGGAGATCAGATTTAAACAAAAAGAAAATACAAGAAGAATATTAGAAGGGAATTGTGAATTGAAAAATGTGCCCTGATCATAATGAAGAATAGAAAAGTGAAATATCTGAATGAATCTTGCCCAGTCAGCTGGGGCTTTAGAATACACCGACTGCTTCTCTGCAGAAGGGTAAGACCCCCCCCTAAAGAATGTCCTGGATATGACACTAAACAATCTGATAGTGAGGTTCCAGCAGTGCTTGAGCTTTGGGGAATGCGGAGTACCCCTTTATTGCCATTGCTCCCAGGTCCACTCTGGCCCGGAGTGGTAGTACCTGATAGGGCCCTATCTATGGGTTGAATAGAACTAATAGCATACTAATGCTAAAATGAATTGTTTGAATAAATTGAATAGCTTGAAATAGAAATGTTTTTGACTATTAAACCATACATACATTTAAACTGCGTGCTTATGCTTAAATGAATTATTTGAAATAGAGCTGTTTTTCGACTTTAAAACTGTATTTACACTTAACTGAATTGTTATACATAACTGCTTGAATAGTTTGAAATAGAAATGTTTTTGACCATTAAACTGTGTACTTATGCTAAACTGAATTGTTTTAAAAAAAACAGATTATTTAGATAAAAATGGATTTGGTGTTGAATAACCTACATAGGTTGATATGCCATAAAACCCAAGAAACCAACCAACCTGAATGAAAATAACTACCAAATCAGGAAAGCATAAAAATTCTTGGAGAAAAGGAAAACTGCAAGTACTTGAGAATATTGAAATTAAAGAAAAAGTTAAGTTGGCGACCTTACTCGAGGGTTACGCGAAGGCTCCCTTTTCAATAGCTACTATACTGAGGTATAGGGAAAGGCGCTACTCCTTTTCCTGGATTGCTCCACTTTATCCTTAATGCGTACCTTATAATGCTGAGTGTAAGCCAGACAAATATGTTTAATGCAAAATTAATAAGACGCAACAGAATAGCAAGTGGAGATTATATATATATAAAAAGATGAAACAATTGATGATTTAAAAAATGAATGCAGTAAACTCGTAGAAAAAGGATACAAAATTAAATCTGAGTTGGAGTAGTGATGCACAGGGAATTGTTCAAGAGGGTGAAATTGACTCTACCACTAAAGGGTAGACGCACAAACCAGAATCCGTCCAAGCGAATGTGACTCATAAAATTATCTGGTAATTTGACATAAAACCCGATCCCCTAATTCCAACCAGAATACAAGATCTATGGCTAATTAACAAAGGAAAAAATTGCTGTCTTGTTTCCGACGGATCTCTAAGGGAAGATAAGACAAAGCGAAAAGATATAAAAGTACTTGGACCTTGCCAGAGACCTAAAGTAGCTATCTCATATCATAGTGATTGCGATGCCATTTGTAGTTGGTGCACATAGGAGGATGTTCCTTAAAAGCGTGGAAAGATTCAGGAAGAACTCGAACTGAAGTAGAATCAAGACCATCCAGATTACAGCAATTTTAGAACAGCCGGAATACTGAGACAAATCCCTGAGACTTGAACAAACGTTATATCATTTACTTGAGTAGAAGACCAACTGCTAACACCAATGTGAAAAACTCATAAGCAGTGAAATAATAATCATTAATTTGCCATGTTCCAAATCATTTAAACAACATGATAATCATTACCTCGACAATTAATGAACATGTGTACATTAAGATCCAGGATAATGTGAACCTGCTACCCAAACAAAATTGATTTGATGAAAATATAGTTTTTCTGGACAATCATTTTTTTTTCTGACGAAGTAAGGGGCTTTTCTTCAGGAAAGTCAAATAACATTAGTGTCGTTTCCCTAGAACAGTCCATCTCTAAATCAAATTAAAAGTTCTAGGTGGATATTTTGAAATATCCCACGCACCCAAGAAGATTTAATCAATTATTTTTGTTATCATGCCTCCTTGGGCGTCTTCTCAAATAAACCTTTTAAAAAGATTTAAAAAATCACTGCAAACAATATATACACTATTAATACAATATTCATATATATATATATAGTTTCGAAAATTGCTCACCTAAGTTCAGATATCATCCAATAAAATCTTAACATTTTCTATGTTACAACTGTTTTTGATCTCAGTTGGAGAAACAAGGACGAGCTCGTAAGCGACGTACTCCTATGGAACCCCACATATGGCCAAGCAAAAGCAGGACGACCAGCCCGAACTTACATACAGCAGCTATGTGAGGAAATGGGATGTAACACGGGAGACCTGCTGGAGGCGATGAATGATAGGGAGAAGTGGCGAGAGATGGTCAGGGATATCCGTGCTGGCGGCACGACATGATGATGATGACAACTTTAAAAATCTGATTGGTTAGTAGACTTAGTTTTTGAAATCCGTTTTGACAGTAAATTTACAATCGGAGGAGAAAAATTGAAAAAATGTCCGCCATAATTAGAAATTTCATTAATTATTTTGAAAGTTTCCCTTTGACTCCTCTTATTCACCTTTATTGAGAAGTAGTTACTATTAACTGCCATTTTGGAAATTTGGAGCCGGTTTGATAAATAATATTACTTAAAGTTAGTGAAATCTATGGCGTGAAAAATTAAGGCTGTCACGAAAGATCTTGAAAGGGCAACAAAGTATTAGTACTTTCATCAATAAATGCCAATTTTTTTCTCCGCATGGATTGGAAAAAGTGTGGCATTACATTTAACAATTCAATTTAATTTATTTAAGGTTATTTTTATGAAGCCTGGGTTATTCAAATAATGTTTTCCGTCTTATTTGTTTTTATTTTATTCAGTGCAAAGCGAAAAAAAGAACCTTTGGGACAATCCTCTAAGTGTATCAATTTTATATTTCTTTTTGCCAAAGGGAGTAGATAGTATAACAGTTTAAAGACTTATCAGTTTTAAACACTACCTATGAAATATCAATTCTTATTACTCCTATATTTGCGAAATTAACGAAATTAAGGTAAAGGTCCTTCAAAAAAGAAAAATGAATTATAAAAATAAGCAGAAAGAATAGTAGAAAAAAAGAAAGAATAAAAAGAATTAAAATGGTGAAGAGAAAAAAAGGAAATAAAAGAAAAAAAGATATTAGTTTGGATCATATCTTTAGATAGATCGTTACTACTGATATACTTGCAGAGAAGAGGAAAATCTCATATTTTGTTTTGGCGCGCAATTTAATTCAACACTGAATTTCACCCAATCAGGATGACTGATCCTATTCTGCCCGGACCTTCATTTCCGGCTAGCAAAACGGGTGAGTGGCCAAACCCAGTCTCTTCGGCGTAAGACGGCGACCAGAAAAGACGTTCGTTTAGTCGTCCCTGCTTAGCGATGCCTTTTAGCTAGTCAAGCCACTCAGTGTGGACAATTCACTGTGGCTTTAACACTAGCAGCAGCAACATGGACACTCAAGGAGGGAACCATCTAATTTATGGATTTCTTACAAGGAATCCCAGTTGAACATAAATTAGAAACATACAACATGCCTCGGACAGGCCGAACTTTGTGTCACCCCCAAAATTGGCTATGTCGATCCGAGCGTAACTCCGCTCTCGACACACTAGCAATCATTTCACCTCTGGCCCATATTAATGGATATAATGCATACTCTCCTCCAAATACCAGATACAAAACTACACGGTGACTTTAAACACATTCCTCACACGTCCAGTAACACACTGTCATCTCAATACCCCGCTAAGCCATTTCGTCTCCAACACTAACAAGCTTAAACACCACGAGTCTTGCAGCACCAAAAGCAAACCATATTCAAAGCTGCAAATAAAGAACTTTCGTTGTTGTGTTGTTAAAGAAAAGTTTCGTAATTCATTTGTGTGCCTAAAAAATATAGTGCTAAACAAATAACAATTTCACCAACCGCTATATACTTATCTGAAACATGCATACGCAGATTCAGTCGATGTTTTTTACAAGTGTGTTTGATTATGTTTGCCAAGAAAATAGTTTTTTTTAAGATAAGTGTATACGAATATAGGGAACAATATGATATATTCATTAAGCAAGTAAACTCTTGCTTATAGAAATCATGTTCTCTCCTAAACACAGCTGTTTAGATGATACTTAGCATTTTTTAATGGGAAAATACCAATGAAAAAGGGGCTAAGTTCACTTCAACCACTCCTTTCTGGAACTGAAAAAAGCAACAAAATTGAGGATTCTTAACAGATCTTTTCGACGTTTAATGCTAAAAATAATTATTAATTAACATGGATCGGCTGATTTGCAATTTGCGTTTTTAACCTGAGATACAATCAATGAACAATATATGTTGAAAAGAGTGTTCCAGTGAAAATGCAGCCTTTTAATCAATTGTTCTGAGTCCGATTTTCTGTTCACCCATTATCAAAACTTTTCGCAGTGTTTGCCTTTTGGTTTGGTTAGGTTGGTATGGTTTCCTTGTTTTTAATAGACTATCAACCTTTGTAGGTTATTTAATGCCAAAGCTATTCTCCTAGAAGAACAGTAATAGTATTATTTAACCCATAGCTGGGAGGATAAGGGGGTTCATACCTTTCCAAAGGGTATTTGCCCGAAAGTGAACGTAATAGTGCGACTGGATTACGAACTCGCTTACTACGATTCCGCAGTCCAGCGCTTTAACCATTACACCACGAGGACACCCCCTTGCCTTTTGGCAATTGTTGCTAATATAGAACAAATTTTGATGAACCAGTTGAAGGGAATATTGATGGATAACTTCTTGCTCTAGTTCTTATAGTGGAACAATATATTCGCTTCGTTATGGCTTTTCTAAGTATAATCTTTTCTAAGGGATTAAAGTAATATTTAATAAAATTGATTACAAACTAATTTGCCCTGACAGTCTCATTATTTAATAGAAAACATTCTAATCCATTCGTTATTGATTACTTAAACAAAAAGATTATTCAAATTCGTCTTTTGTAATGAAAATTAAGTATATAATAAGTAGATAAATATTTTTTCATCAGTGTCATTACTTAATAGAAAAACTTCGTAATCCATCAATTATTAACGAGTAAACCACAAAATTCGCTTTAAAACTTTCTTTCCCACTGAAAGTTGTATTGAGTTTATAACAAACAATTTTGCTTTATCAATCTTATTTCTTAATAGACAAATTTTTTAATTCATCGATTATAGTAAGTAAAGCAAAGTTGTCTCCCTTTAGTCGAGAGCAGCCCGAAGGCTCTTCTTTCAATAGCTACTACACCGAGGTGTAGGGGAAGGCGCTACTCCTTTCCCTTGATTTCCTCCACTTTACACTTCATCCGCACCGTATAATGCTGAGTGTTAAGCAAGGAGGCATCAAGTACACTTTTTAAAGTCTTTGGTATGATTCAACCAGGGATTGAATTCATGTCTCCCGGGCCATTTACGAACACACTAACCATCATGCCAATGTCTGGTATTCGTCAATTTTATAATGATTTAACTACTAAGTTAAAAACCTCGTTTTTCAGCTAAAATTGTATTACGTTGATAATAAACAATATTTCTTAATCCGTATCCTTACTGGAGAGACGAAATTCATAATTTCAAATCGTAATGATTTAACCACAAATATAATAAAAAGCTTTTCTCAATAGTGAAAGAAATTAAGCAATTTTGTTTTATCACTCTGATTACTTAGTAGACAAAATTCATAATTTATCAGTTAGCAAATAAAGTTAGTCAAAGGCCTTCTTTAACCGTGAAAGTTGTATTAAGTTGAGAATAGATTAGCCCAATCAGTTTCATTCCTTAATAGATAAACTTGGTTGATCATCAATAATCAATGACTTTACCACAAAGTTAAATGCCTTCCTTCATGGGGGAAATTGTGTTAAGTTGATAGTAAACAATTTTGACCTATCTGTATCATTATATAACAGAGAAACTTTGTAATTCATCAATTATCAATGACTTAAGCACAAAGTTAGTTAAAAGCTTCTTTCGTAGTGAAACGTCATCTAATGAAGGAAGAAAGAACTTCAAGAAAGCAATACACGCACAACCGTCTTGATACCTTCGGCATATTTTGATGGCTGAGACAGCTGTCCGTTTGAATCGTTGGCTTTTGATGAGACATCAGATAAAATGTAGAAATACTGATTTCATATGTCGGCTACCCAGTCTATCTCACGTCAGGGTCACCAAATATGGAATCATGTGTAGTAGTAGTTGTAGTAATAGTCGTTTGTGTGTTGAGTTATATACTGTAAGTTGGATGACGCTTTATAAACATTAAATGATGAAGAAATAAATAAAAGGAGTACAAGTTCATTAGAAATATACATTATCAACTAATGTACAGATGAGATAAATGAAAGATAATTTGCATAGTTTATAGAATACACAATGAATAGAGAATAAAAATATATGCCATGTTAGACAAACGCAAGTGTAATGGATGTTCACCGAGGAAATATCAGGTTTTGTTTGGTTTGCTATCTCTGTTTAAAAAGCATATCAACCAACGTGTGTTACTTAATACCAAGGCGATCCTTGCAGAAATTCAGTAGTGATACTATTTATCATATATAGCTAAGGAGATAACGGAGTTTATACATTTACCCCACTTTCGTCCGAAAATGAACTTAATAGCTTAACTGGAATTTAAACTCACTACTATGACACAGTCCAGCACGTTAGCCGCAACACTATAGGGACTTCGCCGAGAAAATATTAGATATAAAATACAAAACTTGACACGCATGTTTAACCTGAAAATACTTAGAGGAGCTATACTGGCTCATCGTGTTTCACTTCTCCCTAATGTCCTTGCGACAAGCAGGAATCTAATACACCTCTCCAAATAGTAGGACAGGCAGAGCTCTTTAGACTTATTACCAACACTAGTGTAACAGAAAGAAAACTTTAATTCAAAACTAGCACTACCCGGCTGAAAAACTGAAATTCTCTAGAATCTTACCTATGGTGCAGGGGTTGCATAAGTGCATACGATTGTTATTCCTATAATACAGTTTTGTATGGCTGATTTATAGCATGTCAAAATTTGCTGTTATTTTTTTTCATGTCGAAGTCAGTGTTTATTTTCCAATAAAAAACGTTTACTATTACAAATAATAGTAAACAATTATAGTTTCAAGTGCCTTTTCTTTATACGACTATTTTCTACACAGTTGTATGTTACATACCATTCCGATCTAATACGAATAATTTTCACACAATTATATTTTCTAAAATTCCAATCAAATAATAATAATAAAAATGATAATAATAATAATAATAATAATAATCCGACCAGACCTGGAGTTAGTCATCAAAAACAAAAACAAAAGAGAACCAGTCAACTAGTAAACTTGGCTGTTCCGGCTGATCATAGGGTAAACCTGAAAGAAGGCGTGAAGGGAGATAAGTACCTAGATCTTGCAAGAGAACCGAAAAAAATATGGGGGATGAAAGTGCCGGTGATAACAATAGAAATTAATGGACTCGGTACTGTCACCAAAGGATTGATTGGTACAGGGACTGGAGGAAATAAAAGGATGAGTGGAGACCATCGAACTACTACCTCATTTAGATTGCCCAGAATACTAAAAAGAATCTTGGAGACTTGATAAGACTTGTGCTCACTTAGACTCAAATGAAAAAAACCATCAGCTAATGATGGCGAGAAAAATTCTTAAAAGAGAAGAAGAAGAAGAAGAAATTTTCCATTAATATTGTTTACAATATTCTCATCTAATATAAGTGATTTCTACAGAGGTATCAAGTTGCAAGTGGTCCAAAACTCAAAATAATCCCAGAAAACGTTTATATGAAGCAGAAATTGACACAATGTCAAATGTTAATAGATTTTAACAGGTCTTGATTCATTTTCTCGGCTTTTATCTTTTTTTGCGATACAAAGGTCAAAGAGCCGAGTCTAACCTTCTATTTCACCCATAGTTTGGTGGGGGAGAATAGATTCATACATTTCTCAAAGGTATTAGTAGTATGTAAAATACAAACAGCCTCTACATGGATTTGAACTCTTATCCTTATGCCCATTTCCTACATCGATAGCCAATGCAACACAAGCGTCACTAAATCTAAATGTTTCCACATATTTTAATCTAAGACTCACATAATTTTATCTTTTTCAGTATTCCTACGTAATAATAATAATAATAATAATAATAATAATAATAATAATAATTGACCATACTAACAAATGGAATATGCACAACCCAGCATCAGTCCTGGAGCATTACACACATAAACTCCTAATCTCGCCCAGAAAACCAGACCTTACTGTAATAAAAAAAAAGGGAAGCTGCAAAATGTTGGACTTTACTGTACCGGCTGACTACAGAATAAAACTGAAAGAAAGTGAAAAGAAGGATAAGTACATCGATCTTGCTAGGGAATTGAAAAATAAACTATGGAACATAAAGGTGACCATTATACCAATCATGATTGGTGATTTCACTACAGTAACTAAAGGATTATTAAAGGGATTGGAGGACTTGGAACTGGGAGGACGAGTGGAGACCATCCAAATTACAGCATTGTTGAGACCGGCTAGAATACTGAGAAGAGTCCTGGAGACGTGAGGAGACTAGCTGTCACTCAAAATCCAGAAAAAGACCATCAGCTAACGATGATGTGAAAAACTCAATGAAAAAGTGATAATAATAAGTGATACTCAACAAAAAAGAGAATTTGCCGAATTGAGGACTTTGCTGACCACTAGAAAGGAAGAGAAAATAAGGATAAGTACGAAGACCCTGCCAGGGAAATGAAACATTTTTGAACATTAAAGTGACAGTGATACTATTTGTAATTAGTGCACTTGATACAGTCGCCAATGTGTTGATATCTGAACTGGAGGACTTGGAAATAAGAGGACGAGTTGAAACCATCCAAACTACAGCTTTATTTAGATTGGCTAGGATACAAAGAAGATTCCTGGAAACTTGAGGGGACTTGCTACCGTTTAAACTCCTGTGGAAGACCATCAGCTAGTGCTTGTGTGAAAAAACTCTCAAAGGAATAAAGTAATAATAATAATAATAAAAATACAAATAATCATAATAATAATAATGTTAATAATAGTGGTGAAAGAGACGAAACGATACATCACATAATAAGCGAATGCGTCAAATTACACAGGTGGGCAAAGTGATCCACTTCAAAAAGTTGAAGTATGACCATACGAACAAATGGTATATTCACAACCCGGAATTTATCCTAGAAAATGAAAAGCACAAACTCCTCTGGGATATTTAGATTCAAACGGATCATAAAATCTCGGCCAGACGACCACATATAATAATAATCAGCAATAAAAAGAGAACTGGAGAATTGGGGACTTTGCTGTCCCGACGGCCCACAAAGTAAAATTGAAAGAATGTGAAAAGAGGGATAAGTAGCTAGACCTTGATAGGGAATTGAAAAAAAAACTGTTGCATATGAAAGTGACGATTATACCAATTGTAATTGATGCTCTTGATACAGTCATCAAAGGATTGGGACAGAGAGTGGAAGACTTGAAAATAACTGGATGGATGGAGACTCTCGGAATTACAACCGCGTTGAAATCGATCAGAATACTGAAAAGAGTCCTGGAGACTTGAGGAGACTTGTGGGTGTCCTCGTGGTGTAATGGTTAAAGCGCTGGACTGCGGAATAGTAGTACGCGAGTTCGTACTCCAGTCGTGTTATTACGTTCACTTTCGGGCAAATACCCTTGGGAAAGGTATGAACCCCCTTATACTCCCAGCTATGGGTTAAATGTTAGCACTACTGTTCTTCTATGAGAATAGCTTTGGCATTAAATAATCTACAAAGGTTGATATGCCATAAAACAAAGAAAGCAAGCAAAGTTGTGGAGACTTGTTTTCACTCAAACTCCAGTGAAAATCCATCTGCTAACGCTGATGAGAAAAAATCTCATGGAGTAAAATAATTTATTTAGTTTACACTATATTTGTATATAATCATATGATTTCATATATTTTAAGCATGGATTTAATTAACTAAAAATGAAATAAATACTGTATATAGGATTATAGTTTAGAAGTAAATATTTTTAATAACGTGTCCAACGTTTTATAGGTTTCAAGTACTATTATCAAATAAATAATAGTTTTAGGAGAAGTCTTCCCGGCTAGTAACAAACGTGCTGGCCTGCCAAATCATCGCATGTGAGTTCCAACTCCACTTACATTATCACGTACGCTTTCGGACTAATACGCTTAGGAAAGGTATGAATCCTTTTATCATTTCTGATATAGATTAAATGGTAGTAATTTACAAAGCTCTTTGCTTCGATGTGGCACAAAGCCGAATAAATGGAGGCTGTTATAGATTAAATAGTAAATAACTGCTGTTCTTCTGCAGAGATGGCTTTGACATTGAATAAGCCATGAAAGTTGAAAAGACTTAAACAAAGAAACCAAATAACTTGAGGAGAGTCCCAGTAAAGTAAGGGGCTAATATGTTGGTATACCACATCATAGTAAGCGATTTCGAACTCCAGTCACGGCTATAACGTTCGTTTTCTGACTAATACCCAAATACCCCAGCTATGGGTTGAACGGCATCACAACTGTTATTCTACCAGGATGACTTTGGCATAAAGTTGATGTCATTAAAAAGAAACCAAAACAAACCAAACTAATACTTTTAAATGGATCTATTTCATAGATAGATGCAATTATAATATATACTACAACTCTGGAATTGAGTCGATCTAGAGTAAAGATAACAAAGCTTCGACACCAAAAAACCCAGTTTCACAACTGGAGTCGCATCATCAGATATAGTTTGCTTTTACACCCAGAATATATATATATATATATATATATATATATATATATATAACGGCTTCGAGCTGAAAAAGAAAAGAAGCAGAAGGTACCCCGCAAAAACAATCACCGACACCGACTACGCCGATGACATAGCGTTACTGGCGAATACACCCAAACAAGCCGAAACACTACTGCATAGTTTGGAACGAGCCGCTGCAGGCATTCACCTCCATGTCAATGCACACAAAACGGAATATATGTGCTATGATCAAACAAACGACATTTCCACACTAGACGGAATCTCTCTGAAACTGGTAGACAAATTCACCTACCTAGGTAGCAGTGTCTCATCAACCGAAAAAGACATCGACACACGGCTAACGAAGGCATGGACAGCTATCGATAGGCTTTTGATCGTATGGAAATCAGACATGACCGATAAAATGAAACGTAGTTTCTTCCAGGCAGCGGTCGTGTCGATACTGCTATATGGATGAACTACTTGGACGCCAACTTAACGACTGGAGAAGAAGCTAGACGGCAACTACACAAGAATGTTGCGAGCAATATTGAACAAGTCCAGGCGGCAACACCCCACAAGGCACCAAATATACGGCCACCTGCCTCCCATCACGAAAACTATCCAAGTTAGAAAAACCAGACATGCAGGACACTGCTGGAGAAGCAGATACGAGCTCATAAGTGTGGTACTCCTATGGACCCCACACATGGCCGAGCAAAAACAGGAGGACCAGCTCGAACATACATACAGCAGCTATGTGAAGATACGGGATGTAGCCCTGAAGACCTGCCAGAGGCGATGAACGATAGGGAGAAGTGGCAAAAGAGGGTCAGGGATATCCGTGCTAGCGGCATGACATGATGATGATGATGATGATATATGTGTATTCCCATATTCACATACAAATATATATATATATATATATAATCACCATATATATATATATATAATCACCATATACATATATATGCACACACATTCACCATATGCCTATGTATGCACATATATAAACATACAAACACATACATATATATGTACATAAGTGTGTGTATATGTATGTGTGTGTGTGTGTAATACATTTATTCTCCGAATACCTCCTGTATCTACATATTGTTTATCTCGTTCTCTTATTCAGTGCATATACGGTTAAGTGTCACCCGACCACTCACGATCGTTACCCTTTTTTAATATAATTATTCAAATAGTAAATCAATTAATTATGAATCTAGTCTCTAGATATCATATCTCTTATGTCATTGTTTCATTATTTCCTGAATATTAACAAGAACTTGCACCATGATTCTGAACGCTCTTTCTTATCGAATATTTTTTATGCATTTTATACATCTCACAGCACTACATACTCAGAATATCTGAAATTATTTTCTAAATACAGACAATTCCGATTTCCTTCTCGAACATAATAAAAATATAAAAGCTGGTATGATGTTAAGAGAAAACGGATTTATTCAGGAAATATTGAAACTGTTATTGCTTTATAAAATCAGATTACTACTGAACATAGTAAAAAGATTCATCATCATCATCATATCGCGCTGGTAGCACGGATATCCCTGACCCTCTCTCGCCACTCATCCCTATCGTTCATCGCCCTAGGTAGGTCTTCAGGACAACAACCTGTATCCTCACATAGCTGCTGAATGTACGTTCGAGCTGGTCGTCCTGCTTTTGCGCGGCCGTGTGTGGGGATCCATAAGAGTACATCTCTTATGAGTTCATCTCTGCTTCTGCAGCAGTGTCCTGCATGTCTGGTTCGTCTAACTTGAATAGTTTTCGTGATAGGGGGCAGGTGGCCGTACAGTTGGTGTCTTGTATGGTGCTGCTGCCAGGACTGGATGGCAATTACACAAGAATGCTGCGTAAAAAGATTAGGAAGTCAAAATTTGGAAAAAGAACTTGTACACCCTCGTATACGACAATAGAAGTAACTGTTCAATGTGTTAATCCCCCATAGTATATAGTAAGAAAAAACATCATTGGTCAACAACGAATATATATATATATATATATATATATATATATATATATATATATATATATATATATATATATGCAAACGTTATAAATGCTATTGGAACAATGATAGAGTGCAAAGAATTTAATTTTTTTTTGTTTCACTTTTTATCTGAAAATATTTTTTCAAGTAAGAAAACATAGCATATAATCTAATTACCCAAAAGATTGTTTCAAAAACCGAATCATTAACGTTTATATATTATTCATATATTATTAAATATATCCCTTGATTTTCATGGTTGTATATCTGTTGTGGTACAATTGTGTCGAGCACTTTTTTATGCAAACTTTTCATTTTATATATATATATATATATATATATATATATATATATATATATATATATATATATATATATATACATTCGTAGGGTGCAAATTTTGGCATCTAGTTTACTTCTGAGTATATTTCAGAAGAGATGCCTGAGAAACACTTAGTATTGATTTTAATTTGCACAACTCTAGAAGACAATTTTAAGTTTTCCAAAATTTCAGAGTACGTTTATTTTCAACCATCGTTGTTTATTGTTGATGATCTAGATTAGACAATACCATAGAGTTAAAGATATTTTGTATGATCCATGATTTTGTAAATGCGAGCGTTCATCATATGTAGTTGATGTTATATATATATATATATATATATATATATATATATATATACATATATATATATATATATATTATTATTATTATTAAGTAGATAAAAATGAAAACTCTTAAGACTAGGTATTACCTTTTTCCTTCTACTATGTAGACTGTTTACTATCTGCTTTTATATTTGCATGAGAAATCAAACAACATTATCACTGAGCAAAATATATAATGGGAATCACGAAGTCAACCCGGGAAAATACTAAGTTTGTTCCTTTAAAATAATAGCAATTTAATTTCATACAACGTGAAAATCAGATCTTTTTTGACATGGATTATCTTTACGTCTTCTTCTTCTTCTTCTTCTTCTTCTTCTTCTTCTTCTTCTTCTTCTTCTTCTTCTTCTTCTTCTTCTTCTTCTTCTTCTTCTTCTTCCACAGAGCATCCTATTCATGTTCTCCTTTCCTTCAATTTTTCTTTTCATTTTTGTTTTCAACTTTGTTTTTCTGTTACTTCTTTTATCATCTCATTAGTTTTTGAACTGGGGTAAGTTGAACAAAAAAAATGCAAAGAATATTATTATAAGAATCTAAACAAATCAATGAAAAAGAAAGAAAATTTACAAACGCTTTAATGGAGTCAATCCTACAATACTAATCCCTAGGCCAATGCAAGGATTGAACGCTATTAATTAAAAATAAAATTTGAAACGAAAAGAAAGAAAAAAAAAACGGAAAATTACAAGGATTCAAAATCGTATTGACGCCATTGTTGACAAGATCTCGCGGAACTAAGACGAGATTGAAAGCGAAACGTGACTTGCGTCCTCAATTGTGACAACTGGGACGGCTGCTAATCACTGCCATCTACGCGTATTTAGTTTGCGGCAAATGGAAACCAGATTTGAATTTGACAGAAAGAAAAAAAAAAGGAGAGAAATGAAATGAAATGAAAAGCCACAACTGATTTAACTGACGTAGACGAAGAGGGAAATATATCATATTATCAAAAACTGAATATGCAATTGAAAGCAAGAAGTAGCAATATCCCGATTGGGAATTTGGATTTTGATGAAAATATGGCTATCTGTGACGTTAAGGAATCCTAACAGAATAATTGAAAACAAATTTTAAAAAGTTGCAATTGTCACCTGACAATACCGATTCCTCGAAGGAGTGATCTTAAGATTGCATTTATGTTTTATGATACATACAAAAATCTAACGAAACACGAGTAAATACAACTTTACACTCGTTAATGAATGTATTATGTACCTACATTGAAGTTACTCCGGCATTCTTGATTTATCTTTATGCATCTAGTTATCTAAAAATCTACACACCCAATCACTGAGATAAAATATGTATTGCATTCTATCTATCTGTCTGTCTGTTTTTCATACCTAAAATGAAAGATACACAAGCAAATACAAATTTAGAATTGTACAGGAATAAATGATTTACTCATGCTGATGTTACGACGGTGTTCTTAATCGTCATATATCTTTTAATCTAAATATGTTCAAACCACTTACCCACTCAAGAAAAATCGTTGCATTATATTTTATCGATGTCTATTTATCTATATCACTATGTCAGAGGTACGAATATATTTAACACACACGGTATGTCTGTCTGTCTGTCCCTCCCTATATTTATATATATAGAGAGAGACGAGTGTGTGTGTGTGTGTGTGTGTGTGTGTGTGTGTGTGTGTGTGTGTGTGTGTGTGTGTGTGTGTGTGTGTGTGTGAATGTAAGCCTGTGAGCATCTTGTGAGCTTTGAGATGAATCTTAGATCCAGAAACACCTTAAAAACTTATTTTGGGGTTCTGGCGGAAATATATATATATATATATATATATTGTTTAGATATTTGTTGACATTTTCGTTTAAGGCATAACTATTTCATACTAGTGTGCCGAAACCTTTCACATCACTTGGAACAATAAGGACTAATCAAAATCTCCTCTTTCTCTGTGAGTAGAACTTAAAATAAGCTGACTGTATATTTTGCAAATGTGATAATGAACGTATAAGGAATGCAATTCTGCAACATCGAGGCATAAAATAAAATTTTTTAGTGAATAATGGCTATTGTCTATTAATTTTACCACGTGAAATAGTTAATAGTAACCTGAGAAAAATGCGTGCTATATAGTTTAAAATGTCACTGCATATCCCAATGATTTTGATTTAACTTTCACGATGAGCTGAACGTAAATGTCGTTTAATGTCTGTAGTAAAGCAAGTATATTATATTTCATAAGAATATGCTCTTTAAATGGAAACTAACTCCGTTTTCCCATTGACAGAATTGTGAAAAAATTCGGTGGACTACTATCTTACCTTAGCGTTTGCTGGTGACATGACATCTGGACACACATTACTAAATCTGTGTAATTTAAACAGCAAATCAAGTTTCCTTTGAATTCTGGGGATAAAACACGTTTTCACTTATTTAAAACTATTCAGTCGTTATTAGCTGTCGGCAAGTACTACAGTTGGAACTATTTGGGATTACTATTATCAACACAATATTTTTTTATAAATTATAGAATTTTAGTCGATATATTTGACGCGGAGATGGAAAATATTTACGGATAATGCACAATTGTGTTCGCTGTAAGTCTTTTTTTGTTTCTCCAAAGACTTAAAGCACTGCTTTAGGAATTAACACCTGATTTCACTTTAATTTTCATACCTAATCGAGCGTTATGTTATTTGTAGACACGTTTAAAAATTAAGCGAAACATTTTGTTTCCAAATGCGTTCAAAATTATAAAAGAATTTTTCTATAAATAATTTTATTCTTAGCGAATCTTACCAACACATACACACATACAGACACATACGCACACGCATACATACTCACACACACCTTATATATATATATATATATATATATATATATATATATATATATATATATATTCGCACACACACATATATATATATATATATATATATGTATATTCCCATATTCCCATACACACATATATATATATATATATATATATATATATATATATAATCACCATATTCATATATATATATATATATATATATGCATACACATTCACCATATGCCTATGTAAGCACATACATAAACATACATACAGATGCATATATACGTACATGTGTGTGTGTGTGTGTGTGTGTGTGTGTGTGTGTGTGTGTGTGTGTGTGTGTGTGTGTGTGTAATACATTTATTCTCCGAGTACCTCCTGTATCTACATATTGTTTATTTCATTGTTCTTCTTTCATCATGTATCCGTTGCGATCAGAAGAAATATTCATTTAATGAAAATATGAAAGCTTCACAATTTTTGCAAGAGTGTAATTTGAAGTTTAATTATATATACATAGCGATTGCGAGTGGGGGCATATAGCACAGTGGTTATTAAAATGGATACAACTACAAAAGTTTAGATGTTCGACGAGATTGTCTGCGTTACGATTCACGTTAATCCCCTTTTAAATTGCATGAATATATTTCTTCCTCCCTCTCCAATCTATGTGTAAATAGAAGGGCACAATGTACTCAAAAGCATAGACATGGCAATCTCTTTAAGAGAAGGAAAACACTTTATTCAAATCGCTTTAAACAGGCCTTGCGTCATCCTGTCTGTGACGAAAGGATTGGGTTATATATATATATATATATATATATATATATATATATATATATATATATATCATCCTGTGACGAAAGTCTGTGTGATATATATATATATATATCACACAGACTTTCGTCACAGGATGATACAAAGCCTTTTTAAAGGGGTTTATATATATATATATATATATATATATATATATATATATATATACATATATATTTATATATATATATATATATATATATATATATATATACTGACAGAAAATAGAATAGCAACACTCCATATCAGCATTTTAGTTTACTCAAGATTCAAACATACTACTTATACTATAGTTAATTTTCCACATAATATTTTTTATAACAAAAGTTAATTTTCTTCTAAGCTAGCAGAACTTTAATACATCTTGTGGAACACTATACAATCAAAACGCCTATTTTGATATTGATTGTACACAGGACTCAACATCCGTTGATCGTCATGGTTGTCTGGTTGATGAAAGAAATTAACAAACAAGCATTAATAGTCTATTATTGGGTGTTTTAATTTGACCATACCAAATTTTAAGGTAAGTTTCTGTTGTGGTCTTCAGATAAGACCGCTGGAAGAACCACTCAAATAACGGGTGATCGGTGAACGTTATTGTATTAGCAGAAAAAATGAAGTCATACAAAAGAAGTACTAGCCGTTCTCAGCTTTCAGTCTGTCTGTCAAATGTCTCGTAAGAAACGAGAAGATGTCTTCTCCGAGCGAGCTATATGTTTAAGTTGGACGAGTCCATCTTTGGGGTATGGTAGGATATGTCCCCCATAACAGTTTCAAACCGCTGTTCATAGGGAAGGGAAAATGTTTTCATTTTCAAAACTGGAATTGAAGGTTCTCGAAGCAGATTCTAGCCGTTAAAACCCCAAGTAGAAGACATACCTAAGTATTGATCTCACAAACCGAAACTAAGCTAAATACAATTTTTTTTACCTATCTTTGGCCACGTGACATGGTTCAGCCAATCAATCAGCGTGCATCCATGATTTCAAATCACCAAAATGGCAGCCATATGTGTTTGACCTTAAAATCAAATCCCGTGATTTGGTCCCATACTTGATTTTTAATTGAACTACAATATTATTAGGTATTATTTATGACTGCACCAACACCCTGAGTATTTTGTAGTCAAAAATAGTAATACAACTGCACAAAATAAAATTATATATATATATATATATAATCCAAGGAGAAAATACAGGGGGATAGGAGTGTCCAATTTGAGTGATCAATGCCAACGGCTATCAACGTATAATTAACGTGAAGATCAAAACAAAAAATTTAATGAAAATGAAAAAAAAAAAAAGAATTACTTATTTGTTTTTATTATTAATTTATTTCAGGTCTATGATGACCCTCTTCAGATGCTTATATATATATATATATATATATATAAGGTGTGGAATCATTTTTGCAAGGCAGCATATTCATAATTTTACTTACAGAATACTTCATATTGAACTACTTTCTGTACTACGTTAGTCCCATTTTCAATAGCAAGAAGGGCTCAACAATGCTTCAAATTCAGTTTTCAACTTTTCTCTCCTTAATACATGGTTTACTTTAGTGTCTGTGTTAATGGCATATCAACCTTTATTGGTTATTTAAGGACAAAGAAATCCTTACAGAAGAACATTCGCGGTACTATTTAACACTCTGCTGCAGAGATTAGGGAGTTTGCACCTTTCCCAAATTTATTAATCCGAAAATGAATCTTTCAGAGCAACTGAAGTTCGAACTCACTTATTAGGATATCGTAGTCGAGCATGTTTGTCACTGTGCCACTAGGGCTCCTCTCTGCCACAGTATAGATCCTTACTTTTACAGTACATGCTTTAAACAATTTAATTTTTTTTGAAAGTTTCTTTTAGCTTATTAAATTTTCAAGAGAGTTCATTACCATTAATTCTCATTTTTTTAAGCTAACAAATCAATCAGGATATGTTCTTGATCCTTATGCATTGCTTTTTTAAGTCAGTGATAGTTTCTTTAAAATTATTTGCACTCTTTTCAGATGAAGTGGCGTTAAATGTGCATTAAAAAGTTGACATGACTTTTAATGAAATAAATTAAATCCATCCATTTCCAAACGATTCTTGAAAAAATGTGAAAATATAAATCATATTCAAGTCGATAAACTTTAAACACACTTGAAAGATTACCCAAACATTTTGCAAAATATACAACTAATATTATTTTATCTAAAATCTTCCTGTGTTAAATCTTGATTTAAAGAAATTCAGATTCCTGTGCCCGACTATTCGCTAGTGTCTAAGCAGCTTACACAAGATAAAGACGCACACGTATATATCTCTATCTGTTATAAAATAGCCGAGGGATTTCGGTTCATGCCTTTGAATTTAGTTACGCTGAGAACCTTTCGCTTCAGCACATGGGTTGTTTGGGTGTAACATTGAAGCAGGTGTTAACGCGGGTGCGCGCGGGCAGATGGAGGTGTCACTCAGATGTCATAACAGTCCGAGACGATACTGGGTGACAAGGTACGGGTGACGTCATGCACCGGAAACACGCGGAAGTTTGTGTGAGAATTTGAAGAAAATAAGAGTCGGGACCTAGACGCCAAACGAGAAGGATCGATTTTTGGAGCTCACAGGCGCGAGGCGAACTTACGCCCTATGGGGGGCCGCTCGAGTTGGGGCCAAATGAATAAGACAGCATAGAAGATTGTGTCTCTCCTCCTTACGTCGAAACCTTTAACTCAAAGTTAATAAAAAGGTTTCGTACCCGAACAAGAAGTCGTTACATGTTTTCGAATTCGGAGATTCTTATGTTCTTTATATATTCTATAGTAATGAACATTATATGTCCATTTCGCACATACGGTTAATTGTGAATATGGTACATATATAGGCATCCATCATTCAATATGCTCTTCTATCTCTCTCTCTCTCTCTCTCTCTCTCTCTCTCTCACACACACACACACACACACACACACACACACATATATATATATATATATATATATATATATATATATACACCCAAACCCTCAACACGTGCAGGATGAGACACACGGTCATTTTTAAAGTGCTTTTTAATGCGTTTGAATTCTTAGTTTTCTTTCTATTGGATCGATTGATATACGAAGGTTAAAAAGCCCTGGTTGCCCAATGATATACCCATAATTTGAGGAGAAAAATTGGATTCAAACGTTTTTAAGGCTATTAGTGCCATGTAAAATACAAATAGATTCGTCCAATTATTGCACCCAGGTCACCATGTTCATTTCCTACCAGGGTAATCATTGCACTACGCAAGAGTGATTATATATATATATATATATATATATATATATAAGTAAAAGTACTGAATTCAAAACCTGAGGTTTTGAGGCGAGTAGCTCAGGCCTATATATATATATATATATATATACGCCACCACATCTGTATGCAGTTAGTGTGCTACGAAATCATTACTTTGTTTCCAACCTTGGCGTAATAAATGACTGAGTTCTTCATACTCGGCAAAATATCTTTCATGCTGCTCTTTCATGTTCCCTGATAGGCAGAGAACGGTTTTCTTCCAACAAAGGATTTTTCTTTCAATTATATTTTTCATATTTAAAAAAAATATCTTCCCGATAAATTATAAAGATAGGAAGACGTTGTACCTTTGATCGTCCAAAAATTCTTTGAAGATCAAACGGCAGTGAAAATGAAGTAGCTACATTTGGTTTCAACTCCCTTAACGCCTCCCTTTTTCATCTATGTATCTATCTCAGTTCATACATATGCAGACACGCGTGCGTGCAAACACACACACACACATATATATATATATATATATATATATATATATATATATGAGAAAAAAAATCCAACAGTATATATTTATAAGCTATTAAAATATATCAATGAGGATGTATGTTATTTGTATGGGAATAACATGCCATCGTTTAACATTTTACCGCAGCTGCAGCTGCGGCACTGCTAAAACAATCTTCCGTTCAATGTTAATATTTGAGGGTATATTGCATCTAAAAATAATATTTGAATGAGAAAATGAAACGAAAAATGTTAAAAATTTAAGGGTTCGATTACAGTTAACTGGTGTTTCAAAATCTATGTGCAGTCATTAGAATTTGAACATGTTCTTTTTATATATTATTCATATAGAAATGAATAATCCCACAAATATCTTGTTTTTGGATATTTTACACACACACACATATATATATATATATATATATATCGAGAGAGAGAGAGAAGCTAACAGAAGTCAGAACCAGAAGGTACTATTTACCAACCCCTCCGCTCGGGCAGGATATGACACAAGGTCAATTTTTAAGCGGAGTTTAACAGGTTTGAATTCAGAGTTTTCCTTCTCGTAGACTAGTTGCCTCACCAAGGCTGAAGAACCTAGTCCGTCCTACTATTTACCCATAGCTGGAGGGAGAATAAGGGGGTTCATACCTTTCCCAAGGGTATTTGCCCGAAAGTGAACGTAATAGCGCGACTGGAGTACGAACTCGCGTACTACGATTCCGCAGTTCATCGCTTTAACCATTACACCACGAGGACACCCACAGAACCAGAAGGTACCCAGGAAAAATAATTAACGATGCCGACTAGGCCGATGATATTGCGCTCCTGGCAAATGCGCCCGCCTAAGCAGAAACCCTGCTACACAGACTGGAACGAGCCGCTGCAGGCATCGGCCTCCATGTCAGCGCAAACAAGACGGAATATATGTGCTTTAATCAAACAGGCGACATCTCCATACTTAACGGTAGCTCTCTGAAACTAGTTGACAAGTTCACCTACCTAGGAAGCAGTGTCTCATCAACCGAGACAGACATCGACACGCGACTAGCAAAAGCATGGACAGCTTACGACAGTCTATCGGTCATATAGAAGTCACACCTGACCGATAAAATGAAGCGCAGTTTCTTCCAAGTTGCAGTCGTGTTGATACTGCTCAATGGATGCACTACATGGTCGCTCACAAAACGGATGGAGAAAAAGCTTGACGGCAACTACACAAGAATGCTGCGAGCAATATTGACCACGTTCTGGAGGCTGTACACAAAAAAAGAGCAGCTGTACGGCCACCGACATGGTGCATTCAATAAGTTTCGAGACTTTTTTTTACAGGCATTTAGAATTGTCGTAGACTCTTGACAATTCGGTACGTTATAGCTATATATCTTATGAGATGACTGACATATTTTTATGATTTCAGGTTTAAATGAACAGCTTCAGCAGCAATTGGAATACACCCTACTAAAGCCTGACTGACACAGCTGGTGAATTTCAAAAATGCAAACAGACACTTTAGAAGAACGATATGCAATAAAATTCTGTTTTAAATTTGGAAAAAATGTCACAAAAACGTATGGAATGCTTCAGACTGCTTTTAGAGCATCTTACATGAATTGGGCATCAATTTTTGAGTGGCATAAGAGATTCAAGGAAGGCAGGGAGCCTGTGAGGGCTAATGAAATGTGTGAGAGGAGTAAGGAAGTCAATACACCAGAATTGATTGGCCAAAGGGCTACGGTTAGGGTTATTATGTTGAGGTTTTAAGGGAGTTCAGGAAGAGATTCCGTCGGAAGAGGCCAGCACTCTTCAAATCGGGTCAGTGGCATTTCCACATGGACAATGCACCATTCCACGACTCCATCCTTGTCACAGACTATTTGACCAAGATGGTCATCAAGACAGTTCCTCAGCCCCCCTATAGTCTAGGCCTTGCTCCCTATGACTTTTGCTTATTCCCTATGCTCAGAAGCTGTCGTTATGAGGCAATTGAGGAGATGAAAGAGGCTGTGACGAAGGTCTTTGACACGCTCACACAAGATGACTTCCATGGGGCCTTCCAGAAGTTGTTGGAACGGTATAACCAGTGCATTGCAGCTGGAGGAGATTACTTCGAAGGGTGTCTAGAGTTCCATGTGTGTACTATCAATAAAAGTGCCCATACGAAAAAAAGTCTGGAAACTTATTTAATGATCCTCGTACCACCCGACACGAAACTATCCAAATTGATGAACAAGACAAGCGGGACACCGCTGGATAAGTAAGGACGAGCTCATAAACTATGTACTTCTGTGGACCCCTTAACATGGACGTGGAAAGGCAGACGACCAACTCGAACATACATAGCAGTTCAGTGCCAATACGGGATATAGCCCTGTAGACCTGCCGGAAGCAAAAGGACGATAAGGGAGGCGGGCGCAAGAGCGTCATGGATATCTGTGCTGATAACTTGACACGATGATGATGAAGCTATATATATATATATATATATATAACTCTAATTTAGCTATTTATCTTTATCGTTTTATTCTTGTCTATATACATTCTCATCTATTTGATGTCTAAGATGTGTTATATTCTGCTGTTGAGGTGATTCCAAGTAGAACTAATATTTCGAATATTCTTCTTACAGTAATAAAGGTACTATTTACCAACCCCTCCGCTCGGGCAGGATATGACACAAGGTCAATTTTTAAGCGGAGTTTAACAGGTTTTGAATTCAGAGTTTTCCTTCTCCTAGACTAGTTGCCTCACCAAGGCTGAAGAACCTAGTTCGTTCTACTATTTACCCATAGTTGGAGGGAGAATAAGGGGGTTCATACTTTTCCCAAGGGTATTTGCCCGAAAGTGAACGTAATAGCGCGACTGGAGTACGAACTCGCGTACTACGATTCCGCAGTTCATCGCTTTAACCATTACACCACGAGGACACCCAGTAAGAAAGGTGATTCCTCAATGTGAATATATGTGCGTCTTCTGAAAAGCTACGGCAATTAAAACCAAGTATATATTCGGATTTACCTCTTTCAAAGGAACGTTTTCATAGTGTAAATGTATTGTAAATGATCTACATAATTGGAGATGCTTTTGAAAAAGAATAATTGCCAAGAGAGTATATTTTAAACCAAAAAAAAAAAATCTTTAGACATCTGTAAATTTACATCCAACAAAACTCATCGATATCTAACGTTCATAATGCTGGTATTTTGTCTCCCGCCCACACCCCGCAAAAAAAAAAAAGAAGTGAAAAAGGTGTCTTAATCTTTATTTAGTTAATTGTAAAAATGTTTGGAAAATAATATAAGTACAGCCAATAAAATCGGGGATTTTCTGTTGGAAAAGTCGTTTATAATTTTCGTCAATTTTTAGACTAAAAATAATTAAAAGATTTCCCAAGTAAACTATTGTATCTTAACCATATGTTCGGATACTATTCACTAATAAGTGCATTATTATTTTAAGACAACTTCTTAAAATATTTTAATTTCATATATATATATATATATATATATATATATATATATATATATATATATATATATATATATATATATATATAATTAATACGTATTAAATCCATAAAATGCTGAACATGTATGGATATATGAAATGAATTTATATAATATTTGTACAAATTATTTAGAATTCATATATTCACAAAGAAATATGTTTCATTTACATATTTCCAAATTAAATGTAAAGTTCATTCAATTAACTTTATTTAATCTCATAAGATTTAAAGAAAACTTGTATACAACTTTAAAAACCCATAAGACCTTATCTTAAAAATACATTCGTAAGTTTTACTTTTCTTTTTAATACCAATGCATCAGTGGTTCTAAATGTTTATCATTAGCAATAACTATATTCCTACATTGAGCTTCATGTTCTTAGATAAAACTTTTTGATATAGTTCAACATTAAAACTAGAATTAAATGACATAAGAAATAATCACGAAGACTGCTTGATTTTAATCATTAAGGGTTTTTTGGACTAAAAAAAAATCATCAAGCTTCGTCTCAAGAAATTCAGGACAACTAAGACTACGGTGAATTTCAAAAAATAATTCATGCATACCATATTAGCAACGTCATTTTTTAAATGTATATACCAAACGTGCATGAGAAAACGCTAGATATTCTTAAAATTCTTTTTTGCCCAAATAACGGTGAATGGGTGTCTCCGAGTTTAACTGAAAAAACTACAAGCTCAGTGTAAATGCTTTATTATAAACGTGAGAACTTTGGCTGTATAAAGCATAATAGTGTGGAAAAGTATAAGAAGAAAAGTATAATTCTTTATAGTCCTTCTTTAATTGGTTTGCTTACTCAAAACAAAACAAAGAATAACTGATTTTATTTTTTTATTTTTGTAAAATATTGCAAAAGTGATTTTATTATTGTTTTATTGTTTTATGAAATTGATCGCCTTCAAATATAACACAAAAGTGAAATGTTATTAAAACGATGTGGAAAATGAGGGAAAAAAGAAACATGGATGACCACACAACAACAAATATGAATCAAGTGACTAGATAAATGTAAAATGAATTCTCTATTTCAGAGTTGGGAAAATTGGAAGAATAAGAATAAGTTTACAAGAATAGAACTTTAAAATTGGCGATAGAAACATTGTTGTCTGGTAGACATTCCACAATGATGACTTAAAATGTTCGAGAGAAACAAAAAGTTGCGGACGGCCAACAAAATGAAAATACAGACTCACTTTTATCAAATCAAGGGCATTATGGTTGTCAAGCATGACAATAAATTGGATGTCCGTTGAAAATTGGATTTTGTGTTTTTAAAAACTCTTGTTATATGCAGACATGATGCAACCAACTAGTAAGTCTTATGAACTCCGTCATAGATATGTTACCCGATGTTTCTCTTTCAAAATGGAGAAAGTTAATTAATTAACTAAAAGAAAATATTTGTTGACAGGTCTTTTTCTGTATTCTATATCATCATTGTTTCGAATAAAATTCATAAGTTCTAAATATTACCCTTTAATATCGATCAAAAGTTTTATTGAGAAGTGTATCTATGAAACAATAGCCAAACGACCGCGTTTTGTTGGTTTGCCCGTTCGTCTAGTGGTGTGGACCTCGTTGTTTCATCTCACACTCGGTTGTGTGGGTATTTCGCAGGTTGTACAAAAAATGAGAATAAAAAAAAAACTGAGTGGAAGGAAGACAAACACGGATTCAGAACTGCAAAACGTAAGAAGGGTAGTTGGCATTTTTAAGCATTTTGTGTGTATTTGTTATGGCTAACGCGATAACTAAGCGAAAATCCTACACACATCCCAAAAATGCTGACTCATCTGGTCATAGTCTTCACTGATCCATGTCTTCGTTCTTGACTTCATACTGGCCTCCGACTACTCTGGACCCATATTTTAGAACCGACTGACTACCCCTGGGCCTTGGGTTGAATTGTCTGACTCTGTGAATCTCACTTCTGACTGACTAAAGTCCTTCGTCCTTTTCTTCTGGTCTCGCAGGTTTTCGCGAGCACTACTCTTTGTAGACACTCTAACGCCGGTCGAAAAGGCCAAAGATAAGATCCCCTTCTTTGGCAACTCATCTACGAACACACCCAGGTACCAACACACACACAACACACACACACACATATATATATATATATATATATATATGTATGTATACACATTAATGCTTATTATCGTGCCACACTCAACTTGTAGACGATTTTTTTTCTGTCTGTATAAAGATCTGACCCGTGTTGTAATGTTTACCGTTGTTGAAAATATATGCTGACCAGAGTTCATAACTTGGACTTGCTGTGGGCATTTCCCAGAGAATTAATACTCTCTGGAAGATATGAATCCAACTATTTTCTTTCCATTTTTTTGCAAATTGTCGAGGGCAGTCTGGACTCTTCGACCTTGATATAGTGACTGTTAAACTCCACTTGAAAAGTCGACAATTTTATGACGTCCGGGTCGTGCTGAGTGGTTGGAGATATATATATACATATATATATATAATTCAGAGTAAAAGAATGCCTATGAAAAATTCAGAAAAACCATTTTATGGAAGTTCCGCATCAGAGGCCAGAAAAGAAAAGACAAACAGTCGAAAGCAGATGAAGAAACTCGACAGGACCGTTTAACTCCGAACAAGATTAGAACTGCAGCGACATGAGTTCAAGAAAACAGAGTAAAAAGACAACAAATTTTTCTTGAAAGCAAATATATAGAATAGAAAATGACACTATAGAAAATCAGTCAGCAGTATGATCGATTTCAGGATTCACACTGCTACTGCATGCAAATAAAAAACAGAAATTGGTTTGATTGCTTTCTTTGTTTAATGGCAAATCAAATTTAACCTAGTTGAACAGCTGAGATCATATTTAATCCATTGTTGGTGAGATAAGAGGGTTCTTACTTGTAGCAAGGCAATTAGTCCAAAAGTGAACGTAAGAGTGCAACTGGAATTCGAACTCGCCAACTTCGAGGCACTTTATCCATGATACTGCAAAGACTTTCAAAAACGAAATACGATATCTTAAGAGATAAGTTGTTCCACTAAGTTATTCTCCAACCACCCTGTCGTTGAATCTTTGAATACGTTGATTGTATCCAACAAAAAGGTGTAAAATAAAACTTAGACTGCATATGATTGTGAGGCTCTAGTTCCGTAGACCTGGATAATGTGGAGTGCTTTTTAATTGCCATTAATACCAGGTCCACTCCGACCGAGAGAGCTAGCACTTCTTAAGATTCTATAAATTAATAAAGTAGATCTGTTTAAAAAAGTACTTTTATTCAATAGGATAATACGCAAAAAAAAACCTAAAGAAACAGTAACAAAATGTATATATATATGTACGATGAACGCAATTCCCTAACCTAGACATGCCGTTAAAATCAATCAAAAACAAACCAAATGTTTCCTTATGCAATGACGAGTTGCAAATATTTCTTCTTTGTACACCTAACCATCATCGTGAACATTTTTGTATAAAGAATAATCATATTTACCAATCCCTCCGTTCGGGCAGAATATGACACAAGGTCAATTTTTAAGCGGAGTTTAACGGGTTTAAATTCACCGTTTTCCTTCTCCTAGACTAGTTGCCTCACCAAGCCTGAAGAACCTAGTCTGTCCTACTATTGACCCATAGCTGGAAGGAGAATAATTTGATTCATACCTTTCCCAAGGGTATTAGTGCTATGTGAAATGCAATCAGTCTCGTCCAGGATTTGAACTCGTGTTGCCGTGTCCATTTCCTACGACGATAACCATTACACCATGGGCACTTCCAAATTTAGATATCCACATATGGTCAGGGAAATAAGAACAGCCTACCTCCGAGATTGATATAAAAGGTTTCGTTCTAAATCCCCCGAGGCTTACCAAGTACGACAAAAGGCACCGGAAGAAGACCATAGGTTGGAGGATGAGAGGATTCATACCTTTCCACAAGGGTATTTGTGTGAAAGTGAAAGTAATTGATCAACTGGAATTTTAATTAGCTTACATTGAAGCTGCAGTTCAGCAGTAGCCATTACGCCACGGGGACCCCCCGCCCAGCAATGAAATGGACATTTACAACTGGTTTCTGAAACATACAGAGTGAATAACGTACTTCAATACCCATGCATCTTTAAAATCGTTTTTTTAAATTTTATTTCGTTGCACCTTGAACTTCCCCAGTCTCCACCCAACACAACCAGCGTCATATTGAAATCATCACACCATACCTCTGTGACGATACCCACTCGGCCCCCCGAATACATCATCTTCTTCGAACCATTTCACTTCTTGGCCGGTGATCATCTAGTGGTTCCGATAGGGGTATCGCACATTTCTTCATAGCTACAAGAAATACAATCAAGGGAGTGGGAGAAAAAAGAACAAACGAACAATATGCTTGGGTTAATTCAAGCGCAAGAAGAGGAGTTATGTTACATTGCATTCCCTATGTGCATATGTAGACTAACGCTAGCGTGGATTTCTAGCGAAAATTCTATAACCCATGAGAAGTACTGACTCATCTTGACTGCTCTTCCCTCACTGACTCTTGGACCCTATCTCATGCCGACTGCTCACTTCTGCTGTCCGGTGTCGACTGCCCACTCGCGTCACCCTTCGCCCACTGCATTCTCCGAGTTCCTTTGTCTAACTCCTCTCGCGTTCCCTTACCCACTTCCGGTTACGTCGAGATCGCGGACTCAGGCCTTTGTTTGGTTTCGCGCCAAAACAGACAAAGGGATCGTCTGCTTAGCGAACCACTTACATAGTGTTACACTTCTACTGCACATAATTACTCCCATATTTGGCAATATCGAGCAGACATCATCATCATCAACATCATCATCATCATCATCATCATCATTAAGGCCTGTCGATAGCATGGATTCTCGTCTTCCGTTTTTTTTCTGTCATCACTTTTCGCAAGTCCTCTAGACGACATCCAGTGTCTAAAAATAGCTGATGAAT
>OY757912.1:92681750-92854250 GCA_963585895.1 Sepioteuthis lessoniana
TAGAGATACCAATAATAGATACTACCTTTTTTAAGGTCCCTAAAGGCCTGTAAAAGCTACTGGGGGAACTGGAGCTCAGATGAAGAATGAAGACCATACAGACGTGTTAAGATCGATTAGAATACCTATAAGAGCCCCTAAGATCTGAGGAGACTTGCTGTCTCTCAAACTTCAGTAAAAAGTCAACAATCAAAACTATTGAGAAAAACTCACTAGAAGTAAAATAATATAAATAGTTTATTGATGCAAATGTTCAAAAAGGCATTATTTGTATTACATTAAAAAGCCGTTACAAAGTATTTGTACATTTCTCATCTCTAATTTTTCCTAAAATCAATCAATACTGATCTGTCGTTTGTTAATTATTGACAAATTCTTTCCTTCGGAGCACCTTGCCAAAACTGCTGCTTCGTCCGAGGGAGTTGTCTTGATAAAAAGTATAGTTTTGTATTATTTTATCGTGGTAAGGAAACGATACACAGTGAAACAGATTTAATCATTTATTAACTCGAGTGGGGCAGTCCGACTAGTATTATAAATCTCTCGCTGTAGGTGTTACGACCGAAGTTGGTCTTCTACTGACCGACGTCCTTCAGAGATATCTTTCTACTTATGCTTCTGCTTCTCTCTCTGTCTCTGTTCTTCCGCGGTACCGGAATTCATGTGGTACGAGCCATTATACAACATATCCACCCCCAATTTTTTATATGTCCGTAGGAAATCATATTTTTGTCTTTTGGGATTTACTTTGATAGTTTCCGTCGGGGTACGTTCTCGTTTGCTCGTACGATATCGTTGTATTAGTGAGGACCTTGGTACTTCAAACATGTCATAAATGACGGACACGGGTTCTTCGTCGCCAACTGTTGTATTGTGGTAAGGAAATGATACACAATAAAACAGAGTTAATTATTTATCAACCCAAGTGGTACAGTCCGACAAGTATCATAAGTACTCGCTGTAGGTTTTGCGATCGAAGTTGGTCTACTACTGACCGACGTCCTTCTATCTTTCTGCTTTTGCTTTTGTCTCTGTCTCTATACTTCCGCGATACCGGAAGTCATGTGGTATGAGCCACTATACTATATGTATATACTCTAAATATTCTTTCGTAGTAGAATCTATTAGCTATGTACCTCCTGATTGGATCATTGGGAATCTGCATGGTCACCGTGTTTTAAAAAAGGCACATAAAATACCGGCTAACTGTATTCGGGTGTGTGTAGTGATTTAGTGTTAGATTAACAGTATATCTGATATGAGATATGATTATGTTTCGTTTCTTTGTTTAATGGCATAAAAAGATTTGTAGGTTATTTCATCTTAAACCCATTCTTGCAGAAGAACAATAGTGGAAATACTTAACATATTGCTGAAAGGAAAAGGGGCTTCATACCATTCTCGAGTGTATATATCAAAAAGAGAACGTATTGGCACGAACTAGAGTTCGGACTCAATTACTACGATATCGCAGTAAAGCATTTTAGCTTCTATGATGCGGGGGAAATCTTCTGAGATCACCTTAGGAAGAAAGAGAATTAGATTATTTTGATGAAAAATTTTAAACCAGTTAATTCAGAAGTTTTAAATTATTTAATGTTAATGTTTAGATTTTTTTTTTCAATGTTTAAACAATTTAATATGGATGTTTAAACATTTAGATTTTCATTGTTTACAATTTAAGTGTTTGAATGTTTTAACCATTTTGTGTTAATGTATAAAACTTTAAATGTTTAAATAATTTATTGAAGAAAAATCTATTCAATATCAGGCTTGATCCAATGAAATATATTCATTGCGGTTTCTGGATGTTGGAGAAACTGATATTTATCAATGATACAATGAACAATGGGTTTGTTTTCATGGCGCATTAAAGTAAAATAAATTGTCAGTGGTTTGTTTTTATCGCATATCACTCGGGTCAACTTTCTCCGACAGCGTGAAAAATTGCTTCCTGTGACAATACAATATAAATACTAAGTGAGACTAAAAATCTCTACCTTCTAAAGCATGTCACTGCAGTCTCTAAACTATGAAAACAATTAGCAGATGAAAGAAAGCACTAGACAAAATAATTGAAAATGATTTATGAACTTTTCGCTGGGAATGAAAATAAATGATGTCGTATTGTAGGCTATTCTGCTCCCCAGGAAACATAAGTTCTTCCACTATTGCATATACGTTGAAGTAGAGTATGTCTTTATGAATATATTTAGTATTGACATAATCTGCATTCTTGTATATGTATGTGAGTGCTTGTGATCTAATGGTTATCATTGTTGGAAATGTACACGGTGACACGAGTTCGAACCCAGGACAAGGCTGATTGCATTTCATGTAGCGCTAATACCCTTTGGAAAGGTATGAATCCAGCTATGAATCAACTGTAATGCAGACTGGTTCTTTAGTTTTGGTTAGACAACCTCGTTAGGAGAAGGAAAAATGTGAATTCAAACTTGTTAAACTCCGCTTAAAAATTGACCGCTTAAAAATTGACCTAGTGACACTTCTTGCCCGTGTAGAGGAATTGCTAAATACATAAATGCATGTGGAGGCAAACAGAACTGTACATTTGCGTGAGCGTACGAGGCATGTACGTATGAAGATGTGTGTAATTGTATCAAAAAGATAATTCAGTAAGTTAAAGAGTACCATTTTTAAAGTCTTTGGTTTGACGTGACCTGGGATTGAACCCAGATCTCACGGATCATTGACGAACACGTTGCCCACTAGTCCAATAAGCCGGTTTTAGTCAGAAGTCAATTGACAAGGATTCGATCTTTTGAAGGAAGTTTAGCTCTAAGATGTCCATGGTGCAACTTAGAAATCCGTATATTCATGGACGCTATCTGGAGTGAATCAGAGGTGTTACGGCATAGAGTAGACGAATTCCATGAGTAGAGTGGTAAGCAATTGTGAGTCAGCAGTGACTAAAATGCTAACTGACAGTAGTTTAAGCAGAGCTGGTTAGAAAACTGCCTAGCAACTAAGTACATATTAGAAAGCGTCACATGCATCCTACGGCCCCGTTGAGCCAAAAAAGTGAAATAAAACGACAATATTGGTACATTTTAATAGTCATTTGTCTTGGTGAAGCTCACTTGTGGCTAATATGGTTTCGACCAGAACATATGTCTGACTAATTTTCCGAAACAAACACAACGTGGGTTGAATAATTTTGTAGGCTAGATTTTGCTGCCTACAGATAATCATCATCCACTTGACGTGATGGTTGATTGTATTAATTATCTTATTATCTTGTTCGGTTGGGCCGCGAGTCTTTCAGTTAGCTGTTAAGTTAGCTAAAATCTTTGAATGGAAATGTAAGTCAAATTGTAAAGTTCAAGCCAGTGCACCAGCGACCAAAACAGGAAGACCAAATGCAAACAAAACGGATTCATGTCTTGTCACAAGTTTTATTGAAAAATGGAAGCACATTGAAATTGGGGACACGTCTAAGATGATGCAATAAGTTAGTAAGATGACATCACACTACCGATATCCTGAATTTAGATGTATAAAAATTAGCGAATTTTTAATAAGTAGTCAGTAGTCAGTTGTCAGATGTTGAGGGTTAGACGTCGGTCGGAGCGAAGGGGTGTCTCTTTGTGTCTCTGTTCATAGACTCCTAAAGATTTGATCTCTCTCGTGCTACTGTATGCAGTCTGAACTTTGGACAGACTATCTGGATTATAAAGTGACAATTTTCTATAAAAATATTGGACATATTATTGTTATACTAATACGTTCCAATAAATGATTATTAATTGTTTACGGAGAGCTATTCTTGTCTTTAAATGACCAACACCCAAGCAACTTTGTTCCAACGAATCACGTCGACCGTTGGAAGAAGTTCTGGATGAATTGAGTCATTCACTATCTGTGAATCTTTTAAACGCAGCGTAGGCACAGAGATGATTGATAAAGAGGTCCCCGCGGACTTTCTCGAAACCTATGTATGGCACTAGACCTTGCTGTCTAGTTCAAGCCATAACCTGGCATACGTGCCGGGACATACATTTGGGTTCGTGAAACTGCTCGCCTCATCAGGCTCACATTGTACCAAGTGAACCGATGAGCAGCATAGACCAGCAGGGTTCGAGTCTCGGTTCGTTCCCGACCTTCCCCTCCCCTTTATCCCCACTTTAATCGGCCTTGGGGCTATTGACCTTGTGTCAAGTCCTGTCTTGTGGGAAGCAGCAACAAATAAACAGAGAGGATTGATAAACAACCAGTAAATGCATTTGGCGCTGTCAATAGGATAAGAACTAAGTAAAAGTACCTTGACAACTATAGTGTCACATTTGGCACCGTAACTAGGATAAGAACAGATATTATTACATTTGGTACCACATACATTGTCGTGCACAACAGTATTATATTTGTCACAGGTATTCACGTTGGTAGTCCTGACAGCGATATTTATAAGTGGTACCGTGCCAAAATATTGTTACATTAAGTGCCGTACCAAAACATAGTTTTACATTTGGTGCAGAACCAAACGACAGAACCACATTGAGTGCTGTGCCAGTATAGTATTACATCTGGTATCGGTGACCGTGCCCTGATCATAGTATTACATTTGCTAACCGGCCGTGACAAGCATAGCGTTACATGATACTGCCTCAATGAAACACTGGTGGAATTGACAAGAATACTGTAGAAAACATAGAAATATTGTGAGGATTCGCTGTCATTTGATCCTCAGTATGCTAAGAGCTCCAGTGAGAAATCTGATTTTAAAAATGTATCAATAAAGTAGAGGAAAATAGAAAAGGTTTAAAGGCACCTTCCGCCTCCTGCTTCCCAAAGGTGACCGCTAACGTATATGCGAAAGTACAGTAATCTGTATACTGACATAAAATTGCCGAAAGCGGTTAAATCTAATTTCCTCCAAGAAAATTGCGTTTTACCTTTAGTAAAGAGTTCCATGGGACAGATAACATACAAAAGCAGGCTTAAAACTAAATTCGAAAAGTCTTACATGAACTTGGAACAACCTGAGAAATGTTTTGTGGTCAATCCGAAAGTTAGCGTCCATAGTTTCAAAGTATGGAAGCCCAACAAGCATAAAATCAGATTAAATTGCTCTTTCATTTCCTTGCTGTTAAGGAATTCAATTCGTTGGGATTTGTTAACAATAAAGATATCAATATTTAAAGAAGTATATGAACGATTTACCCATAGGTAATGCTGTAATTGATGAATTTGTCTATTTTGCGATCCTGTTCAAAAATAAAAATGAGGTTAGACACAATCTGAACCTAGCTTTATAATTAGCTCAACAGCAAATGTCTTATCGCTACGTTTACTTTTACCGCACTACGGTATTACAATATACATACGCGCACACACACACACACACACACACACACATATATATATATATATATATATAAATATATATATATAAGTATTATTTGGTCCAGTTAAACCGGATTTGGGAGTAATTCCATCAGGACAAGAAAACTATTCAAGAGCGAACATTTAAATTTTCCTGATAAAGAGCTCAATGTAACAGACATTACAGAGCAATCATTAAGAAAAAACACAAACCGGTCACATTAGGATTATAAATTTATTTCCATCCTGTTATGTGCTTATATATATATATATATATATATATATATATATACTCCAAGCAAACACTATGAGATGAGAAAAATTAAAGGATATTTTCGTTGTTTGCCTTTATTCAGCAGACAATAAACTGATCTCAGATAAGACGCATAACTTTTTCTTGAAGAGCTGAACCTTCAGGCTACATATGATTTTCCTTAAACAAAGTAGATTAAATTATCTAAATTTAGTTGTATACGTTTTTACCAATGTGTAGGGAAAACTTGTAGAATTGATAACTGAAAGGGTTTTCATTTTATCTATAGTTTCATAATAATGCTTTTACTCTATCCTCCTCGTTGAATTTGGTTATATTTGTGTCTCTAACTTACAATCAAAAGCTCGTAACCGATTCGACAATGTACAAAGAAGTGATCTTTGATTATCCTTTAAAACGTTAGAGCAAAATATTAACTAAACAGCGTCAACCACAGTCCTTGTATTGAGTCAAATAGTTGACAGAACCCCTCTTAAACTAGTAGACAAATTCACTTACCTAGGAAGCAGCGTCTCATCAACCGAAAAAGACATCGACACGCGGCTAACGAAGGCATGGACACCTATCAATAGGCTATCGATCAATGGAAATCAGACCTGACCGATAAAATGAAACGCAGTCTCTTCGAGGCAGCTGTCGTATCGATACTGCTGTATGGATGCACTACATGTCTGTCTCTGTCACTGTTTCTGTCTCTCTCGCTCTTTCGGTCCTACAACGTTTTAGCTTTTATTCAGTCTTTTTTTTTTTTACCCATACTAATCTTTTCTTTTTCGTTAAATATATGTATTTGCCTAGTGGGTAGAGTCCTCGCCAATGGCCCGGGAAGCCTGGGTTCAATTTCGGGTCGGGCCAAACCAAAGACTCAAAGAATGATGCTTGATACCGCTTTGCTTAACATTCAGCATTATAAAGTATGAATCAAAGGTAAAGTGAAACAATCCAGGGAAAAGAGTAGCTCCCTTCCCTACACGTCGGTGTAGTAACTATTAAAAAGAGAGGATTTGGGTCGACCTTGGATATATATATATATATATATATATATATATATATATATATATATATATATATTGTGTGCATTGCACACAAAACTGAATATATGTGCTTTAATCAAGCAGATGACATTTGCGCACTAGACAGAACCTCTCTGAAACTGGTGGATAAATTCACCTACCTAGAAAGCAGTGTCACATCAACCGAAAAAGACATCGACACGCGGCTAACGAAGGCATGGACAGCTGTCGATAAGCTATCGATCATATGGAAATCAGACCTGACCGATAAAATGAAACGCCGTTTCTTCCAGGCAGTGGTCGTGTCGATAATGCTGTACGGATGCACCACTTGGACGCTAACAAAACGACTGGAGAAGAAGCTAGACGGCAATTACACAAGAATGTTGCGAGCAATATTGAATAAGTCCTGGCGACAACACTCCACAGAGCACCAACTATACGGCCACCTGCCTCCCATCACGAAAACTATCCAAGTTAGACAAACCAGACATGCAGGACGAGCTTATAAGTGATGTAATCCTATGGACCCCCACCTATGGCCGGGCAAAAGTAGGACGACCAGAACGAACATAGATTCAGAAGCTATGTGATGATACGGAATGTAGCCTTGAATACCTGCCAGAGGCGATGAACGATAGGGAAAAGTCGCGAGATAGGGTCAGGGATATCCGTGCAAGTGGCACGACAAGATGATGATGAGTATTAAAGTAGTATTTTTTAAAATTAATATGTTCTTGTTTATGTATGCATCATTTTACTGATGAACATTCATTTTCTGTAAAGTTAATTGTTAAAGTTAATTTGCAATTAATTATTTATACTTTTTACAATATACAAAATCTTAATATTTGTCATAAAATTCCGATAACCGTGGTGTTATGGTTATCGTCGTAGGAAATGGACACAGCGACACAAGTTCAATTCCTGGACGAGACTGATTGCATTTCATATAGCACTAATACCATTGGGAAAGGTATGAATCCAGTTATTCTCTCCCTCCAGCTATCGGTAAACAGTAGGGCAGACTGAGTTCTTTAGCCTTGGTGAGGCGACTAGTCTAGGAGAAGGAAACCTGTTAAACTCCGCTTAAAAATGCCCTAGAGTAAATATGATAAAATTCCGAATAATATCTAATTATAAAAATACATTAAGGCTTTTTTTTAAATTGAATGTGGCGAAGAAAAATAAGATGAATCTGATCATTGGGATTTCAAACTAACTGTAGCATTTCCCTATTGTACAAAAGTTAGATCACACAATAGCCTGATGCCAATGTTACAGTGGTAACGAATAGATCTATGTTTGGATTTACTCGTTTATACCACAAGAATCCCCTCCCTCCCAGACCTTCCGTTTGAGATTGAGACATCTCTTCTTTGCATTAGCATGTTACATCCCAGAGGTATTCATTAAGTATAAGTTCCTCTTTGTATCATTCATACAACCTAAGCTAAATTATATTTGAGCAATTTTGAAATATCTTTTTGCATTAACTTATTTAACATAAATAAAAGTACACTTTTTACAGACATAGTTCAAGGGTTTAAGCTTTGGCAATATATTTCCCATGTCTTCAGGGTTAATAAACTACATATTTCTTCTTCATGGCGAAACCGAAACAAATAATGAAATATTGCGTACAATTGAAAGCAAGGAATTTAAATATATTAATACTAAAAGTTATTAAAAGAGAAATGGTAAAATAAAAATTCTACTCTTTAACTCCGAGATTTTACAACGCATTGGAGATTCATGAGTGACTCACCATAGGAGCAGATTCGGGTATTCAAGAATACAACTGTAAATTCCAACATTGCTCCCCAGTCGTCTTCATAACGCTCGAAACTTTCTCAAATCTTCTCATGAGGTTAAACTAAAGAATGATTTCATTTTTAAACTATATTTTACTGAAATTTAGAAATATATAATATTTTCTCTCTTTTCTTTTTCTTTCATTTAATTTTCTGTCTGTTCGTCTTTATTTATTTATTTTTCCTTTCTTTTATTTATTTATTTATTTATTTATTTATTGTAGTGTATATAACCAGAAATTACCTTTCCACTTCTTCCCGATTCATTTTCCCGATTTTTGGCTTTTCTTTAATAAGAGGACCATTTAGTATCCGCTCTTTTCAAACAGAACTGGCTTCTATACTACCGTCCTTGATGGTTCTAGGAAGGACCTGTCCATAAGAAACGGGGGATTTATAAACATTATATCATATGACAAGTATAGAATGTTTTTTTCCTGAAAAATTGATATCATTTCGTTATCTAAGAACAAGACCAATTCACCTTTAAAAGTTCTCAAATTTTAACAACTCAAAGTTCTATGTTTAATGTCCATCCTATCGGCTGAGGCTGTAGAATACACCGGCTATACTTCTGTAGAGAAATAAGATAGGACACTAAACTGCATATGAGAAGGAGGCTCCTGTATTGGAACATTAAGGAATGGGGAGTAACCATTCAAAGGCATTACTTTCAAGTCCATTCTGACTTTAAATGGTTGTACCTGTTAGGTTCCTATCTATGGGTCAAATAGAACTGTTCAATCATTTCCTTAGAACTATCATTATTAGTTATTTGAAACCTTACAGCTGTATGAAAATATTTTATGTCATATAGAAATAGATGATAAATAGTTTTGGCTTGGTATGGTTTTATGGCATATCAAACACTGTTGGTTATTCAATGCCAAAACCTGTTATATATATATATATATATATATATATATATATATATATATATATATATAAGGATTGTGAACACAATTTGTAGATATGCGCAGTTTAATAATAAAACAGGTATATTTTTCATGAGTAAAAGTTAAATGGTTCCAAATATTGCTATAAATAAGTAACAATTCAATTAAGCATCAGTCATTTGTTTATACATAGTTAAATTATCAAACAGTTCTATTTCAAACAATTCAATTTATCATTAATCATTTGTTTGCACTCAGTTTAAATTCCATACTGTTCTATTTGACCTACAGATTGGACCCTGTCAAGTTTTACCGCTTCGAGCTAAAGTGGACCAGTGCGTGATTATAATGAAGGTGTACATTCCCAAAAGCTTTAGTGTAGCCTCACCTTCAGATTGTTTAGTGTCATATCCAGGACACCCATTAAGGCCCTCACCCTTCTGCAGAGGTGCAGTCAATATATTCTACTACCCCAGGTGACATGCTGATTATAAATAGAGCTATTTTTTGGAGCTAGGAATACTTTAAATTATTTAACAGTGTGCGTATAAATGAGCTCTAAAACTCGTTCAAAATTAGTTACCAACAAACTTACAAATGATTTGCATAAAAACAAAATTTGGCATTAAATAACCATCAAGGGTTGATATACGATAAAAACCAACCAACCAACCAACCCACCCCCTTAGTAAGTTTAATGTTGAAACGCCTTTATTCCAGTGAATGGCATTTACATACCTGAAAAGAAAGCACCTAAAACATTAACACAAAAAGTTTCTGTTGTTTGTACATATGCTGATAAAATTTCAGATCATTTGAAAGAGAATTTGTCAAGATATTAGATTATAAAATACCTTGTTGTTCTCTCAAAATTTACTTCGAGTTCTGCTGGATTTTGAAGTTCTCACTTTAACTACATTAGATTATAAAAAAGAAGACAAGTTGATGTTTTCAGTTATAATCTCAAACGAAAGTAGAAATGAATACAGCTTCTAAAACTTTGTTAGAAAAATAAAGTCCCATCCCGACCAGCGCAATCAAAACTACAATTAACAACACGCTCAGCTTTGTACTTTTATTGGACTTTAATCGATTGACCAATTTTCAAACCAAGCGAGTCAGTTCTCCCGCCACAATTTTCAACCAGCAGTCAGCTGACAAATTGAAGAACGAATTTCCCGCCAGATTCTTACTTGTCTAACTCCTATCTTACTTTACGTTTGTACGTTTTTGTTTCTCGTTATTTTGCTATTGCGTTGTTTTTATTTTTTATTTTTTTTGTTTGTTTTTTTTTAACTAAGAGACAAAACTCAACGCAGTGATTCTTGTGAAACGGACATGCTGGTTCAGACGGAGTTGTCGATCAATAGGCCATTGATCAGAGCCGCCGTATTTTAAGCTGAGACCCAGTTCGATGGATGAGAACATAATCCAGATTGTTTAAGATTCATTAATCTCTAAATGATCGAACCGAAGCATGAATGGGAAGAAGTTTTAGACAGGCAGGAAATCAGAATAAGACATGTTACTTTGCTTGGCCGAGCGATTATTTACGTTCTCTTCCGGTTCAACGGTAAATGAATTGGGAGAAGAACTTCCTAAAAGGACCTTGAAAATACTTCAGACCCAGCTTGTTTTTTTTTTTGTCTTTTATTTTTTTTTTTTTTTGCATTTCTGTTTGGTATCTAACTTCATCGATCAAATTCTCTCGTTTGTGACTTGGCTTGTTGTGTATGTCATAACGTATTAAGCATTCGATGCCTCATTCCAGGTAAAAACAAAAAAATTAATAATGATTCACAAACTCATTTCCAGTATCAACATCTTCAACATTATCATCTTTACCATAATCATCTTCATCATCATCATCAAGGTGTGTTGACATCACCGATTCCCCTGGCTCTCTCCTGCCACCCTTCTTTATCACGTCATCTCTCTTGATTAGCCCTTGCACAGAGTGGATAAGTGTAAATGTTTCCAAGTCGGCAAACACTGATGTGTCAATGTCTAGGAGCTTTATATAAACGGTATGTTAGATAGGAGGTAAGTGGTCGTACAGTCTCAGGTTTGTTGGTTGACTCTTCCAGGATTTGTTCATAGCACAAAATATATAAATCGGTAATGATTATAATTGATTAATTGATTTTAAAGGTATGTCAACCCGACTCGGGTTATTTTATGCTTAGACGTTAAGGAATTTCCTTCATTGTACGTTCATATTCATATTTTTGTGTCATTTTTTTAATGAGTTTGGCATCGTTTACTGTTTTATGCAGAGAGTCCAATCGAATACGAATCATATTTAAAAAGATCTATTTGACCCATTGATGAGACCTTAAAAAGGACTGCCACTTTGGGTCCGAGTGAACATGTGATTATAACTTTCGACTCTCTTGTGTTCCAGAACGTAAGCCTCACCAGCAGATACAATTTAGTGTCATACCCAGGATACTCTTTTTAGTGGGTTATTTTCCAACAAAAGGGGATGTCGTCAACCTATTCAAATCCCCGCCGTCAGAGTGTTCGACATCGCTCAGCGGAATCAGATTGCACTAATGGAAGGAGCCAGTATTATAATTTACAAATCTTTACGAAATCAAAACTGAAGAAATGACAAATGCACTGTCCTAACCCTATGAAAATGCCATCTTTTTTTTTTTTTACTCAGTGACTTTTTTTATTTCGCAGGGTTGCATAAACTTGAAAAACTGTGTTTACTGCAAGATGACCACCTGGAATATATTTGTTGTTTTTTTGTTGTTGTTGTTGTTGTTGTTTAATGGCATATCAACCTTTCTTGATAATCAAAAGCCAAAGCTATCCTTGTAGAAGAACTGGTTGGTGACTGTAGTTCTGAGCGACTCGAAGGCGCCCTTTTCAATAGATACTATATCGAGGTGTAGGAAAGGGTGCTACTATTTTCTCTGGATTGCTTCATTTTATACGTACCCTATAATGGTGAGTGTTAAGCAAGGAGGTATCTTGTACTATTTTTTGAGTCTTTGGTATTACTCAACCTGGAATTGATCCCTCGTCTCCCGCTGGTACAATATGTCTCATAACTGGGAACATCTAAAATAGCAGACACGTTTCACGGATTTTAATCATCCAATTTTTGTAGCATTGATAATTGTTTGCCCTTCTGTTATTAGGTCAAACAAGAAAGAAATTCAAAAGGAATAATGAAAATTTTAAAATAAATATTTACATATCAGGATATAAAATTACATATCATATTAAAAATATTACATCAAAAGATAAGTTGATATTACATCCCATGACTTCCAAACAGTACTTCTAATGGCTGCTTGGTGACGTAGCCAAAAAAGCGTATCAAAGTACACGACGAACGGAAAACTCTCTCTCTCTCTTTCTCTCTCTCTCTCTCTCTCTCTCTCTCTCTCTCTCTCTCTTGCGCGCGTCGAAAACCAAAGGCACGCGAAAGAATGTTTTCTGACAGAGGAAGCTTTCGCGTCAAATGACCTCGTGTCATAAGGTGCACGATAGCTTGCTTTGACGGAAGTCATCACTCAGTAACTTCTATTATATTAAGGACTCTTATATTAAAAAAGTTCTTCAACTACATGATAGGACTTTTTCCTTAATTTGCACCATTTCAACAACAACTTCATTTCTGTATCTATTCTATAAAGCTTGCTCAGGCAATAAAAGTTATTGCTAATTCGTTGTGGATTATTTCACATTATTTAGCGTGAGTAAATATTCAACCAAAATACATTTTCCCAGGTAAAAGTATTCGAATCATATTCATCTCATACTTAGATACATGTAGTGGTGAGTTGGGTACTCTAATACGACAAATATATGAAGGTCAAGTTCAATGAGTTTTCTATTCAGAATGTACTTGTGTCCATCATTTATAAGGTTCAAAGTTAGGTTTATTGCTAGAGGCCAAAGACAAAGAGGAACGTCGACGGAGCTAAGACAATTTTTATTTGTATGTTTCTCATCGTATAACTTCCTGACAGAGCTGTGATAAAGAAATTTTCTATTCTTCCAAATGAAACCTCAGAGATGGTTTCTGGTTTACTTCGTCAGTTTAGATAAAGCAAAACTTTATCCTTCGTTTAATCAACAAAGTAGATAAATGATCTTTACTATTAAAAGGCATTACATATAATTCTTATTATAAAAAGGCATTAGAAATAATTCTTTATTTAAAAATGCATTGCGAATGATTTTCATGATAAATATATATTGCGAACGATTTTACTATATAAAGGCATTGCAAATGGTTTTTGCAATTAAAAAGTATTTCAAATAATTTTTACTATAAATATACTTTGCAAAAGATTTTTACTATAAAAATCCATTCTAAATGATTTTTATTATAAAATTCATTGCAAATGATTTTTTCTATAATAATACATTGGAAATGACTTTTACAATTAAAATACATTGCAAATGATTTTTACTATAAAAATGCATTGCAAATGATTTTTACTATTAAAATACATTGCAAATGATTTTTACTATAAAAATGCATTCCAAACTATTTTTACTTTAAAAAGGCATTCTAAATGATTTTTATTATAAAAATGCATTGCAGATGATTTTTGCTAGAAAAATACATGCAAATAATTTTTACTACAGGGTGGAACGATAAAATTGTCGCTCTAGAAAAACAACATGATTCCATTTCCGTTTCCAAATAGACACAGGCTTGGCTTCAGAAGGAGTGCTACGACTTTGTATCCTTCTCTCACTGGCCCCCCTACTCCCTCCACCTGAACCCGCTGGACTGCTTCGTTAGGTCATACGTCGAGAACATCACCAACATGACCTCCCACAATACCAAAGCCAGCCTGATCGCCGCCATCCGCCGAGTATTCGCCGAGCTCCAGCAGGCGCTTGTGGAAAAGGCATGCTCCCAGTTCCGGATCCGTATCGAGGCGGTGATTGAGGCTGAAAGCGGCTACATTGAATAGATGTCAGCTCTACTACATAATCAAGTTACCTGGATTGATTTGTTTAGTAGAAGTTTTAAAATAAAGTTGTTGTGTTGTTTTCTTTAGGACGACCATTTTATCGTTCCACCCTGTATAAAATGCATTGCACATGATTTTTTACTATGAAAATTCATTACAAGCTATTATTACTTTAAAAAGGCATTCCAAAAGGATTTTTATGATAGAAATGCATTGCAAATTATTTTTACTATAAAAATACTTTGCCAATTTTTGCTACTAAAGAAATTCATTACATTTTTTTTTAATTATAAAATGCATTGGGCAGAGTATTCATAATAAAATGCATCGGAAATAATTATAACTATACGATAAAAAAGCATTAGACTTAGTATTTATAAGCCAGAGAGCAAGAGTGCTTTGTTTTTATACATGGATATTTTCTTTTCAATTATTTCTGCACTAACCAGAAAATGCAGACCAATAAAAAATAGTCTTGCTTGGCTAGAGCTCTGAAAAATGTCTATAAAGGGAAGTAGGAATTAACCTCTTGGTCATATCTATTATCATATAATTCCTCAAAAAACACCTCGTTTTTATGCCTGTCTTTATTACTACAATAATGAATAACGCCGACAACTTTATGGATAGCTTATGAAACGTCATGGATAAATTATGTGTGTAGGAGGTGCCCGTGGTGTAATGGTTATCGTCGCAGGGAATTTACACGGCGACACGAGTTCAAATCCTGGACGAGACCGATTGCATTTCACATAGCACTAATACCCTTGGGAAAGGTGTGAATCCAATTATCCTCCCTCCTGCTACGGGTAAATAGTTGGACAGACTAGGTTCTTCAGCATTAGTGAGGCAACTAGTCTAGGAGAAGGAAAACTCTGACTTCAAACCTGTTAAACCCCGCTTAAAAACTGGCCTTGGGGGAGTCGGTATATTGGATAAATTATGTATGTTCTCCAACATTGTTTCGACTGTTTCTGATAAATTACATAATTCATAGCCACGATCTTTTTGAGGGGACCAAAGTCCCTATTTAAGCCTTCTGTAGAAACTAGTTTAAAATTCCATCCACATTTTTTATTTTTCGACCAATTTGAATAATTTTATTATGAGAAAATCTTCCATAAGAGTCGAATGTATTTGAATTGGTAATTACAACTCAAAGAAACGGTTGAATGGTATATAAATTAAAAACAGATTTAATATAGAAAAAGAAAATAAACGATATATATATATATATATAATCATCATCATGTCGTACCGCTAGCACGGATATCCCTGACCCTCTCTCGCCACTTTTCCCTATCGTTCATCGCCTCAGGTAAGTCTTCAGGTCTACATCCCGTATCCTCACATAGCTGCTGTATGTATGTTCTTGCTGGTCGTCCGGCTTTTGCTCTGCGATATGTGGGTGTCCATAGGAGTAAGTCAATTATGAGCTCGTCTCTGCTCCTCCAGCAGTGTCCTGCGTGTCTGGTTTGTCTAACTTGGATAGTTTTCGTGATGGGAGGCAAGTGGGCGTATAGTTTGTGCTTTGTGGGGTGTTGTCGCCAGGACTTATTCAATATTGCTCGCAACATTCTTGTGTAATTGCCGTCTAGCTTCTTCTCCAGTCGTTTTGTGAGCGTCCAAGTGGTGCATCCGTACAGCACTATCGACACGACCGCTGCCTGGAAGAAACGGCGTTTCATTTTATCGGTCAGGTCTGATTTCCATATGATCGATAGCTTATCGACACCTGTCCATACCTTCGTTAGCCGCGTGTCGATGTCTTTTTCGGTTGATGTGACACTGCTTTCTAGGTAGGTGAATTTATCCACCAGTTTCAGAGAGGTTCTGTCTAGTGTGCAAATGTCGTCTGCTTGATTAAAGCACATATATTCAGTTTTGTGTGCAATGCTCACAATATATATATATATATATATATATATATATATATATATATAGCCAAGGGCGACCCAAATCCTCTCTTTTCAATAGTTAATACGCCGACGTGTAGGGAAGGGTGCTACTCTTTTTCCTAGATTGCTTCACTTTACCTTTGATTCATACTTTATAATGCTGTGTGTTAAGCAAGGCGGTATCAAGCACCATTCTTTGAATCTTTGGTTTAGCTCGACCCGAAATTGAACCCAGGCTTCCCGGGCCATTGGCGAAGACTCTACCCACTAGTCCAATACATATAAAAAACGAATAAAAAAGATTAATATGGGTAAAGAAAAAAGACTGAATAAAAGCTAAAACATTATAGGACCGAAAGGGTGAGAGAGACAGAAACAGTGACAGAGACAGACACAGATAAAAGTTGTAAGTAATAGATTTAACTTTTGTAAAAAATCAGAAAGAAAAAGATAAACAAATGTTATCGAAAAAAGAAATGGTGAAGATGAAAAGACAAAGGAAGCGAAATGAAAAAGTGAAATAATGCAAAGAGAAAATCTAAGACATTCGTTAAACAAAATTATTTAACTTACAGAAGAAATAAATAGAAATGAATTTACGAAGACAAATGAGAGAAATAAAAATGAGCCAAGAGATTTTTTGAATACGAAAGGAATGATCATACAATGATTAATTTTAAAAAATTAGCGTGGGAAAGAAAGAAAGAAAGAAAGAAAGAAAGAAAGAAAGAAAGAAAGAAAGAGGAAAAAACGTGTATAAAAGAAAGAAAGAAAGAAAGACAGAAAGAAAGAAAGAAAGAAAGAACGTGTATAAAAGAAAGAAAGAAAGAAAGAAAGAAAGAAAGAAAGAAAGAAAGAATGTGATGAAAGGAAAGAATTAGATAAATATTCATAAAAAAGGAATGGAAGACTGGTGCATGAATATAGAAATAAGGAAAGAAAATCAATACAATTTGTGGAAATAAACGAAAACGAAGAAAATAAGATAAAATCAAGAAAGAAAATTCCGATTAGAAGATAGAAAGGTATCCTAATTTGAACCGAGAATGAAAGATGGAAGCCAAAAAAAAAAAATGAAAGAGAAACGATTCAACGCTAGCTAAAAAAAAAACGAAAATAAAATCATAGAATTAAATGATGAAAAACAGGAAAAAATTCACTTGAAGAAAAAGCAAAGAAAATTTAGCTGGTAGATCAGTTGACGAAAAATCACATTCGAAAAAGATCTCCCGAAACTCATTAAGAAAATTGAAAGCGTTTTTGTAAAAATCATTCTCATTGATCTGATCCCCATAAGTAGCTAAAATTAACTTCAGATCATCTTTGTTGGTTCAAGTACACTTGATCTCCGTTTACGGTTATCGAACAAAATCGAGTGGCGCGCGTTTCTTCCTGAATGCCCGGCTGCTCGCTTCTTTCAGTGGTTCACTCGAGGAGCATTCGTTAATTTCATTAGAATGTATAAAATCAGCTTAAGAATCACGACTGAGTTGTAGCCTCTTAAGCAAACATCATTGGATTGTAAAACTTTTAAAATCAGGAATCGATCTTGACTTCCATATTGAGTTGAAGCTTGGGCCTCAATGGTTTTAATGGATTTCAGTAGGGGTTTTAAATCAATCAAAACTTTTATTAGATTATCCTGTTAAGATTAGTCTTCTCCTTGATAGGTCTCTTTATTTACTAACCGAACTGATGCCTTTTAAGTGTTGTTCTGTCTTCAGCTTTAACTTTATTTTATTTGGTTTATGATTATTTTGACTCTTCGGTTTTTATCAGTGACCGTTCAATGAAAGTCGTATTAATATATATTTTTATCGTTCTTTTTTTATACATAGTTCTTTAAAAGATTAAATTGCTTTGGAATTGTAAAAATAGGTTCTTGAAAAAGAAGAGGATTAATGAAGTAAGAAGTAAATAGAACTTTAAACGAATCAGAGAAAAGAATAGATCAACAGAGGCTTGGAAAATAAATGAATGAAATATTAAAAAGAAAGAAAACTTGAATGAATGTAATATTACTGAAGTACAGAAAATAAACATTAGAGAGGGGACAATGAATGATTCAAAATGAATAAATAAAAGAAAGAAAGAAAGCTAAAAGAAAGTAAAATAATAAAAGAGAATTGGAAGAAAGAAAGAAAGAAAGAAAGAAAGAAAGAAAGAAAGAAAGAAATATATAGAAAAGAAAGAATTATAAAAAAGAAAGAAAGAGCATTAGTTGTTTTAAGAGAAGGAATAAAAAAAATAAAAGAAATAAATGATAGAAAAAATAGCTGTTAAAATAGAAATATTTACCAAATAGATAGCAATAAAAATTAAAAAAACAAATTAAACATAAAAAAAATAAAGAAAGGAAAGTAGAAAGGAAAGTAGAAAGGAAGTTCTATTGGAAAAAGAAATAATAAAAACAAATTGAATAAGGAATTTTCATATTTTAAGTAGGAAATAATATGACTTGATATGTAAAGGAGATAGAAGAATGAAACTGTTTAAGATAGGAAAGAACAAAAAAGAAAAAGAAAGAAGAAAATAAATGTTTAGGTAGAGAATAAAAAAAGAAAGTTAGTAAAAAGTGAGAACGAATGAATGACAAAAAAAAACACAGATAAACGAAATAGAATAAAAAGAGAAATCTTTTTAAAAATATTTTCTTTAAAAAAGCAAAAGAAGGAAACATCAGCAAGCAGAAATTCAGGAAAATTTGAGTTCTAAAGAATACATTTAAACAGAGAATCAGTTATAATGAAAGACAGAATTTAGAGCTCTTTGGAAAACAAATTAAAGGAAAAAAGATAATCAAATTATTTTGCGATGATCTGATAAAAGTTTTTACAATGATCCTTTATTTTTAGTTCATTTAAAAGCAGCAATAATGGCACATCACAGCAAAATTTTTGTCTGATCAATAGCTGTGATTTTCCAATCCAACTTCCAAATCAATAATAATAGATTAGGAATCTCCATTCGTGAATAATAATTAAGGATTTCAATTTATAATTTTAGTAGTTAATTCTATCTTTACTTAACATTTGAATTTAAAACTGAATGACAAAAGTTCCTTTGTGATAGCGGTCAAAATTATAATTAGCATATGTTGATAAGTTTATACTTACTAATTAAAACATACAATAATAAAAAGTTTGTAAGCGAATTCAAAGATCAACAATTAATTCGAATCTGCTGATATTTCTGACTTGGCAGTTACATGTTACTTTAATTACGTAATTAATAATTTTTTGGTAGACGGATTCTGAGATACAAGACGGGAATCTGAGATACAAGACGGGAATCGACGAAACAGACACGAAAGAGAGACACAGAGAGGAGAATATAAAATAGGAATCAATAACGTACGAAAAGCAGCCGGTGAGCGAAAGACTAACAAAGGTCCTCTCTCTCTCTCTCTCTCTCTCTCTCTCTCTCTCTCTCTCTCTCTCTCTCCTCTGTTCCCTATCCATCTGTTTTCTTACTAGTACAAGCTTCTTCCTCTTTATCACCATTTTCGGCTGAATGCTGCGAGCAATATTGAATAAGTCCTAGAGGCAACACCCCACAAAACACCAACTATACGGTCACCTACCTCCCATCACGAAAACTATCGAAGTTAGACGAACCAGACACGCAGGACACTGCTAGAGAAGCAGGGACGAGCTCATAAGTGATGTACTCCTATGGACACCCACATATGGCCGAGCAAAAGCAGGACGACCATCTCGATCATACATACAGCAGCTCTGTGAGGATACGGGATGTAACCCTGAAGACCTGCCAGGGGCGATGAACGATTGGGAGAAGTGGCGAGAGAGGGTCAGGGATATCCGTGCTGGCGGCACGACATGATGATGATGATGATGATGACTAGAAACGTTCCGGCAACAAATAGATTTCGTACTTGCAAAACAGATGCGTTTGTGTTTGATTTCATTTACCACGCTTAGACTAATAGCTTAAGGGGTACCATTACATTACCGTTGATCACGAGCTCAGTAATTACTCAAGGGAAATAACTAGAAACTCATTTTATCAATCTACACGGTGCAGTAAGGAAAATGTAGAATAATTTTTAAAACGTTTCTTTCAGTCTAATTAATCCAATTAAAAAAAACACGATAAGTCTAAATTTTCATGATAAGCTCTATTATTCAAGCAATTTCACATCAAAATTCAGCCAAATATGAGTGATCAAGAAAAGAAACGACAAAGAATATGTGATTTGGTTAACGCCGAAACCAAACTAAAAACAATTTCCGAAATAATTTGAGTTTCTTTATGACTTCAATCAAGCGGAGACCCCCCCCTTTCATTTCGCAATATGGAGCGTTTTAGAAAACTGAAAAAATGCAACTTCCCATCCAAATATTGGTTCTCTTATGAATACTATTGAGCGCAGAATGGAATAAAATGACTGAAGTAAATATTTTGATGGCATGCAAATTATTTCGAAGGCGTGTTGATTCATTAATTGCTAACAAATGGCAGCCATATTGAGTAAATTTACTGTTTCGTGTTTAATTTCTTTTTTTGTTGTTCATTTTTAAAATTTAAACTAGTCTTCTTTAATGATAGTCATTTATTATTATACTAGAATATTTCTAATTTTGCTTCCGCACCCTGTGTTTAATACTTTTATTTCTTTGATTTAGATATGATTTAACTTCTATGGGTACAATGTGATTCTACATCGAACTTAATGGCTGCTGCTTCGACAGCCTTTACGTGAGTCTATACAAATTTTTACTGTCATTATTAATTCATTTTGTCTAACGTCATGTTTCAACTAAACGGTGCATTCCATCACAAAAGAATCAATTGATGAATGCAAGTAAATCTCAGGGAAGAAGGTAAAATATTATCAAAAATAAAAGAAAAAAGGAATGAAGGAAAATGTTTAAAAAAATAACGAGAAGAAAGAAAAAGGAAAAAGGAATGAAAAATGAAATCCTGGAGAAAGAAAAATTACATGAAAGAAAAATATATCCACCACGAAGAATGTTTCTGAAAAGAACAAACCAAAATCTTTAAGAAATGCGAAAAATGGACAGAGAATTATAATAAAGACTTGTTCTTAAGGCGCGTCCATCCTTGCTGAAGGAATTTCTTAAGATCTCTAAGAATATAAGATATATTGGGGAGGAGGTATATATAATACTTCACCTTGAGGAGCGATAATGATCTATTTTTATGTTTTATTTCTTTTTTTGAACATCCGATTAATTTTCTTGAATAAATCCTTTCAAATATACGTCTTAACTGGATGTGTAAAAGGCAAACAAATCATGGATTCCTACTACTGGGGAAATCCGTTGGAAATGCATTTATTTCTTCTAAATGCACAGAATATTCACAATGATTTCCAATACTATACATAGTTCTATACTTCTTTCACTTATTAACAGCTGACATTCATAAGTGTACAAATTCTGAAATAAAATAAGATAAAGATTCACTTCTAGGAGTAACCATAAATTCAACAAAAGTAGCGAAAATTAGGCGCGTTAAATACATTTGAACGAAGTTGGTTTTATGCCATGCCTAACTTTCTGAGTTTTTTTTTATGCCGAAATCAAACTTTTTTCGCAAACTAATATTCTTTCAAATAACTTATCCAATGAATCAATTTCAACTGTCTGATACGTCATAATTGCTTGCAATATTAATATTTCAAAGGACAACGTAATTAAAATTTATTTTAACTATTATCTCTGTTTGAGCCACAGATGAGAGTCTAACTGATACTACTATAAGGAGTATTAGTGCATCAGGGAGTAATGGTAACAACAGTTGTTTGATTTCATTCTGTTGCTTGTGTGAAGTGGGGAGTAGTAAATTGGCCCCAGGAATTAAATGGACGAAAGAACTTGGACATACCAGAAATAACAGGAACACAGAAACACAAGAAACAAATAACAACAGTGACTTTTACCTTTTTTGTTATGTTATGGTGATGCACTAACCAACTGAGCTAACCGGCCCTGCGAATGTCGTGGGTTCGTGCCCCATACTGGCCATATATATGTTCTTAGTTCGACGAACCAGACACGCGGGACACTGCTGGAGAAGCAAGGACGAGCTCATAAGCGATGTACTCCTGTGGACCCCCACTCATGGATGTGCAAGTGTGGGACGACCAGCACGAACTTACATACAGCAGCTATGTGAGGACACGGGTTGTAATCCTGAAGACCTGCCGGAGGCGATGAGTGATAGGGAGAAATGGCGAGAGACGGTCAGGGATATCCGCGCAGACGGCGCGACATGATGATGATGATGATGGTGATGCAAGGCAGAGACAGAGACAGATAGACAAACAGACAGACAATACGAAAGAGAGAGTTCTTAGTTCATTATTATTTTGGTGTCACAAACAAATTTCCGTAACACTTTTTTGAAGGTATACGTGCTTGTATATGAAGGCTATTATTCGCGCGAATATTTTGTCTTCCTTTGGACTGAGATGTCTTCTCATACGTCTTGGGATCTAGTTTGTCAGGTATGTTCTTTTATTCCATCTGTGATTTCTCTTCTGTCTCTATATTTTTTGTCTCTCTTTCTTCAAACAGTCCTATATTAACATACTTAGAAATCTATGTCGTTGTTGCAGTTAACTTTTTTTTACTCAAAACCAATTTATTAATTCCTATCCCTATAGAGTCAGGTGTTGTGTCGGTGGAATCTTCGAGCAGGTGTTGCATAATAACCCAGCCGTCAATTGGATGTTTCTCTGCACAGGACGCTCTTGTGTAAATAAGCGGAAGTAGTCATGTGGTTGAGCAGAAAGGTTTGGGCGTTGTAAAATGATATATGCAGTCTTGCAGGAGTCACCAGAGTCTTGCAGTCGGCCGGCATCACCCGGTTGAGCACGTCTCATCGGGGAGGATAAGACATAAGGAGGATAAAACGTGTTATGGTCAAGAGAAGCAGTTTTAAGTCAATAAGGCAGTTCGTCTTCGTCTCCCTTCGTCTCTCTCCGTCCGTCTGTCTCTCACACACAACAGAAGATACAACCCCTTTCGAAAGAATGAAGAGACGTATATATTTTGGGTAAAAAAAGGGTTATTTCTTATGGCTATATAACACACACTCTGGTGTCAATAAGTTTGATTTAATTTTTTAATAATCTATGGAATCTGTTTTGTTTTTTACTGATAGAACATTTTTAGAAAGAAATATTTGTTTAAAAAACATTGCAGTTTCTTTATTTATGAACGTATCGATCTTCATGGGTTATCAGTTTGGTTTCTTTGTTTTAAGGCTATATCAATCTTCATGGGTTATTAAATGGCAAATTAATCTTTGTCGATTAATATTAGTGGTGCTAGTTAACTCATACCTGGGGGGATTAAGGAGCTCATAGATATGCCAAGGGTATTAATCTGAAAGGGAACTTTATGGAGCGGTTGGAGTTCGAACTTGTTTGCTACCATGTCGCAGTTCAGCACGTAAGTCCCAACACAGTGACTTCTCCGAGTCAAAGATCAAAAGTGGGATAAAATATAAAGCTGAAGAGGAACTTTATTGGATTAATCAGTCACTTTAACACTTATGCTTAGCCATAACGTTATTAAAGAGAATTAAATAGTTTGTAAGGGTTATGAATTTTCGTTGTAGTTAATTATTTGGTTTTGGGCTTTGGGTTCCGTTATCTGAATTCACTGGTTTTCTTCCTACCTCAACCTAATTCTTGGTTTCTTCGTATGTAGAAGACTGCAAACGAATTCTTGAAGGAAGGAAAAAAATAGAACGAGATATGAGGTGCCTTCAGTAAGTTTCCAGACTTTTTTTTGTACAGGAATTTAAAACTGTCGTAGACTCTTGAAAATTCAGTATGTTATTGCTATCCATCTTAAGAGATAACTGACCAATTTTTATGATTTCCGGCTTAAATGAACAGCTACAGCAGGAATTGGAATACACCCTGCTAAAGCCTGATTGTCACAGCTGGTGAATTTCAAAAATGCAATATGATACTTTAGAAGAACGATACGCAATAAAATTCTGTTTTAAACTTGGAAAAATGCCATGCAATGAAAACTGGATCTACTGCTATGACCCAGAGACCAGGAGACAGAGTTCTCAGTTGAAGCATACTGACTCTCCCAAACCCAAGAAGGCCAAACAGAGCAAATCCACCCACAAATTTATGATGATCCCTTTTTTTGACAGCACTGGCATGATCTACATGCACTGGGTTCCCACAAGATAGACAGGCAATAAGGAATACTATGTTGAGGTCTTAAGGGAGTTCAGGAAGATGTTCCGTCAGAAGAGGCCGGCACTCTTCAAATCGGGTCAGTGGCATTTCCAGCTGGACAATGCACCAGTCCACAACCCCATCTTTGTCACAGACTATTTGACCAAGATGGGCATCAACACAGTCCACCACCCTCCCTATAGTTCAGACCTTTCTCCCGGTGACTTTTGGTTATTCCCTAAGCTCAGAGGCTGTCGTTATGAGACAATTGAGGAGATGAAAGAGGCTGTGACAGAGATCATTGACACGCTCACACAAGAGGACTTCAATGGGGCCTTCCAGAAGTTGTTGGAATTGTACAATAAGTGTATTGTAACTGGAGGAGATTACTTCGAAGGAGGACTAGAGTTTCATGTGTTTACTATCAATAAAAGTGCCCATACGAAAAAAAGTCTGGAAGCTTATTTAATGAGCCTAGTACCTTTTTTATTTTAACATTATTTCTGGGTTCAGCAATCATTCTGTGAGTGATGAAAAATCTTTCTGAAACCAATGTGAACGGTTTCGTTTCCCAGACAAGGGGTTTAAAATATACTAGTCGCTATTGTTGGTTGGTAAGTCCAAAAGGCGGTGTTTTTACGATGCTTTTTTCGGCGTATCGGCTCACTAGCAGCAAGTATGGTGTCAGGCTACAAAGCTAATTAGGCACGTGTTCGCTGCTAGCGGCCGTGTGAAAGAAGGTCCTTTTAGTTTAAAGGGTACCGCTGAAGTGAGGTCAAAATTGTACTTTTCGAAGGGACAGTTCCTTTTACTGGCATGCGTCGCCTCCATTTTTTGTCAGCGACTTCTGAGAATTTCTGAAGTTTTTAAATGCATTTTCTTTTATTTATTTATTTTTTTCTTTTTTCTATCCATTACAAGTTAATCAACTATATATTTCTAATAAAGATGTCATTTTTGATAAGCGATTTTTAAAAGTAAAATAAAGAAATCATCACAACTTTTGAGAAATTATAATGCAGATCTCTAATAAACATGCTTGATGCTGGAAGTTTGCTTCCAGTTTGATCAAACCGAGTTTAACTTCTAGCGCTGTATCACCAGGAAGAACTTGCCTCGGGACTAAAGGGCAACGGTCAGGTTCATTGCTTGGTGAGTAAAGCAGCATGTAGAGTAAATGGCAGCTATCTCACTTAAGGCTGTGCACAATAGGGTTTAAAGATTGATCTTGGATCACATGGTGCTCGTAGTAAGGATGATAAGTAAAAAACCCTTGAGGTAGGATGGGCTGATACACCCACTCCTCCCATATATATATACATATATATATATATATATATATATATATAAATTAATGCAGACGTTATTTATACCTGATCATGCAAATTTCGTCTCAACAAAAGTTTATTTCTATTCATAATGCCCGAAAATTTGACAAATTTAATGCAAACTGCTCAACGTGTCTTGTGTCAGTGACACTTATAATCTAAAAAGAATTACGATTATATTGGGAGATTATTCCTTAGATTACTGACAGAGAAATTGATCCAACCCCCACTAAAATGTTTGTTTCTATCATTTGTATTTTTATTTATTTATATATTCATTCATACTGATTTGGGGCTGGTTCATTTTCAACTCTCAATTAGTATGTAAAACGGACAAGTGGAAAAGTGATGAAAATTAAGATAATAGTTTAAATCCTAATATAAACAGGAAATAATCTGGTTGTCAGCAGTAACCTCTATTACGTTGAAAATAAGAAATAAATTCAAGCTATAAGCCACCATTCGTGTCAGCGGCTGCGTGGCCTAACGGATAAGGCGTCTGACTTCGAATCAGAAGATTGCGAGTTCGAGTCTCGTCGTGGTCGTACAACTTTTACTTTTATAAGTTATTCTTTCGAATGTTTTCACTGAACCAATTAGTTCTGGAAATTTTTGCAAATGGATAAAATAAAACAAGGTTAGTTGTTTTTTTTTTGGGGGGGGGGTTATGGCATATTAACCTTCCTAGGTTATTTAACGCCAAATCAATTTATATACAAATAGTTCTATTTTAAATAATTCAGTTTAGCATGAGTAAACAATTTGATTATCCATAATATTTCTATTTCAAGCTATTCCGTTTATTCAAACAGATCTAATTCAGCTAATTCAGTTAAGTATAAGTATAGATTTTCTTTACACACAGTTAAATATCAAAACAGTTCAATATTAAACAATTCATTTTAGTGTAAGTAGAGTTCAAATGTCAAAAAAAGTTCCTTTTCAAACAATTCAGTTGAGCATAAGCCCGCAGTTTAAATGTCAGTAGAGTTTAATTGTCAAAAACATTTATAATTAAAGGTATTCCGTTTAGCCATATGATTCTAATTCAAAGAATTTAGTATAGCATAAGTGTTCAGTTAGTTCTATTTAACCCATAGATAGGGCCATATCAGCTGCTACTATTCCGGGTCAGAGTGGACATGTGAGTAATCATATTTACCAACCCCTCAACTCGGGCAGGATATGACACACGGTCAATTTTTAAGCGGAGTTCAACAGGTTTGAATTCAGCGTTTTCCTTCTCCTAGACTAGTTGCCTCACCAAGGCTGAAGAACCTAGTTTGCCCTACTAGGTACCTATAGCTGGAGGGAGAATAATTGGATTCATACCTTTCCCAACGGTATTAGTGAAATGCAATCAGTCTCGTCTAGGATTTGAACTCGTGTCGCCGTGTCCATTTCCTACGACGATAACCATTACACCACGGGCATGTGAGTAATGGCAATGAAGGAGTACTCCGCATTCCCCAAAGCTCCAGCATCACTGAAAACTCACCATGAGATTGTTTAGTATCATATACATAACACTCATTGGGGGCGGGGATTTTACTCCTCTGCAGAGGTGCAGTCAGTGTATTCTACAGCCCCAGATTTAGAAAGATTTAGAAAAGAAAATCTTTAAATTCTAACTATAATCGAGCTGGATGAGACTTGAACTCGTAATCTTCTAATTCGAACTCAGACATCTTCTCCACGCGATCATTGATGCAAATCAGTTCAAGCAGCATGTATTTAATGCTTAGAATAGTAATTAACAATCTTCAGATTTTTCAAAGCTGTTATTTCGGCGAAAATTCAATTGATTCCAATTTTCCAAAACCGTGTTTTTAAAAGTATCATCTTTAATTACTATCCTCTATAGAATGACGGAAGAAGAAAGATTAACTATAAAGCTGAAGAGAAAGTTTGTAGGTTTGATATTCAGCCACTCTTCCACGAGGCCGGATTTGACTCAAGGTTTAAAGCTTGTCGGGTTAATTGATCGTTTTATTACATATGCCTGACGTCGAATGAATAAATGAATAAATAAAAATGATTCTTATTCATAGATGCTTATCAAACTTAGCTAAGATGTAGTAGAAGGCCAGAAGTATTGTGCACCTAGTGAGAATTAAAATCTCTAACTATGATCTGCTCCGCGAACTTGTACCTAATACAGTTAGGTTTTTCAAAACGTATAATTTCTGTTAAAACTGCTGAAGTTCCTTTATTTGTTCGCCATTACACCGAAAGTTGACAAGTTAAGCGTCCAACAAAATTAATGTCGCCTCCAATTGTGTGTGTGTTTTTTTAACCCGATTCCGCAGCACTTGTGTCGAGAAATCAGAGTTTAAATTACCCGAATGAGTGTTCGCTGATTACTTTTTTAAAAGGTGAAAATGGCTTCATTCTGAAACAAAAATAAAAATAAACAATTATCCTGATTAAAATCAGATCTGTATGTAATCATAACGCTAGGAAAATGAACACATGGCGAAATATTTACCTTCGCAATATCATTAAAAGCTTTATAGAGGATAAAGCAATTTACAGTCTACTTAAGTAAGAGCAGGTGTTGTACTCAATGGTCTGTGTGATAATTAATAAAAACCGTCAATAAAAGCTCATCTGTGTCTTGTATGACTGAGTAAAAGCGGGTATTTTTAAGAATAAAAGTAAGAGTAAAAGCTTAACAAATCCTCAGAATTGTACTGGTATAGTTTTCATACTAAATTTAATTCTGGAAATATTAGCGACATCAGATAACGGGGTACTATGCTGCCTGGGGAAGAAGAACCCAGCCATTAGCTTTTTGTTCCGCAAACGGCCGAGTAAAACTCCTATTCCAATCTTGGGTATATGAACTAAGAGATTGAGCTTTTACATTTTTATTGTAAGTAACCATTTAAATAGAATGAAGAACTTCACTTCATGTGGTTAAAATAACTGAGTTACATACATAGACAGAGCTAAGAAGGCATGAAGAAGCTCATGTACTCTTCTGATTTCCCTGCACACGAGAACTAATCCCCCGTCAAAATCTGTCTTAATTACTAAATGTGCAGTGCGTTTTTAAATAATGTCCTCTGGGATTCATGTTTATAAGAAATTAATGATTTCATCCTATAAATGATACAAAAGTCTTTCAATGTATAAACTGAAATAGAGCCTCAGGAGTTGATAATAGGAACTACAGTTAACATTTGCAACTTTTTCAAGAAAACAATAGTCATGAACCTTTCCATGTCATATCAACACTGTCAGCATAATCTTCTTTATATGCTTCTGCACCCGGAACTTTTACCATTACATAAGAGTCAGTGATATTTTACTCAATGGACTGTCTTTTCCACCCTGGTTCATAGTGGCAAACTCATGTTTAATTCATATGTAGACATTTTTTTCTTAGATGCTTTTTCATAAACATCACACATTCTTCCATATTTTTCACATGATTATATATATATATATATATATATATATATATATATATCTTGACGGCCGTTAGTCTAAAGTAGGAGTTTTCAAAGAGGTGCATTTTGATACCAAGTAGTGATTTTTTTTTTTCCTGGGTAAATGTGTAAGGGCTGGAGAAAAAAAAAAAACAAAGATAATATATAAAGATAAAATAAAATAAAATAAATTCTAAAGTGTCGTAGTTCCTAGAATGTCTCTGAGAAGAATGAGAAGGGGCGCATGCCTAAAAAAAGGACCTTCAAGGCACTGAAGAGAAATTCTCTCTCATTCAACAGTGACCACTAGGATTAAAAAGAACTACATCTCTCCTGCTGCTGGCGAGGAATTCCACATGTATGCTTAGTGGCACGTGATCTCACTCTTTCACGAATAGTAGTCTTTGCAGAACATATCTACTTAACAACAGGATAGACCTTCAAATGTACAACTCACTAAAAATGACTCTCCAGTTAGTAGCCGTCTCATCCAAAATACCTAACAAAAACAACTACTGGACATAACCACATACTTTAAACTCATTACCCACTGAAAATGGCTAATATATTTCAACACCATGTCTGGAAAACACGACTAGGTCTATTAGTTCAGGAAAGTATCTTCACGCTACAGAATAGCTGTTTTATACCCTAATGTAACGTTCAAATATAAAAGGTGTCTTCGTCCCTTTCCTTTCTTCCTTTCGTAATTCTTTTGCAGCCTTCACATACAAAGAAGCCAACAAAGTGAATGGGGTGAGAAGAGAACAAACGAGTCAGATACTAAAACAACCGACAACCCCAACGACAACAACCCACAAGCTACGAATATAATAACCAACTATTCTCGTGCCTTATAAATGAAAGCGTTGGGGTCCACAAAGATCGAAATCCCTAGTTGGCATTTATAAACCACTTTAGAAAAGGAAAACAAAAATTGCTCGATCATGTTGACTAATTTCCAGCTATTTTACTCTTAACTGAAGGTCTGACTGCATGTGATAGCCATAAGTGATGTATCATTTGTATCTGACCCGTTCAAACCAAACGAGTATATTTACCAGAACGAACGAGCCAGCAAAGGCTGAAAAGATCCGAATCTCTTTGATGATATTAACGACTGATATAATATTTTCACGAAAGAAAACATTAACGATTTTGTTTTAAACGAATTATTCTATAAAAATACTGAATTCTAAAATATCAGTTTTTATGATTGTCTATCAGATGTCTTAAGAAGAAAATCTTATCAACAGAATATATATCATCATCATCATCATCATCATCATCATGTCGCGCCACCAGCATGGATCACCCCCTCTCGCCACTCGTCTCTAACGTCCATCACTCCCGGTTGGTTTTCAAGGCTACATCCTGTATCGGCACAGAGCTGTTGTATATCGATTCTAGCTGGTCGTTCTGCCTTTGCTCATCCATGTGAAGGGGTCCCCATGAGTATATCGCTTACGAGTTTGCCCTTATTTCTCCAGCAGTATCCCGCATATCTGGTTCGTCTAACTTGAATATTTTTCCTGTTGGGGATTATGTGGCCGTACAGCTGCTGCTTCGTCGGGTGTTGCTTCTATGATTTGTTCAATACTGAGTAATTTTTTTTTAGTAATTGCCGTCAAGCTTTCTCTCCATACGTTTAGTGAGCGTCCACGTAGTGCGCTGATATAGCAGTATCGATATGACCGCTGCTTGGAAGAAACTGGGTTTTATTTTATTGGTCAGGTTTTACTTCTATGTGACCGATAGCCTATCAGTAGCTGTCCATGTCTTTGCTTGTCGCGTTTTGATGTCTGTCTAGGTTGATGAGACACTGCTTCCTAGGTAGGTAAACTTGTCCACTAGTTTCAGAGAACTACCGTTTAGTTTGGAGATGTCACCTCTTTGATTAAAGCACACGTATTCCGTCTTGTCTGCATTAACACAGAGGCCTATGCCAGGAACTGCTCGTTCCAGACTATATATACATATATATATATATATATATGGTTTCAAGTTATTAATAATATTAAGTATAATATTTTGTAAAGAGTTATAGCTTCAAATAACTATTCTTACCACGAATAATTTACACAGATAGTTTCAAGTATTCCAATCCGATATAAATAATTTTCTAATGGATCTATTTGATCCATTGAGGAGATCCTACAAATACTTCGGTTCAGCTTGGACGAGGACGTAATGGCCATGAATGGGGAAGCAACATTTCCAAGAGCCATAGACTAAGAGTCTCATCAGATGAATTTTAGAGTAATTCCAAGGACACACGATTTTTGTTATTTTTTTCGCGGGCCTTCTTACCCGTCTGCAGAGGATACAGTTAACGTATTCTAAGCCGACAAAATGAAATTTGCGCATTGGAGCAAACGTATGCTACGGATACAAATATACTTGAAGAGTGCGTTGTGCTAATTTCTTAGCTGATACTTTTCCACTGAAATTTCTTTTAAATCTGATATGTAGGGGCACTACTAAATATCCATTAGAGAAATCGAGCCGAATAAAGTTTTAATATTAAAATAAGATTATTTTTGATATCATGGAGATTTCACAGCTGGCAATACAATTTTATTTTTTTCATTTTTCCATTAAAAAAAAAACTGTGACGCAAAAGATGTATTAGGTGAGAAACAACCAGATACTTTTATGAACAATTTGAATAACGTGCGCGAAAGATGCATGATGTTTCAGTAGAAAAGTTAGGGATGTGTATGACACGCAAGAATTAAATTTTCCCCGTTTTTCGGTCACGTGCGCCGCCATAATCAGACAGCATGACCGTAAATAAGTTACGTCTATAATCCAAACAGACTAAGGTGTAAAAAGCATTTATGCTTCATATAAAAGAAAGTAAAGGTAAAAATTTGCAATAAAAATATTTTGTTGGATAAAATGTGCTATGTAAAGAAAATTTTAGGGGATAAAATTTGATATAAAGTGAGTGACACTATATCCAAGTTTACTATTTAAAAGGGTAATGTTTTTAGGGGCCTTTAGTGTGCGATATTAAACGGTAATTGAAACAGTAAGTTTAAACAGTAAATTCCGCAGCTTTCTAGTTCGGATACTGGTTCGAAAAGATAACATAGGCATTAAGTTTTTAAAAAGTAATTTTATACAAAAGAAACCAAAAAGAAAGTGATAGAAAAGATATAGAGTTGAAAATTTTAGAGCAATTTGCTGGGACTTATCTGAGGGAGTGTCCGGGAAAATAAAGTTCTTTGAGTTTGAGTATTTTTCTTTTGTATGTCAAAATGTTTCAGAGTTCATTAAATTGTGAGGTTTCTTTAAAGTTCTCTTCAGCAGAATTCTCGGTTGAATTATCTTTCAGTTGTTTAACTAGGTAGAATTTCAGTAGTCGACTTTCGTTTAATTCTACTTTTATTTCTTGGGAAGCTCCATTCAAGAAGCGAGTGACGAAACCCAAATGCTATCTTAAGTTTTTTGAATTCCTTCTGAGGGTCTGAATTGTAGTTTTCGATAAAAGAAAGAAGTCACTTTTCAGTAGCGTACTGCCTCGGATTACTTCTCCCTTCTGCATTCGGGGCAGGTCAAGTCCGCACGTGGTCGGTTTGATTTTTTCTTAGAAATAATTTGTTTATTCATACCCCAGCAGAGAAATTGCAACTGAAATGCGTGTTGTTTATAATGTTTTTTTTCTTTTATTGTAAAATTGATTTTACCGAAAGTTTATTCCATTTTTCTAGGAACATATATAGGACTTTACACTCCTATAAATTATTTTGGGTGGTGTGCCACTTGTTCCCATAAAGATGGCGGACGCTCACATATTCAGTCTCGGGAAACCATTGGCCAGGAGGACCACGTGACATGTTTAAAACTACGTCCGCGCGTACATTCTTGTCTTGCGTTTTGAGCCACCTACAAGACGCGTATTTTCTATAAATACGTCGTCTTCAAACATCCTTGTTCTCTTCTACACAAATTCTTCGCAGCAGCAACACACCACCTCCTGCGTGAATCAACAAGAGTGAAAAGCAACAACATGGATGGGCCTCGCAGACATTCATATACAATGACTACGAGACGCTTTCCAGTCTCTGAGAAATTGCCCGTTTCTCATCATAAAAAAAGGACATTTTAAACTTCTAATTCTTTTATAGCTTAGTTGTGTTAGACACACACACACACACAAACTCACACTTATACACACACTATTATTTTGTTAGTAGAATTAGAAATATTTTTAGGTATCAATGTAAATTTTATTGTGTTAGTATATAAATTTGTTTTTGATCGTCGCCTTGTTTTAAATGTTCATTTTGTCCGCGCCGTTTTACAACCTTTATTTGTTTCATATCTTTTACTCATTTTGTTGCATATTCTTCACTCATAGGCTTTCTTCACTTAATACTTTATCCATGTACCTATAATATGCCTATTCCACCTTTTTTCTAAACACCAAACTTTATTCTAAACTAAAAATTGTCAGGTACCAAAAACACTTTCAGTCACCCCTACACATTTTCTTGTCTTTTCCCGGAATACTACGTAAAATTTGTGTTTCGAAACATTACGTAAACGATATAATTTATTTCCTTTTTCTTTTTTTAGTCGATATAAACTGGATAAAAAGTTTAACAAGCGTTAATTTAGTTTAAATTTAGTTGCTTCAAATACCAAAAAGTCAATGTGTGTTGACGAAGTTCTTGAAAAAATATAACTTCTGTAAGGAAATTATTTTTTCTTTAAATTTCGTGGCCGAAAGTTTGGTATTCGTATTGTACATGAATGGCAGTTATATACGATTATTTACGGTAATTAATAAACATAGGTTTGCCTCTATGAGCCTAAAAAAAAGAAAAAAAAAGACAGCGCTCAGAATTGAAACACACTGATTCTGCGTTAAAAAAGAGAAAATATGGGGAGCAGAGGTCATATTGACTGTCTTCTGGAACATGAAAGAACTGATCACTGTTGATATCTTCGTGAATGTTGCTAGTATAAACCTCACGTTCCTATCGTCAACAGCTAAAGCACAATTAACCTTATTTATTGAATGACCCACGTATTAGCTCAAGAATGGTACACATACAACTGAAGGGAGGGATCACTATACACAGTTCGCAAGCGCTTATTGCTTGCAAAAACAATGTTTATTCTGTAAAAAACGATCTAAAGTTCATTTTAATCTGTAAAAACTTTTTCCGACTTTATAACCAATTCTCCTTTTTTTTTTTTTTTTTTTTTTTAATACATCCTTAAATCTGTAGAATTTCAGTGATGATCTTAGTTTTAATAAGAATGGAATCTTCTCTCGTGAATTCAAACAAGCAGGAGTGACTGTTTTGAAAAACGAGGACATAGGGAAAATTAAAAAAACAGCAAAAAACACTTTTTCAGAGCGAACGCTGACGTGTCCCAGTTCCACTACAAGAAACAACCTAACTCAATATGTTGCCCATATACATATAACCGGCCGCGTGGCCTAACGGATAAGGCGTCTGACTTCGAATCAGAAGATTGCGAGTTCGAGTCTCGTCGTGGTCGATAACGGATATGTTTTTAAAAATGATTTTTACTTTAGCTGAAATTAATTTTTATTTGGGTCACGAATACAAAGCGTTTTTCTCATTATCTGATGTCGCTAATATGTCTGGTATTTAACAGCATCTCAATAGAATAGATGTTCCTTTTCTTATTCATAAAGCTTTGTATAGTCAGGTACACATGCTTCAGATTTCTTAAAGTACCTGCTTTTAATAAGTCGTCACGCATGACCTGGCAGTTACCATTGGTATTTACAAATCTTCGATGAGATTTAGCTTATATCCCTCATTGTGCTTATACTTGCTACACTTATCTAGACTCATCGCTGCTTAACTTCGGTGATCTAGCGGGAACCACTACGCTCAGCATGACTTGTCTATGAGACGCTTTATTTCTTTTATACTTATTCTCATAAATGTCACCTTCGATGGGCATAAAGCCCGATGTAGAGTAAAATTCTATTTATGTATTTAGAGCGTGATTAATTTCAAATCAATAAGGTTAGTACTCTACAGTTGGTACTAAATTGCTATTTCTTTGAAGAAATTAGAATGATCGGGAAAAGCCCAAATGATGACTACCACGCAAATTAGATAGGAAATTAATTGCTTTGTTCTCGAACAGCATTTTTATGTTTCGCGTGAAGAAATATTTTGCTCTTAGGTACCATTTTGTTGCCATATGATAGCATACAAACTGGATTTTAATTTAAATAGTATAGTTTATTCTAATTGTTATTGTAAAAGTAAAAGTAAAGTTGGCGACCGTAGAAGGCTCCATTTTCAATAGCTACTACACCGAGGTCTAAGGGAGGGCGCTACTCCTTTCCCTGGTTTTGCTCCACTTTACTCTTGATACGTAGCTAATATAGTATCAAGAACCATTTTTGAGTCTTTGGTATGACACGGCCTGGGATTGAACCCAGGTCTCCCGGACCATTAGCGAACACTCTACCCACTAGGCCACCCTTTTATGTATGCCTGACAATTATAAAAAGAAAAAATCATTAAAAGGACAATTGGATGTTTCAAACGTTTTTCTCGACTCAAGTGTCGCAGAATGAAATTAGGGCTCGAAAAAAACAAAAAAAACGTTTAAGTCGACAATAATTTAGTTGGACGTTTTACGTGTCAAATATTTTTGTGTATTGTTGAAGAAGAATGAAATTCTCTTAAAAGAGAAATTGTGCGGTCATATATGATAAACGGTTACGGGTACTTCATGTGGGGTGAAGTAATTAGGGTGGTACTTTAAAAAAATGGTTGGTGAAAATTGGAATCAATTGAGATTTCACAGAAAAAAACCTCTGATACAACTGATGTTTGACTTTTAACGTTGGTATTTGCAAACACATCACTAAGCTAGTGTATGGCACAGGGGCTTTGTTATGTGGGAACCGAGCACGAACCGAAGCTCAAATTCGCTGTGAGCACAAAAAAAAAATACCTTGGCTCCGTCGGCATTTCCCGAAAAAAGGCGCCTCAGGCTCTTGGCGATAAACCTAGCCCTGCTGAAGCAGGTGAACGCTTGAAGGGACGTCCACTGAGGCAAAGATCACACAAATACCAAACCGCTCACCAACAAACCCGGCAATAGAAGTATTAGCGGTTTTCTATCTAGATAGTCCCGAGCGTCTGACAACGAGGCCAAATGAATAAGGTCCCAGACTTCTAATTAGATGAGTTGGGAGTAACATTAGTAGTGATTTATTTAAAGTTTGTCTGTCGCAAACATTGGGAATTTGTAAAACTTCTCCAACTCATTGCTTTGATGTAAATTTTATTAAAAAGCATAAAAAAAACATTAAATATTCGACCACGACGAGACTCGAACTCGCAATCTTCTGATTCGAAGTCAGACGCCTTATCCGTTAGGCCACGCGGCCACCTACTAAAGATAGACTAAAAAGCTTTATTTATTTATTTCTTGTATTGAACGTATCACTTGAATGTTATACTTGACAACCCACTTATTTTCTGCTTAAGTTCGTGTCTTTTATCTTAAACTTTTATTTTAATCTCCATCACGTCTCCACTGGTCCGTTTTACAAATATACTTAGACAATTGAAAATGAAGCGGCTTATAATCATTAGAAAGTGAGATATAAGATAATTAAAAATTGAATTGAAACTTTAGAACAATCCACAGTGATAAATGCTTATTAGTTTGGGAAATAGACTTGTAATTGTAGAGGATTATTTTTTATTATTAATGTTTCTTTTAATCCCGGATTCATTATTTTATCGTGTCTAAAACTTTTTATAAGATTATAGAATATATACATCACTGAAACCCCCCAAAATCTATAGAGTATATGAATGTTATGTCGTAGTAATTGCTAATTGTTACTGGAATTGTTGGAAAATTCTGAGTTTGATGTCTGACTTATTTTTCTTCTTACACCATTCACTTGTCTTTTCTTTTTTTTTTTTTGTTGTTGTTACTTGAAGCTGTTAGGGAATTAAGAGCAGAAGGAAAAAGACAAGGATACTTTTAGATTCAAATTTTATTTTTGATGGTTTACGACGATTCCGGGTTGTTGAATGTTTTCCTGAACCAGTAGAAATAGTCGCGCTCCCCAGACAAGGCGTTTGAAGAACATAAAAGAATTATCTTTTGAAAATTATACGTTGAAGGTCCCTCATGTGTCTTTATGTGCAGCGGTACATTCGACTCTAGTTGCAACAAGAAGGATAGACACAAAGTGCTGCTGAGTTCGGGACTCAGCAGGAATGTTCGTTCCCTATAAACAGCAGAGAAAAAAGTCAGTCGAGATAATATCTTATGAGAGAGAGAGAGAGAGAGAGAGAGAGAGAGAGAGAGAGAGAGAGAGTATCTCTTTGGCACCAGGAGGCCCCTCTTTTAGGGCATGCTCCGATTTCTCTTCCTGCCACAGGCCTCCTTGGTAACCGTTACTTCCTCATTTATTACTTCATTTTTGTCATGTTTCATTTCTTTTTAATTCCAACAAATAAAAATAAGTAATAGTTTCCATTGAAGAGCATTGTAGGTATAAAATTTATCGTTATGACAAATAACGTTAATAATTTAGGAAATGATGCGGATATCGTGCACATTATATGAGAACATTTTATGAATGAGAATCAACAAATATTTATACTAGAATGTCAAAAAAGCCCAATTATATCAGTTTTTGCTGCTGGTTGCTGTGTCGGTGATGGTTAGAATCAGCTGACTGCTGAGGAGTCCCATTCTCCCATTTCGCAAACCATCCAAGAAATACAAACAACACATACTGGACTCTGCCGATAGAGGGAGATCAAACTCATTATTGTTTTAAAAAGAGGTTTTCCTGGGTATGACACTTAACTGTATCCGTGAGTGATGTTTCAATTCTTGGGTACTCATTTTTATCAGTATTTCTGTGTCCACTCTAAGATGGATTGATGTTATCTGTAAGTGTCTCATGAATGGACCAAATAGATCAGTTTGCAAATTGTTTGTCTTAGATAAAAAATACTTGATATAATACAAGCATGAACTAGCCCAGTCAGCTGGGGCTGTAGAATACACCGACTGCTTCTCTGCAGAGGGCTAACCTCCCAACGAGTGTCCTGATATGACACAAAACAATCTGATGGCGAGGTTCCAGCAATGTTGGAGCTTTGGGGAATGCAGTGTACCCCTTTATTGCCATCGCTCCCAGGTCTACTCTGGCCTGGAGTGGTAGCACCTGATAAGGGTCCTATCTATGGGTTAAATAGAACTAAACCGTGGTTGGTGTTTACTCTTTTTATACATTTAAACTGCGTATTAAAGCTAAACTGAATTGCTTGAAATAGAACTGTTCTGACATCTAAACTCTGTACTTATGCTAAACTGATTCATCTGAAATAAAACTTAACTAAACTTAATTGCTCGATATTGAAATGTTTATCACAATTAAACTGCACTTACATTTGAACTGCGTGCTTATGCTAAACTGAATTATTTGAAATTGAACTGTTTTTGACATTGAAACTGTACTTACACTAAATTGAATTGCTATATATAACTGCTTGAATAGTTTGAAATAGAAATATTTTTGACAATTAAACTGTGTACTCATGCTAAACTGAATTATTTTAAATTGAATTGATTATTTGCATAAAAATAGATTTGGCGTTAAATAACCTACAAAGGTTGATATGCCATAAAACCCAACAAACCAAACCAAACCAAATAAACGTGAACAAAAACAGAAGAAACAATACAAAATATGTAAATATCAACGGTAATGTAGGCAATTCACTAACTTAGTTGCATAAAATAAACTCGGAGAGGTTGACAAGCAGTTAAGATCAATCAATCATTCAATTCTGCAACCGGCTTCCCTGTCTACTTTTTATTACGAGAGGATACAGAAAAGTTGTCAAATTTACATTGTGTTTTTTTCAGTATTATATCCTTTATCTTCTAAATTTTATGGCGGTGTCCTCGTGGTGTAATGGTTAAAGCGATGGACTACGGAATCGTTGTAAGCGAGTTCGTATTCTACTTAAGCTATTACGTTCACTTTCAAGCAAATACACAAGGGAAAGGTATGAACCCCCTTATCCCTCCAGCTATGGGTTAAATAGTATCTCTACTATTCTTCTAGGAGAATAGCTTTGGCATTAAATAACCTACAAAGGTTGATGTACCATTAAACAAAGAAACCCAACCAAATTTTATTTTTAATGTCCAAAGTAGCATGACCAGGGTAGCGTACGAAAAGGTGCTGTAAAGTGAAAAATTCACCGTCTGTCCGTCTTCGGTCTTGCCACTAAATTTAGAAATACATACAAATGTGTGCGTTTCTCAACAGAAAGGGCTTTCATCAAAATAGACTGCATATCCCACGATGCACGATTCCATGCCTAGATGTATGTCTTCACATAACAACTCCCAACAACTATTAAGAACTAGAAATTTTCAAAAAGAACACTTCGACACTTCCTTCATTCAGTCCTTTACAAGTAATTTCTTGTATCATTTAACTTCTGAGATGAAAGGTTGTTGTCGTGTAGCTGACTTTTTTGTAGAATGATGCTTTCCGGATTTGTTTTGAACAGTCAGTAATGAAAATATCCGGATCTTATCGTTCATTTAAATGATCCGTATATTTTGAACGGGTCATATATAGCCATCAAACTCAATCAGCCATTCTGTTAGGTGTAAAAAACATGACAACTAGACCACTTGATCAAGCGATTTTTTTACCTTCCTTTATAAAGAAATCAATAAATTCAAAATAAAAGGAAATTACCCACTAGAGACCCCTGTTTTTACTCACTCTGTAAACATTTTATTCACCTGTGGGTTCTATCAGGATCATTTTGAGAAACCTTGATCTAGAATCTTCCTAATTTCAGACTTTTCCTTTTTGTTGGTTGATTAACAATGGTGTCTTTGTATAGGAAGCCACAGGAAAACGTCTCTGATGAGTTTGACCTGATATTATCGGCAGAGTCCAATATGTGTTGTTTGTATTTCTTTGATAGTTTGGTAAATGGGAGAAAAGTGGTTGTGCAGCCACTGTTTTGTGAGATGATGCTTCCAGGATTTATTTAGAACAGCACACAGTATCGTTATATAGTTCCAAATCTAATTTTGTTCTTCAAGTGTTTCTTTAAAGTCCAAGAAGTGCATCCATAGAGTAGTATTGATACGGTTACTGCTTGGAATAATTCCTATTTGATCTTATCAGAAAGATCAGATTTTCGTATGGTCGATATGCTGTCAATAGCAGTTAATTCCTTTCCTATGCATATCACTATCAGTAGATAAGATATTACTACTAAGGTTTAGTTTGGTTTGGTTTGGTTTGTTGGGTTTTATGGCATATCAACCTTTGTATGTTATTTAACGCCAAATCCATTTTTATGTAAATAATCTGTTCTATTTAAAACAATTCAGTTTAGCATAAGTATACAGTTTAATTGTCAAAAACATTTCCATTTGAAACTATTCAAGCAGTTATATGAAACTATTTAGTTAAGTGTAACTACAGTTTTAATGTCGAAAAACAATTCTATTTCAAATAATTCAGTTAAGCAAAAGCGCGCAGTTTAAATGTAAGTTCGGTTTAATAGTCAAAAATATTTCTAATTCAAGCTATTCAGCTTACTCAAACAATTCATTTTAGCATAAGTATGCTGGTAGTTCTATTTAATCCAAAGATAGGGCCCTATCAGGTGCTACCACACCGGGCCAGAATGGACCTGGGAGCGATGGCAATGAAGAGGTACTCCGCATTCCCTAAAACTCCAGCATAACTGGAACCTCACCATCAGATTGTTAATGTCATATCCAGGGCACTCATTAGGGGGGGTGTCTTACCCCTCTACAGAGGTGCAGTCGGTGTATTCTACAGCTCAGCTGACTGGGCAAACTACTAAGGTGTGTGAACTGGTACGTATACCAATTTTAGAGGCTTGCCATTTAGTGAACAGAATGCCCCATCTTATTTAAAATGTATGAAATCTATTTTATATGTGTTCTTTTAGAGGCTTATTCGTCTTACTGCCTACTTTACTTTACGCATCAGAGATTCGGACAGGCAAGGTGTATTATCGAGAAACACTTGATCATCTGGGTAGTCTGATTCTTGTGTACTTCCTACGGAATATCGTCTGCTTCTTGCCTTATTTCGCATGAAACCATTGACTTTTATTTAATCAACTGACGTTTGTTGTACGAATTATATTGGCAGATTACTCAAACAATATTTCAATGTATCTTCTTGCAAGACGTCAGTGACACTGTCAAATAAATTAGTGTCGTCATCGGGTGAGCGAGCTATTACTTTCTTATTTTGTAGAACAATATTATAGCAGTAACAGTTTCTTTTTTGGATACCAAATGCTATAAGTATTTGCTCTTTTCTTCTTCTGTGTATGAAGTTTTGGATAAATCGACGGGCAAACATGTTGCCTCGAGGTTGTTGCACATAGTTCTTCAAAGATTTGATGAATAATTAGAATCTGAGAAGTAATGGATCTTTTTTTTTTCCGAAATCGGTTTTTATTTTTTCTCAACTTCAGATCAAAGACGATAAAAACCCAATCTATTATAAACCTTAGCCGATGGACTACAAAATCGTTGAATTTCAGTCGTGCTTTTACGTTTACTTTCTGAGAAATACGTTTGGTAAAGGTATGAATCTTTTATTTTCCTAGCTATGGGTTAGACCGGCTCATTGGCCTAGTGGCTAGAATGTTCGCCAATGGTCCAGGAGACTTTGGTTCAATCCCAAGTCTCGTTATACCAAATACTTTAAGAATGGTACTTGATACCCTCTTGCTTAACACTCAGCACTATAAGGTCCGTATCAAGGATAGAGTGGAGCAATCCAGGGAAAGCTGTAGCACTCTTCCCTACATGTCAATTTTGTAGCCATTGAAAAGGGTCCCTTCTGGTCGCCCTCGTCTACGGTCACCACCTTTACCTTACTACTTATTGTTCTTCAAGAAATATGGCTTTGGCATTTAATAATCTAAAAATGTTGACATGCCATTAAATAAAGAAACCAAACGAAACCTGATCAGCTATTTATGTTTCTGTTGTTACTATCGGGAATAGGAGGATACAGCTATTCGTTTATATCTTTATTTTGTTTGGTTTATACAGGGCGAGACATTGACGAAATGGGTCATCAAATTTCATTACCTTCCATACTTCAGAAGGTATTTTGTTGAGGCTTGCAGTTTTCTGCTTTCGATTATTTTTATTTATTTTTTTGTTTGTGGGTTATTTAATGCCAAATCCATATCGGCCATTGGTCTAATGAGTATAGTGTTCGTCAATGGTCTGGGAGACCGGGGTTAAAACCCTGGTCGAGTTATACCAAAGACTCAAAAATGATACATGATACCGCCTTGGTTATCACTCAGCATTATAAGGTAAGGATCAAGGGTAAACTGGAGCAATCCAGGGAATGAAGTAGAGCCCTACCCTACCCTACCCTTCGGCGTTCTAGCAACTGAAAAGTGAACTTTCGGATCACCCTCGACTAAGGTCGCCAACTTTACTTTTTAATTATTTCAAACAATTCAGTTGAGCATAAGTACGCAGTTTAAAAGTCAAAACAGTTTTATTTTAAACAATTCAGTTTAGCAAAAGTACACGGCTTGATTATCAAAAACATTTCTATTTCAAACTATTCTGTTTGGCCAAACATTTTTAATTCAAGCAAATCAGTTTAGTATAAGTATAGTTTTTGTCAAAATAGTTCTATTTCAAACAATTCAGTTCAGCGTAAGTACAGCTACCATGTCGAAAACATTTCTATTTTAAACCATTCAGTTTATCATATAAAAACTGTCCCAGTTTAAAAAAAAAAGTTAGCATAATTACGTTGTTTAAATTTCAAAACAGTTCTATTTGAAGCAATTCACTTTAGTATAAGTTTGTCCAATGAGTAGAGTGTTCGCCAATGGTCCTGGAGACTCGGCTTCAATCCCAGGTCAAGTTATACTAAAGTCTCAAAAAATAGTACTTGAGGCCGCCTAGCTAAACACTCAGTATTATAAGGTAAGGATCAAAAGTAAAGTGGATCAATCCAGGGAAAGGAGTAGCGCCCTACCCAACACCTCGGTGTAGTAGCGATTGAAAAGGGAGCCTTCGGTTCACTCTCGACTAAGGTCTCCAACTTTACACAGTTTAGTTCTATTTGATCCATAGTTTGGAACCTAAGAGATGTTACCACTCCGGGCCAACGTAGACCAGGGAGCGATGTCATTGAAGGTATACTCCACATTCCCAAAAGCCTCAGCCTTCCTGGAGGCTCAATATCAGATTGTTTAATGTCGAATGCAGGACATTCATTTGTTGGGTCTTATCCCTCTGCAGAGAAACAGTCGGTGTATTCTACAGCCCAGCGACTGGGCAACGATTTTTTTAGAACTCACGTTGAGCTCCTCTCACATAAAGTGATCAGGTTTGATGACTTTGAAGTTTTGGCTTGGTTTGGTTTCTTTGTTTAATGGCATATCAACCTTTGTAGGTTATTTAATGCCAAACCTATTCTACGAGAATAGCTGGGTGGATAAGGGGGTTCATACCTTTCCCAAGGGTATTTGCCCGAAAGGGAACATAATAGCGCGACTGGAGTACGAACTCGCTTACTACGATTCCGCAGTGCATCGCTTTAACCATTACACCACCATTTTGTTTTGCTTTTTTGAGCAGTCATGTTTCGACCAATCATCGGATCGTTTGGTTTCGCAATGAATCGGAGAAGATTTCCCGTTATAGAAGGTAGTGATGTCTGTTTCATCAAGGGATTCAGTGGGACTGTAGCATGAAAAGATAGTTTTGCAAAGGTTACCTTGATATGTAGCACACGTAATTCTCGGTTGGGTTTTCTCAATGGTATTTAGTGATTTTTGAGCACGAAGTCTGAGAATCACTTTTATATCAACAATAACTGCATTAACCGAGTTCTTCCATGTAGATGTTTTCAGAAATCTCCATCCATAGTATTTTACTTCTAATTCGCCATGGTAATGGCTATATCCCTGTACGCATATGACATCTATATTCTTATCGGTTGCAGACGCAATAAGTACGAGTTGCTGGTTTGTTGTATTACTGCATTTGACGGCTGTATAAGACGCACACCAATTTCAGCAGGGCAATTCAAGAAAAAAATACCAAAGTAGTCATATTAAACGTGGTAAAATTCAAATAACGAATATTATCAATGATAAAATTTTTAATCTGCATAATAGCCTTTTGAGTGATGATAATACAGGTATATTAAAGTTACTCTAATGTCTAAACTAACAGGAGTTGCCGGGTAACTAATTTCGGTCAACTCTCGTGAATTTTAAAACTACTTAAGGCGTATAAAGCGCAAGGGAATTTTAAATGATATTTTTCGTAAAACAAAAAAAAAGTGTGCCTTATAGGCCGTCAAATATAGTAAATATTCTAAAGTCAAAAATTTCGATGTTGAAAGTGTTCTTGCCTCTACGGAAAACGGGTTTGAGTTTAGTTCTGTGCTATGTAGCTGATTTTACGAACTTCCCTCAAGAAAACGCACCCTTAGTGAACTGCACAAAGAGGTATGCAGTTTGAACGTTTGTTTCAAATTTGAGTCATGGCCATCTTTTGATGGCTATTTTTCTCATAGGTAGACACCACTCTTATAGATGAGTAGTGGGAATTTCCAGCTTAAATTATTTCATGCTGGCCATTGATCTATGAGGTAATTGTTACAATAGGCTAATCTCTCTCTCTCTCTCTCTCTCTCTTTCTCTCTCTTACTAGGGTTCAATCCCAGGTCGAGTCATACCAAAGACTCAAAAAATGGTACTTAATACACCCTGCTTAACACTCAGCATTTAAGGTAAGGATCAAGGGTAAAGTGGGGCAATCCAGGGAATGGAGTAGCACCCTCCTCTACTTTTCAGTGGAGTAGCAATTGAAAAGTGAGCCTTCGGGTCACCCTCGACTATGGTCGCCAACTTTACTTTTACTTTGTTGATGCGGTAAGAGGTACTTCATTTAATTTAAATGCTCTCGTGCCTTTAAAAAAAAACTCTTAGAAACACGTGTTTTTACTATTCTAGGTTTATATAATCCATTTCTGATTGTAAAATAAAATTAGATATTTATCCAAAATGTTTAGTAATTTGTAGTGGTTTTGGGAGCACCTGGTATCTCCAAACCAACCCGAAGCTGTTTTCTGTACGTCACAATAAGGGTAAACAAGGCCTTAACTCGTAGGATATCGGGTGGGAGTTTAGTTTTGGGTTATGTTGCTGATTTTACAAACTCTGCGGTTGGATTCCTCCCTCAGCAGAACGTACCACTTAGTGACTCACGTAAAGAGCTACACGGTTTTAACTTTTCGTTGGAATTTGAATCATGGTCATCTTTCGATGGTTATTTTTCTCATAGGTAGACACCACCCAAATAAATGAGTAGTAGTAATTTCCTGCTTAAATTATTTCATGCTAGTCATTGACTTATGAGGTTTCTTCATCCAGCATCAGATGAAGGATGCCGTTGACTACCTTTTTGGTTCATTTTTCTTGTTTCACATTCCATGCTGCATTCCATGGTTTCCAATGATACACGCTTCAATGAATCATATAACACCCTTTCCTCCGTCAGAATCAGATAACAAGAGACAGGGCAAGGCAATATGACCGAATGATAGTGGAGACTCCATATTTGACCTATACTGTTTAACATTATTTTTAATTTTGCAAAGTTATACATCTCCGGTACAACACTTGACGGATTTTGATAATGTGAATTGTCCTTCTCAGTAAGTAAAGAAAAAGGATTATAGAAAGCATTATTTTTCAGAGTTTTAGTTTAAAGAAAATTCAACTACCTCTTTTTGTTATTCAGGTATTCAGTATCCAGTTCTAAATTGTTCGAGTCGTCAACGTTATTCAACGATATTCCTATTATTTTAAGCTAAACTATTTTTTCCCCGGCTAATTTCTGATTTTCAACTCTTTTCATTTAAAGTTAAGCGAATGAATTAAAATTTTCGCCATCTACGTTTTTCAAAGCAAAAGGCACTTTCATACACGTCTTCCCGGCATGAAAGATGTCTTATTGTTTCCATTGGGTTTTTACCACAAATTGAACACGTGTTTTCAAATGAGGTTTACTAGAGATAGGGGCAATCTATTAGAATTCTAGTTGTGTTAGGCTACACGCAAACTTAGATTTATTATAGTTACATGTTATATTTTAGATAATAAAACCCGTTCAAAAGCAAAACACGAAAATAAGGAAAACGATAATTAAAATATTTGCTTACCATTTCCACTTGTTATTTATGGGTTTTAATTCAGGTAAAAATGAATTCTGTGTAGGTGGAAGCAATGAACATGTGTACATATGGAGGCAACGTAGCTATGTTAACAACCGCAGAAAATGATTATGCATACATGAAAGTAGTATTTTTTCCAATAATAACGAAAGAAAATTACTTTAATTACAAGAGAAGGAATCTTTACAAGTATCATTTCAGAAAACTAAGTCTTTAGTTCATCTATTGAACGGAGAACGTTGTGTGATTGCTATGCTGGACAGTGGCAGTAGGTTCTTAAAGTTTTTTTCTGCATGACAAATCAATAAGCAAAATAAAAACTCACCAAATTTCTATCTATCCATTCATATGACAAAGGCTCACCGACTTTTTGGCCAATTTCGACCAAACATACAAATCTTGTTACAGTCATGCTTGCAAATACAATGAATGATGCAAGGATATTCGTTTCATAATAGTTTTAGGTAGAGTATCTCTCTTATTCAGTATTTCTTACGGTCACTACATTTACGTGGTAATTGTTACAATAGGCTGATATTATCTCTCTCTCTCCCTGTCTGTCTGTCTGTCTGTCTCACTCACACACACACACGCACGCACACACACAAACACTATCTATCTATCTATCTATCTATTTTTTCTGCCTGTCTCTATCTCAGTCATTTTAAGCTTTGACTCACCCTGGCGCGGTTAGATGTTGACTTTTTTAGAAGTAATTTTTCTAATCTAAACGTTCGGCCACCATTTAAAAAATAGGCTTTAAAACTTGTGTTTTTACTATTTCCGGTTAATATTAGCCCTTTCTTTCTGAAAAATAGAATTAGATATTCATTCAAAATGTTTAGTGGTTTCGGGAGTACATTCTCCCTCCAAACCAACCCGAAGCTGTTTTCCGTAAGACGAGCTTAAGGTAAACAGGGCTTTAACTCGTAGGAAGTACAAGATAAAAAATTTAAAAAAAATAGAAATAAGTATCCTGAATTTATTTGAAAACGACTCTACCTCCCTATATTTTAAATAATGACACTGTTACATTAATTTCATTCGTCTAGCCTTTCAAATGACAGTTATTTTTAATCAGAAATCCAGAATAAGATTCCACTCTGCTGCCCTCTGCAAATCCCTTTCCCCTTTGTCAACCCAGCCTTACCCAAATGCTGATTAAAGTCAGTCACATATTCATATAGCGACGATAAATCTGTTTGTAATACCCCTAGTAAATATATGATAAAAAAAACAAATAAAACATCTTTTAAGTACAATTAAGTATACCAAATTTAAATAAAAGTACTTCTACATCCTTTAGTTTTTAATAATGACCATCTTACAACCCGTATATAATATGGGTAAGTGCTGCTAGTGATTTTGATTAATCATATTCGTCTAGCCGTTTAAACGACCGTTATTTTTAATCATGAAATCCAAAATAGATTCCACTCGGCTACCCTCGACTACCACCGGCTACTCTCTTCAAATCTCTTTGCCCCGTCAGCCTTTCCCCACCCTGGTGTTTGTTTGAGTCAGTTACGCATTTATATAATACTGATAAGCTCAGTCATTACAAGTTCATACTGTCTTCTACATTTACATACGAGTGAAAATGCGTTTTCACCACAAATTACACTGCGAAAAAAGATATTGTCTTCAAACTAACTGAATGTATACACTACAGTGATTACGAATCCTTGCTCTGAGATATCCGAGCACGCCAGGTGTTTGAAATATGTGCATCATAGTATAATAATGAACAGTCCCTGCGGATATTCCATAGAATAAATTTATCATAATTGCTGGAATTTTAAAATTCTTAGATAAATTATGGCTGATTTCTAAATCATCATTTCAGGAATTAATATCAATGAATATATCAAACAAAAATAAATGGAATATAACCTCATAATAAAATAAAATGGTAGCGGAAAAAGTAAAGATTATGTGTTTTGTATGGTAAGTAGCCCACGTTTCCAAGTAAATAAGTAGTACAGTTGGTGACCTAAAGGCTTTTTTTCATTAACTACAACACTGTGCTGTAGGGGAAGGTGTAAGTTGCACTATTTTACCCTTGATCAGTACATGATAATTCTGAGTGTTAAGCAAGGTGACAACAAGTACCATTTTTTGAGTCTTTGCTATTACTAGACCTGAGATTGAAACCCGACCGCGCGGGCCATTAGCGAACACTCTACCCACTAGGACAATGTAAATATATTTATATTATTTTTGAAAAAAAAAAAAAGAAAATTTCTCAAGGCAGAGTTTGATTAAGAATAGTTCAACGTGTGAGGATTAGAAAAAATAAGAAGATAAAACAAAAAATGTAGCAGTTCCTGGAAGTCCTTTGATAGGAAGCAAGAACGGCACATGGCTAACGAAAGATGCTTCATGGCGCTGAAGAGAAATCCTCTCAGTTAAGTAGTGACTACTTCTAATGGAAGGACCAACTCTTCCACTGGACCTGGTGAGAAAACCACGTGTTTGATTAGCGGCATACTGACTCTCCCGCCAGTAGCAGTCTTTTCTGATCCTATTTCCTTGACTCAGCACAGACCTTCAAACTCTCAACTCAACAAAATGACTCCCCTGTTAGCAGCCGTATCTGCTAACATACCTCACTAAAAACCATTAGACTTTGAACTCATAACTCACCAAAAATTACTAATATATATTTAAAGCCTTATCTATGTAACGTGATTATTTCAAGTGGTTCAGGAAAACTTGCCACGCTTCTGAATAATCATTGAACCCTCAAATAAATTTGGAGTTAAAAGGTACTTTCAGCTATTTCCTTTCCTTCATTTTTTCGTTCCTTAAATTCTCTTGCAGCTTTCCACCGACAAAAGAGCCAAAAAATTAATGAGGTAAGAAGGATAACAAAGGAGTCAGATACTTCAACCCAAAATCAACGACAGACGAGCAACAACGACGACGAACGAATGAACGACAAATCTTCTTATTTCCCATTAACGTCAACAATTCCTGAGAATTTGAAAATCAATAGTTATTTGCGAAGCTTACATTTGGCACAAGGCCAAATGCCTGGGGTACGCAGTGAGAATCAAACTTACAATGATCTAGTAATCTTGCTTTCAAACCATTGCATGTTTGGTTTCAAGGTCAATATCAACGTTCTCCCATTCAAGATTACTTATCAATAGAAAAATCACATATTTAAAGATAAAAAGAAAAGAGAGAGAGAAAGAGAGAGAGAGAGAGAGAGAGAGAGAGAGAGAGAGAGAGAGAGAGAACAATTAAAAGTATTACTTTCTTATTAATTTTTATTTGCTTTGATTAATGCTAAGAACGATATTAAGTCGATGTCTAACTCTCTTTATATTTAATCGAGGTCTAACTCACACGATATTTAGTCGAGGTCTAACTCACTTGATGTTTAGTCGATGTCTAACTCACTTGATATTTAGTCGAGGTCTAACTCACTTGATAATTAGTCGAGGTCTAACTCACCAAAAAACAATATTATCATTAATGTATCCGTGAAAAACTAACAGTGAACAAAACGGAAGGAAAGACATGTTAATTTTATTTATACATACAAGATCCTTTACCCTTTAATATATAAAATGTATATACCAGCCGTATTAAAAGAAAGACGACACAAATGCATCCGGACATTTTTTGTAAGAGTTTGGTCCACTAAAGGAAAGTTGTTATGAAGAGAATACGAAAATATGGATGATCTAGAAATAAAACCGACAGATATAAAACTATTATTATCCAAGTTGGATGTAAACAAACGTAAGAGACAAGACGGAATTTTATCTTATAATATTAAACGACTTAACAAATGAAAGTTTAAGCAATGCAATGTGTAAATTGTTTGAGAAATGTATTGAATAAAAAAAATGATTCCATATATTTGAAAACAGCTATTGAAATAACACGACATAAAAAAATTTTTTCGATACGTTTAAAGATAATTATCGAGCGATTTCTCACGTACCTTGTGTTAAGTTTTTTGAAGAATTAATTAAAAGGAAATCAAACCTGACCGATAAAATGAAACGCAATTTCTTCCAGGCTGCGGTCGTGTTGATACTGCTGTATGGATGCACTACTTGGACGCTGACTAAACGGTTGGAGAAGAAGCTCGACGGCAATTATACAAGAATGTGGCGAGCAATATTGAACAGGTCCTGGCAGCAACACCCCACACGGCGCCAACTGTACGGCCACCTACCACCTATCACGAAAACTATACAAGCTAGACGAACCAGACATGCCGGACACTGCTGGAGAAGCAAAGACGATATCGTAAGTGATGTGCTCCTGTGGATCCCTGCATATGGCCAATCAAAAGCAGGACGACCAGCTCGAACATTCATACAGCAGCTATGTGATGATACGGAATGTAACCCTGAAGACCTGCCGAAGGCGATGAATGATAGGGAGACGTAGAGAGAGAGGGTTAGGGATATCCGTGCTAGCCGCACGTCATGATGATGATGATGATATGATTTGTTATCTATATAGTTTCATCAATAGTAAACCAACAGTATCAAATGTTTTTTAAAGTATATACATTATAAAGAAAGAAAAGTTGTCGACCTTCGTTGAGGGTGACCTAAAGGCTTCCATTTCAATAGCTACTTCACCGAGATGTAGGGGAGGGCGCTACTCCTTTCATTGGATTTCTTCACTTTACCCTTGATACGTACCTTATATTGCTGAGCGTTAAGCAATTCGGTATCAAGTAACATTTTTAAAGTCTTTGGTATGATGCAGCCTGGGATTGAGCCCAGGAGTCCCGGACCATTGGTGAATACTCTACCCACCAGACCAATGGAAAGAGATAATTCAAATAATATAGAATTGGATGTTTGCAATGTTGTAATATTGTATCTCATTATCCTTTTCAAATTCATATGAAAATCTTTGGTATCTTTTTTAAAGAATAGTTAACATAGTAAGATATTTTTAACAGACAGGATTATGAAAATAAAAATTGGTTAGAATTATTCTCTAAGACAGAATCTATCTTCTGGTGTTACTTAGAGATCTTTAATAGGACCTTCATTGGTTTTAAAAACGTAAATGATTTACCTAAGGCATAGTTCTTTCCTCAGAAACGATCATAAAGAAAATAAGACAAACTCGTACTTAAAAGAAATAAAGTTATATATTTCAGAAAACAAATAATACAAATTTCGTCAGTGTAGCTACTTGGTAGTAACCGTATTTGTCCCACGCCACACCAAAAAGGTGAGTATGGCACAAGGCCTTTTATAAAGTGGGTTGAAGCGCAGGGCTGTAGCCCAGACACGCCCGACAGTCCTGAAAATGCTTCGAGTACCGTCGGTATTCACGTAAATAGGGTGCCTTGAGCGCCTTGTGATAGACCTAGCCTCTCTAAGTAGGGTTAGAGCCTGGGGAAATGAGCCCCTGAGGCTGAAGGAATAAATCAGTCCAAGCTGTGCGACGCGAATGCTAGGCCACCCTGGCACCCGAGCCAGGCAACCAGACTGACTACCGTATACAGAGACATGATGCACCCGACCAGATTCGCACCGCGATCACCACGGCCGACCGAAGTATACTCCATCTACTGGATTGTTACAATTAGGCAAAGCCACAACAGCTATTGGTACTAACGGCGTTTGTCGCACGCCTCGCCAAACGGGTGAGAGTGGCAGAAGGACTTTTTAATGTGAGTCGGATTACAAGCCTGTAGCCCAGACACGCCCGGCAGTACAAAGGGCTGCTTTAGGCGCCAGGCGATAAATCTAGCCCCACCGAAGAAGGTTAGAGCTTTGGAGTACGGCTCGCTGAGGCTCGAGGAATGTCGGTCTTGGCTGCGTGACCTGAATGCTTGGTCTCCCTGGCACCTGTGCCAGGCAGCCTCAGCTGACTACCATATCCAGAGACGTGACACACCCGAACAGATCTGTGCCGCTCATTCCACAGCCGGTCGAAGTAGGCCCCATCTACTGGATTGGTGCAGTTAGGCAAAGCTGCGACAGTTATTGCTGCTAACTCTCAGCGTGAATTATATTCAAATGTTATATATTTATGGAAAGAGTCCATTGTTTATCGAGAATAGGGACGATCCCTCAACAGACATGAAATCAGGAATAAAACCATCTGCTGATGATTGCTAACTACTTGTTAGGCCATTATGAAAAGAATCAACATTGACGGATCTAAGGAAATTCTCATATTGGAAAGATATTCGGAAATTGACATTTAACATAGAAAAAGGTAAAGTACAACAAAATGGATCCCAAAACATTAAATTTAAATATTAATTAAGTTACAAAGAAATCAAAAAAGTAAATGAATAATGAAATTTATGGGTTAGTTTTGATGATAGATTCAAAGCTAGCAATCATATTTTCTCACGAGTATCGAGGGCAAATATGAAAATTTGGTGGATGGTTATAATTTTTAGTTCAAGGGAGACAAATTATGTTTTAGTATATATAATAATTTAATTATACCCCATATGGAATATTGTTCTCATACGTAGGCCCCAATATAAAGATTTGGAATATAGAGAGTACTAGTGAGATAGGATTGAAATAAGAGAGACAAGATAATTTTTTAAAAGTAAAAGATTACTATTGTAAAATAAAGGGAGATTTTTACAAAGACTAGAAATAACTACTAGAGATGAAGAATAAGAGATGATCTAATTGAAAATTTTAAAATAATAGAATTCCAACGGTAAACCATTTTTTAATATTGTTCCTCGGAGTGGAAATTTATAGTCAAGACAGATTTCTAAAATAAGTCTACCAGCAAGATGGATTATTTTGCTAATAGAGTGATATATTCTTGGAATAAACTGCCGAATCTGATTAAAAAATGCTGAACATTTTATGATTAAATTAAATAAATGGTAAGAAAAAGAACTGAAAAGGGAATTTTTATCAACTATTAGATAAATAACTACGAAATTCAATCTGTATACACATTTTATATTATTAGAGCATATGTTCTGTGAAAAAAGATTTTTTAAGGTTGATTGGAAAAGAAAGTAAAAAGCCAACTCGAAAAGATAAAATAACAAACAAACAAATAATAAGAATAATAATAATAATATTAAATTTGACCATGCCAACAAATGGTATATGCACAACCCAGCACCTGTCCTAGAAAATGACACACACAAACTCCTATGGTACTTTGATACTGTCACGTTGTCTGCCACTGAGAAGAGAGAAGTAAGATCAATTTCCCCTACCCTTCCGTGTTTGAATTAACAGGCCTCAAAGATTGACCGTTAAAAGAAGGATATGAATAAAGGTCAATACCTCGCGGCCGAAGTAACGAATCCAGTTAGAATATAGGTCAAGCTATCTGCACTCCATAACCCCAACCGGTTGGATAGAGAAGGGGATATAGTAGCCCGAATAAATCGCATGAAAGGGTGGAGGAATAAGAAGGAGGCAAAATGATTGGCCAGAACCCTAAAGCCGGAAGTAGTAGCCCTTTCATCAGAGGTAATAGGGATAAAGAATTCAGTTTTTAGGACGGAGGTCACAATGAGAGGACGTATGATCTGATGCCAAAACTCCGGGCGAAGAAGCGGAGCCGAGTTTCAGGACAGCAGTTGGCATGACAAGATGTATTAAAACTGTCGCCGAAACTCCGGGGAAAAGTGGAAAGAATACTCGGAAAAGATGTTAACTGGTCCCTTCCCATCAAATTTCTACAGAATCCCGCTAGCCCGTGAAAGAAAAATAAATCTCAGAAGAAACCCGTCTAAAAAGCTAAGTGAACCTTAAAACCGTTTTCTCCATCCAGCCTTCCTGAGTATTGCAATTAGATGCTCTCTCTCTCTATCTATCTATCTATCTATCTCTCTCAATTTAAAGAAAAAAGAAAGAAAGGAAAAGGGAAGAATGAAAGACATTTGTATTTGATATTGTTTGCTGGTAATACAGCCGGCATCTTAAATATTTATTTGGTCCGCACGTATTAAAAACCTTGTTATATTTTAAAAGTCCCCTCGTGTCGAAATTTATTCGTTGTATTGTTTGCTTACCGAGCTGCTTTCTTCTGCATATTCCTTTTCAGCTTCATTTCGCCTCAATTTATTCTCGCTAATGGACAACAAAATGCCTATAACTTGGAGGTGCCCGTGGTGTAATTGCTATCGTCGTAGGAAATTAACACGGCGACACGAGTTCAAATCCTGCATTTCACAAGCACTAATACCCTTGGGAAAGGTATGAATACAATTATTCTCCCTCCAGCTATGGGTAAATAGTAGGACAGACTAGGTTCTTCAGCCTTGGTTAGGCAACTAATCTAGGAGAAGGAAAACTCTGAATTAAAACCTGTTAAACTCCGCTTAAAAATTGACCTTGTGCCCGAGCGGAGGGGTTTTAAATAGGATAACTTGGAAACAAATATGTGAAGAAAAACAACTTTATGGGCGTTTTAAACGACTAATAAACATCACACAAGAGAAAACCTGGACATGGCTAAGGAAAGGAAACTTTAAAAGAGAAACAGAATCTTTCCTAATAGCAGCACAAAAAACGCCGTAAGAACCAATCAAATCAAAGCGAAAATACATAAGACGCAACAAAATTGCAAATGTCGGCTATGTGGTGACAGAGATGAAACCATCAATCAATTAATAAGCGAATGCTGCAAATTAGCACAGAAGGAGTGTAAGACTAGACCCGACGGGGTGGTCAAGGTGATCCACTGGGAAATGTGTTATAAATTTAAATTTGACCATACCAACAAATGGTATATGCACAACCGAGCATCTGTCCAAGAAAATGACACATAAACTCCTATGGGACTTTGACATAGAGGTGGATCACCTAATCTCGGCCACAAGACTAGACCTAATAATATCAACAACAAAAAATAAATTGCAAAATTATCGACTTTGCTGTTCCGGCTGACCACAGAATAAAACTGAAAGAATATGAAAAGAAGGATAAATACCTCGACTTTGCTAGGGAATTGAAAAAACTATGGAATATGAAGTTGACAATTATACCAATTGTAATTGGTGCTTTTGGTACAGTAACTTAAGGATTATTAAGGGACTAGAGGACATAGAAGTTGGCAGCCGAATGGGGATCACCAAAACTACAGCAGTAATGAGAACGGCTGGAATACTGAGATCTGTCCTGGAGACTCGAGACTTGAGGAGACTTGCTGTCAGTCAAACTCCAGTGAAAGACTATAAGTTAACGCTGATGTGAAAAACTCTGAGTAAATAATGATAATAATAATAGTAACAACAACAATAATAATAATAATCAATAAAACAGTTAGAAAAACGCACATATTATTACATGAAAAAATAGGTATTTGCAATAGAAAGAAAAATAGAAAAAGGACTACAAAATGGGATATAAATGGTATTGCCATATGGCTTTACCATTTGCTGACAGCATCCATGACAACATTTCTTGTGCTCAAAAATAGAGGCCAAAGAGAATAATTGAAATTAGTAATTCTACTTAGTTAAAGGTATATTTTATGAGGCCAGGATTTTCATCCACTAAAGAACAATCTGTTTTTTATTTCGTCTGTTAACAGCTTATTCACAGTTAAATAAACCAACCTAAGATGATACTCAAGTATGCTAATTCTATAAGTTTTGTCATAGGCAGTAACTAGTTTCTTGCTGCATTCTTTTTTTTTTTTTTTTTTTTTTGCTCTTTGGAAAATATTCCACGGCTCTCAAATAAGTTTTAAGTATCTTTATTTTTGCAGTTAGAATTTTCCACAGGTAATTGGTCTGTGATTGTTATTAATTTCAATAGAATTAACACCTGCCAAATCGTGATAAAGGTTCAGAAGTCAAAAAAGTGTTGTCTATTTTATAATTAAAATTCTATTTTTATGGTAAAAGGCTCAGTTCTAGAATTTTGCATTGATTTATAAATATCTCAGAATTGATTGGAGATGCTTGAAAAAACAAAACAAAACGTGTGCTCAGTAACAAAGAGAAAAGATAACGACTTATAAATAGAATATCAGGTTGAAATATTTTACAATATCCGCTTTTGGGTGACATTTTGAAGGATCTCGTAAGATACGGACGACTTTTTAAGTTTCACTTTTTGCTATTGTCTGTGATGTGAAAAGAAAACTTGGCGTGATCTTAACTTGAGAAGGCAACGTATTTAGTGTGATTCACCTTAAAGTACCAACTTTTTTAGCTAGTGTTGAAGTGTAGATCCATTGTATGAGGCAGCTTCGTATGTTGAGATAATAGTTCAGATATATGATAAGCCTCATATGTGTCAGTTTTACCCATAGCGCTGTCTCGTTAAATGAGACAGATTTCGTCGGATAATAAAAAGAAATTTGGCAAAGTGCGATAATCAGATATCTGGATTAATGAAACTGGAAACGAATCCGGGAGATAGAAAAGTACGTAAAATGTACACAAAATAACTTGAAATCAGTTTTATGAATTCCTAAAGAAAGAAATTAAAGATTTTTCAAAATCTGATATTCAAGGAAAATAATTTGATTTTCTGACTGGCTATCAACTTATCTTTGAAGGCGTGTGTGTGCACGGACGCGCACTTTTGGGATAATTTATTTGTACTATACTATAAGAGACATTAGGATGTATGTAGATATATATTTCAGTTACTTAAAAATGATCAAAAATACTCACGCACACACCCATACACACAAATATACATAATGGGAATAAAGAGACCAAAGATTTTATACATGATGAAAATTAAAATTTTAAAATGGAAGGCTAACTAAACGGTTTCGTTTCTCACCCAACAGAGCTAAATCGAGGAAGATATACAGCTAAAACAAGAAATATGTTAGGTGAGAAAAATGTCATATAGGAGATTGCATTGAAATAAAATTTAAGTCCAAATTGTGCTAAGAAATGTAGTATTGACTTGTTCTCTATATTGAATAAGTTACCTCATTTCTCCCCAAAACATTAGAGACTATACATATTATGTCCAGCAGGTCGTCTCTCTGTAAACAGAGAGAATGTCTGCTTTGATTTAATATTATTTCGATGTAGTCTCCAAAATGAGTTTTTTCTCACGTCACATATTTAAGTAACCTTCCATTTAACAGGTTTTAATTGCCTAACCAAGGCTGAAGAACCTAGTCTGTCCTACTATTTAACCATAGCTGGAGGGAGGATAATTGAATTCATACCTTTCCCAAGGCTATTAGTGCAATGTGAAATGCAGGATTTGAACTCGTGTCGCCGTGTTCATTTCCTACGACGATAGCAATTACACCACGGGCACCTCCAAGTTATAGCCATTTTGTTGTCCATCGTGTGGTCAGTATCGTTGTAAGACCCCCCAAATTAAGTTTTAATTTTCATAATGAAACTTCGCTCTCTTTATTGCAATTATAAAATTTTGTACGATGATAGTATCTTTGAATATATATATATATATATATATATATATATATATATATATATATATATATATATCCAACCCCTACACCTCGGTCAGGATTTGACACAAGATCATTTATTTTTAGCGGAGTACAGATGGTTTAAAATCAGAATCTTTATTCCGTACAACTTGCCTTACCAAGGCTAAAGAAATCAGTCTGTCTTACTCTTTACCTATGCCCGACCATGGAGGAAGATAGATACATTCATGCCTCTGCACGTGAAATGAAACGTCTGTAGAGTCATCCGGGATTTGAACTTGTGTCACCGATCCCATTTCCGAAGACGATTGTGACACTATGAGTTGGATATATGCATATACATGTACACATGTGTGTGTTTGCACACCCATACATGTGTGCATATATATATATACGCCCAGGAACATGTGTGTGCACACACACACACACACACACACACACACACACACACACACACCTACACACACACGCACACACATATACACATATATATGTGGCAAGATGAGTTAGATTCGGCCTGAGTACCAAATTTCAAATGTTAGGAAAACCCATCAACTAGATTAAGGATATCTAGATAAGAAAATATTTATACATATGGCCACGGACGTGGGTAAGTTTTAAGTACTTGTCGGGTACTGGTCAAAAACTTAAAAGGGTCTGAATTTAATGTCCCTGTATTGGAAACGGCCAGTCTAGCAAATATTTTTATGTCCAGTTTTTTTAAGAGAGAAATGGCCCCACAAAAATTATGGGTTTATTCATGGGTGTCCCTTGGCCGGAAATAATAATGAAACATTCTGTATATATACAGGTGCGTTTTGGGTCCTAGCAGTTAGACTTAGTTTGGGTTCGAGGAAGGTTGATTAGGCCGGAACAAAGAAACAACGAATAGCGACATTACCAGCCGGACCCAGTTAGTTAAGATAATCTTTTGCCAGCCGAAACTGAAACTAGAACTAATTATCCACAATGTGTTACACTCCCTTGGCGTTTTAATCACAAAGTTGTTCTTGTGTTTTTGTTCTTTTCCCTGTGAACCTGCCTCTCGCTCGATCCGGCCACAGATAAGTTCTTGACGGGGAGTTAGTAACTTATGCAACGAGCTGCAGAGGTGGGTATTTTCACACGATAATCTTAGCGTAATAGTTAATATCAAATCTCACAAAAAAGTCCCTGCTTCTTCAGTTTCAGTTATTCCATCCTCGTGTAAACAAAAATAAATTATAGAATGATTAAAGAGGTAATCGTTCTTCCGGTTTATAATTGGTTTATATATTATTTTACTGATAAAAAGTTTGTGTAAGTGGAAATCGTTGAAAACTGTGGATAAGGCAACTCCTTCAATAAACTGACTCTTGATCACAATTCAAGGAATACCTAATTTATAGAATTAACCTGTAAACCCTAAGGTTGTTCCTTTTATTTCCAGTAATGTTTCAAGTTCAACTTTCCAAAAGTATTTTGCCCAATCGGCTGGGACTGCAGAATACACTGACTGCTTCTCAGCAGAGGGGTAAGACCCCCCCCCAAACGAATGTCCTGTTTATGACACTAAACAATCTGATGGTGAGGTTCCAGCAATGCTGGAGCTTTGGGAAATGCGGAGTACCCCTTCATTGCTATCTCTCCCAGCTCCACTCTGGCCCGGAGTGGTAGCACCTGATAAGGGTCCTGTCTATGGGTTAAATAGAACTAAACCGTGCTTCGTTCACTATACTGATTTTTGCATTTAAACTGCGTATTTATGCTAAACTGAATTGTTTAAAATAGAACTGCCTTGACCTTGGAACTTCGTACAAATGCTGAACTGAATTGCTTGAAATAGAATTGTTTTGACGTCTAAACTGTGTACTTATGCTGAACTGAATTATCTGAAATAAAACTGTTTGAGATTTAACTCTGTGTATTGCCCAGTCGGCTGGGGCTGTAGAATACGCTGACTGCAACTCTGCAGAGGGGTAAGACCCGCCCTAATGAGTGTCCTGGATATGACACTAAACAATCTGATGCTGAGGTTCCAGCAGTGCTGGAAATTTGGGGAATGTTGAGTACCCCTTCATTGCCATTGCTCCCAGGTCCACTCTGACCCAGAGTGGTAGCACCTGATAGGGCCCTATCTATGGGTTAAATAGAACTAACGGCATACTTATGCTAAACTGAATTGTTTGAGTAAACTGAATAGCTAGAAATAGAAATGTTTTTGACTATTAAACCGTACTTACATTTAAACTGTGTGCTTATGCCTAAATTAATTATTTGAAATAGAATTGTTTTTGATATTAAAACTATATTTAAACTTAAATGAATTGTTACATATAACTGCTTGAATAGTTTGAAATAGAAATCTTTTTGACAATTAAACTGTACTTATGATAAACTGCATTATTTTAAATAGAACAGATTATTTACATAAAAATGGATTTGGCGTTAAATAACCTGCAAAGGTTGATATGCCATAAAACCCAATAAACCAAACCAAACCCAACCAGACCAAAAGTATTACTCACGTACAATGAAATAGAAACTTTCAGTAATAAAAGAAAAATACTTGAATGGTAAAATTCAGAATTCGGTTTAATGTAGTAAGTAATTCAATTTGTTGATAATATATCTATTCTGTTTTTGAAGAGAAAATTGTTGATTTTTTCGATGAGTAGTTTGATTTACAATAAATCTAACGTTCATTTGTAAGTAAGTCAGGGTTGAATCCAACTGTCGCAGTGGAGAATAATTATTAAATCTAAAAAAAACACCTGCTTTCTTGAAAGAAAGAAAACAAGTTATTAAAGAATAAAACTGAAAATGAATTATAATATATACAGTATGTATTATAATATATAGGCTATACTATGATATATAGTGTGTATTATAATATTTAGGATGTATTTTTCAACCCCCTTCGCTACAAGACAAGGCCAATTCTAAGTGGAATCCAGCTGATTTGAATTGAGAGTTTCCCTTCTCCTGCACTGCCTTTTCAAGGCCAAAGACTTACTATTTACCCAATTTTTTTTTTAAAGAGAACAGATATATTCATGCCTTCAGCTTAATACATTAGCGTGAAGTGAGACACAAACCCCCTCGTCCACGATTATAACTCGTGTCAGCGATTCTATATACAATATTATTCTACAGTTTCAATCTCAAGTTCCCTTATATCTGCATGCTTCTCTTTGACTGATTGTCGATAAAAGGAATATTACAAAAGACGATGTTGGAAAAAATTCCATCTTTCACGAGTAATTAGTCTTCTCTTTTGCGTGTAGTCCTTATATGGCAGTAACTATCAGTGGCTATTCCAGTCTTGCTTTCAAACCCAAATTTTCCTCAAAATGTGTAGCGGGACGCAGGATTTCGTCGGAAGTGTGGAAGCCTCGGCTCAGGACTACGAGCCAAAAAAAAAAAAGGACAAAATGTATTATAAAATGCACAATTGTATTGCTGTCTTTCATGACTCTTTTTTTTTTTTTTCGAAAACATTATTTGTTGGTGTGTTTGATACTCGGCTCTTCAGTCTAACTGGAGTAGATCCTATTATGATATGGTTTGATTTCTTTATTTAATGGTGTATCAACCTTTATGGGTTATTTAATGCCGCAGTGCAGCATGTCAGCCACCACGCCACGGGTACACCTCCATTATTATGATATAGACTTTTAAAGAAGACATGGGGAGTTGTAAAATTTTTTATCCCATTCCGTGTCTAATGGCCACATTTTCGCTACTGTTATCGATGACTCAGAATGACAGGCGATTTTCCTTGTTCCACAACTGGACCTGAACTCTTATCACGACTAGCTTTTGAGGACTGTGGGCGATATGAGGACCAAATCTCAGTCAACGATCTCCTTTCTCTTTTATATAAACGATACCAGTACAAAACTGTTTTCGGTGAACTTAAGTTCTTAGACTTAAACCGTACCCTTAAATATACGAGGCCCCGGTTTCAACAAAAAATCCCTCTCACCTTCTACCAACCAAAACTCTAAAAACGTAAATAAATATGAGAACGTTGAAACCGTTCGTCTTGATCAGCTGATTTCTGAATGTACGGGCGCAGAAAAATTCAATTTATAATGGACATTAAAAACAACCCTTTCATTCCCGATCGAGAAATCTTCTCTTTCTATTTTATTATCTGTTAAAATCTGCTGTCCTTTCTAACTTGATTTGCTAACACTTACTATACACACTCATGCATGCGTATGTATAGATATACTCTACACTTCTGTCTACACACACACGTATATCGATATTTTTGCACCAAGACTTATATACATATCTACACTTACCGATTATGCATACACACTAATATAGATACACTCACGCCATCTTTAATAAGCATTATTTCATCTTAATTAGAGCACCCACCTATAGAAGGCCTATAATTTCACACCCCAAAATCCATCATCTTGGTGACTAAATACATTTTTTTGTTGACTGGATCCTGTGGCAACTCGTTATCCGATACGGACACGTACAAGATTTTCCCACTCTGTTACGACATACATCAATATATACAAAAAATTGACTTACTTTGTGTTCATCAACAAATTTCAGTCATGTCATCAGCTATTTCTAAAATGAGAATCACGACACTTTTCAAATTATTAGAATTTCTCCAGTTAACTTTTGGAATACAGAATGCAGCTTGATCTTTTCAAAATTTTTGTATCTCGTAAATCACGGATTTAATCCAGTCTTAATTGCTACTTCTTTGCGTGACGAGTACTTGCATTACTTAAGGGCTGTCTTTGAGTGTTTTCAGTGATATGGAATCATTATATCACCCATAAAATGTCAGTTTGGTTTCTCAAAAATAATCTTTCTTGGAGACCGTTTAATGAACCCGGCATCAATCTTTTGCCTGAGAAAACTGAATTGATATGAAATTTCCCCTCCTGAGACTAAAAAAGAAAATGATAATGAGCAACCTTTTTATTTTCTGCTCAGCGTTGAAACCGTTCGTTTTTGAACAGAAATCCTCAGTAACGAGAGGAACTACGGCATTCATCAAGCAAACAAAGTTTTATTAGTTTAAGAAAACAAAAGAAGATTGTTCAAACTTTGTCAATCTGAATTTTATCAAATACCACTAATCAATCATTTATCAAAATTGGTCAGTCTATCATATATTAAACATTGTCAATCTAACATATATCAAATGGTATCAGTCTATCATTTGTTTAATGTTACCAATCTAACATTAAACAAATGAGAACAATTTAACATCAATCAAATCTTATCAAACTTACATTTATCAAATGATGTCAGTCTATCATTTATCAAATGTAGTTAATCTAACATTCAGTCAAAAAAAACAAAAAAAAAAAACGATCTATTAAACGTTGCCAATCTAATATTTGATAACTCGGACGAAGAAGTTTGGCAGTAGAATATTCTGTCATAACGCCAATATAACTCTATATTTTAATGTAGGAGCCCTTGTTTTGTATATGCTAACCCGCTGTACTGCGACATCGTTGTCAGTGAGATCGAACTCCAGTCACGTTATAATGTAAACTTTGGTACAATTATAGCATCGTCTGATAATCCTGAAGAAAATATGAACCCTTTTTTTCCCGCCAGAAATGGTTAAAATAACACCATTACTATTCTTATACAAGAATGGCATGATATTATAATACGCTGGAAGTGTCATATGCCATGAGACAAATGACCAACATTATATATTTTAAAAACTCAGTCTGTTATTTTAAAGTAATTTAAATTCTTCAGTAGATTATAACCCATATTATCTCATGATTTTTAAGAGGTACAGTAATACTTCCTGTTCACCTTATTTCGGCTTTCTACAAATTCGATTTTATATAACTACTTTTGACTAAATTACTGTTCAGCTAACATCATTACGTCCAACGTTATGTTTATTAAGCAACATCACTAACGTCTTAATAAAGGGAAATAAAATTAACATTATCCCTATAGATATACCTAAAATTAAAAAAAAAACATACATACAGTTAACAATAAAAGAACCTAAAAACTGGAAAATACACTAAAACATTTAAAATATATCAACAGGACAATAAAATATTTCCATAAAAAATGTAAAATGTTTTCAGTGTTCTTTAATGTTTTGCAATACTCAATTTCTTTCAAGAGTTATTTACGCCAGTTTTATGGTGCTTGTTCTCATTTTAAGGTATTTTAAATTGTTAACTCCGGCTTATGTCAATAGCCGCTTTCTGTCCCGCCTTTTGGAACCAAATAATGACGTAGGGCGAGGTATTATAATATCTTTATCATGTCATTTTTCTGTGGACTTTATGGATATTCCCTGATGCAAATCGGATTCCATTTTATATTTGGTGCTTCCTATGTTACACGCTCTTGTAACATTTATAGTTCTTCAAAATATAGAATAGCCTGATAATCCTTAATGCATAAGATTATTAGTAGCTATATGTGGTCTTAATTTCTGTGCCTATATATTCTCTAACCAATAAATCAAGCACTTGCTTTGTACAAACTTCAAAATTCATGCATAATAATGATCATATATATATAAATACATATTAGCATAAGATTGGCCCTTTGGCATAGCGTTTAGAAAGTTCTCTAATGGTCCAGAGGACCGATGTTCAATCCCAGGTCAAATCATACCAAAGACATAAAAAAGGTTACTTTATGACGCCTTGCTTAAAGGTCAGCATTATAAGTTGAAGATCAATGGTAAGTGGATTAATCCAGAGAAAGTAGTAGCGCCCTTCCCTACACCTCAGTGGAGTAGCTAATGAAAAAAAGCCTTCGGGTCACCTTCGCCAATGTTCGGATAACATATACATATATATTGTATACCTTGGCAGCAATCTCTCTAGAGTTCAGTCCCTTGATTCTGAAATAAATCTAAGGATCGAAAAAGCCAGATAAGTCTTCGGTATTCTCGAAACCTGTGTGAAATCTGGCTAAGGCATCGCCATCATAACTAAACTCAGTGTCTATGAAGCTTGCGTTTAATCTGCCCTTTTACGATCTTCTGAGACCTGGACAACTTATTGTGGTCACATCAAAACCTTGAAAAGAATCGATCAAGTTTGTTTAAGGAGTATTTTAGATATGAAATGGCAGTCTCAACGCCAGATTCCATTGCTTTCCAGCGAGTCAACGCATATGACTGCGTATGATGAATACGCAGTCAGATGTATTTTACTGAGTCCTTTACCAGGATGGACGATGCCAGGTTACCCAAGAAGCTGCTCTAAGTAGACGGTAGACGTCCCTAACTCAAACACGTCGTTTTAAGTACGTCGCCAAAGAAAAATTTGAGTACTCAGAATAAATTTAGGAGACAAGGAGCAGATGACGGTAATTTGATTTTTTTCGAAGAAAATGATCTACAGAATCTGTAAAGATCAGAGAATTTTGGTCAGAAATGATCACTTGGGAAGATGAACTTGACCTTGTTCCTTGAGATGTTACATCCTTGATATGTTTGTATTATTTGCAATAGATCTGTTTGTTCAAAGCTGAACTAGGTTGTCACGTGATTTCCTGACAGCAAAATATCGAAATTTCCTCTTTCGAAAGTGCTTGAGCAGCAACCTACATATAACTTGTGTCACTTCTGTGACAAAACATGTAGGTCTATTGCATGATTGACATGTCATATGAGGGTGTACAGGGAAATTTCAACGAAAAAATAGATTATTCGTTTTTCACACATGCCATAGGGTTTGCAAAGGATATACTTGACTTGAAGAATCGCACGAAATCCCATGGATACTCAGAACGATTCTACGAGATATTTTTTTCTGCAAAAACATGGCAATCAATTCTGACAAGAATTTGGAGATATTTGTCGGAAAAGAAAATCCGAACGGTCTGCGGAGTTATCGATACACAACTTCTGAAAATCTGAATTATCAAAGGAGAACGTGTCAAAAATCTAGAGGTAAGGCTTTTGTTTATAGATTTTTCCAATGTATTTATTTCCCACCCAAAGGAGAGATGAAGCAAATAATTCTAGCATTAGGTCTCACCAGAGAATCTGTTACCTCTATAATGATGCTCTCAAAAACATGAAAGTGATGGTTTGTTCACGGATAGTGACACTGATTTCTTCGACAATGTTATCAGAGTCTTGCAGGAAGTTGTGTGGCCACAGTTTTCTTTAATAAGCTGTCTAAATTATTTTTGCAGATCCAATACCAAAAATTAGTTTCACGCTAAAAAAGGCAAGAAGCAGATAATATTGCGCAGATTATGCAAGATGACCAAGCGATTTCCGGAAATAGTGCTGTCCCAGTCAAATCCATGCAACATAGACTGGAGAAGACAGTAAGAAAAATGGACTTTTATATGAATAGAGATGAACAGAGTTCACGTGTTTTAAAAAATATTGTGTCCTCTCCGCGCTAGATGAAATCAGTTAACCAGTTCCTATAACTCGGTAAGTATATCCTATTTAGGAAAAGAGATGTCAGCATAGACAACAGAAAGATATGATCTACTATTGATAGGCTATCTAGCATATGGGAATCTGATATTTTTTAATAAAATAAAACTGGTATTCTCCCTAGAGTGATGACTTTTCCATCAATTGGATCCAAACACTGTAGAACGATTGAAGAAGAGTGTGGACCGTCAGGGAGACCATGTTGAAAAATATACTGCATTTAGTCACCATCAATTACAGTATCTGGTCATCCCATAAAATTATCCTGTTATCCTCTTTTATATATATATATATATATATATATATATATTAGTTCAAGAAAAAAGCCAAAATTTGGTCACATTAGGATAATACATTTATTTTCATCCTGTTAAGAGCATTGATATGAATCAAAACTCCAAAAGAATTTTATCAGATCCGACAAGAAAATAAAATAAAATACAACCAGAAAGGAGAGAGAGAGAGAGATAAAGAGAAAGGAAAGAGAGGGATGAAGGAAAACCATTTCCCCTATGTACTAACCATATAGCATGTAAAGCTAGTTCCAGTCTCTTCCCGTTTCAGATTAAGACAACGACAACGAAATAACAGTTACAGTTATACATATTAAAATTTCAAAAATTTATAACAAGATTATTTATTCTAAATGTAGTATGTTATCTTTTTTTCTTTGAAAGGTACCAAAACCCATTCCGGTAATGGTAAGTCTTATTCATCTAAGTCAAGATGTCTATACCGCTTGGATAAATTATAGTTAAATATTAAGTTTGGCTATATACTAATTTTTAGAGTATTGTCTAAATGTATTTCTATGCCTACATCTAGCTACTAAATCCCATCTCTGATTTAATAGGTTACCGGGATCAAGATATAACAATTATTTTTATCTTTTCTTCTAGACACAAATTATATCCACACACAAACACACACACACACACATATTTTTTTTTCTTCTAGACACAAATTGCGTCCACACACACACACACACACACACACACTCACATATATATATATATATATATATATATATATATATATATATATATTTGAGTGTGTGTGTATTCGCACACACACTATGCTTTTTTCGGATACACACACGCCGATATAAGCGTATTCATTTATGCCAAACTGAGCTATAAACATGGGAAGTATTACTTTGCAACATGTGGTTATTATCATTTGAGCGTATGTCCCGATGGCTAAAAGATTCATCTGTGTATGTACATGAAATTTAACGAATAACAACTGATGTGATGTATTCATGGAGGATGTTATGTATGTTTACATGCCATAATGGATGGATTCACAATAGCCTCAAAGACAAAAGTAAACGTAGCATTGCTTTACGAAATAGGAATAAATATACAAGGCCAGAATTAATATCTTCCTTATGAGAGAATTATAATCTTTCAAAGAAAGAAAGAAAAAAGAAAGAAAGAAAGAAAGAAAGAGAGAAAGAAAGAAACTTAGATGAGAAAGGGTCAATAAGAGAACAATGCAAGTACCGATGAAAGAAGAGAAGTAAAAAAGATAGAAGAGAAATAAATCTTTGGTTATTTGAAAAAAAAAGGAATTGTGGTGATTAGAAATAAGAGAATCTAGAGTAGAAATGGAAAAAAAAAACATAACAAAGAAAGAAAGAAATGAAGAAAGAAAGAAAGAAAGAAAGAATGGATGGATGATACTAGCTAGAAAGAAAGAAAACTAGAATGGAAAAAAGTATAATTATCAATATCATGAAAAAAAAAGAAAGAAAGAAAGAAAGAGATAACAAAAAACAGATGAAAGATATAAACATTACAAAACGATAAAAGAAACATATAAATAATAAAGACAAATGCATTGTATAGATGAAAGAAAAAAAAACTGAAAAAGATAAACGAAGAAACACTGACAATTTAGATAATCAAGTGATGAAATAGTTGATAACTATTAATAAGTAAATATACAAATACACGGAGAAAGACCCTCAAAAAATAGAAAGAAACAAAGAAAATGGAATAACATTTTTTAAAAGTAAATATGCGTTAACGTATAACGTAAAAACAGATGTTTCAAAATATATGAAAAGTACCACAGAAATGGTATAAAAGAAAAAAGTTCCTGATAAATCTATAAAAGAACAAAAAAAAAATACAAACAAACCAAGCAACATGGTAAAAGGCCAAATAATAAAACTATAGGATTAAATAATGCAAAAAATTGGGAAATGTACAGACAGATGCCTATTAAAGAAGAAGATAAGAAAAAAAGACAAGAAAAATAAAGGAAGGGAAGGAAAAGTTCGATTAGGAAAGAGGGTCTAGTACGGCCGGGTATTTGGCAGAGCTGTGAAGGAAGCCTTAAAGAAAACAAAAAAGATTGAAAATGAAAAAAAAGCAATGAGAAAGAAATTACTGTGGGTAGTAAAAGTGTCCCTCAGGTTTGGGATGGAAAGTAGAGTCGTCAAGTTGATTTTTTTTTTTTTGCTAGAATCAGGTTTAATTGAGCGGATCTTTCTTACACCAGGACGAGTGCCAAATCTCAAGTAGTTGAGCCAACGGCGTAGCTGCTTAGGTGGGATCAAATGAGGTTGAAGATTCTGATTGCTTGTTGAAATAAAATACATATGTTTATTTCTGTTGTCTTAAATCGTCGTCGATAGCGGTTTATTTTTTTTCGAATGGTGACATTGAATAGATCTATTACCATTTGCAACAGAGAGAGAGAGAGAGAGAGAGAGAGAGAGAGAGAGAGATGAACGGAAACAAGTAATCAAGAAAAGTCGGTAAGGAAAGTGAAAGTCTAAGACTATACAAAGCAAAAAAACAAAACAAACAAAAACAAAACAACTCATACAAGCGAGGAGACAAACATGCATACCTACGAAAAATACGTCAAGGATACAAACTTCCACGAACCAAAAAGTGATAAGTACTTATTTGAAATTCTGAGTTAACGTGGCGTCTTAATCCATTTACTCTAGGTAGACATCTGTTCGATACTTGGTTTTGGTTAAAATTTTATCGAGATTGCGACACACCTTGGGACGTCGAGGAGGTCATCTCTTTATAGTGAAATTTTCTTGAGAACGTGGGTTAAGAAATGTGGGGTCCTTTCAGGAATGGATTTTAAGACGATTCGTATAACTTAACAAACGCACCAAGAGTAGCGGTTATCGTCGTAGAAAGTGGAATCGGCCACCCGATTTCAAATCCTTGACTAGGCTGTTTGGGCTTCACTTCGTGGTAAAATCTTTAGGAACGGTATCAATCCATCTGTAAAGGGTAAATTGAATGGTAGACTGGATTCTTTAGGCTTGGTTAGTTAGCCAATCTTGGTTAAGGAACTCTGAATTCCAAGCAAACTCATTCCATTGACAAATATACCTTCGGTCACATCCTGCGCGTGGTGGAGAGGTTGGGTAAATATAAACGATTTTTCTTTTAAATGGGCACCTAAGTAGGTAAAAGAATACACATTGTGAAATGATTGTATAGGAATATATGTTTATAATAGGATTAAAATAGTTAATTCATCAACGTTTCATTTATGTGTTTTTACACAGTCTGTTTTGTCATATTCTCATGGTGTAAAGTGACGTTGACATTGCGTGAAATAGTCATTTGAAAATGAACAGATAGGGCAAAATCACGTTAAGTCATTTAGCCATCTTGTGAGTTAGAGGATGATTTATTTTCCCCACTTTGACCTAAGTTTCAGAAAATGTCTATATGACAACCACTAGAGTCACCACATAGAGATCGTCACAAGATTCATTCTGCTGGAAAAAAAGTTGGCAATCATCCATATTCCTCTTTTTAGTGGTTCGCAAATGATGTGCTGATACACGCTGAGTGCATCTAGAAATTTTGAATGCTTGCGGCAAAAAAGCATATAAAGTAAATTAAAAAACCATGAGAACAAAGATGAAATTGTATGTAATGTTTTATTTACTTTAATTATCTATACAATTGATGTTTTTTTATTGATGGTTGAGAAAAAACTTCGGTCGGGCAGATTCGTAATATGGTTTAATGATCCAATGATCGTTGATTTGAAATTGAATATAAAAGTTTACCATTTGACACATTAAAGTAGATTACTCTTCAATCGCTAAGAAGTTTCAGTTATTTAATTCAGTTGATCATTTCATATTAATATTGGTTGATAAATCTATTTGTTTGGTTTGGTTTCTTTGTTTAATGGCACATCAACCTTTGTAGATTATTTAATGCCAAAGCCATTCTCCTAGAAAAACAGTAGTGGTACTATTTAACCCATAGTTGGGAGGATAAGGGGATTCATACCTTTCCCCAGTGTATTTGCCCAAAAGTGAACGTAATATTGCGACTGAAGTACGAACTCGCTTACTACGATTCCGCAGTCCATCGCTTTAACCATTACACCACGAGGACACCTGGAAAAATCTTTTGACTTTAATGGCATACCACTCCATTTTAGTATATTATATGTGTAGATATAATGAAATTGCTTTCATTGTATATTCATATTCATACATTTGCGTCGTTGTTTCATAAAAGAATTGTGTACACAGTCATGGAATGTCAAGTAGAACAATTTAATGAAGATAATTTGCATACAGTTTCAAGGTGTCAATTATTTTTATCTAATACTTATAAGATTTCACAAAATTATTTCTGTTTAATGATAGTCATTGATTTTCACAGTTATATGTCTTCCATATCTAATAATAAGGCTTAGTAAAAAAATTATGCCTTTAAGTAACTATAGTTAACATAAATCATTCAAAGACATGGCGTCAAGTATTCCCATCGAAAAACGACTAATTCTTGAATATATCTATTTGATCGATGGATGGGGTCCTAAGAGAAACAACTTCACCGTGCCACAGTAGACTAGGTAGGAACTCAATTCACAGAGATTCAGAACTTGAGCCTAACCATCAAATGCAGATTAGAGTCATTCTCCGGACTCCCACTTTCAGGAGGACCTTACCCCTCTGTAGGAAACTCAGTCAACGTATTCAAAGCCCAGCAGCCTACATAGCCCATATATATATATATATATATATATATATATATATATATATATATATATATATATATATATATATATATATTAGGACTTACTTTTGACTATTTTTAACGTGAAAATAAGAACCAGTCTTCAGTGCTTTGAAAGGAAAATTTTCTGTCTCATTTAAGTACTAAAATCTAAAATGCTGTGTTTATTTCTCTTAGATTATTGAAATAAAAAAAGGAATTACAAATTATATTCTGTGGCTTGAATTATGTTTAAAGTTAAAATATTCAAATACTCTTGAGAATTTACAAAGTGAGTCCTTAAAAACCTAGAACATAGGGAACTAATGAGAGTTAATTATTTTGGTGCCTTTCTTTGTCGGTGCCAGAAAATGTCGTTATGGCAACTATTTTCATCGCTTCAAGGTGGCTGGTGTAAAAGTCATCCCGCTGACAAGTAAATCATTGTCAATAATGTTACTATTACGGGTAACATGCCATTTATCAGTTCAGAAACAAATTTAGGCAGACGCATATATAATATTAAAACATATTAGATAAAACATTATATATATATAAATATATATGGAGAACTATCCCCCACTTCATTTCCTCTTTCTGGTTTTTTTTCCCTAAAAACCTTTCCAACCACTCTCCGATTTCATATTTTCTCTTTCTTACTAAAATTAATCGACCTCTCTAATCAAAACTCTGATGAAACCCGAAACACTTTGGTCTCAGTCAAAACCATATCATACAATATCACCAACACTCAAACCTATATCTAGTTCCTTCCTCGTTTTTCCCTTATCTATCTCTTGTCTTTTGACCCTTTTCCTCTCTTTATACCTTTTTACATACTCCATTATTTTATCTATTTCCTCAATTTCTTAAATGTAGAAAAGCACAAAAAATGTTTTGTCTAATTCTTCTGTTAATAACGAAATATTCACACTAAGCCCGTTGTAAGTGTTTGATATATCAACAACTTTTCCACTCACACACACAAACACACACACACACACACACATATATATATATATATATATATATTAAAGCACATGAAATCTGTTTTATCCGAATTTAAGCTGAGCCAAATGCCTCTTCCTGCTTGCCCAAGACCATGCAGCATAGATTCGGCTTGAGCAGGTGTACTTGAAATAAGCTTTAGGTCATCTGTGTAATCTGTATCGGTAAAAGTTTCCACAGGTTATCGTTTTTTTGCCTTTTTTTTAGTGTAAAACCATTTTCTTTTATTAGATCTATTGACGTCGGTTGTGTGTAATCGTCGCGCATTATGAATAGATATGGTTCTTATGTATCTACTTGCAAAAGTCTAGTGACCATGTCAAAGTAGTAAGTGTCGCCATCAGGTGAGGTGATCATGGCCTTCATATACTTTTAAAGCATGGAATCAGTGACAGTTATATATCTCGTTCTTGATATCTCATTAACTGACAGTGATATCAGCATTCGCATAAAAAAATTGGGGTTCTATTGATAAGATATCAACTCTATAAAAATATGTTCTCTTTGATAGAAAATTACGGGAATTCTGCCAAGCATTAGCCATGTATATACTAGAGTATGACTGCACTATTTGCTTTCTAACGAAATTCTGCGAGAAAAAGCTGAACAAGGATGCAACGCGCATTTATAGAATCAACGCTCTAAAGAACAGCATTTGTATGTCCAATTATCAACCCTCACTCAAAAACGAATGAGACATGCTGGGCATGTCGGGAAAAACAAGGACGATAACAAGACCAGAGTTCTCCTTGGGACTAATATACATTAAGACATAAGTGTCGACCGAACAATGAAAACGTACGAGGTGCCTTCTATACGTTTCCAGACTGTTTTTGCACAGGCATTTAGAATTGTCGTAGACTCTTGAAAATTCACTATGTTATGGCTATAAATCTTATGAGATGACTGACCAGTTTTTATGATTTCAGGTTCAAATGAACAGCTACGGCAGGAATAGGAAGCCTGATTATCACAGGTGGTGAATTTCAAAAATGCAATCTGGACGTGGGGACACTTTAGAAGAACGATATGCAATAAAATTCGGTTTTTAAACTTGGAAAAAATGCCAAAGATACGTATGGAATCCTTCAGACTGCTTTTGAAGAATCTTGCATGAATCGAGCATCAGTTTTTGAGTGGCATAAGAGATTCAAGGAAAGCAGGGAGTCTGTGAGGGATGATGAGTGGTGTGAGAGGAGTAAAGGAAGTCAGAACACCAGAGTTGATTGGCTAAATAAAGAATTTCATGGTTAAGGACCGTCGTGTGTCTACAGAGAAAATAAGTGCACTGTTTGATGTCAGTGTGGGAACTGTACACACACTTATTCGTGAGGAATAGAAGATGTCCAAAGGGTGCTCTGAGAAGATCAGAAAGAAAGATGTTGTCATGACAGCAGGGAGATGGTCGAGCTGATCAATTCAGATCCCGCAGTTCTTGATGCTCTGGTGACCTGCGATGAATGCTGGATCTACTGCTTTGACTCTGAGACCAAGAGACAGAGATCCCAGTGGAAGCATGCTGCCTCTCCCAGACCCAAGAAGGCCAGACAGAGCAAGTCCACCCACAAAATTTAGATGATTCTTTTTTTGATAGCACTGGTATGATCTACATGCACAGGGTTCCCACTGGACAGGCAGTCAACAAGAAATACTATGTTAAGGTTTTAAGGGAGTTAAGGAAGAAATTCCGTCGGAAGAGGCCAGCACTTTTCAAATCGAGTCAGTGGCATTTCCACCAGGACAATGCACCATTTCACAACTCTATCCTTGCCACAGAGTATTTGACCAAGATGGGCATCAAGACAGTTCCCCACCCTCCCTATAGTCCTGACCTTGCTCCCTGTGAGTTTGGTTATTCCCTAAGCTCAAGGAAAAACTTAGAAGCTGTCGTTATGAGACAATTGAGGAGATGAAAGAGGGTGTGACGAAGTTCATTGACACGCTCACACAAGAAGATTTCCATGGGACCTTCCTTAAGTTGCTGGAACGGTACTAGTGCATTGCAGCCGGAGGATATTACTTCGAAGGGGACCAGAGTTTCATGTGTGTACTATCAATAAAAATGCCCATACGAAAAAAGTCTGGAAACTTATTTAATGAGCCTTGTATTTACATTAGCTCTAAGCAAACACAGGAGGCCACTTAGAGGACTTGTCAAGTGGAATGGTTAACAAGAAAAAGTGATGTGAATATTTACTCTCGGCGCACACATTGATAATGGTATATATATATATCATTATCATCATCATGTCGTGCCGCCAGCACGGATATCCCTGACTCTCTCTTTCCACTTCTCCCTATCATTCATCGCCTCCGGCAGGTCTTCAGGTTTATATCCTGTGTCTTCACATAGTTGCTGTATGTAAGTTCGAGCTGGTCATCCTGCATTTGATTGGCCATATGTGGGGGTCCATAGGAGTACATCACTTATGAGCTTTCCCTTGCTTCTCCAGCAGTGTCCCGCGTGTTTGGTTCGTCTTACTTGTATAGTTTTAGTGATGGGGGGCAAGTGTCCGTATAGTTGGTGTCTCGTGGGGTGATGTCGCCAGGACTTGTTTAATACTGCTCTCAACATTCTTGTGTAATTTCCGTCTAGTTTTTTCTCCAGCCGTTTAGTTAGCGTCCATGTATTTCATCCATATAGCAGTATCGACACAACCGCTGCCTGGAAGAAACTGCGTTTCATAAAATTCTCAGCCTGAATCGTAAAAATCACCATATATGACGTAAAAAATATTTTCTTCGTCTTACTTCGTTTCGAAAAATAAACAGCTTTTTAATTGATAAAATAAAAAACATTTTGCCTCAAAAATGTAAGTATGTGAAGAAAGGATATAACATAAAATCTGTTGTCTCTCTTTCGTTGTTGATCGTGACGATTTGGTAGATATTAAGCATTAGACAAAAAGCAATACTTCTTTCTTTTAACCCCCAAAATACGCTCCCACAAATATTTTGACACAGTTATGAAAATACACAAACCCAGAAAAAGATTTGGGCTGACTGATTTACATTTATGATAAATATACCATATGTATGAAGACAATCGATTTAAACAGTTGTTGTAATGTATTACACAAGACATACACATGAATCTATTGACAAGATAATTTAATTCATAATAGTTTTTGCTGAAATACAATGAATCATACGAAGTTATAAATTTAATTCATAATAGTTTTTGCTGAAATACAATGAATCATACGAAGTTATAAATTTAATTCATAATAGTTTTTGCTGAAATACAATGAATCATACGAAGTTATAAATTTAATTCATAATAGTTTTTGCTGAAATACAATGAATCATACGAAGTTATAAATTTAATTCATAATAGTTTTTGCTGAAATACAATGAATCATACGAAGTTATAAATTTACCGAATTCATAGTTGTGTAGTGAGCATTAACTGCCTCAAATGCATTTCGACCGCAGTTTATACTTTTCTATGTTAATTTATGTTCCCTTTAAATCACCAAAAATAATGTGTATAAATTTATATGAAGATACATTTATATTAGCAGCCTTACTTACCGTAACGTTTAGGGAATTAAAGACCGGAGTAGGCTGTTGTGCTTTGTAGGGAACGAATAAATAAATAAAAAATTAAATTTGAAAAAACAAATAAATAGATAAAAACGAAAACAATTAAATTTGAAGAAACTCCCAGAGGTCTCTAACGGAAAAGGAGATGACGCTTGCGTAAAAGAAAAAAGGATTTTCCTCTTGAAAAAGGAGACGATATTATCTTTCTCTTTCAGGCAGTGTCCATCGAACCAACAACACCATTTTTTGCTGTTTGGTGTTTTGGGCACCACGCTATGTCTTGGGACGTAGCGTTGGTTAGTCCATTCACCAAGTAAATAAAGGAAAGTATGGAAGAAATGTTTTCGTCTCTTATCTGTTTCTATCTTTTCTTTTTGTATATTTATTTTGGGACTTTCTTTGGGCAAGGCATTACGCCGGCCAGTCAACGTGGGGTGAAACTGTTACCAAAATATGGAGTCAGATATCTTACGGCAACACAGCCTTGCCCTTAGCTCCTGACCTTCAAAAGCCTTCAAACCCCACAGCTTCATTTCGTGTTAATGCTGTTGATAAAGGTTTGCATCCATCTGTATTCCCAGATATGGGTAAATAACAGGACACGCTGAATTCATTAGTCTTGGTTTAACAACACATCTAAGAGAAGGAAAAAACCCGAAATCAAATGAGCTTTATTCTGCTTAAAATGCAAAATAATTTACTAATACTACATTTACTAATATTAAATTCACTAATAATAATTTACTAATACATAAATGTATTCTGTAAACTTTTATAAAATCTATAAAGCAATTTTTTTTTGCTTTTTAAAAGAATTCTTATGAGAGTTAACAAAGGAACCGTCAAATGTTTTCGGCTAAAATTGACTGATAAATCTTAATTATATCCCTTGTTTGCAGAATGAATCCTCAACATAATGGCGGAAGGCAATGGCTGGAAAATCTTTATTGTGTCAATATTTACACGATAAAAAACAGCAGACCCATTAACTAGTGATTAGACTTGCAAATTAAGCAAAAGTAAATAAGCAAACCTCGCAAACACACAAGATGGATTTAAAATTCGTGATGAGGCTAACAGAATGGAGTGTTTGGATTCACTTGCAAATGCTATTGTTATATTTGGAGATAAACAATATCCTCCAGGATAGAATTTTTACTTTGACAGAGAATGCAGAGAAAACAAAGATATTCATTGTTATTTTCAGGTGGTAAATTAGTATAATTTGTTGGCATAAAGATTTTTTTAAGATTACTAAAAAACATTAATTATTCAAAGTACTTTTTATCTGTTATAATTCCAGCTTTGCGACATTATTAATATTGTTATTATTTGCAAGTTTTTTGTTTTACACCAGCATGAGCTTAAAGTTTTCCCTGGAGACTGATTGACAGCAAATCTCCTTAAGTCTCCAGGATTCTTCTCAGTATTCTGGCCGATCTTAATAAAGTTGTCGTTTAGATGGTCTCCACTCGACCTCGTATTTCCTTGTCCTCTAATCCTATTATCAATCCTTTGGTGACTGTATCAAGCGCATCAATCATAATCATAATCGCTTTCATGTTCCATACTTTTTCAGTTCTCTAGGAATGTCTCGGTACTTATCTATCTTTTCACTTTCTTTTGGTTTTCCCCGAGATCAGCTGGACCGGCAAAGACCACAATTTGGCAGGTTATCTTATTTTTGTTAACTATCACAAGGTCTAGTTTTCTGGCCGAGATTAGGTGATCTGTTCGTATCTCAAAATCCCAGAGTAGTTTGTGTGCCTCATTCTCCAAGATGAATTCAGGGTTGTGCATATAGCATTTATTCATATGGTCAAATGTCAATTTCTTGCAAAATTCTATGTAGATCACCTTCCTCACATAGTCGTGTCTAATCTTGTACTCTTTTTTGCTGATTTACGGCATTCTCTATTTTGCTACACCTTATCTATTCTTACTTTGACATAATTGGTTCTTCTGAAGCTGCTTTATACAGCTATCGGAAGGGATACTGTTTCTTTCTCAAGGTTTTCCTTTCTTAGCCATGTTCAAGTTTTTTCTTATGATATTTCATTTGTTTGTCTCTTGAAGATTTATTATTATTATTATTATTACTATTACTCATTAGTGTTGTTCACATCAGCGTAAGCTGATGGTCTTTCCCTGGAGATTGAGTGACAGCAAGTCTCCTCAAGTCTCCAGGACTCTTCTCAGTATTCTGGCCGTTTTCAATAATGCAATAGTTTGGATGGTCTCCAAACGGCAGTCAACTTTCAAATCTTCCAGGCCCTTTAATAATCCTTTAGTTACCGTGCCAAAAGCACTATCACATCATCTTTCGCTGATGGTCTTTCACTGGAGTTTTAGTGACAAAAAGTCTCCTCACTTGTGCAGGATTCTTCTCGTTATTCTGGCTGATATCAATAATGCTGTAGTTTGGATGGTCTCCACTCGTCCTCTTATTTCCATGGCCTCCTCTACTTGTACCAATTCTTTAATGTCTGTACCAAGAGCACCTATTATTACTGGTATAGCCGTCACTTTCATATTCCATATTTTTTTTCAATTCTCTTGCAAGCTAGATGTACTTATCCTTCTTTTTGGTTTCTTTCAACTTTACACTGTGGTCAGCCGGGACAGCAAAGTCCACAATTTTCCAAGTTTTCCATTTTTGTTAATTATTATAATGTCCCCTCTTTTATCCGAGATGAGATGACCCGTTTGTATTTCAAAATCCCAAAGGAGTTTGTGTGTCTCATTCTCAATGACAGATTTTGGGTTGTGCATTTCCTATTTGTTCGTAAGGTCAAATTTCAATTTCTTGCACAACTCCCTGTGGATAATCTTACCAACCCAGTTGTGACTAGTCTTATACTCCTTCTATGCTAATTTGCAGCATTTGCTTATTTTGTGATTGATGGTATCGTCCTAATCTCCACAAAACGCACTTTTGCTGGTTTATTGTCTCTTATCTATTCTTGTTTTGATATTGTTGGTCCTTATGGCGTTGTTTTGTGCACCTATTAAAAGAGATTCAATTTCTTTCTTAAGGTTTCCCTTTCTTAGCCACGACGACTTTTTCTCGTGTGAGATGTTGCTTATTAGTCGCTTAAAACGTCCATAGGGTTGTTTTTTCTTCCCATTTTTTTTTTTTTGCCCAGTCAGCTGGGGCTGTAGAAAACACTGACTGCACCTCAGCAGAGGGGTAAGACACCCCCTAATGAGTTTCCTGGATATGACACTAAACAATCTGATGCTGAGGTTCCTGCAGTGCTGGATATTTGGGGAATGTTGAGTACCCCTTCATTGCCATCGCTCCCAGGTCCACTCTGGCCCGGGGTGGTAGCACCTGATAGGGCCCTATCTATGGGTTAAATAGAACTAACAGCATACTTATGCTAAAATGAATTGAGTAAACTGAATAACTTGAAATAGAAACGTTTTTGACAATTAAACCGTACTTACACTTAAACAGTGCTTATGCTTAACTGAATTATTTCAAATAGAACTGTTTTTCGACATTAAAACTGTATTTACACTTAACTGAATTATTACATATAACTGCTTGAATAGTTTGAAAAGGAAATGTTTTTGACAATTAAACTGTGTACTTATGCTAAACTGAACTGTTTTCAATAGAACAGATTATTTACATAAAAGTGGATTTGGCGTTAAATAACCGACAAAGGCTGATATGCCATAAAACCAAACAAACCAAACCAACCCATTTTTTGTTTTCTATTTAATTCCGATATCTTTTCATCGTGTCGTCAGTGTTATTTCCGGTGGCTGTGATCTGTATTCCTCCGCGCATTTCTATGTAGTAGCCGAGTCGTTGTATCGATGCGTCAACGCTGTCATAACTCCTTACAAGTGTTTCACAGCAGCATTAGCGGGTGGTCTTTCACTATATTCTGAGCGACAAGGAGTCTCCTCAGACCTTCAAAATCTATTAGATGATAACTTTTTTCCTCGGTTGATATTCGCATTTCACCCCAACTTGTTGGAAGGATTTTCTTTCATTATTTCGGAATATCTTGTTTTATTTGTATTGTTGGACTCTGACCCGTCACCTTTTGAGCTTATCTTCTTTCGCCAATATTTTTATTCATTTCTTCCAGTTGTATTGTCAGACTTATCGGCAGTATTCTTTTTGTGTTTTTTTTAATTTCAGTTTGGTTTCTAATGGTTTAAGCTTACTTTGTAATTTCAGTTCTTCTCACCGTTTCTTTATTTGTCTTTCTTTTCTCATTTCCCATCCTGGTTTTGTATTTATTTTCGGGTTCCTTATGGATATACCAGTTTTATTAGTGACCTGTTTTGCTCCGGTATAGACTAACTAGTTCAGTTGGATGATAGTTTCTGTTGAGATATGTTGCAGTGATTTATATACTTTTCAGCCGCTTACTTTTACAGTCTTGATTCCTTATGGACTGTAATGTAGTTTTCAGCTCACTAATTATGTTTTTGGTGATTCAACATTTGTCCTGTCTTCTTGAGTAAATTTTAATGCGTTTTCCTGGGTTCAGTAGTAATTTGTTTTTCAATATCTTATGTTTCAGTTCACACAGGGAGCACTTTTGAGTGAATTCTTCTAGATTTTACTGCCGCTGTAATTCTAGTATCTTTAGGTTAGACAATCAGGCTTTCTTTAAAATCAATCAACTTTGCTTAGTCTTTGTCTTGAATTGATTTTAGCAGATTCTGTCCCGATCTCTATCATCCGTTTCTTATATCCACTCCATTTGGGATTGCTTTTAGAATAACAATGCTTTCATTGTTATCCCTATTCCAATATTTCTTTTGATGTCTCTCGGATGCTTTGTTCCTTTGGTCCTCTTCTACCTGAAATAAGAAGAACCAACATTTGCAGGATGCCATCTGGTCCCTTATTTTGGATATTAGGAGAGTACATGCGGTTCATGACACACTGGCCTGTTATCTCAGTTCCACGTTGATGTAGATCCGGATTTATTATTTTTCATGGGTTGTGTATTGTGGCTACAATAGACCTTGAGATTGAATATTAACTGTGCTCCCGTTACTGATGTGATCTGGTACACTTACAAGAAAAAGAACAAGCGAGTCACATAAAAACACTCCGTTTTAAAAACTTATTAAGTTTAAGTCCAGCCGTCACTTTTTTAAGACTGTTGAAATTTAAGCATAATTTGTTACTTAAGCTGCTTCTTGGCACCTTGATTGGTCTATGGTTTATACTAGTGTTTAGCTATCTAAAATATATAATTTTGGGGTTATAAACAATACCCGACCTTTGCTACCCTTTCGGTTGTTATATTCACAATTCCTTTCTTAATTATTCGTATCACCCATTTTTTGTTTAACGGCTTTTTATATAAAAAGTTCATGACTTGTTACTTGAAATAGGCAAGTGATACTCCCAAAAAACTCTTTATTCCTTTTAGTTCTTTTACTAATTATCAAATGATCTCGGTTAATTTTGTTTTGTTTTTATTTCCTCCCATCCAAAAACTGAAAACGCTAATTTTTCTTCAATAGTAAGGGCACTACATGGACGCTAACTAAACGTATGAAGAAAAAGCTAACTGGCTATTACACAAGAATGCTGAGAGCAATATTGAACAAGTTTTGGAGGCAACGCCCCACAAAACAGCAGCTATACGGCCAACTACCACTTATCTCGAAAACTATCCAAGTTAGACGAACCAGACATGCAGGACACTGCAGGAGAAATAAGGACGATATCATAACCAATATACTCCAGTACCCCTTCACATGGACGAGCTGAGGCAAGACGAACAGCAAGAACCTCTATACAACAGCTTTGTGCCGATACAGGATATAGCCTTGAAGACCTCCCGGGAACAATGAACGATAGAGACGAGTTGCTAGAGAGGGTCAGGCAGATCTGTGCTGGCAGCGTGACATGATTATGAGTAAGACACCGGTTTTTTAAAAAGATATATTTAAACATACAAAAATTCCTTTATATCAAAGAAGATAACAAATTCAGCTGTTGTTTTCCTAGATTTCTAATTTCTTTTACTAAAACTCTAAACCATCGTTTCAGTTTTATATTCCCAATGCTTTTCTAAATTATTCCCATCACCCGATTTTTGGTTACGGCTTATTATTTAAGAGTTCCTGTCACGTAACTTGAGAGAAGTGTTACTACTAAAAATGTACTATTACATCTGAAATTTAAATTGTTGATATATATTGTTATAAGTTATGAGATTTCAAGTAATTCTTTGCTCATGTTTGTACCACCTGTTGAAGATTTTTGTATTATGGTTATTGAAATGTCATCAAAGAACTGTTCAATTTATAATATATTGCTTCCGAACAGTAACAAATCTTGTGCTTGTCGTACCATTTTCTGGCCAGGTCTTGATGTATAATCATATTTTCGGTTCTTTATTATATTCTTGTTCAAGACCAAGAAATAAATTATTTTAGTTACTTTCTCAGTACTTTTTTTCCAATATTAGATTGCATGGAGCCTTTGCTGGAAATATCGTGATCAGTTTTTTATGGTCAAATCCAAAAGGATCTTCATCATCATGTTGTGTTGATAGCTCGTAGCAGGTCCTCTAAAACCATCCATGGTCTGCAGAGAGCTGATGTATGAAAGTTTTTGTTTGCGTTTCCATATGAAAGAGTCCATAAGAGATGGTCGCTGAAAAATTCGTTCTAACTTTCCCCCGTAATGCCTAACATGTCAAGTTTGTTTTACTCGGCTTGTTTGTAAGAGAGGAGGTCTGTGACCGTAAAACTGTTGTTTTTTTGTGGAATACTACTTCCAAGATTTGCAGAGAACAATATTTACCATCATTGTTTTGTTTCCATTTTGCGTTTGGAAGAATTCCTGTTGTATTTAATCAGGAAGATTAGATTTCAGTTTAATCGATAACCTGTCAAAAGCAGTCCACACTTTTCCTATGCATATAGCTGAGTTGGCTGGGGCTCTACGATACACTGACTACTTTTCGGCAAAGGAGTAAGACTGCCCCCACCACAACGAGTTTCCTGTATATGACACTAAACTATCTGATTAAGAGGTTTCAGTAATGCTGGAGCTTTGGGGAATACGAAGTACCTCTTCATTACCATCGCTCCTAGGTCTACTCTGACCGCCCGGTGTGGTAGCACCTGATAGGGTCCTATTTATGGGTCAAATAAAACTAAACTGTGTACTTATGCTAAACAGAATTGTTTTTAGATAATACTAAACTGTGTACTTGCGTTAAACTGAATTATTCAAAATAGAACTGTTTTTATATTTAACTGAACTGTTTTGACGTTTTATTGTGTGTAAACAAAAATTATACTCATACTAAACTGAATTGTTAAAAATTTAATTCGGTGTTAAATGACACCAAAAGGGTAGATACTCTTTAAAACTAACCAACCAACCAACCAACCAAAGCGTATATTGAACTCACTTTCGGTAGATCAGAATATCATAAGTATTATTTTGGCAACCACTAGAATACATTGGTATTTGTAATTCTCTTAGGCACCCATTACTTTAATTAGTTAATTATCAAATCATTTAGTATCCCCTGTATCGATTTGTTGCTCATTTTCAATACAATCATTGTATATTTATCCATCAAGAACTGAATTACTATATGATCACTCGTAGGCCACAGTGTAAGCACTATGTGATTCGGAGCTTTCTTACTTGTGTCAAAACGTTTCCGATCTATCGGAGAGATGATTCATCAACATACAATTTCAAAACTTAGAAAATAAATAAATATCTCTTAAAATAAGGGCTAATAGAATCATAGCGATTTTAAAGATAAGTGGTTCTGTTGTATATGACCTACGACCCGGCCGGGCGGTCAAAATAGGAAATGCACCTTTGTAAATAACAGGTGCATCCGGTCGATCAGGATATTATAACCTTGACCGTGGATGGGTTGAATGAGTGCAATTTGTGACGCCCACAAGAAGGTGGACGTTGAACTATTATATAACACGGTGAAGACAGGAAGTCAGTTAGTTTGGAGACCAGACCCGTTGGTGACAAGATGCGGTAGAGAAAGCCAGCACCCAGCAGAGTGGGCCCCGAGGCCTCCGGTTGAGCAGCCAAGGAAAACGGGAAAAAAACGTGGTTATGGCCAATAGAGTGAGGGTCAATATGTTGCAGTTCTGTTCGGTCTCCAACTCCCTCTCACACACAACCCTTTCAAATAAAGTGAGAGGTATATTTTTCTTAGAACTGTGTCGCTCGTCTTTATTGTGTCGTTATGATTTATGCATGCATCTGCGTATGAGTATACAACAGTTCGAGGGTGTCATCTTAATGTATCCATGTGCTTATTATGAATTCTAGTTCCTCCACACTTGATATCCATTTAGTTCGTCAACATGTAGCACCTTGATATAGTTGACCTCTTATTTTTGGCTGCTACAAATATATCGAAACAATCCTACATCTAAAAATACTAGACACTATCGTCTCTTTTCTTTTTGTATTATTAACTCAAATAGTTCACAAGTTCTTTATGTTTTACACTTATCTTAGTATTTCTTAATCAATATAAATCACCCTTTACGCACAGCTTCTGTTCTGGAAGTAAACTACTTTTTTATATGCTTGCCTTGAATACTTTGTGAACACACCTCATTTACGTATAAAGATTATTGAAACTCATGTAATTTCAATAGATAATGTAGAATGGAGGTGCCCGTGGTGTAATGGTTATCGTCGTAGGAAATGGACACGGCGACACGAGTTCAAATCCTGGACGAGACTCGCTGCATTTCACATAGATCTAATACCCTTGGGAAAGGTATGAATCCAATTATTCTCCCTCCAGCTATGGGTAAAATAGTAGGGCAGACTGAGTTCTTCAGCCTTCGTGAGGCCACTAGTCTAGGAGAAGGAAAACTCTGAATTCAAACCTGAGAGACTCCGCTTAAAAATTGACCTTGTGTCATATCCTGCCCGAGCGGAGGGGTTGGTAAATAAGATAATGTAGAATAGATCCTGTAAAAAAAAAAGAAAAAGATCAAATGAAAGAGTTTTTTTCTCTATTGACAACTCACGGTTGATAAAGAACAGCAAATGATTAAACAACTTTATATAAATTGGTATATTTTTCGTTTATTTCTTAGGATGTTACAAAAAAAAAAAACAACTAAAAAGGAGCCAATATTGGTGACCAGAACTATAGGCATGGAATTTTGAGTCTGCATAAGGAGGGAATTAGATCCCAGAGAAATGGAGGTGAAGTCTCAGACAGACGGTCAAAGACAATAAAATGATCGAAGAACACCAGAGATAACGAATTGCCAAAGAGAAAATACAGTTTTCTAACTTTATATCAAATGGCTAGGATTCTCATCTTTCTAGCAACAATCTAAAAGAAATTCTAAATAGAAATAAAGAAAAAACAATGCGAATTAAGTTAAAATCTTTTATGTTAGTTTTGTTAGCTTTCCTTCTATCTACAACCAGGCAATCATCTCTTCAGTTCCTCATAACCATTGGATGTTTGCACTACAATGCCCTTACTTTCGTGATAATCATTTAAACAGTGATGTCCCTATATAATCCCCGTTGTCCAGATAACGCATATTTTGGTGACTTGCAGCTATGTCCATGCTCTCGTATTCCAATAATGATCCTTAATCTGCTTTTTATCGTATTTTGTCAAATAAGTAGCTTAATTTCTATATTTTACTCACTTATATATATAAGCGTAAAAAGTGTATAAAGGCCACCGGCTACTACACAGTAAAATTACACAGTTGACAAAAGTGAATATAGAAGTACATTTCAACTTATATCCAAACTTGTAGCTACTGTAATTACCCCATACAATTTAGACACGGGAAAAAATGTTTCTTAGCCAAACGACAACAATAATTTTGCTGATTGTTGCAGGTGAAAGTTAAAATGTAAACGGCTCTGCATTAGGTATATAAACAGACATATGCAGCCTAATACACAGCCTCTCATTGCGGTGATTGAAACTATGTTGTCTGTTTTTGACTGTAGGATGAAGAGGAACCCCACTCGCACACACACACACACACACACACACACACACACACAAACATACACACACAGACACACACACATACACACACACATGCACATATCGCGTGTTATAATTCACTAATGAAGCTTTTAAATTTCCGTCACGCACTATAATCGCTTACTGAAAACAGGAAAAACTTCTTAAAAAATGTTATACTCTCCTATTTAGTAATGTTTGTTCGCACATGAATATTATTTCATTGATGGTCTTTTCTCTTTTACATTTTGAAAAAATAATTACGTCTACATCACTGACGAAACCCAATGCTATCATTGTCTAATAACAATTTTTTTTTCAAAATTGCTACAGCAGCCTATAACATTAATTAATTTCCAAAGTCACTTTATAGAATAGGCATTATTTTCCTACTACTCTAAGAATACTGTCTTCACATGCAACCACCATATTACTTCCTTTTTTCTCATAAAATTTGCGTGAATGTTAGGTCCAACTCATTCACAGAAATTAATTTTTCAAACTGGTTACAACAACATGTTATTTCAATACACAAAGTCATATAAAAGAATATTTAGTCTCCAAATATTACTGACCTAGTCGGCTGGAGCTGTAGAATACACCAACTACATCTCTGCAGAGGGGTAAGACTCACCAAATGAGTGTCCTAGATATGACACAAAACTATCTGATGGTGAGGCTCTAGTAATGCTAGGGCATTTGGGAATGCGGATTACCCCTTTATTGTCATCGCTCCGAGGTCAACTCGAGCTTGGAGCAGTAGCACCTAATAGGGTCCAATCTATGGGTCAAAGAGAACTAAACTGTGTACGTATGCTAAACTGAATTGTTTGAAATAGAACAGTTTATATGTATAAGATAATTTTTGGCATTAAATAACCTACAATGGTTGGTTTGCTATAAAACCAAACCAAACATACAAACATATGATGATGATATAATTTGGCATTGGATGACCCAAATACGGTTTATATGCCTTTAAACCAACCAAGCAAGCAACCAAATTTTACTACATCTATCTCCGCAGACAATGAAACAAGTTCTTCCTTTGTTCTCATAATGTTTGCATGAATGATAAATCCAGTTTTTTTTGCAAAATTTCTGGTGTATCACGGTTCCTACTCACTCATATCATATAGATATAAGTAATTTTCTGTAGTAGTAGTAGTAGTAGTAGTAGTACAACCTTAATAGTATGATTATTGTAATTATGTTAAAAACTATTACCGCTTTCATCCTACTTCCAGTTACCATTATTCATTTGGTCACTGGTTTTGTTTATGATAGGTCATATGTTACCAATGCCACTTCGCGAAAGTCAGTATATTGTTAGTGCCATTGTTGTCTTTTCTTTAAATGCTGTCATTATTAACATACATCTTACTTCTTGCCGTCTTTCTGTCTGTAGGTATTCACTATTTTTTAAACAAATTTCTATTATTTGCTTGATTACAATGATCAGCTTTTGGGTACTATTCTTTCCTATATTTTTTCAATATTTTTTTCTTCGTCTCATTGGCTTTTTCTATTTCTTCCTTCTTTCCTTTTTTCTTTCATTCTTCTTTTTCTGCCTATTTTCTTTTCCTTTCGACGTTTTCTTTTCACCCAGCAATTCTTTTTCTGTTTTCGTCTTTCTTTGTTATTTTCCATCTACCTTTTTCAAAGGTTTCTATTTTTTCTTCAACAGTGTTATCGAATAGTAGTTTTTTTCGTTGCCGTTTTTATATTTTCTAATTGTTTTATTTATTCATTTAGCATATGTTTAAATTCTTTTTTTTTCCTACTTTTTTTACTTTTTGGTTTTTCATTCCCTTTTTCTTTCTTTTTTTCTTTTTTCTTTCTTTTTTAATTAGATTTTCTTACCCTCTTTTTTTCTTCATCCTCGCACTTCTTTGGTTTCCCTTCAATTTTAGATTTTCTTTGTTTCTTTTTTTCGTTTTCTTTTTAGATTTTCTGTCTTTTTTTTCGTAGCTTTCTTTATTTCACCTATTTTTGTTCTTGGATTTTTTGTCTCACGCTCGATTTTTCTTTCTTTCTTTCTTTCTTTCTTTCTTTCTTTCTTTCTTTCTTTCTTAGCTCTTTAATTTTCAATTTTCCTTCACTGACATTCGTTTTACTTTCTTCTCTCTTCTTGTTTCAATCTCTAATTTTTTTCTTAATTTCCTTTCGTTCCTTTTTTTTTTTGTCTTTTTTTTTTTAGATTTTCTACTCTTCTTCTTTTTAGCTTTTTTTGTCCAGCTTTTCTATTCATTTTTCAACTCTTTCTTTCCATCTTGCTTTCACTGCATATTTTTTCTTTCTTTCATACTTTATTCTTTCGATTCACTTGTCCCTACGTCTCCTTCATCATATTGATCTCATATCTTTTTCCTTATTTGTACTTTCTTCTTACTCCATGTATTTTCGGGGTTGTTTTTTTTATTTTTTGCTTTCTTTTTTCTGTATTTTTATTTCAACTTTCTTTCTAATTTTCCTCTCTGGATTTGTGTCAAAATTTTCTTCTCCTTTCAAAATTTTCTTTCTTTTTTCTTTCTTTCTTTCAGTTTAGCATTTTTTGTTCTTTCGTCTATTTTATTTCTTTTTTTTTTCATTAATATAATTATTTCGTTGCTTCTTTCTTCCATTTCAGTTTTTGTTTGTTTGTTTGTTTGTTTGTTTCTTTCTTTCTTTCTTTCTTTCTTTCTTTCTTTTTTGTAAAATGTAATAAATTTTCATCTTTTTATCAATATATTCCACTTCACTGGCTGTTTTCATGACTTTTTTGTGATACATTTTTATAATTCTTTCTGTGGTCTTTTCTCTCAATCATCTTTATTCTATATATTTCTTAAAGTTACTGAATCAAGAAACCCTTCTTTAAGCGATTTTCCTTAATGTCAGGATATAAAAAGAAACAAAGAAGTGTATAACTAGGGATAGATAGATAGATAGATAGATAGATAGATAGATAGATAGATAGATATGGAGGTTCAACCAAATATTATAGCTCAGTCAGCTAGGGCTGTAGAATACACCGAATTCATCTTGGCAGAAGGATAAGACCACGCAACGAGTTTCCAGGATATGACTCTAAACTATCTGATGGTGAGGCTTTTGTCCTGAAGCCTTGAAGAATGTAGAATACTCCTTCATTGCCATTACACCGAGGCTCACTCTGACATGGTGTGGTAGAAACTGTGAGAGTTTCATCTATAGGTAAAAAAAAAATAGTATCCAATATATGACACTAAACTGCATCTGATGGTGACGTTATAGTCCTGGAGTTTTGGTGAATGTGGAATACCCCTTCATTGCTATTACTCCCAAGCTAAACTGGAGTTCTTGTAACTGTTAGAGTCCCATCTATGGGTCATTTAGAATCAGAGGTGTTAAATAGCAATGCTTGAAATCATCTGATTGTGTGTAAACAATAAATAGCAATATTGAAACCATTGAACTATGTGCAAACAAATGATCTCTAGCTTGTTTAAGAACCCCGCCGACAAACGATTTGCTAATAAATAATATAGTATAAAAAATCAATAAATGAAAAAGAAATGTATTATGACGAAATGAAAGAAAGAAAGAAAGAAAGAAAGAGGAAAGAAAGAAAGAAAAGATTGTAATGTAGGAAATAAGGAAATTAGAAAAAGAAAAACATCATTACGTGTGTGTAATTAATGAATCAGATTGCAATATACTGTGACAAGAAAGAAATAAAGAACAAAAAGTAAACAAAATAAAAAATAAATGTTAGAAATACGAAAAAAGATAAAGAAAGAAAAAACATAATTAGTAATATGAAAGAAATCAATGAATAAAAAATATAATAAAAAAAGAAAGAAAGAAAGGAAAAACAAACAAACAAACTATTGGGAAAAAAACAGACTGAAAGTAACACCTGATTAGAACAATGAAATAAACAAATTAGAAAAAAAAAGCATTATGATGAAGAGAAAGAAAGAAGGAATGAAAATTCCAAAGTACTCTAATTTTGTACCTGTTACATATATATATATATATATATATATGCGTTCGTGGTGAAACTGTTATCGCCTTGAGAAATGAACACCACACCTCGAGTTTAAATCCTGGATGGCATTGGGTGTATTTCACACAGCGCTAATACCCTTGAGAAAGGGATGAATCCAATTTTTCTTTCTCCAGCCATACGAGGGTAAACTGTGTCTTTCAATTCAAACCTGTTAAACTTGTTAAATTCTGCTTAAAATGTGACCTCATGTCACATCCGGCTCGTGAAGAAAAATAGGAACATATATATATATATATATATATATATATATATATTCCTACTTTTTCTGCATGAGCCGGATGTGACATAACCAAACTGGGGCTCTAACCCCCTGAGCTATAGTGCCATATATACGAGGTGCATACAATAAGTTTCCAGACTTTTCTTCGTATGGGCACTTTTATTGATAGTACACATATGAAACTCTAGTCCCCTTCGAAGTAATCTCCTCCGGCTGCAATGCACCAGTTGTACCGTTCCAACAACTTCTGGAAGTCTCTATGGAAGTCCTCTTGTGTCAGCATGTCAATGACCTTCGTCACAGCCTCTTTCATCTTCTCAATTGTCTCATAACGACAGCTTGTGAACTTAGGGAATAAGCAACAGTCACAGGGAGCAAGGTCTGTACTATAGGGAGGATGAGGAACTGTCTTGATGCCCATCTTGATCAAATAGTGTGTGACAAGGATGGAGTTGTGGACTGGTGCATTGTCCTTGTGAAAATGCCATTGACCCGATTTGAAGAGTGCTGGCCTCTTCCGACGGAACCTCTTCCTGAACTCCCTTAAAATCTCAACATAGTAACCCTAACCCTAACCCTTTGGGAAATCAACTCTGGTGTTCTGACTTCATTACTCCCCCCACACCACTAATCATCCGTCACAGCCTCCCTGCCTTCCTTGAATCTCTTATGCTACTCAAAAACTGATGCTCGATTTTGGCAAGAAGCTCCAAAAGCAGTGTGAAGCATTCCATACGTTTCTGTGGTGTTTTTCCCAAGTTTAAAACAGAATTTTATTGCATATCGTTCTTCTAGATTGGATTTTTCAAATTCACCAGCTGTGACAATCAAGCTTTAGTAGGGTGTATTCCAATTGCTGCTGTAGCTGTACATTTGAAGCTGAAATCATAAAAATTGGTCAATCACCCCATAAGATGTATAGCAATGACATAGTGAACTTTCAAGTGTCTACGACAATTCTGAATGCCTCTGCAAAAAAGTCTGGAAACTTATTGAATGCACTATATATATATATATATATATATATGTGTGTGTTTTGAGGACTAATAACTCCGACTTGGGAAGACGTAGCCCCGGAGGTGGCCGTATCCTCTGTAGTTAATACGTACCAACAAGACATATTAGGTCAAGTGGTCGTGCATTATCACCATGACTAGTTAATTCTGCATCGCTTATGTGTGACATGAACTGGTGGCCCAGTGGTAGAGTTGAAGCTTCTACACACTGTGGTTGTTGGTTCGTTCTCCAGTGGTGGAGTTTATGGTGTGCCCTGCTGATGAGACCCAATAAGATCGAAAAAATGTTCCGTTTGTCGCACGTTGGTGTTTGCCGTGTTTTCTGGTCAGGATAATTCGAATATATCATTAATTCCTCCATTTAAATAAATATTATATATATATATATATATATATATATATATATATATATATATATACGCTCTTTGTGAAATTGTTAACACCTTTGGGAATGAACACGACACCTCGAGTTTAAACCCTGGATGACATTGGTTTTATTTCACACAGCGCTAATACCCTTGAGAAAGGTATGAATCCAATTTTGCTTTCTCCAGCCATACTAGGGCAAACTGTGCCTATCAATTCAAACCTGTTAAACTTGTTAAGCTCCGCTTAAGATTTGACCTTATGTCCCATCTGGTTCGTGCAAAAAAGTTGGAATGTATATATATATATATATATATATGAATGTATATGTGTATGTGTTGAATATTTTTTGATAGAATGCCACAAAAATATATCCAATATCGTTATATTCAGACATTATTCTCACCTATTGTGCAACTGATTGAAAGCTCTCATTCGTAGTGAAGTTTTATGATGGACCTTGGAATTAAGTTTCTATCAACAATACTTCTCGCAGGGATATGAGAATTTTGATTGCTTCAGTTGATAAATTCAAAATTGAAATTACTCTGTGGAAGATAACTGTGCAACGGCGACAATATTTGTCCGTTTCCCAGACAGATGATGCAGTTATTGCCTAAATGAAGTAAATCAAGTTCGTAAATTCCAACTTCTCTGTTCGTGTGGTCCTTCCCACGCTTTCTATCTACCTATCTATCTATCTATTGAGTGATGATAAATATTTAAGTTGACTAATGTGCCCGTGTTCTCTTCTCATCAATATAATTGACGTAACAGCTGGAACACATTAGCAAAAACAGATGCTTATCTATTTGTTATTAAATCCTAAAGTTGTCTTGTTGGTATTTTGTGATATATCAACACTTGCGGTCTATTTGGTTTGGTTTGGTTTGATTTGATTGGGTTGGGTTTAATGGCATATCAACTATTGTAGTCTATTCAAAGGCTAATTCTCTTTATACATATATATAAAATATATATATGTTTTGTGAATACATTTTGTTGATATCATTCTTAAACGAGCCGTTGCTACTATTCGAGTATTTCTTTTAAAAAACCTCTAATTAACATCATTCCTTTGTTTGTACACCGTTTGTCTTATTTGACACATAGATAGGACCCTAGATAGGAACCTATAATTTGCTTCCACTCTGGGTCAGAATGGACCTGATGGCGGTGGCAATGAAGGGGTACTCCGCATTTCCTAGATCTTCAAGGCTAAAGCATCTTCATCAGATAGTTTACTGTCATATCCATGAAACGGTCTATTTAATGCAACATCCTGTTTATATATCATCATCATCATGTCGCATCGCCAGCACGGATCTCCCTGACACTTTGCTCACCCATGGGAAGGGTTTCAAAGGAGTATGTCGCTTATGAGTCCGTCCCCACTTTTCCAACAGAGTCCCACATGTCTGGTTCGAATAACTTGGATAGTTTTTATGATTGGTGGTTGGTGGCCGAACAGGACTTGTTCAATATTGCTCGCAGTATTCTTGTGTAATTGCTGTCAAGCTTTTTGTATATATATGTATATATATATATATATATTTATATAATATCATCATGTCGTGCAACTAGCACGGATATCCCTGACCCTCTCTCGCCAATTCTCCCCATCGTTCATCGCCTCTGGCAGGTCCTCAGGGCTACATCCCGTATCCACAGATAGCTGCTCTATGTAAGTTCGAGCTGGTCGTCCTGCTTTTGCTCGGCCATATGTGGGGGTTCATAGGAGTACATCACTTAACAGTGTCCTGCTTGTCTGGTTCGTCTAACTTTCGTGATGGGAGTTAGGTGGCCGTATAGTTGGTCCTTTTGGGGTGTTGCCTCCAGGACTTTTTCAATATTGCTCGCAGCACTCTTGTGTAATTGCTCCAGCCGTTTTGTTACCGTCCAAGTAGTGCATCCATATAGCAGTATCGACACGATCGCTGCCTGAAAGAAACTGCGTTTCCTTTTATCGGTCCGGTCTGACTTCTATATGATCGATAGGTTATCGATAGCTGTCCATGCCTTCGTTAGCCGCGTGTCGGTTGATGAGACACTGCTTCCAAGGGAGCTGAACTTTCTACCAGTTTCAGAGAGGTTCCGTCTAGTGTGGAAATGTTGACTGTTTGATTAAAGCACATGTATTCAGTTTTGTGTGCATTGACATAAAGGCCAATGCATGCGGCGGCTTGTTCCAAACTATGCAGTAGTGTTTCGGGTTTGTTTGGTGTATTTGCCAGGCAGGGCTTGACGATATTCCCCCAGAAGTATGGAAAACCAGACAATTCAACGAAATACTGCTCCGACACAGCAACGCAGTCTATAATCAAAATCCGATAGACGGATGGATGAAGGGATACATCCTCCCCTTCACTAAAAAGGGTGACCTCGGATTAGCGTAAAACTACCGAGGTATAACACTTACATCCATAGTAGCCAAAATTTACAATGCCTAACTAGGAAACCGTATATATATATATATATAGTGAAATAGTTGATTTTGGTGAATCTGACTAGATGATAAAAATTAGTGTGAAAGTTGAAAATCAGACACTAACAAAGTGTTTAGTGATATTTCGTTCTTTCTGTTGGTTGGTTTGTTTGGTTTTATGGCATATCAACCTTTGCTGGTTATCTAACGCCAAATCCATTTTCATGTAAATAATCAGTTCTATTTCAAACAATTCAGTTTAGCATAAGCACGCAGTTTAAATGTTAAAAACATTTCTATTTTGAACTATTCAGTTTAGTCAAGCAGTTCTAATTCAGTTACTTCAGTTTAGCATAAATACAGATTTTGTTCACACACAGTTAATTGTCAAAACTGTTCTATGTTAAACAATTCAATTTAGTGTAAGTAGAGTTTTAATGTCAAAAAACAGTTCCATTTCAAATAATTCAGTTTAGCAGTTTAAATGTAAGTACGGTTTAAATGTAAGTACGCTTTTTTAGAGTTTTACATGTGAGTGAATAACTTTATCATGTGAAAGAAAAACACAAGGTATGTCTACTTAAATGTCATTAGAGCATAGAATAAGCATGCTGACTGTATCCTCAGAACATGCCCAGAAAAAGTGTGTCTTCGCTATGGCTTAAAACTTCATCAGATATTGAGGTTCCAGTTTTTGATTGTGCTATCAAACCCCGGTCCACTCTGATCTTGAGTCGGAATATCTGTTAGAATCATATCTATGGGTCAAATCAATAGATTTAAAAATTATTCATATTCAATAAAAAAAAAACTCTCCAAAAGCAATACAAAAAATGTAAACATTAATATATAATGAACTTTAGACATAAAATAACCCTAGAATGGTTCATAGGCCGTTAAACCCATCAATGCATCACCTAATCAAGCCAAGTTCACTAGGAGCATATTCTGTACATTGAATAAAATATTGATTTGCAAGAACAAATCTGAAATTGGATTCAAAATCTCTATATTGGACTGTGTCAAAAAAGAGGATTTTTACTCATTCAAAAATACGAGGAGAGATTTTTAAAAAGTGTCAAGAAGGAAGTTTCATTTTTTTAAATAAAATTTTAAAATTCGAATTAAGAAGTGTGAAGAACTAAACTCATTTCATTATGAAGTGATTACTGTCAGTGCAAGTCACTGTCAATTCTTAGTATGCTTTTATCAGCAGTCTCGATAACTTCTGATTAGCGGTTTTGGGAGAAAATGCAACAACCCAGCTCTGTATAATTGTGCAAAAAGTGATTATCATAAAATACAATTTTTCAATTTGTATTATAAAGATATACTTGATATTACCAATGTAAATAAATTATTAGACAAATAAATGCATTCTAAAAATGCTATGAAACAGAAAACACAGTCACGCTTGTTATCAAGTATTTTCAAATGAAAAAAAAAATGGCATAAAACAACCCATGAGGGGTTGATGTGCTCCTAAACAAATGTAATGTTTATCCTCGAAGGAAATAAGTACAAATGCTAGAGAAAGGTGTTAGCATTTTACATAGGTAAGCACCAAAGGTATGTATCAAATTCTTCTCCATCCAACAGTGGTTAAAATAGTCGGGCAGCATGGGCTCTTTACCTTGGTATGACAACCAGTCTTGGTGAAGATAAACTATGAATTCAAGCATGTAACCTGAATATGGCGGGAGACCCTTTCGGACACTTATCCCCGCAACCCCAACACAAGAATACCGATGTGGAACCGGCTGAACGTTCGTCAGGTGAATGCTGGCACACGCGTGCGCACACACACACACACACACACACACACACACACACACTGAGAGGGAGTGAGACTAACAAACAAACAAACAAACAAACAAATAAACAAAACAGCCGCTGGAAGATAAATTAATCCATCTCTCCCCCCGCTAACTATTGGTAAATAGTAGGACAGACTGGATTTTTCAGCCTTGGCAAGACAAAGATCCACTGAGAAAGTATACTATGAATTTAAACTAGAACCGGCTCATTGGTCTGGTGGGTAGAGTGTTCCCCAATAGTCCGGGAGACTTGGGTTCAATCACAGGTTGCGTCATACCAAAGACTTTAAAAATGGTTCTGCAATATAGGTTACGTACCAAGGGTAAAGTGGAGCAATCCAGGGAAAGGAGTAACGCTCTATCCTGCACCTCAGTGTAGTAGCTATCAAAAAATTGAGCCTTCTGGTCATCCTCGACTAAGGTGACCAACTTTACTTACTGACTCTACGTGAAAACTGATCAAGTGAAACATCCTGCCCATTCTAGAGAGGTTGTATATTTAGAACGGTAATTAAGCAGACGTTTTCCAAGTATGCACACAGGGCTCATTTACACAATAATATTTTGTATTTCCGATAAGGATTATTGCACTGCTTTTTTCTTCATATGTGTATGATTTTTCTTTTATTTACTCCTAGTGTTCTTATTACTATAGGAACGGTAGTTGCGTTTTAGAATTAAGGACAGAGATGAAATGTGACGGCACATATTCACAACACATCGAATAAGAAGTTTCAGCTTTGTTTCGACCAATGAAAAACTTGCTGGAATGTGTTAAAAGCAAAGGTGACAATTTTTTATTATTATTTTATGGCATATCAACCGTTATTGTTTATTTAGTTTTAAATCCTATTTATACATATATGTATATATTATACATCAAGGATTTGTAAACACATTTTGTAGAAAACATTTTTAAATGAACCTGCGTTAATTTTTGTGCACAGGCAAATGCTTCAAAATTTTGCTATCTAATATGAATAATTCTATTTTGCATGCAGTTAAAAGGCTTCGTTAATTCAAGTTTTATTTGCACACAGTAAAATGATTCCAAGTATTACTATAAAAAATAAACAATTTAATCAAAATTCTAAATAAGTAAATATGATTTTTCTCTCGATATTGTTAGTTGGTTAGTTTGGTTGCTTGGGTTTTATAGCAGATAAAACTGGAGATTATTTAATGCCAAATCATTTTTATACAAATAATCAGTTCTATTTCAAACAATTCAGTTTAGCATGAGTAGATAGTTTAGTTATCAAAAACATTTCTATTTCATGCTATTCAGTTTGATCAAACAGTTCTAATTCATCCAATTCAGTTTAGTATTAGTATAGATTTTGTTAACACACTGTTATATGTCAAAACAGTTCTATTTCAGACAATTCAGATTAGCATTAGTACAGTTTCAATGTCAAAAACACGTCCATTTCAAACAATTAATTTTAGTATAAAAACAGTTCCATTTCAAACAATTCCGTTTAGCATAAGTACGCAATTTAAATGCAAGTATATAGTTTAATTGTCAAAAATATTTCTATTTGAAGTTATTCAGTTTAGTCAAACAGTTTTAATTCAAACACTTCAGTTTAATATAAGTATAGGTTTCGTCCACAGACAGTTAAATATCAAAAGAGTTCTATTTCAGACATTTCAGTTTGGCATAAGTACGCAGTTTACCTGTCAAAACACCTTCATTACAAGCAATTCAGTTTAGCATAAGTGCGCTTTTTAGTTCTTTTTGACCCATAGATAGGATCCTATCAAGTGCTACCACTCTGGGCCAGAGGGGACCTATGGGGCGATGGCGATGAGTGGGTGCTTCGCTTTCCTCAAAGCTCCAGCATTACTGGAACCTCAACATCAGATTGTTTAATGTCTTATACAGGACACTAGTTGGGGGAGTCTTAACCCTTTGCAGAGATACAGTCGGTGTATTCTACTGCCCTAGCCGACTGAGCAACGATATTGTTTGAGTGGAACTCTTATTTACTGTCGGTGTAATAAGTGAATTGTTGTTTTTTTTTCACACAAATTTATTACTTACCTGGAAGAAGCCACTGAAAGTTTCGATTCCTACGAGGTAACCGCACACTAAGCTGACTTTGTGTCAAATGTTGTCCAAGCGAGGAACCGAAAAGTACAATACATACTTGGAAGTATTGTATTTAGTGAAAGCGGGTGGCATAACATATCTTATTAACAAATAGATATGGAGACCCTAGGTGGAACTAGAGACGAAGCTCTTAATGTTTAACTTCCAGCTAATCATTTTGTGAAAGGCATTAATTCAGATGTTCCCCTCATTTGCGGTGGATTAATTGAAAGAAAGATAGGAATATTTTGCCTTTGTACGGCAACCAGTCCAGAAAAAAAAATTGCCCTCGTCTCACATTTTGTCTCTACCTTGAAGAAATCTAATAGGAATATGGTCATTCTTTACAAAAACAATACATGGCACTGGAGATCCCTTGAAAATGTGGAATCCTTCTCTACAGTTTGTATTGTTTTACACAAAACGAGGATCAGTTAAGAATCGCCTTCATCATATTTTCGATGATTTTGACGAATAAATTTCTCATTAACACTAAAGAAAATCAAGCCGAGTAAACCCAATTGGAATTAAAGCCCAGCTTGAAAATTTCATATACTGTTCTGTTAAGAGTCATTTCTGTATTTCTACAAATAGAACATTTTCGCTGAAGTACATGTTTTAACTCATTGATAAAACAATAGGTTGAATTCTAAACTTACGTGTAAAGCAAAAATTTTACATATATTTATTGTATTTATTTTACAAGCGAGCCAATTTTGTAAGTTACTTTTTAACTTTCGGTTATGCCCATAATAAATAAACAGATTCATTGTGTAAAAAAAAACAAAAACCAAAAAAAAAAAAAAAAACATTTTGATACATAAAAAATTAGAAACGAAATATACATAAATTATTGTCTATGCCAATCATACCGTTATCTTTTAAAGTATTTTTCAATAAACGGTTTGATATAAAAATAATCTATGAAAACAGATAGAAATATAAAACTGGAAGAACAGATGAATGGAAACGTAGCCGAACAGGAAACAAGGAAATACACAGAAAGTTATAAATCGGGACGGAAATATTTTTAGAGCAGAAAATGACGCTGGTAGAAACTTTATTTTTTCTGAAATAAAAGAGAACAGTGAAAAAATAATATCACTCACTGAACCAAAAGCAAATTCAAGACATTAATATACAATGAAAAATGTATATTGTAATGTTTTGTAAAAATCTTTTGGTCGTGTTTTCAAAAATAATCGAAAATATGTTAAAGTATCAATACAACGTCCTAATATATAAAGCACACACAGCCAAACACACACACACACACACACACACACACACACATATATATATATATATAGAGAGAGAGAGAGAAAGAAATATGTACACACACGTGTATACATATATGTATGCTGATATAAATATTCATATATGTATATATATATATAGAGAGAGAGAAAGAAAGGTCTCATGTACACATATGCACACAGAAACATACATACATATATATAGAGAGAGAGAAAGAGAGAGAGAGAGAGAAAGAGAGAGAGAGAAAGAGAATGACATGTACGAACACACATATATATACATATATAAGTTTGAATATATACATATGTATATATAGAGAGCGATGGAGAGTCATGAACACACACACACACACACACACACATATATATATATATATATATATATATATAGAGAGAGAGAGATATGTACACATGCACACACATACACATACATTTATATACATATATATCATAATCATCGCCATCATCATCAAGTCATGCCGATATCACAGACTTATGTCTCTCTTCCATCCTTTCTGTTCATTGCTTTTTGTAGGACTTTTAGACCTGAGTCCGTACAAACTCAATGCTGGTCAGCCAAACTTGGTGTGCCCATAAGTAAAAGTACATCGAACACCGCTTATTGTCATATAACCATAATGGATAAGAAATAATGAGACCGTAAAATATTCTTCACAAAAGTATATCATTCTCTTTATTCCTCGAAAGGGTCCAAACTGTCTGTAAGTGTGAGAGAGACGCCGACACAGAATGGCGAAGGACTGCTATGCTGACCTTTTCTTAACGCACGTTGTGATTCCACATTCAGGGGCCGACGTCTTTACTTCCTTGACGTGAGGTTATTAACTGGGTTTCACCAGGAGGCCACTTGGCCTCAGCCATCTCTAGATAATGGCTGACCGCTCTCCGAACCTCTTGACTGACTCACTCAGTCAGTGTGACTGACAGTTTGACCTTGAGTACATGTTTATGCATTATTTCGTCATGCCCAGGTGATCTTCCGGCTCATGATTCACGTGATCTGCTTTCGCTTTTCAAACCACTTAAGCTGTCTCCTTGTTTACACAGGTGGATCTGTATTGAAATCCCTAATTGACGGCTTTTTCAAAGGTCACTATGCAACATTATGAATTCTTCCATGCTTCTACAGCAAATTCCCTATATGTTCTGATCGTCTAACTTGGATTGCTTATGAGATGAGTGGCAAGCGGCCGTACAGATGCTGTTTGTTGAAATTCCAGGATTTGTTTTAAGTAGCACGTAGCATTCTTGTATAGTTCCCATCTAGCTTTAAAGAATTTCGTTAAAGTCAAGGCGGTGCAACAATACAATGGCACTTTCACGGCCACAGCCTGAAAGAAATCTTGTTTTATTATATTAGTGTAATATTTCCATGTGATTGATAACCTCTCAGTAGCAGTTCACATCTTCACTATGCATTTGTTAATTTGCTTTCAGGCAATGAGATATTGCTGCTGAGGTATGAGAACTCTCTCTGTCTTTTTCTTTCTTTCTATTTCTCTCTCCGCACACACTCTTAAACAAACAGAGACTGAGATACACACACACACACACACACACACACACACACACACACACACACACACACACATATATATATATATATATATATATATGGAAGTGAACAATGGAAATGAACCCGACGCTATGGAGCAAATAGGAAAACAAAGTAATCCAAAAGTGATGTTTTTGTTATGAAGGAAATGCAACGTTAAAATGTTTCAGTTTCCGTACACCTTCATCTGGACTTAATATGAAGAAACATGTGTAGAAAGAACAATAATGATTTTTTTAATAAAACACAACGGGGAATATATATATATATATATATATATATATATATATATATATATATATATATATATATATATATATATATATATAATCATCCACAGACAGATCTGTAATATATATATATATATATATATATATATATATATAACAGTTCAATAAGTTAGCGTTTATTTTCGAAAAAAAGCCATATTGTGATTGACATAGGCAATGGTGTTTAAATGTATTGAACGTTTCGGAAATAAAACAGAAAAAGAAGAGAAAAAAGAAGAGAAGAAAGGGAAGAAAATAAAGAAAAAAGAGAACAAAGGAGAAAGAAGAAAGGGAAGAAAATAAAGAAAAAAGAGAACAGAGGAGAAAGAAGAAAGAAAAGAAAGAAAGATGAAGAAAAGAAAAGAAAAGAAAAGGAAAAGAGAGAGAAGATAAAAGAAAAGAGAAAAAACAAAAGAAAAAACAAAACAAAATAAATCATATTAATATCGACCGCATGTAAATCGTTATATCTATTAATGAAATAGTAAGTAATATATTGTCGCTTAAGAAATACTACAGAGATATGCTTAGTGAAGGTTTTAAATGAGTAATGTGGCTATCAAAACCAAAATATACCAAAGAATAAGATAAGAAATTGAAAAAAACAGTACGTAAGATTATACGTATAAACAAAGTGATCATGAAGAATATGCAAGAGGATAAAATCTGTTTAGTTAATGGAGCTGGAAGAAGTAAAAATATGTGTGAAAAGATGATTGATTAACATTTTATATATCATAGCTATTTAAAATTTATTCAAGTTTGATTTGTTATACTTATTCAAGATTAGTTTACCGAAGAAAGGGGATAGATGGAAAAATCCGGGTCGTGTATCAAACTTTAATTTGATGAATTAAACGTTAAGTTAGTTTTGTATGTGTTCGTGTGTGTGTGTGTGTGTGTGTGTGTGTGTGTGTGTGTGTGTGTGTGTGTTCTTTCTTTCTTTTTTTTTTTTTCGCTTAATTTGTATTGTGGCTCAGGAAGACTTATTTTGAGTTTAAAAAATAAAACCAATGTGATGTGTAACTTATAAGTATATACTTTTAGGATGAGAAATAAGATTTTTGACGGTGGTTGAATGCTTTTGATTATTTTGTTTGTTTATTTGTTTGTTTGGGTTTCATGGGATATCGACCATTGTAGGTTGTTTTATGCCAAATCAATTCTATCCATATTAACAGTTCTATTTCAAATAATTCCGTTTAGCATAAGTATTCAGTTTAGTTCTATTTGACCCATAGGGGCTACTACTCCGGGTCAGAGTTGATTTGGAAGCGATGGCAATGAAGTGGTGCTCCGCATTCCCCAAAACCCCAGTATTACTGAAACCTCACCAGCCGATTGTTTTGCGTCATATCCAGGACACTTATTAGAGGAGTCTTACGTCTTTCCTGAGGTGCACTCGGTGTATACTACAGCACCAACCGAAAGGCAATCTTTTGATTGGTTGTGTGTATATATATATACATAGTAAGGTGTATATATATATATATATATATATATATATATATATATATATATATATACTGATGACGCAGCCTGATTCACAAATAGAGGAAAGAAGCGGTCTCGACTCTCTCCTTATGCAACCATGTCGATTACTGCGTAATAAACAAAAGCGAAGTCAGTATTTTTTACCTAAGTCTTATTTTTTCCTTCTCTTCGTATAGAAAAGAAGGGTTTGAATTCCGCACATCATGTTCATTTCCAACGACGATAACCAGTACATAACGAGTTCTTCCGTATATATATATATGTGTGTGTGTGTGTGTGTGTGTGTTCTTCATCATCTATGCGTGCCAACAGCATGGAGGCTATTGATTCACTGCCTCTCGCTCTTTCTCTCTATGTGTCTGTCTGTCTGTCTCTCTCTCACTAATCATCCGTCCATTTATATTACTTTTGGTAGGTCTACAAGACGGGTTCCTGTACCGACACAGGAAAGTGACATAAAAGTTTTTGCCTCTCGGCCAACTTTGGAATATCCATGCACAGGAGTCCATAAAACATCGCTAGTTATGAGTTTGTCCTTTCTTCCCTAGCGTGTCTCGCTCGACATTCATGGATCTTTGGGTTGATGGGAGTAAATGGTCACATAACTGCTGTTTTATAGAATGCAATAGTACTGACACGGCTACAACTATGAAAATGTTCCGTTCAAATAATTTAACGAAAGAAAATAGTTTCATACTATTAAAAAAAGATGAAAAAAAAGCAGACGATATCCATCAAAAACTATCATGGTACAGACAACGCAGATGATCTAAGGCTTCTGGCAAATACACTTACTCTAGACGAATCTCTGCTTATAATCCTGAAGCAGTCAGCCAGAAACACGCGAATTTCACGTACATATAATTATTCAAATAATCCTTCACTCAACCAGATCATTCCATTCTGTGTATCTGTTTATGCATTCAGATAAACATTAAAATTGTTTTAAAAAGTAAACAGGATTAACGAATGCGCTAGAAGGATTAGCAAAACGAACACTTGCCAGAATTTTCTAAAATATTATCGAAATGAAGCTCTCTGAAAATATCTCAGAACACTGTTTTCTTTTTCTTTGAGCGACTCCGGTTGTGTGCGTGTGTGTGTGTGCGTGTATGTAAGCATGTAGATATGAGTGCGCGTGTATGAGAGTGTACCTGTCTATATGTGTCTCTTTTCTTCTCCCTCCCTTCCAACCCCCGCTCTCTCTCTGATTTTACTTATTACATTCCTCAGGCCTGTTTTGCATTCTACAACCTTGAAGAGAGTGAAAACTTGAAGACAGCCTCAGATCACCTGTGAAGAAAGTGCCCGGCTGTTTGACCGATAACCAGGGTCAATCGTGTCAACTCTCAATGTAGATGCGTGAAAGGGTCACACATGAAATTTGACGATTTTAGAAAAAAGGTCAATCAGTTCTTTGGTATTGGACACACCGGAAATTAACGACTTAAATTTCGTGGCTACGATTTTGTCGAACAATAGGTCATTCTTTTTTTCGACTCCTCACGTTTTCTTATTTGAATGATTGATTTTCACAGCATTCCGACCCATGCCTACAGGTTAGAGAATTTCGTTCATTGTATATTTATATTTATATTTATATATTTGTGTAGATATTTCTAAAGAGATTTCAGCACATCGTTATATGAATTTTTCGTATCTCATACTAATAATTTGTAGCAAACTTACGGTTTTAAGTATTCCTATCTAATGTTAATAATACTATAGTACGAAGTAATAATTTCTATCCAATAATCATCACTTATTTGCACACACTTGTATGGTTTAAACTAACACATAATTATCCTTAACATTTATAGATTCAAGTACCGTATTTGACGGCAATTATATATGACACACGCGTGTGTAAGATGCACCCCAATTTCAGCAGGGCAAATCAACAAAACAATTTAGTGAAATAAAGTACTAATATTAAACGTGATGAAATTAATATAATGAATATTATCAATGATAACACTTTTAATCTGCATAGTTTCCTTTTAGATAATGACAATACGTATATGAAAGTCACTCTAAGCTAATAGGGGTTGCCAGGTAGCTAATTTTGGCTGACTATCGTAAATTCTAAAACTACATATAGTATATAAGACGCAGAGAAATTTTAAGATATATTTTTTGTAAAAAAAAGTTCGCCTTATATGCAATCAAATACGGTAATTATACCACAAATTTACAGTTATATGAAATCAAATATTCCAATAGATAATCTATACAAACAGAACTATATGAGCTATAGATTAAACACTAATCAGCCCTACAATCTGGACTAGGGAGTAATGGCTATGAAGAAATTCTTAACACTCTTCTGATCTCAACTGCTGGAGCGTCAACACCAGTTGTAATATACTTTCCTACCAAGGACGCCCCTGTATAGCGAGGATATCGCTCCTCTGCAAGATATACAGTCAGTGTATATTCAGCTCCAACAGTATGGTCGCAGATTTTGAGACTAGTCCAAAGGGAAGTTGTATTAATATTATTGGTATTTTTTGTGACCGCGTGTCTTAGTTTTTATTTTTCCTGTGGTGGACTCTTCGTCATCTCTTTATTTTCGTATTTGTCCCACGAAAAAATCATCATCCCCCTGATTTTAAACAATAACCTAAAGCTGATAACCTAAAGGGAATTTCTAATCAAATGTCAAAGTGCACCTTTGCCGGGGACGCACAACAGATGACAAAGTTCAAATCAAAACAGAGCATCAATCCCCGTAATCGATGTTCGGAGCAGATTTGTGGCATGTTGGAAAATTTATAATGAGTGTTATCACCTTAAGGAGGAAACCAATTCTCGACAGCATTGTACGTAATATTTTTAGGAATAAAAGCAAAAATATAATGACTGAATTTGAAATATTCAAAAAATACCCTAATAACCCCAATTTGTAACTGCATTCTCAATCGGCACACCTAAAAAAATTAAGATAGAACAAAGGTGTAAAACTACATAACAAATTTACAAAGTATTCCTGCAAAGCAGGCCCACATACATGTGCACATTAACATATGCACTCACAATTGCATTTATAGTATATACATAGAAGGAGGAAAAAAAAGGAATATTGAAAGCCCAAGAAAAATAGGATTAGCCTTAAATCAACAGAAAGCCTGGAAAATGACAGATTCTTTTTTGGAAGATAAATATTTGCCACAGAATTGTCACCTGGTTTTTAAGTGAAAAATCAGAATAGACTGAAATAGCGTGAAAGACTGGAAGAAGATATACAAAGCTAGCTTGCTAGATAAATAGATTATTTTTTGTCTTTGGAAATAAATATTTGACGCTGAATAGCCGCCTGGTTCGGATTTGGAAGATAGAATTATACTGGAATAAAGCAAAAGTCAGGAAGAAGACATAGATAGATAGATAGATAGATAGATAGATAGATAGATAGATAGATTTTTTCCCCTTAGGAATAGATTTTTGACACAGAATGGCTACTTCGTTTCAGGGTGGAAAATAGAAATGAACTAAAATTTTTAAAAATGAGAAAAAGATGTAGATAGATTGATAGATAGATAAGTTTTTTCCTAATATGATAAGCTAACTTTTGCGCAAAACACTTATTCTTTTATAATCAGTCATTCTTTTATGGAATAATATTTGATTTCACCGATTTGTTATTTTGTATTCTTCCGCAGTGTTGAAAACATAATTTCTATACTGAGATTTTTCCCGCCATTATCTTTAAAAGGCGAGTGATTATGAAACCGGAAGTCTTTTACCTTCCTCGCATCACATTAGGAATCAAAACTAAAGATTCTTTGATTACTAAATACAGATTTGTTACGGACCAATAAAACATCTGTAGTACATTGTTTGTCAATCGTTTTAGGAAACACAACTTTTTTTAATTCACAGGAGATAATAGCTTTTTTTGTATTTTTATAACAAGATTGCTTTTCTTCTTTTTTTTTTTTGATTTAGTAAAGATTAACCCGGGTATTCTATCAGAGGAGGATTGGCAATTATCTGATTGTTTGACTATTAACTTCATTAAACACGCTCCAAAATGTTGAAACTAAATGATTGATTTTAGCGGCATGTCAACTTCTCTAGGGTTACCCTTAGCCTAAGAAGTAAGAGTATTACGAACATTGTACTTTTACATTAACACGTTTAGCGTAACGGTTATCCTCGTTGGAAATAGAATCAGTAACCAGAGGTCAAACCCTGGATGAAGCTGTTTCAGATTGTGCTAATGGCTTTGTGAAATCCATATGTTCTCTCCTTATCTCTATCTATGAATAAATAAATAATAAAACAGACTGGAGTTGTTGTTTTTTAGCCTGGGTTAAGGGCCCAGTTAAAATAAAGGTATACTCGGAATTCACACCAGCTTTGCTTTCCAAGAAAATTGACTTTGGGGAAAATCCTACACGTGGTTTGGAAAAAATAAATATTTATCTTTTTGTGTAATATATTAAGACTATTTTGCACACGATTATATGATATCAAGTATTCTTATCAAATAAAAACAAAACAAATTTGCAACCAAATTTATTTGACCAATAGATAGCACATTAACAGGTACATCCACTTTGAACCCTTGCCCAGTCTGCTGGGTCCGTAAAATACACAAACTGCATCGCTACAGAAGTGTCCTGTATATGGCAATAAATCACTTGATAGCGAGGCTTCAGCTTTGGAGATTTGGGGATATGCCATTGTTCCTATTTTACTCTGACCCGGAGTGGTAGCTCTTGATAGGGTCCTATCTATAGGTCAAATAAAACAAACTGTGTGCAAAACATGAATGATGTTAAATTGTAGCAGTTATTTAGTAATACTTGAAACAATTTTACTGTGTGCAAAAGAGCACAGGCTCGTTTGAGAATGTTATCTACAAAATATGTTTTCAAATCATGCGAGATGTATTTACTTGATATTTATGTATAAAAAGTTATTTGGCATTAAATAACCAACACTGGTTTATATACCACAAAACCCAACCAAACCAAATCATACATCTTTAATGTTTATATATAAAAGGAATTTGGCATTGAATAACCAACACTGGTTTATATACCACAAGACCCAACCAAACCAAATCATACATCTTTAATGTTTATATATAAAAGGAATTTGGCATTAAATAACCAACACTGGTTTATATACCACAAAACCCAACCAAACCAAATCATACATCTTTAATGTTTATATATAAAAAGAAATTTGACATTAAATAACCAACACTGGTTTATATACCACAAAACCCAACCAAACCAAATCATACATCTTTAATTTTTATGTATAAAAAGGAATTAGGCATTAAATAACCAACACTGGTTTATATACCATAAAACCCAACCAAACCAAATCATCTATCTTTAATGTTTATGTATAAAAATAATTCGGCATTAAATAACCTACAATGGTTTATATACCATAAAATCAAACCAAACCAAACCAAACCAAACCAAATCGAATTAGAGTGACTTGGAAACAGTGGCAAAAAATAGGTAATTATCACTTCTCAGAGGTCTAGAACTGGAGCCTAAACATCAGGTACAGTTTAGTATCATATTCACTTTTAGAAGGTCTTAATCTTCAGCAGGGGAAAGAGGCCGCTTATTTTAAGCTCCACCGACTGAGTACATTTGAAAATGGTTTGGTTAGTATTACTCCTGGCTATTGTCGGGGTTACGAAAATTATCCGTTATCAAACACCGAGAACTCAATGTTAACCATTGCGTATGATTTCTGAAAGTCAAACCAGTACCGGCTTATTATTTTTCTGCGCTTAACGCAGATTAATTTTTGCTAATTATGTGTCACAAAATGGCAAGACAATAAGCAGGTTATGCTATCTGTTAAGATAAAAAGAGCAGAAATCACATTTGAAAAAAAAAGAAAAAAATTTTTTTTTCATTTTATTTTTGAAATAATCCGATTGACAAATCCAACAGAGACGTTTAGGTTTATATCTTGCCAATGAAAGAAGCCATTTTCTCAACCTCAGAACCTCTCGATATATATATATATATATATATATATATATATATATATATATATATATATATATATATCATAGGAGTTTCGTTCAATAAACAAGGTGAATTTTTCCTACGTAGTTATCAGTAGAAAGCCATTGTTTACAATAGCATAATTTTCAGGGAAGTCAAATCTGATGGATATTTTTATGCTTCAAAAGACTGTCTGCATGATTTTCATTAGTTACTGCTGCTCCCGGAATTTTTTCTTAACTGGAAAGTCAGCGTCGTTCAACTCCAGGAACTGTCGTTTTGTATCAGACTCGTAAAGACAAATTCATGTTTAGTTCACATATAAACATTCTTTGAGTATACAATGTTTCTCTGAATTAATCACGCATTTTTCTGTAAATTTCATATGGTTTGCTATTGTCAGCAAACAAACATTTTATTAGAGACTTTTGTTCACGCCTGATGTACACTGTTTAATAGTCGGAAAAAATATTTTTGTTGATATTAACATTTTTTTTTCATTTTTAAACCAATGCAAAACAATGCAGAGTTAATATTTATGAATTTTCTTTTCATGTTTTCCAAAAAATTACCCTTTTTTAAAATAACCTTGGTGTTTGTGCATGTGATTCAGGATATATATATATATATATATGCAAGACGGCAATTACACAAGAATGCTGCGATCAATATTGAACAAGTCCTGGCGGCAATACCCCACAAGGCACCAACTATACGGCCACCTGCCTCCCATCACGAAAACTATCCAAGTTAGACGAACCAGACATGCAGGACACTGCTGGAGAAGCAGGGACGAACTCATGAGGGATGTACTTCTATGGACCCCTACATATGGCCGAGCAAAAGCAGGACGACCAGCTTGAACATACACACAGCAGTTCTGTGAGGATACGGGATGTAGCCCTGAAGACCTGCCAGAGGCGATGAACGATAGGGAAAAGTGGTGAGAAAGGGTCAGGGCACGACATGATGATATATATATATATATATATTTTGTCGTAGAATCCGGTTCATTGTACGGTGATATTTACATTTATTGTATAGTTTTTATGTGTTTTGTTTTTGTAGACAGTTATATGATATCAAGCATTCCAATAAAATACAAATAATTTGCACACAGTCGTTGGACTCAAACATTCCAATATATGACAAATATTTTATAGAAACTTGGACAGCTATCGTTAGGTTATCGATCATGTTGAAGTCTGATCAGTAAAACGGGATTTCATCTAAGCTGTGGTTATGTACTGCTACCGTATGTATGCATTAAATAGATGCTAATTAAATGCATATAGAAAAAAAGCTAGATGAGAATAACACAATAACACTACAAGCTATCTTGAACAAATACTGGAAGCAACACCCACGAAACAACAGCTCTACGGTCACTTACTTCCCATTTTAAACACCATCAAAGTAAGACTAGCAAGACATGCGTGACACTGGTAATCGACGACGACGACGACTAAGAAGAAGAAGAAGAAGAAGAAGAAGAAGAAGAAGAAGAAGAAGAAGTTGATGTCTTGTGGCTTTTACCATACTGGCTGACGATAAAGGGAAAATAAAATAAGAAACGAGAAGATAGAAAAGTATTTTAACTTGATCAGAGAACTCAAAAAACTATGAAATATGAGGGTAACGGTGATATCAATTGGAATTTATTCACTTGAGATACTCCCAAAAGGTTTTGAAAAAAGACTGGAGGAATTGGAAACAAACGGAATAATCGAGAAGATTCAGAGTCCAACATTCCTAAGACCGGCTAGAATAGTGAGAAGTGTCCAGGACACCAAAGGAAATTTGCAGCAAAACGTTGGTGGGAAAAAGCCGAAAGAAGAAAAATGATAAAATCAATCATTAGTAAACAAGTAAATATTCTCCATAAAAGTAATATACATAGTTATATGGTATTAAATATTCCAATCTTTCAATGAGTAGTTAATTTGGCATCGGTTGTTTATGATGTGGACCAATTGATCAGCTGTAGAGTTTCGGCTGTGCATTCTGTAGTCACTGGTTTGATCTCCAGTTGGGGAGATCCCGGTATACACAGCTGATGAGACCAAATAAGGTAAAAACGAATAATTTTTGAACTGATATATGTGACGCTAGCAGGTTCTGCCTCTCCGAAGAGTTCTGGAACTGGAGCTTCACCATCCGATAAAATTTAGTGTCAGACGCAGGAAACCCTTTTTGGGGGTTCTTATACGTTTGTAGGGTAAAGGTTTTGTAGTATAGTGGCTCGTACAACATGACTTCCAGTATATCGGAGGTATAAAAGACGTCGTGTTTTTTAAGCCCGTCGGTGCGTAAAGATCTCGGTCTGTAGCAAGACCAACTTCGGACGTAACACCAACAGCGCGGGATTTATAATATTTGTCGGACTGTACAACTTCAGTTAATGAATAATTAACTCTATTTTCACTGTGTATCTCTTCCTTAACACGATACAACAGTTTTCTTGATTACAAATAATTTCACAAAAACCTATTTGATCAATAAATGGGATCCTATCAGAAACTACCATTCCGAACCAGAGTCAACCAGGAGATATGAGAAATGAAGTGCTATTCCACACCCCTAAAGCTACAACATCAGATAAAACCAAGTTTCATACCCAGGACATTCCCTTCTTTTTTTTTTGTTGGGAGGTGGGTCTTATCTCTCAGCAGAAAATACAGTCAACGCATTCTAAGCCCAATGTCAGGATGATTACTGTTTTCAGATATAGCGCACTACGATTTTATAATTGCAGTTTTTAAGGTTATTTTCTTAGTGGCTAGGAGCTTGGGAAAGTTTTTATTATACTTTATTTAACGTGTCTCTGGGTAGAGTAAAACATTGCTTTGCGCATAGCGTGAACCTAACAAGACAAGGCTGGCCAGTCATTAACTGATAGCAGTGGCGGACGAAATTAGGTATCGATCAGGACATTTGTTGAGAGTTGCAAACATTTCAATGTCACTGGTTCAGTGGGGCTTTGTCTTCCGGAACTGACAACGCAGTGTTTCATGTCAGATATTTTATTCACATCGCTCTACATTTTCTGTTGCTTTTTTTTCTCTGTGTCACTTTTCATTTAATATTGATGTCGCTCTTTTTTTCGCTTCCTTTTTTTTCTTTGCTGTCCTCTCAGTTCCCGCCTATTATTGGTTTTCATTGTTTGCCTCTGGCGCTTTGTACTACTTGAAAGTTAATAAAAGTCCCTTGTCAAATGAAAAAAAAGAAAGAAAAAATAGTGTGAAGTCGCACTAAAGTATGGAAGACGAGATCACATTGAATGAAACCTTCTGTAGCACAATGGTTATCAAAATCAGTTTTTCATCATAAGTAACAGAGTTCACCAAATTCCTGCGTGTGTGGCTTTTAATGGTGAGGCCTCTGTTCTAGAACTCCAAAGATTGTAGCTATTCATTTGTAAAAAAATTAATCCCGGTTACACTTGTAATCGGAGTGATAGCACATGAACTGACTTATGAACAGTTTACGCTAGAATACGATTTATCATTCGATTAGCGAAGTTAAGCATGGATATTATGGTTCAGTACTTAAATGGGTGACCATTCAATAAAAGTACATACAGTAAATAATGTAAACTCTGCATGACTGTCTAAGCAAAGTTTAATTGATAACAAAAAAGATCCAATTAATTTACTCAGAAAGTACGTGCTTCCGTTAGATCACCGAAGTTAAGCAGCGATAATCGCAGTTTCTTCCAAGCAGCGGTCGTCTCGATACTGCTGTATGGATGCACCACCTGGACGCTAACAAAACGGCTCAAAAAGAAGCTAGACGGCAACTACACAAGGATGTTGCGAGCAATATTAAACAAGTCCTAGCGACAACACCCCACAAAGCACTAACTATACGGCCACCTGCCTCCCATCACGAAAATTATCCAAGTTAGACGAACCAGGCATGCAGGATACTGCTGGGGGAGCAGAGACGAGCTCATAAGTGATGTACTCCGATGGACCTCCACTTATGGCCGAGCAAAAGTAGGACGATCAGCTCGAACATACATACAGCACTTATGTGAAGATACGGGATGTAGTTCAGAAGACCTGCCGGAGGCGATGAACGATTGGGAAAAGTGGCGAGAGAGGGTCAGGGATATCCGTGCGGGCGGCACGATATGATGATGATCAATGTAATTTAGTACTTACATAAGTGACTGCTTTGAAATTCAAGATATTGTAAGCAGCTGAAGTCTTAGTAATGTGATCCCCTGGGAATTATTCATGAAGTTTAAATTAGACCATACGAACAAATGGTGTTTCCACAAACCAGAATCCGTCCTGGAAAATGAAACGTACAAAATTCTCTGAGAATATGCGATACAAACGGATCATTTAATCTCAGACAGACGACCAGACCTTGTGATAGTCAATAAAAAAGACAACATGCCGAATAGTCAATTTTGCCGTTCCAGCTGATCACATGGTAAAACTGAAGGATTCGAAAAGAGATAAAAACCAGGAGATTGCGAGGGAATTGAAAAAGCTTGAGAAGACGAAAATAACTGTGATACCAATAGTAATTGGTGCACTCGGTAAAGTGACCCAAGAATTGGTACAGGGATTAGAAGACTTAGAAATAAGAGGACGAGAGGAAACCATCCAAACTACAGCATTGTTGAGATCGGCCAGGATAATAAGAATAGTCCCAGAAAATTTGGGAGATTTGTAATCACTCAGAATCGAGTGGAAAACCCACAACTAACGTTAGTGTAATAACAAAATGAGTAAAAAAAAATAATAATGTAGGCGATGCGGTGACAGAGATGAAACCATCAATCACATAATAAGCGAATGCAGCAAATTGGCGCAGAAGGAATATAAGACTAGACACGACGAGGTCGGCAAGGGTCCACTGGGAAATGTGCAAGAAATTCAAGTTTGATCATACAAACAAATGGTATATACACAACCCAGCACCTGTCCTTGAAAATAACACACATAAATTCTTATGGGACATTGACATACACACGGCTCACCTAATCTCGGCCTGAAGACCACACAAATAAAAAGAAATTGCAAAATTATTGACTTTGCTATCCGGGCTGACCACAGAATAAAACTGGAAGAATGTGAAAAGAAGGATAAGTACCTCGACCTTGCTAGGGAATTGAAAAAACTGTGGGACATGCAGGTGACAATTATACCAATTGTAATTGGTGCGTTTGGTACAGTAACTAAAGGATTACTAAAAGGAATGGAAGACTTGGAAGTTGGCGGACGAGTGGACACCATCCGAACTACAGCATTATTGAGAACGGCCAGAATACTGAGAAGAGTCCTGGAGACTTGAGAAGACTTGCTGTCACTCAAACTCCCGTGGAAGACCATCAGCGTTAGCTGATGTAAAAAAACTATGATAATAATAATGATTCAGTGGACAGTAACAGCTGTAACAACATACGAACAATGAGAAAAATAAGAAAGCAAAAATGTGAATAAAAACAATCGTATGGATATTTCAAGCGACAAACTGGAAAGATTACAGACGAGAGGATGTGGACACGGCAAAGTAAAGGAAATTAACGGGAAAAAAAACAGAAAGAATTTTAATAGCAACACAGAACGACGCCATAATAAACAATTATGTCAAAGCGAAAATTGATTGGATGCAACAAAATAGCACGTGAACGTTATGCAGAGGCAGAGATGAAACGGTTAATTGGATAATAAATGAATGTAACAAACAACACAAAAGAGGCCAAAGACTAGAAACAACGGAAGAGAAAAAGGTCACTCACAGGGAAACATTCAAGAGACGAAAATTTAAGTATACTGCCAAATATTACATTTATAAGCCAGAATTAGTAAATGAAAATGAGACGCATAAAATTCTTTGGAATTTGAAGATACACAGAGATCGTTTAATCTTGTCCAGAAGAAAACATCTAGTTTTGATTGATAAAAAAAGAACTTGCCATTCAGTGGATTTTGACGTTTCGGCGAACCACAGAGTGTCAATACAAGAAAGAAAAATGACATAAATAGTTGAATTTTGCTTGAGAGTTTAAAAAACCTAGGAGCATAAAGATAACGGTGATACCATTCATAAGTAGTCCACCTGGAATGGTCATCGAAGGCTTGGAAAAAAAGACTGGTGATATTGAAAAACAAAGGAAGAATCAGGATCATCTGGACTAAAGCATTGTCACGATCAGATAGAACACTCATCTAGACTTTAGTAGATTTGCTGTCGCTCGGAATCCATTGGATAAACATTGGTGCGAAAAACTCACAAGAACTGATTAAATATCAATGATAAGAAAGAAAGAAAGAAAATAGATATGATATATGGTAAATCCCAAGTATTTAGGAAAAACAAAATATCACAAAAATAGTTAAATTTATTTTTAACACTGCGATTTTCGTTTTATTTTCCCATCGTCCAAGATACAGTTGGATTCGGGTGGCTTAACACTGACTGTCTTGACATTTTCGGGTGGCTTACAATTGACTGTCTTGACATTTGGCCTGTTGTCAAGCAGCCATCTAGTTGTCTCAAACTACTCGTTTTCCTAGAGTTAATTATTCGTTAGATGAGATAACTCTTCCTTAACAATATCAATAAAAGTAGTTTTGGGAACTGATATAATATAATTAACATATCTTGTTGGTGTGGGTTATGGACATTAAAAATAATTGTTTAGTTTCTTTGTTTAATTGCATATTGATATCCGTTGCTTATTTTATGCAAGATCCACTCTTGTAAAAGGAAAGTTGCGCTATTATTTTACTAATAGCTATATTGATAAGTGGTTTCATACTTTTCCTAACGTTTAGAATTAGAATTGCAGGATTTCTATATGCCCAGATGAATAGCTAGAACTCTGCCTTCATATTTATATCCTGTAATTTGATGTAGTTAATGCAGAGTTTAAATTCATGTTCGTAATTCTTTTTTGCTGAGTTGACTGAATTTGCTCCAGACACATAGATTTACGTCAACTTATTATACTAAGTGAAATGACTTTTCGACGCAGCGTCGTGAGACGTGATGCATAAGACAATGATTAAGTGACCAACCGGAGCATCAAATCTGGAATCGGTTGTTAGATACTGGAGAAACTATTATGTCGACTGAAGATAATTAAAGAATGAAATGAATTGACAAAATCAGCGATATTTTTTGCGAAAATAAATCTATTTCTGCTACACTTTCTGTCCTCAGCAGAATAGACGATTAAATACTGGCTAGTACTTCTTAATATTTAAAGAATAATCAAGTAATTGAAATAACAATATTCTTTGTGTAATAGCATATTAACCTTCGTTGGTTATTTAATGCCAAAGTCATCGTTCTAGAAGAACAGCAGTGATGCTATTTAACCCATAGCTGGGAGGATAAAGGGGTTCATACCTTTCCAAAGGGTATTTGTCAATAAGCGAACGTAATAGCGTAACTAGAGTTCGAACTCGCTTACTACGATTCTACAGTACAGCGATTTAACCATTACACAACGAGGTCAACCCCACAATAACACTCAAATAATCGTTTGTGAAATCAGTGAATACGTCTTTCCATCTGAACATAGAGTACTTTGACTGAATCCGCAACATGAGTGTACGAGTGTCGTTCAAATATCCTTAGCTTCACTCAAAAACAAGAGCAGAGTTGAACATTTTTCTGGTGGCAACACTCAACCATTTCTTCTGAAACTAGAAAAAATTATTCAGAATTTTCTAGCTTTATTAGAAGAATACAGAATGTCCAGAACTGCTCTTATTTTTGAGTGAGGCTTAAAAAGTTTTGGACGGCCCACGTAAGACACTCCAATAGAGGATTTCCTGCATACTACGCTAAGTAGCATCAACAATTCTGTAGATATGGATAATTTCGATTACTCCATGCCCACTTTGACTTTCAGTGGGAGTAGCTGATAAGGTCTCATCTGTTTCGAGTCTTATATACTTCGTGGAAGGTATAAGATATTAACATCGTCATTTTCTAAAACGTTTTAAATATACTCGATATGTATATATATATATATATATATATATATACAGGCTCATTGGCCTAGTGGGTAGAGTGTTCACCAGTGGCCCAGGATACCTGTATTCAATCCCAGGTCACGTCATACCAAAGACTTTAAAATGGTACTTAATACCTCCTTGCTTAGCACTCAGCAATATAAGGTACGTATCAAGGGTAAAGTGAAGTAGTTCAGGGAGAGGAGTGGCGCCCTACCATACACCTCGGTGTATTCGGTCCAGTTAAACCGGAGTTGGGAGTAATTCCATCAGGACAAAAAAAATAAAAAATTCAACAGTGAACATTTAAATTTTCCTGGTAAAGAGCTCAATGAAACTGACATTACAGAGCAATAATTTCTTTTTAGAAAAAACAAAAACGGTCACATTAGGATTATAAATTTATTTCCATTCTTTTATGGGTTTTGATATTAATCAAAAACACCAAACTTCTTCAGATCTGAAGAAGTCCAGTGTGTTCTTTTTTTTTTTTTTTTTTGGTGTTTTTGATTTATATGAAAACTCATAACAGGATGGAAATAAATTTATAATCCTAATGTAACCGATTTTTGTTTTTTCTTAAAGAAATATATATATATATATATATATATATATATATATATATCATCCGGTTGCACTTCTAACTGGGGTTTCCCACACCATCTCTCTTTCCATTCCTCCCAATCATCCAATCGCGCTTCCAGCGGGTCTTATAGACTACATCCTGAGTTCGTATAGAGCTGTTCTAGTTAGCCATCCAACACTTGCTCGTCTGTGTGAAGGGGTTCAGAGGAGAACGTAATTCACGAGTTCATCTTTGCTTCTCCAACAATGTCTCACATGATTTGTCCGTCTTATTTGGATGGTTTTAGAGATTAGAGGTAAGTAGCCGTGCAGCTACTGATTCCTAACATGTTGCTTCCGGGATTTGTTCAATATAGCTCATATCATTCTTATGTTGTTCCCTTCTAGCTTTTTTCTCTATACGCTTAGTCAGCATCCATGAGGTGCGTTCATAATGAATAAAACTGCTGCTTGGAATAAACTGTGTTGTATTTTATCAGATAGGTCAAATTTCCATCGATAACCATTCAATAGAAGTCCATGCCTTATCTACGCACATTTTCATGTCACTTTCAGTCGATGAGACGCTGCTAACTAGCTATGTGAAGATTTCCACTAATTTCAGAAAGCTACTTTTTAGTGTGAAGATCTCTCCTTTTCAGTAAAACACATGTACTTCATTTTGTTTGCATTCACATAGAGGCTAATTCCACTTAATGCCTGTTCCAGACAATATATATATATATATATATATATATATATATATATATATATATATATATATATATATATATATATATATATTGTGTAAGAAAGGCATTTGGTACTTCATTGGTTCGTTCTTTTTAAATATTCTGGGTATATATCAGTATAAAGAAAACTGGGTATATATATATATATATATATATATATATATATATATATATATATATATATATATATATATATATATATATGAATTGGGAAAAAAGAAATCGTTGATAAAACGTTTTCTTTCTAAAAAAGAAATATGCTTAAATACTGACAAGTAGAACAGAATAAAACTTACAATGTATTGCTAAATGATTTTTTTTTCTTCATCATATTAGTTTAACTTCTTTTTTTTTCTGGATAAAACAATCATCAAATGAAATATGTTACCAGAGGGGACATAAAGACGAAGCTCTATTCCTCGTACAATGGCGGTGGGACGTTTTATCGGTTTAGAAAATAGATGCAATTTAAAATCTTGATACTGAAATGAGGAGGTAAGAAAAGAAGCACGAACACACACACACACACACACACACACACACACACACACACACACACACACACACACACACACACACACATATATATATATATATATATATATATTCTATGGTTAGTGCTTATTATTAGTTACTTCTTATGGAGTTTCTCTGACGAGACGTAACTGAAAAAGTGGTACTTTTTTAGAACCCACAATGTATGTTCTACTAGAAGTATTCTAAAATATTCTCCGTAACATAGGTTATATATATATATATATATATATATATATATATATATATATATATATATAAGTGTCACTAAGACTTATTGGCTAAAGTTCGCTCTCGAATTAAGTCAATTTGACCTCCAGTCGAGTTATTACGTTCACTTTTGGACAAATACCCTCTGGAAAGCAATGCATCCTTTTATCACTGCTATTCTTCTACTAGGGTGGTTTGGACATTAAAAAACCCACGAATGTTGATATCACAGGATATAAAAAATATATACATATATATCCACGCACACAGACACTTTAATGTCATTGAATGCATAATTGGAATTTTGCCCAATAAGTTCACAGTAAGAATCATTGTGTACAGTTGTACCTATTTTAAGGAAATCAATAATCACGATTTCTGTCATGTCTTATAAGACTGTCAGAAATATCTTCTTGACTAACTGTTGCGCCTGGAACTTTTTTTACTGGATAGGCTATGTTTTTCTGTTCCATGTACTGTCTTTTTGATTCAGGCTCACAATAGCAAACTTATGTTTAGCCCATTTGAAAACATTATTCGATTAAGAAATACTGCTCCATTCGCACCACAGATTCTTTTATAAATTTATCAAGGTTTGATATTCTCAAGCACCTTATTTTTTAGGAGAAACCTCTCATCAAATTTGGAAAATTCTTTGTAAATTTCTAGTATTTTGTATAACCTCAAAATAAATATTTGTACGAAATTAAAATGATTTTTCTAACAAAACAAAATATGCAGAGTTTATATTCAGGGAAAAGTTCTGAAAATATTTTTTTTCTTTCAAAAAAAGTCTCGTGAATTATTGAATAATTCTCGCATATATACGTATGTATATGGACAAGAATGATGAAACAGATATAAACAATATTTTTTTAATAAGTAGCTTGAATTTTTTAATTTAGTTTTGATCTGAGCTCATCGTTTGGAAAAAATTTTTGGAAGAGTATTTAAACAATCATTATGCTTCAAAATAAGCGACGAAAAATTACCCTGCAACTGAGCTTATTCGTACGTTAATTGCAGATGTTTGTTGTTTGTATTTTCATTTCTTTTCTTTTTTTCTTTTCTTCTTAGCGTTCAAGTGTTTTTGAACTGAACGAATTATAACAATGTGTTGGTTGGAATAACCAGAGGAACACACTCCTTCGTGGAGTTTACATCTCTGTTATGGGGTAAGGTTTCAATCCACTTTTTAATATTATTATTATTATTATTATTATTATTATTATTATTATTATTATTATTATTATTATTATCTCGTTGAGATTTTTTCACATCAAGGTTAGCTGGTGGCCCTTTACTTGAGTTTGAGTGACAGTAAGTCTCCTCAAGTCTTCAGGACTCTTCTCAGTATTCTGGGTGATCCACAAAATGCAATAGAGATAGTCTCTACTCGCCCCCTAATTTTTTAGTCCTTCAGTCCTTGTACAAATCCTTTGGTTGCTATACCAAGAGCACAATTTACAATTTTTTATAATCGTCGTATTCATTTTCTACAGTTTTTATCAATTCTCTAGCAAGGTCTTTGTACTAATTCTTCTTTTCGCATTCTTTCCATTTTACTCTGTGGTCTGCTGGGACAGCAAAGTCCATAATTATACGAGTTCTCTCTTCTGGTGATTATTATGAAGTGTGGTCGTCTGGCCGAGATTAGATGATCCGTTTGTATCTCATAATCCCAGTGGAATTTGTATGTTTCCTTCTCAAGTACAGATGTTGGGTTGTGCATACACCATTTATTTGCTCAATTCTCAACGAATCACCTTGCCCACCCAGTCATGCCTATTATTATTATTTTACTCATTTCAGAGTTTTTCGCACCAACGATAGCTGAGGTTGTTCCACTCAAGTCTGAGTTACAGGAAGTCTCCTCAAGTCTCCAGGACTTTACTTAGAAATCCGGCCGATCTCAACAAAACTGTAGTTTGGATGGTCTCTAATCGTCCTTTTATTTCCAAGTCCTCAAGTCCCTGTACTAATCCCTCAGTGACTGTACAGAGTGTGCTAATTACAATTTTTATCATTGTCACTTTCATGTTCCATAGCTTTTTAAATGTTCTAGATAGGTCCTGGTATTTATCTCTCTTTTTGCCTCCCTTCGGTTTTACCTTATGGTCAGCTGGAAAGGCAAAGTCTACTATTAGACTGGTTCTCATTTTTTGGAAGATGAATATTTATTTCTTCTTAAAGTTGCCCATGGAGACGACTGAAAGTGAATAGAATTTTATCTGTCTGAATGAAAGCATATAATACACATTGGTGACTTTACTTGTTTTCGTATCTTTATGAATGATAAAATATCGCTAGTCAAGTTGCAAGATTTCGTACACAAAGCAGAATATCTGATTGGAAGTGATGTTCACGTAGGATCCGTTTAAAATCAATGAGCCATTGGAATGGGCTATTTATCCCAATCTTTGTGAAACTGTTGAGTCCATTTTAGAATATTTTATAAGTTCGTATATGAGTGATTCTGGGTTTAGCAATGAGAATTATTTACTATATAAGACAAGCAATTTGAAGATAGAATGTAGCGTCTTGTGGCTTAAACTCACAAACCTGCGACCTAATTAAGTATTCCTATATTTTTACTTGCCTGCAGTCAGGATTGAACCTGGAACCTCCAAATGATCGTCTCCTTAAAAGCTTAGGGAACCAATTCCTATAACCGGTACGCTATGTGTAAGCTTCTAAGGAGACAATCGTTTGGAGGTTGCAGGTTCAATCCTGACTGCACGCAAGTAACTATACAGGAATACTTAACACATGTACCACGTTATGGCTAACGGAATCAGAAGAGGCGACCCCCGTGGATTCAATAAGGGACGTAGTTTGAAGTTCCATGACGGTTCCCGAGTTCGACAAACACCTGAAGAAGTCCGGAGGATATATCAGCCGAAACGTTGTGGAAATAACAATGAAGATGAAGACAATAGTTCGAAAACCCTTAATGATAAAAATCATCAAACTTCGTCTCAGATATTTAGACAACTGAAATGTGTTACAACAGAAGACTTACTTTTTATCAACTTGGCACAAATAATGGATTTCATAATGGGTTTCTTATGAAGTAGTGTATTATTCTGTGTACTGTTTGTTGCAATCATGTATCCATGGTTAATTCGTCAAAAGTAAAAAAGATATCTATGGTCCAAAAGGAAGTGTCATTATCCAACTCCTTTGATACTACCTTTAAGGTACTCTTTCCAGCGGTAGTGATAACATTGTCTATCAGGTTTTCAATAAAATTATGAGACCACTATATCGACTGGAGTTGTGTAATAGGCCGACTGCATCTCTACAGAGGGATAAGAACCTCCCCCACAGGCATCAAGTCTACCTGTTGTCAGTGGGTAGTTACTTAAAATGCTTGGAAACTATATCCTGGTCGCTAAGCAGTCCGTGACCTGGCAACTGCAGCAATAATGAGACCTTAGAGACTCTGTTTTGGCACTGACTGGTCAAGACTTGTGGTCGGAGTGGCTTGATCCGATCAATTGTCTGGTCATGTCAAGCCCTAGCACGTATATGATTGTACCGATCGCTTTCGGCAAATTGCTCCCGTGGCAACCAAGTACCAAATCCAATTTCGTTTTTAAGGTGCTAAAAGGCGGTGACTGAGGGTAAATTGGTCAGTGATAACAGCATTTGAAACAGTTTAACTGTGTGCAAGCAAATGATCAATATTAAATGGAACTATTAGTATTAGATAAAAAATACTTGAAATCATTTTTTTGAGTGCAGACAAATGAACATTGGATCGTTTAAGAATAATGTGTCATACAAATAATTCACTCACTAATTACACACACACAGACGCTCACCCACCCACACATACGTATATATATATATATATATATATATATATATATATATATATATATATATATATATATATATACTGGAATATCCCACAAGGGTTAATATGCCATAAAACAAAACCAACATAAAACAAATTATGAGAGTATCAGCATGCAGTGAATTGGTCTTTAAGTTTATTGCTTTTTTTTTTGTTTTTGATTTCTTGTTTTTTGGGTGAGAGAGAGTTTCCCGTCCGTTATTATATGAACAGATTCTCCTTAATCTTAGTGACTGGGAGTAAAATAGACGTTATTAAGGTATTTCTTATGGAAATTTACTAAGCTTTTTTGCTCAGATGTGGCACAAGGACATATGAAAGGGGCACCCAATGAGACTATTAAGGTATTTCTTATGACATGATACACAGCAGAGTTAGTTATTTTAGCGGGTTTTGTGTGAAATGTGGTTTCCACCTAATAAAGAGTCCTAATTAAACTGCCTATGTTTTTTGGTGGCAAGAGGATTATGGAAATGGGTAACCCTAGGCAAAAGAAAACAAAACAGTCAGCGCCTCATTAATATACTTTTCTAAGTAAACAAAGCAAAAAGAACATTTGGATAGGTTTGACGGACTTGTAATCTATTCAGAAGCTTACAAAGACCATTTGGTAAGAAGACTGAAAAAAACGGGAAAATCACAGTTGATCTGCAATGCTGATTTTTAGTCAACACTTTTTATAATTTATTATACTCTTTTCCTTTATATATATATATATATATATATATATATATATATATATATATACGCTCCCCCATGGGGGTTGAGCACTCTGGCGAAGGAATTGTCGGCCGCCGCTCGCATAATGCAAAGCTCTTCGAAAGAATTGAGCACTCTGGTAGCCGATAGGTTATTAAAATGTAAACAAACGGACGCTGCTGCTGTTGCTAAATAAATACCTTAAAAAATTCCCCTTTGCCAATGTGGTCCGCTTGTCGGCCGAGAGGTCTGAGATTTAGTCTAACGTAAAGTTGGATAGGTTTCGATCTCGGCTTCGAGCGTCCTACGTGTCTAGCCACACTGAAGAGTTCTGATAGAACGAAACAATCTGTCTGTGGATGACAATATACACATATATATATATATATATATATGTGTGTGTGTGTGTATGTGTGTGTGTGTGTGTGTGTGTGTGTGTGTGTGTGTGTGTCAGCTTTGACTAAATCTTAATGTATTTGCGACATTATTTCTGAATCTCAAATACGAAAAAACGAAAAGTTGGCAAAACCGACTATATATATATATATATATATATATAGTACCTGAAATGTTAAATGAAGCCTTTACATGTTTGTTTGTCTGATAATTGAGATAGGACAGAATTCGACGTTGAAGAAGTGGGTTAAGACAATGTTCCCATCGATTGATTTATAAACAGATTGGTCAATTCCGTAATACAATGCACAATACAACATTATTCTATTAAATAATTAGAATTTACGAAGCCCTAATTTTTGAGGCACTCAGGTCAAAACTTGCATAAAACGCCTGATGAATCTCTTTTTGTACCAAACATTTTTAACGTTGAATAGATTTGTTGATCTGGCTGAAGTCATTACTTTATCAGGATTTAATCACACGCCAGAAAAAAAAAATCATAAAAGTTGCTTTGTTTAATCCCCAGATCAAAGGAACACTTAGATTTACTTAATGTGTATCGGAGCTCCAGTTGTTTACCTACTCTAAATTATGACCCTAGTGTTTAATTGCTTAGTGATATCAATGGAAAGTGAGAGGAACTAAATTTGAAGATTTTCTTTCTTTTAGATTTCTAGATTCTATAGTTTAACCTAACATATGTACGAGTTCTTTTTTATGTAAACACATTTGATAATGATTTTATTTAGTTATAAGCACAATTATATGAACTATTCATATGATTAGGCATGAAATAAGATATTCCAAAATTACATCGTATTATCACCCTAGATAAATAATCAACAATTCTGTAATGAAATCGAGTATAGAAAGGCAAGAAAAAGAGAGCGCGACACGACAAAAAAAAAATAATGTAGTGAAAACAAAATTTAAGAAAGAAAGAAAGAAAGAAAGACAAAAAGAAAGAAAGAAAGAAGTGAAAACGAAAGGTAAAGAAGACAAAAAAAAGAAAAATAAGAAAAGTGGAAACGCAAGGTAAGAAATAAAGAAATAGAGAAAAACGAAAGGCAAAGAAGACGAAGAAAGAAAAATAAGAATGAAGTAAAAACGCCAGGTAAGAAATAAAGAAACAGAAAAAAACGAAAGGCAAAGAAGACAAAGAAAGAAAAATAAGAATGAAGTGAAAACGCCAGGTAAGAAATAAAGAAATAGAGAAAAACGAAAGGCAAAGAAGACGAAGAAAGAAAAATAAGAATGAAGTGAAAACGCCAGGTAAGAAATAAAGAAACAGAGAAAAACGAAAGGCAAAGAAGACGAAGAAAGAAAAATAAGAAAAGTGGAAACGCCAGGTAAGAAATGAAGAAATAGAGAAAAAAGAAAGGCAAAGGAGACGAAGAAAGAAAAATAAGAAGGAAGTGAAAACGCCAGGTAAGAAATAAAGAAATAGAGAAAAAAGAAAGGTAAAGAAGAAGAAGAAAGAAAAATAAGAAAGAAGTGAGAACGCCAGGTAAGAAATAAAGAAAAAGAAAAAAGAAAGGTAAAGAAGAAGAAGAAGAAGAAGAAGAAGAAGAAGAAGAAGAAGAAGAAGAAGAAGAAGAAGAAGAAGAAGAAGAAGAAGAAGAAGAAAGAAAAATGAGAAAGAAGTGAAAACGCCAGGTAAGAAATAAAGAAAAAGAAAAAAGAAAGATAAAGAAGAAGAAGAAAGAAAAATAAGAAAGAAGTTAAAACGCGAGGTAAGAAATAAAGAAATAGAGAAAAACGAAAGGAAAAGAAGAAGAAGAAAGAAAAATGAGAAGGAAAAGGAAACGCCAGGTAAGAAATAAAGAAATAGAGAAAAACGAAAGGCAAAGAAGACGAAGAAAGAAAAATGAGAAGAAGTGGAAACGCCAGGTAAGAAATAAAGAAAAAGAGAAAAACGAAAGGCAAAGAAGACGATGAAAGGAAAATGAGAAAAAAGTGAAAACGCCAGGTAAGAAATAAAGAAATAGAGAAAAACGAAAGGCAATGAAGTTGAAGAAAGAAAAATGAGAAGAAGTGGAAACACCAGGTAAGAAATAACGAAATAGAGAAAAACGAAAGGTAAAGAAGAAGAAAGAAAAATAAGAAAGAAGTGAGAACGCCAGGTAAGAAATAAAGAAATAGAGAAAAAAGAAAGGTAAAGAAGAAGAAGAAAGAAAAATAAGAAGGAAGTTAAAACGCCAGGTAAGAAATAAAGAAATAGAGAAAAAAGAAAGGTAAAGAAGAAGAAGAAAGAAAAATAAGAAGGAAGTTAAAACGCCAGGTAAGAAATAAAGAAATAGAGAAAAAAGAAAGGTAAAGAAGAAGAAGAAAGAAAAATAAGAAGGAAGTTAAAACGCCAGGTAAGAAATAAAGAAATAGAGAAAAAAGAAAGGTAAAGAAGAAGAAGAAAGAAAAATAAGAAGGAAGTTAAAACGCCAGGTAAGAAATAAAGAAATAGAGAAAAAAGAAAGGTAAAGAAGAAGAAGAAAGAAAAATAAGAAGGAAGTTAAAACGCCAGGTAAGAAATAAAGAAATAGAGAAAAAAGAAAGGTAAAGAAGAAGAAGAAAGAAAAATAAGAAGGAAGTTAAAACGCCAGGTAAGAAATAAAGAAATAGAGAAAAAAGAAAGGTAAAGAAGAAGAAGAAAGAAAAATAAGAAGGAAGTTAAAACGCTATATAAGAAATAAAAAAAGAAACAAAAACGAAAGGTAAAGAAAACAAAGATAGAAAGGAACGTGAAAGATAAGAGAAATGTCTAAAATAAATAAAAAGAAATAAAAAAAACAAGAACACTTATTTTTGGAAACATATTTTCGAATTTTGTAGAAGTTCTTTTTTTTTATGACATAATATTTCATATATGATAATAAAACATTTGCGAAAGTCACCGACTTTTCAACGTTAATAATAATATTCTGTAATTATTCTTTAATATATAATAATAAACTAAACATTAAATCCAAACAGTTCTCATTACTCATAGTTATTTAAATGCAAGGAAGCGAATTATAATTTGTTCGGTTCATTTGTTTAACGAAGGCGAGGGAAACTCGTGTGCATAGTGGTTAATGCGCAGGATTGCGAAATTGTAGAAAGTGAGTTCGAAATCCAGTCAAACTATTACATGTATTTTTGGATTTATAATCTTGGGAAGGTATGAGCTTCCTTTTCCCCAGCTATGAGTTAAATAGTTCCTCTATTATCCTTCTATAAGGATGGCTGTGTTCTTATATAACCCAAGTTGGTTGATATGCCTTTAAACCAATTGTTTAACGGCATATCAATTCTATTTGTGTCAATTAGTGCCAAAATTCGATTCATTTATAAATTGTGGAATGAAACTAAGACGATTTTTATAGCATAATTTCTTCTTAAAAAATTATTTATTTAGGGCCTCTTCATCTCGTTCGATTCTTAGATATTTGTTAATTGAGATTTGAATACTCATTCTCTTTTCTTTTCTTTTCGTTTTTGGTTATTGTACTGCATTCACTGTTTGCTAAACTCTCACTAGGTTCGCAGCTGGTGTTTCTCGAATCCAACCTTCTTTTGGGCAATTCTTATCTCAAATTAGAAAGAAGCACTTACATATATCGATGCGTGTCTTCACGCAGCTAGTAGAATAGATAAACAGTTTCTCATTTAATTCATGATGTGTTCAGGTCGAATGACAAACCGATATTGTTTGTACGAGGTCGTGAGTTTTAGTCAGTTCTTAATTTTTACTGTGAAAGAAGACTGGAGTGAATATAAGCGGGCGGTATACCAAAAACCAGACAACAATTATTTTCTTTTTCTATTTTCGTATATCAAAGAAATCTAACCATACAACAGTTCTTTACAGGTAAAGGTGTCTGATAAATATGTATACCATAAGATAGGACATCATTCGTTTGATTTAGATAATTGATGAATGAGTGTCTGCTGGAGATGTTCGTGGGTTGTATGGCTGTTTTACAGCATTTTAACCATGTAATGCCGAAGTTAACATTTTCACGTTACTATTAAAATAGAAAACAAAAGTTAGAGTAAGGTTAGAATAATTTGGGGAATTTTGTGTTACGGACGAAATATTTAAAGAGGAAAAAGAAAGGAAAAAAAAGGTGGAACGGAATAACTGAATGACTCCCCCTCCCCAAGCGCTAGAAAACACGTATGTATATCAGTATAAAAATAGAAAAATTTATAAGCCTTGGCGACACGGTCTACATTAAAGATACTACTAAAATACTAAGCAAATTCGCTCCAACTCTGGCAAGAGTTCAAATAACGGTCAGTCATATCTAACTTTTACTATACTGTCATTTTAGAATGCACGAATGATTTTTTTTTCTGTAAAATCACTGCTGTATATTTTCAGTGCTTTAAATGCAAAGACAAATACTGTTATTCCAAGTAATATTTGAACCTGGCAAAGAGAAGCAAGTACTATTGGACTTAATTAGATATTGAAAACCTAAGTTACCGTAAAATAGAATGCTTATAAGGACTCCGATGAAATTTAAAAAATAAGTTACTGTGGACTTTTACTAAGTTAAAAATTAATATTGGCTGAAAAGAAAGAATGAAATAATTTTTTTCGAAAGCCATGGGAAGCAGAATGGTAGACCTAAAGGCGAGCGGATAAACCCTCTGACAGGTTCAACGCCACGCGTAACCGGGCCCTGTACGTATGAATCCTACGGTTAAACGGCCACGATCAAATAATTCGATTGGGGAACGACTGCTGCTCATCTATAAGGGTTGCTTCGATAGATGAGAATAAAAACAGCCATCAAAAGATTACCATGACCCACACTTACCATGATTCATATTTGATAATAATAGTAATTGTTTATGAGCAGATATTTGTTATGTGGGGATTCCCAGTGGTGAAGTGGCAAGTGTACTGGACTGCAATATCGTAGTAAGCGTGTTCGAGCTCTAGTCTTACTATTACATTCACATTCGAACGGATATTCTCGGCAAAGGTATCAATCACCTTATTCCTCTATCCATGGATTAAATAGCACCACTAGTGTATTTTTAAAAGGATGAACTTGGCATTATATATCCCATGGAGGGTAAGATGGCATTAAACAAGTAAAACGAAACCAATAATTTGTCTTTGATAGGAGTAAAGGAAAACATAGAACTGCTTGCAAAAAGTTTCAAGATTCGGACATTGGCCTAGCGGTTAGACTTTTCGCCAATGGCTCGGGAGACCTGGGTTCAATCCCAGGTCGAGTCATACCAAAGACTAAAAAAAATGGTACTTGATGCCTCCTTGCTTAACACTCAGCATTAGAAGGTACGGATCAAGGGTAAAGTGGAGCAATCCAGGGAAAGTAGTCGCGCCCTCCCCTACACCCTCGACTATGGTCGCCATCTTTACTTTATATGCAATACTAGACCGGGCGGCTGGGGCTGTAGAATACACCGACTGCTTCTCTGCAGATGGGTAAGACACCCCCAACGGGTGTTCTGGATATGACACAAAATAATCTGGTGGTGAGGTTCCAGTAATACTGGGGTTCTGAGGGATGCGGATTACCGCTTCATAACCATTGCTCCTAGGTCCACTTTAAAAGAACCTGGTATGGGTCAAATAGAACTAAACAGTGTACAAAATCTAAATTGACTTGTTTAAAATAGAACTGTTTATTTGTATAAAAATGGATTTTGCATTGAATAACATACAAAGGTTGATATGCCATAAAACCCAAACAAAAAAACGAATAAATCATATCAAATACTGATAATTTATTAAAAAATTCGAATTTCATACATTGACAGGTATTTACACTTGAACCTGAGGGTAGTGAAAATTAAGAAGTATTACGGCGTCAGAAGTGGAGTCTCACCACCTGATACAGTTTAGCATCATACCTAGGGCACTGTTTACTAGAGAGAAACAAAAGAAATAAATTCCAAGAACGAAGTGTTCTTCATTTGAATTTTGTATACAGTTAAAACGTGGGAATTTCCGCGACATTGTGGCTAACGTGTTGGACTGTAACTTTATCGTTTGGTTTGTTTGGTTTGTTTGGTTTTATGGCATATCAACCTTTGTAGGTTATTTAACGCCAAATCCATTTTTATGCAAATTATCTGTTCTATTGAAAACAGTTCAGTTTAGCATAAGTACACAGTTTAATTGTCAAAAACATTTCCATTTCAAACTATTCAAGCAGTTATATGTAATAATTCAGTTATACAGTTTTTATGTCGAAAAACAGTTCTATTTGAAATAATTCATTTAAGCATAAGCACGCAGTTTAAGTGTAAGTACAGTTTAATTGTCAAAAACGTTTCTATTTCAAGCAATTCAGTTTACTCAATTCATTTTAGCATAAGTATGCTGTTAGTTCTATTTAACCCATAGATAGAGCCCTATCAGGTGCTACCACTCCGGGCCAGAGTGGACCTGGGAGCGATGGCAATGAAGGGGTACTCCGGATTCCTCAAAGCTCCAGCACTGCTGGAACCTCACCATCAGATTGTTTAGTGTCATATCCAGGACACTCATTAGGGGGGGGGCTTACCCCTCTGCAGAGGTGCAGTCAGCGTTTTCTACAGCCCCAGCTGACTGGGCAATGTAACTTTATAGTAAGCAAGTTTAAATTCCACTCGTGCTATGATGTTTACTCTTTGGAAAGGTATGAAGACCCCCGTTCTTCAGGTATTGATTAAATAGTAGCATTAATGTTCTACGAGGATTTATTTGGCATTGAATAACCCACAACGGCTGATATCTCATTAATAAAAAGAAGCTTAAATTCACACAATTAAAATTAATAAATCAAGAAATTTCAATTCTGGCTATAAAATCTGAAGTGTAATATCGAAAATACCATAGCCGGTTTATATTCCATTCTTAAACGGCAATGATAAACAAAATGTGTACAAAAAAGTTTAAATTCACAGATAGAACTACTGTTAGATTACAAAATATATATAAAATATGTCTGCAAAATCATGAGACTGATGGCGTATATTCTATTAATAATCAAATTATTAACAAGTCAAAATTCTCTACTTCAAACTTGTTCCATAAGGAAACGACAAACAGATGAAGATGCTGTTATCGCTCTTGGAAACTTTGATGAAAATATCCAAATAAAATGTCAATCAGTTGTTTCGTCAGGAAATCCTGAATGTCTTCAACAAGTTCCGTAGTGACGACCATGGAGATGTCCTTTATTTTCAAGAACAGAATATAGAAAAGATTCGCATCAGGTGAGAATAGGATTGTGTTAAGACCAGACTATTCTTTTTTTTTTGTCCAAATCTTCTTTCAAAGTGATTGTCTATCTTATGTTGGCAACCCATATTGAAAATCAGCTGATAAACTTTGATTTATCTTTATCAATTCTTGTTATGAACAGCGAAATTCGAGAAGTGACTTGTCGACATGAAAAGGTTTCATCTTTCTCAGTCTCTCTGTCATATAAAAATGCATTGGGTCTTTCAAGTAAGTCAGCCTGGGATAGAATGTTATGTCTCTAAACGATTTTTAAGGAGGTGCTCGTGGTGTATTGGTTATCGTCGTAGTAAATGGACACGGCGACACGAGTTCAAATCCTGGACGAGACTAATTGCATTTCACGTAGCCCTAATACCATTGGGAAAGGTATGAATCCAATTATTTTCCCTCCAGCCATGGGTAAATAGCAGAGCAGTCTGGGTTCTTCAGCCTTGATGAGGCAACTAGTTTAGGGGAAGGAAAAATCTGAATTCAAAACCTGTTAAACTCCGCTTAAAAATTGACCTTGTATCATATCCTACCTGAGCAGAGGGGTTTGGTAAATATGATAAACCATTTTAAACTTTCAAGATACTTCTGACTCCTGAAAGCATTCAGTATAAAGTTCCCGCTAGATCACCGAGGTTTTTTCTCTAGGGAGGAACAGTATATAAATGGGTGGTCAAGCAGCAATTAGCATAAGCTTGCTATGTGTTTCATATAAACCTCTGATACACCCTTCAAATGGGATCTCGAAACAGGATGTTCAAGGGGTATAAACAAGAGAACAGCGGAAGTAGGTCACATGGGTTGACAACCAAAAGGAATAAGTACTATGAAATTATATACACAGAGGTACACACATTCAGAATGGTTTGTCGGTCAGTCGTCAGTCAGAATGGATGTTGTCAGAACAAAAGCCATCCGGGGCATCTCCCACGAGGTGGGCAGTGGTCTCCGGCGGAGAAGCAGAAGAAGCACTAAGTGAGGTTCTGAATATGGTCAATATAGCAGTCCTCCGTCAATCTTCGTCCGATTTCGAACTTTTCGAGTGAAAGAAGAGAGACAAATATTCTTATAAAAAGTTATGTTTTATGGCCCTTCATTCATTAATCACAGCTACACAATATGTGAATCAAACTAAACAAATAATGGCGTCAATGATGCTGTGAAGTTTTATTTTGTGGTAAGAAATGGTACTTTCTATTGAATCCAAAAACTCTATTGCCACTGTAAAATGTGTGTAAACTTGAAAGGAGACAATATTAAAAAAAGAAGTATGTAAATTTACGTGAAAATAAATATTCTTATTACAATCCACGTACTTACAAGCAACCCCTCATGACATGATTTGTCAATGTTGACTAAAAAAAATAAAAGGCGGGACAGGTACGCATAATCACAACAGCTGCAGGGTGTAATGGCTTAGTGTTGCGGTTGTTCCAAATGTGCGTTTTGTCTTTGAGAGCGGCCTTGCGGGTGTTTTCCTAATAGGAGAGACGCCAAGCTTCACAAATCTCAGCAAGGGAGAATCGTCGGCGATGATCGATTTGACAGGGATAAATGGGTCTTTCTCAGCTGTCCTTGTATTGCTTCCTTGCAGGTACAAGATATATATATATATATATACACACCCATATAAATATATATATATATATATATATATATATATACCCATATATATATATATATATATATATGCGTGTGTGTGTGTGTGTGTGTGTGTTGAGTTGAGCATTGCTTGTTCATGAAAATATCAAATTTGATCATATATATATATATATATATATATATATATATATATATATATATATATATATATATAAAATTGCTACTGCAGGTTTGTACAAAATAATTGATTTATTCTAATTATTTCCTTGTCTTCCTTTCTTTTTTTCTTCTTTTCTTTCTTTCTTTCGCTCGTTGTTTCTCTATTTTATCCACAGGAACAATCTTTTTACACTTGCTTCTATTGTAACTTATTTTTTCATATCATTTTTTTTTAAATTCTTCTTCCATTAATCTTTTTAAAGTTTTAAAAGATTTATCTTTTCAACTTCTCATCAATATTTTTTCTTCTGAAATATTTTCTCTTGTTCACATGATATATTTTTTTATTTTCCCATTTAAACTTCATCTTCATTCTTTTTCTTTTCCTCCACTTCGTTACTGTTTAAAATCTAAATTCCCACCCTTATTCTAAATTTCAACACACTTGACCCACTCCCTACGACACCTCCTACACATATTCCCCTTTTTCTCAGAATTTCTTTCGGGTGGTTTTGTTTTGATTCTACTCCTACCCTTTTCCCTCCCATTAGAATTTACTATGCTTTTAATATTTTATTCTTTTGTTTTTTTCGATTAAATTATAGTCTTTTCCCACGTTCTCTTAGCTCAACGGCGAAATTTTACAACCATTTAAATACTTGAATATCTGCGTCAAAATTCTGCTACTTGAAAAACTGATAGTTAGAGGAAATTACAAGAAAATTGCCAACCAAACAACTCGATCTTTTCACACGGATTCAGATTAGCTCATATAAATTTCTTATTGATTACTGTGCATTCTTTCTCACAAACGTATACAAACATTCAGAAACAACATAGAGGTACATTTCAGTACATTAGGAATGAATAACTGTAAATAAGCAAATGCGTACTCAATTACCCAACTATATATATATATATATATATATATATATATATATATATATATATATATAAAGAGGCACATACACAGATATACACACAGACACACATGATACAAACACACTCCAGCGGGGTCTGTAGAATTGGCTCTCTACATTTCTGCAGAGGGATAAGACACCCCAATGAGTGTCTGGTATTTGACAAAACAATTTTTGGCTCCATTCCTTGAGCTTTGGGAATTGTGAAGTACTTATTTATTGCCATTACCCCTATGTTCACTTTGACTTGCAGTAGTACCTATTTGGGTTACGTGAATGAGTCAGTAAGAACTATGGGTCAAATGACATCTTTGTTAGATCGCAATACTACAAACCATTTAACTCCGTTCAAAGAAATAAGCTCTGGCTTTGTTAAATTATTACATAGGAACTGTTCGTTTACAAATCACAAACCCATATATATATATATATATATATATATATATATATATATATATATATATATATATAGGATTTGGCATTAATTAATCGGCAAGGGTTGATATGCCATAAAACCCAACCAACCAACCAACCAACCAACCAATACACATAAATACTCACAAGTGGGTCATCAATAAACAAGATGCATTTTGCTATCAGATTCAGGGAAAAGGAATAACATTCAACAGCTCCAGTTTATTCCAGAAATTGAATAATGATTGATCCTTTCATATCTCAGCACCTCAGCATGTCCCATTTTTACTGTCAGCTGCGCCTGGAACTTTTCTTTAGCAGAGAGTGTGTTTCCACTCCAGGGACTTTCTTTTCGGCTCAGGTTCGTAGTGAAAAACCAATGTCTAGCATTTTGTAAAATGATTTTTGAATGAAATATTCTTCACCTTACATATCACACATTATTATGTACCTTTCCCATGTTTTGTATATCTCAATCACCAAATAATGGATGATTGACGTCTGTTCAAAGCCAGAGCTATCAGTTTGTTTTGTCACCGTTTTGAACAGTCCTTAAACAAATATTCTTGTGCGATGAAAATAATTTTTCCTATTAATTAATTCCAAATAATGCAGAGTTTACTATAAAGAACTACTTAAGCAATTAATTTGTAATGTTTTTTAAATTGTTGTTTATCATTTTCGTACAGCAGTATTATTATTTGATCTTTTAAATACTGCTCGATTAGATATCTGTCTTATAGCGACATATTTTCCTAGATACTATTGTTTTTTCAGAGGGAACACATTTTAATGAGAGCCCTTCATATTATTGATAACTTTTCCCTACTTCCATCACGTACTCCAGAAAAAAATTGACAGACTTATATGAACCAGCTTGATAGATAGATTTACATTGAACTTGATAATTTATAGATCTACATAAAACTACATGATAAATATATGTACATCAAACAGCAAAATAAAGATATCTACATTAAGCTGTATGATAGATCTACCTCAAAATTTTTGCTGGCTTCTCTGTGGGGTATAGAATATGCGCTCTGTATCCAACCTTAAAGCGTAAGACCCCACACAGATCATTTATCCTGAAAATGACAACTAATTTGCATCTGATTTTGAATCTACTGTTCTGGAGCTTTGTGGAGTCTCAATTTTACCTTTATTGCCATTATTCACAGGTTAAATCTGACCCGAAGTGGAAGTACCTATTAGGATATGTATGGGTCAAACAAATCTGTTTGAAAATAATTCGATGGGACCATATGTACGATTTTTTTGTCCTATTAATTACACAATTTGATGTAAATATACCATTGAGTTTCTAGTAGGTCTCTCATTTTTTTCTGGAATAAATAATGGAGGAAGGGATATGTTATCCATCGAATGAAGCGCTCTCATTAAGAGATGTTCTCAACGAATAACCAGTAGGCACTTGGAAACTATGTCGCTTTGAGACGTATTTAAACGTGTTCCATATTGAGGTTTGACAGCAGTCAAAAAGGGATTCCTGTGACTGGATGTTCCAGTAGTGTAAAAAGGAAGACAACTCGCATGCGTTGACAAGCAGAAGAAAATCACGTGAATCACAAGCCGGAAGAACATGTAGGCTTTATGGAATTATTTATACACAGGTACCCACAGTGGGCCAGTCACAGAAAATCACGGTCAGTCAGTTGGAGCGACAAACAAGTCTGTGTAAAAGCCGCCCTTGGCGCCACCCAGGAGGGTGCTATAGCCAACAGCGGAACCTAGTTGAGAACCTCTCGGCAAGGAAGCAGTGACATTAGGCCGTGAAAAAGGAATCACAACGTGAGTTAAGAAAGGGTCAATATAGCAGTCCTTCGCCAGTTTTTATTCACATCCTCCGTCTCCCTGTCTCTGTTCAAACTCACACTAACAGAATTTTGGGCCTTTCAAGAAGTAATAAAGATATATATATATATATATATATATATATATATGAAGAAATGCGTTATTGCGTCTTCATTATGTTTTACACTAAAGATGCAGTATTTAACAAATTAAAAAAATTGTATTTTTGTACCAAAATGAATATCGATAGTCAATAAAGCATTACTAATGTGTTTAATAAGTAATTATTCACGCTATTATTGTGACTCAATTATATTCCTGAATAAGGACTAACATTTCCATTATAAAAATTGTGCCTCTTATATAAATCTAAGAAACGGGATCAACAAAAAGTATTGGATATTTTTCAACACCCTACTAGAGCAATGATATAAATAAAACAAAATCACACACACACACACACACACACACACACACACACACACACACACACACATATATATATATATATATATATATATATATAAATACACACACATATATATATATATATATATATTCATTAAAATATCAAATATTAAAATATTCCAAATTTTAATATGATAAAGAAATCAATTCACAAAAAGATATAAATATGAACGTACTTATGAAGTGATTCTTTAAAATCCATACTTAAAATAACCCACGAAGGGTTGATATGTTGTTAAAATCAATCAATAAATCAATCGGTCAAACTGTATGATAGATAAATGTACATCAAACTCTACGAGAGATTGATCCACATTAGAATATTAGATAGATAGATAGATAGATAGATAGATAGATAGATAGAGAGAAAATAATTGGAAGACACACTTTGTCTTGCTCAACAGCATCATTAAAAATAGACATCAGTTCTATTGTATTTTATTTTCAGGATCAGCAAAAAATTGAAAAAAATTGTTAGGATTAAATGCAATTAAACGTCATACCCTCGTGAACACTTGGCATTGGGTTATAAGGGGTAACAAATTTCTTTTTAAAAAAGGAAGAAAACAATAAGATATATTCACTGAAAGATGAAAGAGATTACGGTAGATTACTTGAGGTTCGAGATAATGTCATTTAAATTGAATTTCACATAACTTAATTTGCAGACGGAATGGATAGACACTGAGCACGTCAATTACACAATGAAAAGAAACGAACTCGAAATGAGTCAAGTCTCAAACCTGAGCTGTATTAAATTGCAAAATTGTATAAATTATTATGTAACCTCTCTGAAAAATAACATATTTTTAAAACGATTACACATCATATCAGCTCTTGTTTCGACTCTGGAATGAGTATATGCTCAATACATGTATTATTACAACAAAATGCTTATAGGAGTTTCCTCGTGGTGTAATGGGTAAAACGCTGGTCTGCAAATTCGTAATAATCGAGTTCGAACTCCAGTTGCTCTATTACGTTCACTTCTGGGCATCTACCCTTTATCCTCCAAACTATTAGTTAAACAGTACCATTACTGTTCGTCTCGTAAGGATAGGTTTGGTATTAAATAACCTAAGAGAATTTATATGCAATTACAAAACAAATAATAGAATATAAATAATTAAGCACATGAATTTATTTTCTAAGCTAATGTTATTAAGCATTGTATCTAGATTTTTTTTTTTATCTGAGATATTTAGTCATTAGATAACAAAAAAACTATCATTATTCATATGATTCGATTAATACTATTTCTTATCAAGTGAAAAGTAGAAATATACCCGTATAAATGAATCGGAAAGTGATGTCAACTTTTAGAAAAATCTAAGGAATAATGAAACGCGGAGAGATAAGAATTTCGATAAATATGAAAATTCCATTCAATGATTCTTTATCATATCTTTCATTGTATCTTTTACAAAATTCATTTTACTTTATTTACTGGGATGTGAAGAAAATATGCAACAATTTTAAGATAAGTTCAAAATCTTTTAGACTCCTTTATAATTCTTTAGAAGACATAAAAGAGCAACAATTCCAGAAAATTGTGCATAACAACGCAATTCACTGTTCTCTTTACTATTGAAATAATGTATTTCAGGATCTAAAGTTAAAATAATTGGATGGCTTTATCATTAGATAACCCACTAAGGTTAGAATGCCATTAAACTAAAGAAACCAAACCAATTATTTGATATCACACTCAAGTCACTTGTTATAGATTTTCCCACTAATTGAAGGTTAGTAATAACTTAAACCATCACGTGTTCGCCTCCAATCATAAACTCCAGCTGCATGACTGCCAAGCCTTTTCTTGGTATGAATTTTTAGTTCGTACACTCTCATTGATTTAATCTGGCATGTTGCGTTTTGGGTGACTTAATCTGTGAACTGATTTAAAACTCCACCATAGACAGTCTTATGTTCACTTCCAACCAGTCTCCTTGTAGTTAAGGCAGGAATCCACATTTCCTAAACAAATATCGATAATTAAGAGGCTTTTGAATATGTTTAGCCTGATAAACTGCACTCCCGTGATCTTATTGTATAATAATTCTACCACAAGATCCATGAACAACACAATAGAGACAACTGCCAACATCAACAATATTAATAGGTGAAATCACGAAGGGAAACAAGATTTTGTATTTCTTTGTCGTCTATTATTAGGTATATCAGTAATCATTTTTTGCTGCGAGCAGGATTTGATTCAATATAACAATTTCAGATATCTATGAAGATACTTCGGTATCGTCAAATAACCACCATCACCCCATTGGATGCCATGGATAAATATTCCTCAGCAAAGAACATTCAGTACCTAATAGTTTAATGGAAGCATCTAACCAGGTATATACTTTGTGTGAGGTGGGTGTATACTTCTACAACACATCGATAATAAAGCTTAGGTGCTGTATTATCTAATCTGATAATAACACGAAGTTACAAAATGTCATTTGGCGGTCTCGTGTTTTTATTGTATAATGTTTCTACCACAAGATCCATGAATAGAGTTCAGACCATTACCCACCTCAATGATATTAATACGTGAAATCACGAAGGAAAACAAGACTTTGTATTTCTTGATACTTTTAACTGTTTCTTGCCATTTTGGTGGAAGGGAAGCACTCATGACGTCGTGGTTAAGTACTGGATTGCTATATCTTAAAAAGTGAGCAGAAACTTCGGCCGTGCTATTGCGTTCCCTTTCAGGCTAATACTCTTTTGGCAAAATCATAACCTCTCCTTGTGGGGTGCCCTCCTGGTGTCATGGTTAAAGCGATGGACTTTGGAATTGAAGTAAGTGAGTTCGTACTCCAGTCGTACTACTACGTTCACTTTCGGACAAACACCCTTAGGAAAGGTATGAAACCACTTATCCTCCAACCTTTAGGTTAAATAGTGTCACTACTGTTCTTCTAGGAGAATAGCTTTGGGGTTAAATAACCTGCAGAAGTTAATATGCCATTAAACAAAGAAACCAAAGAAAACTAACCTCTACTTCAGCTTTAGCTATGATTTAATTTATATCAACATCGTTCTGTAAAATAGCTATAACATTAAATAACCCACAAAGTTTGTATGCCTTAAAAAAGTAACTAAACTAAACCAATTTAAGGGCACGAGTTCTTTTACACCAATGACGATTTAGATCAGTGCATCTTATAGTGGATCCACAAAGACTCATGATGGGGATCGGGAGAAAATTTTACCATGGTTAATAAAAACATATGAGTCAACAAGGGGTAGGTTTACTCGTTTGCATTCAAAAATCATTTTATAAAAGAAGAAAATCATTCACAGGATCATGGCGGCAAGTGGCCAAATATCAAAGACAAAATGCCTAATTTAGTGTGATGGATACAATTGAAATTTCATTCACGTATGACCTGTTCAAACGGTAGCAATAATTATTTGTGTAAAAGCAAATTACTTTTTTTAAAGATAAAATTGCTTACAATCTATTGCAAATAATATATGTATATCGATTTAACAAATAACTGATGTTAAATAAAATTGTTTAACCATTTATTTGAGCACAAATAGATGATTGATAATAAAACCGTTTGACTGTGTGCAAGAAAATGAGCTCTGGCACATTTATAAATGCTAGCTACAAACTATTAATTTACGAATCATACATGTTTATTCTGTGTATAAACAGGAATTGCCAGAATATAACATAAAAGGGTTGCTCTTCCATGAAATCCAGCCAACCATTCACACGGGTTATTTAAATGAATGAACGATCTGGCAAAATATTCCAACATTCGAGCAAATGCTAAGCCTATTTTATTAAATTTCTTCGTGGGTATAGATATGTACATTGTTTACTAAACAAAACGAGTACTTTCAACATAGAACGTTTGGATTTGTGGTTCAAACTCGCAAACCTACAACCTAATATTTGTGATCTCCTCGGTATCCACCAAACCCATCCTTCCGATTAAAATTAATTCAAAAATTAAAGGTGCGTTTGCATTTAGAGTTTACTGAATCTTTTCTCATGTAAATTCTATCAAACACTGGTAAATTAGTTATGTTTTGTAATTAAATATTAAATTAATTTACGTGGAGGTGAATGAAAATTAGATTTAGGTGCATCAAGTAAAATTCTTGAAAAGCACTGATTTAGACAGTTTTCAATTGCCGTAAAAGCATGTGTATAAGTCGATCTGGTCCTGTTATTTATTATTTATTATTATCCTCGATATAATGAGTTTATGGAATAAATGTTTGAACTCAGGCATTAGGAGAAATATGTCCACTTACATTTGATTTTCAACTTTTCAAAAGTGTTACTCATATAAGATTCGATACTGCAGTTTTCATTAACCATACTTTCTCCAAAATTACACCTACTTGTAAACCAAAAATATTTTCACACTGAAAAAGTACAAGAAGACGCTACCCAGCAGAAATTATGACGTATGCAGACTATGGTGATCGAGCTCAACTTGCAAATGCACCTGTCATAGGCAAATTCTGGAGCAAGCAGCAACAGGTGTTTGTTTCCATCGGAACTCCTAAAAAAATAGTAAATGTGTGTTAAAGAAAATTAGATACATCTTAATCCTCTAAAAAATTGAGACCTACTTATATACCTCGGAAGCATTATCTCATCCACAGAAAGTGATTACAATAGACGCATTAGGAAGGCTTGAACTGCAATTGACAGGCTATTGATCACGTAGAAATCTGATCACTGTGATAAAATAAAACAAGATTCCTTCCACGCTGTTAGTAGTTCTGCACAGTTGCACCACATGCACATTAAACTTACTATATCAGAGAAAGCTAAATGGGAACTACACAAGGATACCACGAGAAGTTATGATTTAATCCTAGAAGCAACTCCCAGCGGCTGAATCGCCACTTAACTTCCATATCAGAAACTATTCAAGTAAGACGAAAAAGACCAACAGGATACTGCTGGAGAAACAAATACGAGCTCTCGAGTATTTTTCTATTGTGAACTCCGCTATGTGAATACACAAGTGTTAACCGACAAGCAAAAGCTTACATACACCAGCTACGTGTGAACACAGGATGGCGCATAGAGAACCTGCTGAAAGCGATCGTCGTTAGGAACGCATTATATGTGTGTGTGTGTGTGTATGTGTGTGTGTGTGTGTGTGTGTGTGTGATATATGTATATATATATATATATATATATATATATATATAGATAGATAGATAGATAGATAGATAGAGAAAGAGAAAGTCAAGAGACTCTCTGCTATCAAAACATCTTATTCATGTATTGCTAAATAACAGCATGGTTCCTATACGTTACAAAATGTCTTCGGCGTAATTTTGTATATTTTATTTTTGTAATTGTATACCTCAATGATAATTGGAGACCTCAAAACGGCTAGAACTTGCGCTAATGGTATTATGAAGACAATCTTGTTTTCTTTTCCTAGGAAACTTGGCGTATTTCGTGTGTTATGGTTGGGTGATGGTCAGTATAGTCTGAATGGGTTTTGTGATAGAAACATTACACAATCAGAACACGAGATTCCTAAATGACATTTCGACACTTTCCATCATTTCCGACATCATCTGATTAGATAATACTAGGTTTAAGCTTCACAGTCGTCATGTCACAGAAATATAATGCCGAATACGTACGCCTCTAACAATTTATATAGAGTGTTAGATATTTCCATTAATTTATTGAATTCTCGATACGTTATGCTTAGAAGTCCGTCTTTATGGCAAACGTCTGTGTTGTAGCGGTTACTTGATTGGTTCCATCTCTATTTGTGTATTTATCCAATCCCAATGATCGAGTAGGGTGAGACCAAATGTCAATTTTTACCCGGAGGTTTGAATTCAATTTTCCTTCTCCTCATCTACTTACCATACCAAGGTTAAAAAGCCTAGTCTGTCCTACTATTTACTCATAGTTGTAGGGATTATAATTGGTTTCATACCTTTCCCATCGGAAATAGCGCTATATGAAAGGCGAACAGCCTCACTCAATATTTTCTCTCTGTGATATGTAATAGTAGAAGATTTACGTCACATTGTCTTCGATTTTATTCAATTTTTAGACTAAGTAAAAAGTAAGATTGAGTAAATTGATTTCTCGTAAGTTATTTAATCAGGTTTCAAGTTGTCAGAAATGATCGTGAAAATTATCTTATAAAATCTATGATTCAGTAATATACACTTATGCCAACAGACGCATCATATGCTAAAATCTAATATATATATATATATATATATTCAGAGAAAAGCGCCACATATATATATTCAGAGAAAAGCGCCACATTTTAATTACAATAAAGAGTAAACTAATATTCATGTACAATTACAATGGTATGTAAGGAGGAAAAGTCAACGTATTTATGTGATTAGAAATATGGCTTCATATAAATGGAAAGAGTGGATTAAATATTCGATCTGTCAAATGATTTAATTGATTATTACAAGAGGATCAGGTTATCTGTTTAAATGCATAATCACTGATACGTCCACCAAAATGGCTTCGTCTTGTCACTCTCATTCCTTCGCACCACACACATATACACACACACAGATACTTACACACACACACACACACACACTCTCTCTCTCTCTCTCTCTCTTTCTCTCTTTTTCTTTATGTTCTTCAGCGTCTTTCCCTCGTGACTATCTAGGTCACACCTCTTCTTGCAGTTGATCGATATTTAGTTTTCCCGCTTCATTGATAACCCTGGTACGCGCCGAATTACAAAAGCGAATCAATGCTCTCATAATCTCATTACTGAGCTGACGCCTCGACATGCACAAATGGAATAGCACTTTATGATGAGGCTTGATCCGGAATCAAGATTTGTTTCCTCTCCTTTTAGATTGCTTTCTTGTTGCCGTGTCTTTGTACTAAGTTTCTTCGTAGTTTTACGTAGCTGTCCTCACATGCTCATTTGTCGGCATATTCATTCCCTCTAAATTAAGCTTCCAATTTTCTATTTAAATTAAAAACGTGTTGATTTTAATTTCATTTTTTCATCCAACTTTCTACATAGATTAAATGTCTCGAGATTGATCTTATTCACTGAAAATAAACAATAATTATGAATAGTATTTTTTTTTATATATATTCATGGGAAATATATTTAGCTCAGTGTTGTTTTTTCCACAGGAGTCTGAATATCCTCAAGTCTTCAGGAAACTTCTTTATATGCTAGTTGTTTATAAAATTGAGGTGGTCAGAATGGTATTGATCCTTCCTCAGATTGTTTGTTCCCCTAGTCTCTTTTCCATGTCTTTGAGGATCGTTACTAGGGATCTAACATCTTTTTAGAACTTTTTTTATAACTTCTTTCGGCGGCCTGATTTTTTCATTGGTTCAGCTTTTTCCTTAGAATTTTCAATTATTATTTTTTTTACCCCTATCAGAGTTTTTCACATTAGTGTTACCTGATAGTTTTACAATGGAGATTGAGTGGGAGTAACTATCCACAAGTCAACCGGAATTTTCCAGTATTCCAGCTGATCTTAGTAATGCTATTGTCTTGATGGTCTCCACTTGTCATCTTATCTCCAAATCTTCCAGTTCCTTTACCATCGTATTAGGGATTGTTCTTGCGCACCAATTACAATTGGTTTCACCTTCCTGTTCTATAGTTGTTTTTAGTTCTCTAGCAAGGTCTACTTATTTTTCTTTTTTTGCTTTCTTTTAATTTTACTCTGTGGTCTGCAGGGACGGCAATTTAACTATTTGGTAGTTTTTTTCTTATTGTTGACTATCAATACGTTTGGTCGGCTGATTACCATTATTATTACTTTTATGAAGGTTTTTTGACACCTGCGTTAGCCGATGGTTTCTCAATGGAGTGTGAGTGACAGCAAGTCTCCTCAAGTCTCCAGTACTCTTCCCAGTATTCTGGCCGATCTTAAAGCTGTATTTTGGATGGTCTCCACTCGTCCTCTTATTTTCAAGTCCTCCAGTCCCGGTACCCATCCTTTGGTGACTGTACTGAGCGCACCAGTTACAATAGGTATCTTCGTAAGTTTCATGTTCCGCAATTTTTTTTCAGTCCTGTAAAAAGGTACAGGTACTTATCCTTAGTTGTCAAAATTTCTGATACGAAGCTTGGTAATTTTTATCATTAAGGGTTTTCGGACTATTGTCTTCATCTTTATTGTTATTTCCACAACGTTTCGGTCGATATGTCCTCTGGCCTTCTTCAGGCGTTTGTCGAAATCCATCTTAGTTCATCAGACATTGATAGACTATATTTATGTATAAAAGATGGGGGGAAAAGACTTGCCAGTATTGAAGATTGCGTTAATGTTTCGATAAAAAGACTCGAAGACTACAATTATATTAGAGCAACGATAGATAAGAGGTAATAAAATAGCAAATGTAGGTTATTTAGTGATAGAGGTGAAATGACCCATCACATAATTAGCGAATGCAGCAAACGAGCACAGAAAGTGTATGAGACATGAGTGGGCAAGCTGATCTACCAAGAATTGTGCAAGAAATTGAAATTTAACCATACGAACAAATGGTCAATGCACAACCCAGAATCCTTCCAGGAAAATGAGACCCCCAAACTATTCTGAGATTTTGAAATTATTGTTCACAAAAAATGACAACTTGCCTATTTGTAGACTTTCCTGTTCCTGCTAACCACAGAGTAAAATTGAAAGAAAGTGAAGAAAAGGATAAGTACTTCGAACCACGTCCTTTAATGCATACACAGACACATAGCGTAACGGTTATAGGCGTTGGTTCCCTAAGTTTCTACGGAGACAATCCTCTAGAGGTTGCAGGTTCAATCCTAACTGCAGGCGAGTAACAATATAAGAATACTTAGCACTTTTACCCCGTTATGGCTAACGGAATCAGAAGAGGTGACCCCCGAGGACTTAATAAAGCACGTAGTTCAAATTTCTGTGTTAGTTGCCGAGTTCGACAAACACCGGAAGAAGGCTGGAGGACATATCGGCCGAAACGTTGTAGAAATAACAATAAAGATTGCAACAATAGTCCGAAAACCCTTAATGATAAAAATCATCAAGCTTCGTCTCAAAAATTTAGACAACTAATATTACTTATCTGCTTGGAATTTTTTTCACTTTCGTGGATAGTCTGTTCTTGGAGTCTGGTACAGCAAGTCATTTTAGGTCTCTAACACGGTTCCCAGTATTTAGCCGATCATAAAAATGCTGTAGTCTGGATGGCATTGATTACTCTTCCTATTACTAATTAATCTAGTTTTTTTCCTGAACTTTAGGGACCGTTTTCAGAACCCCAGTTACAATATGCTAATATTGGTTAATCATTTCATCTGCGTTTATTTTCAATCGGTGGTCCACTAGGACAGCAAAATTCCGTAGATGACAAATTTTTATTTTCTTGTTGATGACCACTTTCTCGTCAGGATTATAGGAAATATTTGTATCCCAAAACCCCAGGGGACTTTATGCGCCTCATTTTCTTGTAAGGATTCTGGTTTGTGATATATACTGTTTGGTAGTATGATGAAATTTTTATCTATTGTACAATGATCAACTACCACCGAAGCATGCATAGAATTGCACTCCATTAGCCGTTGTCTGCACATAACCAACACTTAGTATTTTGTAGAGTATTATCAATTTTCGCTTTGATATGATTGGACCTTTTGAAATTATTTTGTGCAGTTCTTGACAGAGAATCCTTTTCTCTCGAGTGGTTCCCTTTTCTTTTTTTTTTTTTTTTTTTTTAGGTATATCTATGTTTTCTTGTGAAATCTTAGCAATTTGTCGCTTGAGGTATTTAAAGAGTTGCTTTTTGTTCTTTTTGCCTTTTTCTCTTTTCTAGATTTCGTTGTTTTTTTCTGTTTGTTTCTATGTTGTAATTGGTGTTACTGATTGCAGTAATTTGTCTTTCTTAGCTCTTTTTTATGTATTACTCGGTGTCTTGTATTAACGCATCTACGCAGTCTTCCATAATAGTGAGTCTCCTACTGTTTTTGACTGATAAAGTTTATTAATATCATTTTACTCCGAAGGTTTTTGACACCACCGCCAGCTGATCGTGTTTCAGTGAAGTTTTAATGAGAGCAAGTCTCCTCAAGGCTTCAGGACTCTTCTAAGTATTCTTGCAGATTCTAGTAATGCAGTAGTCTTTATGGTATCTACTTGACCTCTTATTTCCAAATCTTTCTATCCTTTGGGGATGGTTCCAAGCACACCAATTACAATATATATTACAGTTACCTTCATGTTCCATGTTTTTTTCAGCTCTCAACCAAGGTCTAAGTGAGTCTCATCCTTTTAGACGCCTTCTTGTTTGCACATATACCCCTTGTTCTAAGGGTGAATTTTCACTTTCTTGCACAATTCCCAGTGGACTATATTCCCCACCCAGTCGTGTCAAGTCTTAAACGTTTTCTATAATTCCTAACGAGCTTTTTGCACCAGTTTTTCGCTAAAATTTTAGTGACAGCATGCTTCTTCAGGTCTCCATGACTCTTTAAGTAGCATAGTTTATTTTAACAGTCCTAGAGTATTGATAGTCTCGTTTCTTACTATTATCTTTAACTTCCCTGTCTATTTTTCCGTTATTTCGTGACCATACCTAATCAGTATATAACATGTTTTTCTTCTTGTAAATTCATTTGTTCTGATTTTCTGGCTTGGATTGACTGATCATTTATACCACAAAATCCCAAAGGATTTTATGTGTGTCGTCAATTTAAACATATTGGTTTGTGTATATATCGTTTCACAGTTAGTCCAAACTTTACTCCTTTGGACCATTCCTAATGGATCACATTTACCATCCAGTCTTTCCAAAACTTGCATTCCTTTTTAGCCAGTTTCCAGTTATTTTCTAATCATCTGTTTCATCTAAGTTACTACATAACCTCTACAGAATCTATCATTTTGATTTGACATATCTACTTCTTTTGACATTGTGATGTGCAGTTATTAAGAGAGATGCAGGTTTGTTCATCAAGTTTTCTTTTCCTAATTTTTGTCTCGATCCTCTCATTCACAGTTTCTTTAATTTGTCTCTTACAATATCCACACGGCTGCTTTTCTTCCTATTTTCATTTTTTAGATTTTTTATTGTTGTTTTCCTCTTCGTCCTTAAATTATTTTTGGTTGTTATTGTAGTTGCAATATTCTCTTCTTCTTCTTCTTCTTCTTCTTATTATTATTATTATTATTATTATTATTATTATTTACTCCTTTAGAGTTTTTCACATCAGTATTAGCTGATGGGTTTTCACTGAAGTTTGAGAGACAGCAAATCTCCTCAAGTCTCCAGGACTCTTCTTAATATTCCGGCCGTTCTCAGTCATGCTGTCATTTGGATAGTCTCTACCGGTCCGCCAACTTCCAAGTCCTCCAGGCCTTTTAATTATTATTATTATTATTATTATTATTATTATTATTATTATTCGATTTTTTCACACCAGCGTTAACTGGTTGTATTTTATTGAAATGTGGGTGACAACAAGTCTCGTGTACTATTCCAAATATTCATACTGATCGCAACAATGCTGTAGTCTAGATGGTCTCGATTTTTCCTCTGATTTCCATTTATTATTCCTATTATTCTTATTATTCTCTAAAGCTATTGGCGTTGCGGAGTTATTTGGATAATTTCGGTGAGAATGACTAAAAGTAATTTAAAAGTAATCGCTGTTTTTAATCAACAGAACGAAGATTTTTCAATTTTCTCCGACATTGATTTCTTTCTATTCAAACCGATACTACAAAGAAAATTTGATGCAGAACTCAATGTTGTTATCTTCGTCTTTTGCTATTCGTCATTCAATTACCGCTTTTTTAGTTACTTTTTTCTTTATTCCAATGATAGTTTTTTATCATCTTTTTAATGCAACATTTTAAGAGACTTTCCTGTTTCTATTTCCGGTGTAAGTTGCTATATCCGGTTAGGATGCATCGAAGGGTCGGTTAATATTTCAGTAATGATGATCAAACTAATAAATCCCATCACGTAATATTGGAATAAATCAAATATAGAATATGTTCTTTTCATCCTTTTAGCGTTTTTCTCAGTCCATGGAGACATACTCCAGCCTTTAACATAATCTATAATACAAATGAAGCAATTCGCCTTATCAATTCACGCTAACCTAGGAAATGTTCACAAGGAGTTAATTCAGATGTTTGTTTATTTTCATTATTTAATGGCATATCAACCTTTGTAGGTTATTTAATTACAAAGCCATCCTCCGAGAACAGAACTGGTACTATTTAACCCACAGCTAAGAGGATAAGGGGATTCATACCTATCCCAAGGGTATTTGTTCCAAAGTGAACGCAATAGCGCGACTAGAGTTCGAACTCGCATACTACGATTCCGCAGTCTATCGCTTTAACCATTACACCACAAGGACACTCCCCGAATTAATTCAGAGTTATCTTTCATGCCCACCTTGGCTATAGAGCCCTCGCTGCCCTAATATTTTACCAGTAAGAAGAGGACTAAATCATGGGGGTTTGCCATCTTCAAGAAAATTACGGCTGTAATTAATGTTGATGACCGTAGTCGAGGCCGACTCGAAGGCTCCTTTTTCAATAGCTACTACACCGAGGTGTAGAGGAGGGTCCAATTGTATTCCCTGGATTGTTCCACTTTCCCCTTGATCTGTACCTCATAATGCTGAAAGTTAAGCAAAGTGGCATGAATTACCCTTTTTTGAGTCTTTGATATGACTCGACCTCTGATTGAACCCTGGTTTCCCGGAACGTCATATACTATGAATCTATCACCGACTCTATGGTTTTTATTGCGTTGACTTTACTAGCTTTTTCTTTCTATTTTTGATTTTATTTACTGTTGCACAGGAAGATATCATGTCAGTTTTGTTCGAAACGCAAAAACACGTATTACTTTCATCAAGGAAAACTTTTCGTATCATCTAAAGTGCAAACAATTAATGAAAATGTCAGCCTTTGATGCATAAGATGTATTATTATACTTCTGCTAATTTTGGTTTCTTCTGGTGTTAATGAGAGTGGCCTTCCAAATAGCAACTTATTCAACGGAACGATGGAATACGCAAGGTGTAAAACGCAAACGAAAAATTGGGGTCCTCGGTATGACATTAAACTGCATCTGGTTGTGAGGCTCTAGTTCCAGAGTCCAAAATCTTACTCCGTATCTTTTTAATTAAAAGCTTTTAACTGTTCTACTGATAAGCTTTGCTGAATCTTCAGGGAAGCCAGAATTAATAAGCCCTCCTCTTTTTACACACGATTCTGTTGAAATTACATATCATATTTATGTTTTTACTAGATATATTCGAATGATTTTATTGATCTGAAGTGTATCACTATTATCTTGTGACGTTTACCTTCGATCATGTGACAGCAAATATCCACACAGGAAATAACTTATCCGCAACCTGTCATTGAATATAGTGAATTCCCAATCATTCATCAGATTACTACCATATATTTCGATTCATTTTGCCAGGATCCTTCAATTCTAATATTACGGTCGTTACCCACATATTCAAAAAAATTGATAAGTTTTTAGATCACCGTATTTGTCAGTTTCATTCAGTTCGTTTCAGGATCTTGCGGCAATGGCTATGCTCAAAATTTGGCGTCTTCTGAGCATGACAGTAAACTGTATTTGATTATGCGACTGTACTTCTGGAGATCTGAAGAGTGTTGGGCACTCCCTCATTGCTGTTACCCACAGGTTCACTCCCACTAGGAATGGTAGTTTCCCTTAAGACGCCATCTACGGCTCAAATAGATATGTTTAAAACTATTTGTGTTCGATTAGACACCCTGCAAAGAGAAAATCTTAAGACACAACTCCATAAATTGTAAATATAATGTAACTTGGCCGACCGTAGTCGATGGTGACCGGAAGGCTCAATTTTCAATAACTACTACATCAAGGTATATGGAAAGACACTACTTCTTTCCCTGGATTACTCCACTTACCCTTCATCCATACCTCATAATGCTGAATATTAAGCAAGGAGGCATCAAATACAATTTTTTGAGTCTTTGGTATTACTCGAATTGGGAATGAACCCTGGTCTCCCGAATCATTGGCAAACAAAATATAATGAATGTGATTCACTAACCACCAGACATAAAATAATCTTTGATGAGTTGACATGACCTCAAAATCAATCAATCACTCAATCAATTCAAAATTGAGAGTTTTACATTTCTTTATTTAGAGGGATACCTTAGCCTGAATTTCCAATTATTGTAAATTAAATTCTGTTTTTGAGAACATCTACCTGTTTGTGATAATCACTAGAACACATAATTCTAAAAAGTTCCGGCACATAACTCATCTGGATTTTTCGTCAATGTGGAGTAATCTGTGAGTAATATCATCAAATTCATAAAATTGAAACTTAGAAATGATCTCTATATTGAGCCTTTTATAAGTCACACCTGACGAAATTTTCTTTTCTCTTGCATATCGAGATGAGGATGTAAAGTAAAATATTGCCCAGCTCCAAAAATCGAACAAACTTCGCAAAAAGACTGCATTCTAAGTTTGAAATATCAGTCTTATAGTGTACAGTAAAACAATGATCAGTCAGAAATAGCAAGGTTATAGTCTATACGGAAAGAGACATCCGAACGGAATATAGAATTTATCAGTTTTCAGGCTCAAATCTTGGTTTGACTACTAATAACAGATGTAAAATTATATTTCTTTCTTATTAAAAAAAAAGTTTTCTTTTCAAAAATTATAATCTTTTAATTCTATATTCACTAAAAATATGATTTAAGTTTCGGTTTATATTTTAGGTAACAATAAATTCATGGGATATTGTTTCATTGATTTGTTTCTCTTATTTGTAAACGTCGTAGTTGCATTTTTAAGATAAGATCTTTAAAGAAAATTCATATGTGTTTAAACGTTGATACACTCACTATGAATTTGTTCTGTATAATTTTCTGCAAAGAGATATTAGCCATGTGGACGAGGATTAGAATATGCAGGGTGTAAGGTGTAAACGAAAAAGGGGTGACCTGGGTATAACGTTAAACTGCACCTGGCTTTGAGGTTCCAGTTCTAGAGCTCGGAAGAGAAGGGAATGCCCATTTATTGCCATTAATTCCAGGTCCACTGTGATATGGAGTCATAGTAAAAGCTAGGATCCCATTTATGAGTCAAATACTTATGTTTGAAAATCAATTTTGTTAGATAGGAATATTTTACATCATATAAGTTTAAATCATTAGCATAGAGAAGAGTTACTTGAAGTTCTAATTGTTCACTAAAGATTACTATTATTATGAGTTACCTGGGACCATATAACAGAGTACAAACGAAGGATTATTATCAAATATTCCTAGATAATGCATTAGTATTGGATAGGAATACTTGATGCAGAACTTTTTGTAAAAAAAACAACAGCTATACAAATAAATATAAACGCACTATGTACATTATTGCTCACCTCTTGGCAATAAAAAAATCCAAAAAAATCGACACTGCTGTTAAAATCAATCAAATATCTTAGTTTCCTATCAATGCATTGCTGAAATTCACCATATGTGTATGTGTTTGTAAACGTAACCTAGAAAAATAGCACATGTAACCGGGATCTTTATTAGAGCAATTCACTTAAAACGCTTTAACTTATGGAAGAATGCATTTTTGCGATATAAATTAAAAATACCTTATAATTTTTTTTCATTTGAGAAATCAGACTATAGCCTTCATTATCTTTGTTACGGTAAAAACTTTTTCACCGATGTGTCCTTCGATCTTCTTCAGTTGTTTCATTTTGAATTTGGGAGCGCACACAAAACTTTGAAGCAAACCCTTTCTTTAATCTACGGAGGTACAAGTGTTAATCTCGAGTAAAAATTACTTGTTATTGACTTGTAGTCGAGATTGAACCAGAAACCTCTTGATGATTTCACTTAGATACGTCAAATCAAAATGTATTAGGAATTAATAATTCGCAATGGTTGATGTGCCATAAAACCAAATCAAACCAAACCAAAATCACAGGTCCACTGCGATTTTAAGTGGTAGTATCTGTTAAAGTTCAATCTATGAATTAAAAAGTTATGTTTTCTGTTTGAAAAGCAAGCGCATTAGATGGGAATATTTCATATCATATAACTGTAAATTATTTGTATTAATATTCACTTGACCCCAAATTTTTTACTAAAGCCCTGTCGAGTGTGTCAGTAGAAAAAGCCGAGATCATCCCTACAGAGAGTTAAGATTCTATACCCTTAAAGAGAGTCCTGAATATGACACTTAACTATCTGATGATAAGGCTCCTGTCTTGGAGCTTTAGGAAATATAGAGGACCTCTTTATTGCCATTATTCTCAGGGCTAATCTGAACGGAAGTTGTAGTATGGTCAAATAGAACTATTAGTATTATTTAGCAATACGTGAAATCATTTAACCGTATGCGAACAAATGAGCTCTGTCTTGTGTAAAAATTGGCATTATTTGTATTTGGCATTAAATAACTGACAAGGGTTCATATGCCGTAAAACACAACCCACGAACTAATTGTTAACTAAGAATTATTATTAGCATTGTCAACAAACCAAATCTGTGTAAAGATTAAAAAATATAATTACTTGAAACCCTGTAAGTATCAGTATAATATAGGAATTAATAAAGCCCTACAATTGTGTGCAAAAAGATCTAAAACAACTCCACGAGAATGAGAATATCAATGTGATTCATTAATCTCTGAACATTAGATAACCTGAATGGGCTGACATGCCGTTAAATCAATGAAGTAATTTAACAGAGATAGCAATGAAACATTAAATTGACTCTTTCACTCCAGCTTAAATATAATCGTTAATGCCATCATGCATCTCTGCTGCAACAGGAACCCTACATGTTCACAGGTCGTCTAGTTTCCATTACTAACAAGAAAAACGCTTGTTTACTCGAGAGAAATATTTCATTTAATTTTATAGAGTTTTCCACTTCAATGTTTAATTTTCTTTTTCATTCATTTTAAAGCGGTTTTGTTTCTATTCCATATTTGCAGGGATCTTCCAAAATTAAATGGTGAACACACATAAAACTCTCAGAAAATATCAAAAACAAATATTTATTTTAAAAAGTATTGAAAATCTTAATCAATGTTTTATTTTCTTTGTTTATGGATGTGTCTTCCTCTTCCAATTTAAAAAAAAAGATTCTACTTTTTTTTCACTATTTAGTCATTACTCCACATTTTATTCCTCAGTTAAACTTTCTTCAGTTCGATTTTACTAGTTTCTTTACGCTTTTTCTTTAAAGAATTTAATTTTCAGTTTTTCATTTGAATAACACGAACATCTGGGCTTATTTGAAGCAAACACGCCTTTATTTAATGAGTTTTTTTTTCAAATTTTAATTTCATTTTTATTTCTGGTCGTACAAAATTGATATCTTTTAAAGCAACAATCATCCCCGGTTCTCATTACAGGATTCCGTGTGGAATTTAAAAAAAAAAAAAGAAAATGTAATTTCTGTTTATATTTGAACACTGAATCTTTAGGATTAATATAATATTCTATTGGATTTTTTAGGTAAATTTTTATTTGAATGAAAAGATTATTGATGTAATCTTTCTGACTTCCTTCCTCTCTCTCTCTCTCTCTCTCTCTATCTCTCTCTCTCTCTCTCTCTCTCTCTCTGCGTGTGTGTTTGTTTCATTCGTATCAATTTCCTTTTTTTTTTATTTTGATGGTGTTTTGTGCCGTGTGAATATTTCTGTTAGTTTGTCACGTTCATTCTCAAAGATGGAAACATGGCTTTTACAGATTGAATAACAAGTGCAGTTATCTCCCTTAGTTTTATGATTGATTAATCTGAATGACTATTGATATTTTCCAAAATAAGTTATCCGATAAATAAATGTTTATCTTAAGAAAAATATAAACAAATAGATTTTTGGGGCAATCATTTGTAAAAAGATAAACATTTTCACTATTCCAAATTGGTTACAGTCAAGAATACAGGGAAAAAAACCCTGGCAAAGTAAATATATGATATATTGATTATTCCGTATATTCATATTTACCTATTGGTGTTGCTCCAAATTAAGTTTGACCAAGTCGGGCAAAAATGTCATGATAGTAAATACCCTTGTGAAATTACTTCTCTCAAGTTGTATGTAGGAAGTATTACTCCTTAGTAGATAGTATATCATTTATAAATCTAGCTTAGTATAGTAGGCTGTATTTGAACAGTTTTTCTCATCTTGGTTTTTATAGCTTCTATACTTTGATGGTAGATCACTTTGGCATTTTTTGTCCGAAGTCTCAAACGGCACAGTCCGAGTGTGATTAGATTCCAGTTATCTTTATTCATTTTCGAAGATGAGTGTACTTCTGTATTTTCAAGTTAAGGATTTTTCTGTATTTAAGGATATTTTAATGACGTTACGAGCATGATAACAACGCTCCAATTTTACTTCTCGAACTACTCACAACTTCATTTGCAACATCTCTCACGATAACAAGAAAGCTCCCCACCTCCAGAAAAAAATAAAAATGAATTCTAAATTATTGTTTCTCATTTTCAATAAAATATACCTAGAAGATAATCAACTACCTAAATACACATAATATAAATAAACAAATGTATATATATATATATATATATATATATATATTATATATATATATATAGAAAGAGAGATAGATAGTGGGTCACGCAAATCCCTGCTAGCAGCGCAACATGATAATGATATATATATATATATATATATATATATATAATGTGTAGCTAATCCTATCTCCTTCACTCTCTCTCTCTCTCTCTCTCACACACACACACACACACACACTCACATATATATATATATATGTCTATCTATCTATCTATCTATCTGTTGTTTCTCGAAGGCTCTCTTGGATCTATATCTCGATTGAAATTATCACCGGCTTGGGTATCTATCTAATTTAACCGAATGATACCAACTCGTCGGAGAGTCGAATTGCAAAGTTGATGTCATCCAGAGAAGAGAGTAACCAATGAACCCTCTCCGCGGAGGAGGAAAAAGCTTAGTCGCCAGTGGTTGATGTTTACACTCGAATCAAAATAAGAGCCTTTCAATGCTGATTCTGAAGGCAATCAAACCCCACCGAGAATCTCTCTACTAGCAATGATGTCTCCCACCATTTGCTGATTTAAGCCGAACTTATGACATATCTCTAACGTTGCAATATTGTACACATTCATATTAAATGAAGCTGCATATGAATATTAATATTCATTTATATGACAAAATTATTTCTGTTGACGATCCACTGAAAAACTTTTTTAACAGTAGTAACATTGAGGACTAGCTAATTGATAAAAGAGACTTATTTAGGTTTCAGCAAGAAGATATGTCATTAATCTCTATTCTTATTTATCTACATTGATATGTTTTGTTTACAATAGCTAAAAAGCCATCGAAGCACATCAAAGACATTAAGTCATGTCAGATCCCATCAATAATATTTATACGTGGTGCATTCAATAAGTTTCCAGACTTTTTTGTACAGGCATTTAAAATTTTTGTAGACACTTGAAAATCCAGTATGTTATTGCTATACATCTAATGAGATGACTGACCAATTTTAATGATTTCAGGTTCAAAGGAACAGCTACAGCAGAAATTGGAATACACCCTACTAAAGCCTGATAGTTACAGCTGGTGAATTTCAAAAATGCAATCTAGACGTGAGGACACTTTAGTAGAACGATATGCAATAAACTCTCTGTTTTAAACTTGGAAAAAATGCCACAGAAACGTATGGAATGCTTCAGACTGTATTTGGAACATCTTGCATGAATCGAGGATCAGTTTTTACGCGGCATATAAGATTCAAGGATGGCAGGGAGTATGTGAGGGATGATGAGCGGTGTGGGAGGAGTAAGGAAGTCAATACACCAGAGTTCATTGCCCAAAGATTTAGGGTTAGGGTTACTATGTTGAGGTTTTAAGGGAGTTCAGGTAGTGATTCCGTCGGAAGAGGCCAGCACTCTTCAAATCGGGTCAGTGGCAGTTCCAGCAGGACAATTCACCAGTCCACAACCCCATCCTTGTCACAGACTATTTGACCAAGATGGGCATCAAGACAGTTCCTCCCCTTCCCTATAGTCCAGAACTTGCTCCCTGTTACTTTTGGTTATTCCCTAATCTCACAGGCTGTCATTATGAGATAATTGAGGAGATGAAAGAGCCTGTGACGAAGATCATTGGCACGCTCACACAAGAGGACTTCCATGGGGCCTTTCAGAAGTAGTTGGAATGGTACAACAAGTGCATTGCAACCAGAGATGATTACTTCGAAGGGGACTAGAGTTTCATGTGTGTGCTATCAATAAAAGTGCTCATACGCAAAAAGTTTCGAAACTTATTTAATGATCCTCGTATTACGAGTGTAAGGCAAGAACCATTATCCCTTTTATTATATACTAGTCGACACGTGAACTTGTTTGTTTCCAATTAAAAGATCATATTATTACTTCTGTTTTGGAAAAGGTAGATGATTTAATTTGTATTTCAGTGAAGTTTTTCTCATATCAAGAATTAAGGTAAATAAGAAATGACACTTTATGGAAAGATAGAAAATTTCAAGTCCTTATTTAAACACAAATTGGTCTAGAAATCGGTTTATTTTCTAAGATAGAAAATTTTCAGTGAAATGCTCTATTGAAATGTCTATGATATGCTGTCTTTTGCTTGATGATCGGTTTATACATTGTCCTCTTCCCCATCTGTCTGTCACTTTCTCTCTTACTTTCTATCTCTTTGTATATATATATACATATATATAATCTCTGTATGTATTAACATCTCTTCTCTCCACTACGAGAAACATGTGGTACAAGATCGATCTTTTAATCCTCTTGCGCACATATGTAATTGAGAGAGCTGTGATTGGCTCTGTACAGTCCTTTAGGCATTATGAAATGAACCTGTTCTGTGCCTTATAGCCCAGAGGCAACTTCTAACCGGAGCAAAACTCTACAAGGTCAGGCAGGAACCAAACTTCCCTCATAAAACAAGTTTTGAGTAGTCTGGATAATAATTTCTCAAATATAGTGATAAATTCCGTATTTTGCTTTATATTTGCTTTGTAAAAATGATAACTGGTATAAGAAAAATAAAATTAAGTGAATAAGTTTTATCATTCATTGACAAGCTTATTCAAAAAGCATACATTTTTTTTCTCTAAAAAATTGACGATATATATTATAATTATTAATTAATTATATGACAGTGTTATTGTCAATCTTAGATGAATAATGTACCGGCAACCTAACCCTTATTATAAATCAAAATACCCACTTAACACTCACCGTTGTAAGGTACGTATCAAGAGTAAAGTGAAGCAATCCAGGGAAAGGAAAAGCGTCTACTCCTACACTTTGGTGTAGTAGCTATTGAAAAGGGAGCCTTCAGGTTGCCTTCACCAATAACTTTACTTACTTTTACTCTTACTCACCAAAATAGACGACTTTCAAGACAAAACTGAATCTTCTATTTTTCTCTTCAAGCCTTTTTGTTTATTATTGTTAATTTATATTTCCCGTATATTTGTAGAATCTATGAGCTGTCTATTTCATTTCATCAAATATATGTACATGAATTGAAATTGAAATGATTCATCACACTTATATATATATATATATATATATATATATATATATATATATATTCTTAGGTTATAATCTAATTATTTTGTACCAAAATGTATATTATGAAACATAAATATCTTGTATATCAATTTGAATGATAGAGTAGCCACATATAGGTGTGATTTTTATTACAGTATATAAAAAATGAAAATGTATCACTACAGTTGGTGAAGGTTAGAATAGGCCAGCTCTTTCCCTTGAAGAAGAGTAAGAACCACCCACTCTAAAAAAATAGAGTCCTGAGAATGACTCTAAAATCTACCTGACCATTAGTCTCCAGCTAAAGTACTCTGGCAAGTCTGTGGCACACTTTCATTGATTTTACTTTTGGGTCCACTCTGACCCGGTGTGGTAGAGTTCTGTTACACACCAAATAGACTGTTGTAAAACCCTACGATACAAATAGAAGTTTGCAACGCTACTGTGTTCAAATCGAACTTTGTGGTGGTACGGTTTCAATAGACGTTTGTACTACCACAATTACACAGACATATTTGCACTACGACATGTCTAACGGGTTTATGCGTTTAGCTCTAGTTCTTGAGTGTGAGTTGGACCCCCTTGTTGTAACCTCGCAGTGAGAAAAAGTGACTAACACACAAAAACACCGTCCTGGTTGCTTAATACGAAGTTAGTAGTCGTTGAGAAGGGAGAAAACTGAGTCAACTGCGTTAGCTAAGTAAAGAGAAATAAAACACCGTAAGAAGAGAGGGAGCAAACTCAGTCCTTGAATTATTAAGTTTCCCGTTCTCTGCTTTTAGTTCTCCTCCATGCTGGTTCGCAGGGTCCATCCTCATTGGTTTACATCTGGGAGTAAGACCCCTTTTAGGAGCTCACCGAAAAATGAGGGCCAAAACTTTTGGCCATCCTCATATCGTCGTGCGTGGTGTTAAATTGTCATCTTTACATCGTTGCGTCCGGTTGCCAACTAACTCTTCTATTGTTTTTAATTCTGCCGCCACGGCCGTAACGGCTTTTTCATCTGAAATCCTTCCAGCCAATCAGAACACATTGAAGATTTGCTGCCGATACATTTCTGCTTTTAACCAGGGCGTCCGCTGCTATCCCATTCTAGACTTTCTCATTCGTTTCTCCTATTTTGTATATGTTCCTTTCTTTTCTATTATCCTTTCGTGGACGAGTAAATCTGACAAGAAAACAATTCATAATCAAACGAAATGGCTAATTATTTTACTGAAGTACCAGGCTCCCTTCTATAGGTCTAAATGGATCAGTTTTAATATTTTGTTTATTTGATAGGAATATTTTGTAGTATATAACATATCATTTGTATTAAGTATTCTTTGTACCCTCTCCCCTAAACCTTGGTGTGGTAGCTATTGAAAAGGGAACCTTTGGGTCGTCCTCAACGACGGCCGCTAACTTTATTTTTACGTGAATCTGTATTTGTTTGCAAGGGATAATTATTATTCGTTACTTAAAAGCATATGATTGCTTAACAAATGATTTTTATCACTAAATAGAAATACTCACTTGAAAACTTATAAATGTATATAAAATAGTAGAATAAATTAGGGAATAGTCCGTAAATTAGTTAATATGCTGGACTGCAAAATCATTGAAACCAAGTTTAAACTCTAGCCTGTTTATTTTTGTTAATGCCATATCAACCTTTTTGGGTTATTTAATGCCAAAGCCATCCTTCTAAAAGAACAGTAGTGGTTCTATTTAACCCATTGCTGGGAGGATTAGGGGGTTCTTATCTTTTCCAAAGTATTTGTCCGAAAGTAAATGTTATAGCGCGACTGGTGTTCACAAGCGCTTACTACGATTCTGCAGTCCAGTGATTTAACCAAAGCACCCCTACAAAAAAGCTCCACCCGTGCTGTTTCATTAACTTTTGGACTAATACACTAGAGAAAGACATGAACTACCTTATAGCACCTTTGCTGTCTTTCTACATGAATATCTTTGGTATTAAATGACCTGGGAATATTGATATGCCATTAAACAAAGAAACCAAAGTATTAGATAAAAATACTTGAGATCTTATAGCTTTATCGAAACTATTTATATTGGATAGAAATTCATGATATCATATGACAGTGCGCATAAAACTTTTAAATAACAACATTATCAAAAATATAAATATTAATATTCAATGAACGCACTTCCCTAACCTCTAGATGTTTGATAGACCTAGATGGATTGATAAGCTGTTAAAAGCAATCATTTTATTGAATCTTATTTTATTTGTTTGTATATCTTCATTTTTATTTAAGTTTTTAGCTGCGACTCATTAACTTCCAATTGCAAAAAGGTATTTTCTCACATACTAAAAATATTTAATAACCTTTTCGTTTTCTAAGAATCCTGCCGGACTCTCCTGCGTAAAACGGTTATTTTGATGCTAGTGCAAAGCTTCTTAAATTCGCACACAAGTTGTCGTTACACGGCAACTTGTAACGATTTTTATTTCCTATTGAGACAGGTCTAGTAATGTCAGAATAAGACGTTCCGAAGACAATTAAACTGATTTTGTGTTAGAAAAAGATACGAGAGATATTGGTAAATTGAGTTTAGAAAACAATGGAAAATTAATAGAATCTTCCGAGTAAGAATTAAGTCAACTGAAAATTGATGGTAGTTTGTATTAGTTTGAATGATAGAGAATGAACACAAATATCTATCTATCTACCTTAGTTCATATATATATATGTAGTGTGTGTGTGTGTGTGTGTGTGTGTGTGTGTGTGTGTGTGTGTGTTTATGTGTGAGTGTATTCTCACTCAATCTATCTCTCTATCCTAATTTGTATGTGCGTGGGTATATATATATATATATATATATGTGTGTGTGTGTGTGTGCGTGTGTGTGACTAACTCTTTCTGTTTGTCTGTTTTTCTCAGCCCCTTATTCTCTGTCACTGTCTCTCTCTCATGACACACACACACACACACACACACACACACACACACACACACACACACACACACACATATATATATATATATATATATATATATATATATATAAGGAGGACGTAGTTACTGAGTCACTGACGTTTGGTGACTGATTTTCTTGGTTCTACGTGCATCAGACCGATGACTCTGTCTAAGCTACGCTTATATATATATATATATATATATATATATATATATATATATATATATATATATATTCTCTGTGTGCCTGTCTCTCTCTCTCTCTCTGTTTATATATACATATATATATATATATATATTACCGATATAGAACGCTTATTATCTATAGATGTTATAGACTACATTATGTATATGTTTGTGTGCACGCGCGCGCGCGATTTTATGAGATGGAGTCTGAATGAATAATGAATGTTTTCGAATTTCTTGTTGAAACAATCGTATGTACCAAATGTGTCGCACAGATTTCAACGATGAATATGGAGGCTTTTTAGGAAGGCATTTGCTCCATAATTTTATTGTTGAAATGGATTAAAATTCTATATAGGTTTAGCATGGTCTGCTGATTCTGCGCCTTAGTCTTTGTTGGTGGAGTTTCAGTCCTTTACTACATTTATCTTTTAGGTAATGTAAATTAGAAATGAAAAATATTTTGGTTTGTCCAAAATAACACTGAGGAATTTATATTGATCAACAACTGGAATTTCCGATCCATCCAGCTTTAGAGTAGAGTTGTTGAGTATTTTTTTAATTTGCAAAAATGCATGCGTTGTGTTTTTGTTTTGGAAATCCTATGATTGCCTATTTGTTTTGTTTTTTACGTCCAGTTGCAGTTGACGTTCTGTTGTACACATGCATTTGGATTAAGAAGTGAAGCAGAAGCCATCAACGAAGATGTGAGTTATTCAGGCAATTGGTAATGCTATTGATTTTTAAGTGACGAGGGTTGCTGATAGTATATTCCTCTGAGGGTCTCCCTCTTTTTTATTTTGAATGTCTGACTAGGATGGTCAAATGTGAACTCAGAATTTACAATCCAAAAGAAAAGCTTTAATATAGTTTGGTAGTCTGCCTTTAAATCCCATTTTTGTAGATCCTTCATGATACCTATAACTTCAACTGGTTCTCGTAAGGATATTGCTACAAGAAGGTTTGGTTTGGTTTCTGTGTTTAATGGCATATCAACCTTTGTATGTTATTTAATGCCAAATCTATTCTCCAAGAAGAACAGCAGTGGTACTATTTAACCCATAGGATAAGGGGGTTCATACCTTCCCCGAGGGTATTTTCCCGAAGGTGAACGTAATAGCGCGACTGGAGTACGAACTCACGTACTACGATTCCGCAGTCCATCGCTTTAACCATTACACCACGAAGACACCCCTGCTACAAGAAGTTGCTTTTAGAAATTTAGAGGTTTCCAACCTGACCACATGATTCACTGTAGACCTCTGGCTTCTGAAGCTGCATTGGGAGGTGGTAAAAAGGTAGTTGGATTAAATAAACCAAACTAACCTTTTGTTGACCATAATTTTCAGAGAGAGAGAGTTGGGGGCTGAGAGACTGACAGACAGACAGAGATATAGATAGATAGTTGAAAAGTTGGTTGATTAGCTAGTTTCTATATTTAGTGGCATATCAAACTCCGTGATTAATTTAATGCCAATAAGATTCTTGGAGAAAAACATTCGTCGTACTATTTAAACCAGAACTTGGTTATAAGGGGTTGATATATTTCCAGTGTTCTTATCCCGAAACGGAATGTACTAGCGCTACTGGAGTTCGAAAGTGCTTACTACTATATTGCCGTCTAGCACGCTTGCCATGACGCCAAAAAGATTTCTCCAGATCGAGAAAAAAAAAGAAAGATTAAAAACAAAGTTTAGAAGAAAAAAAAGAAGAAAATTATCCACCCAAAATTTATATTTTATGTCTCTCTTATTCCATCAATTCCAACGCGCTTTATTTTGAAAAAAATTAACCGGGAAAAAACTTTGAAATATATTAATATTTTTCTGAAGATTGCATTATTCGAACTCTTGAAATGTCAATTAATTGATCTATTCCGCGGAATTTATTCCTTTATTTTTTAAAGGTTTTAGACCGAGCTGGCTTTATTAAAAGCTTTTTTTTTTTTTAAATATATTCAATTTTAGGTAATGATTCGCCTAAATCACATACAAACTCACACCCACTTACACACTCATAAATACACACACACACACACACATATATATATATATACACACACACACACACACACACACACACACACACACACACACACATATATATATATATATATATATATATATATACTTCTGTGTAGATACGTACAGATGAGTATTTTGAAAAGTCCAAATATATGTATGTATGTATGTTGGGGGCTGTGTGTGAACAAATATGTATGAAGAGACAAACAATGAAGTGAGTTCAGAAAGATGTAGAAATGAATGAACAGTTTGATTTTCTGATATGTTTTTTTTTTTTCTTTTTTTTTTTTTTTTTGGCAAACAGAATTTGATAGTTATTTGAAGTTTACATCAAATGCGAAACTCTGAATGATACTATCAGAATAACAAGATAAATATTGGTTTCTAGAACCTATAATAAGATCGGACATGAAAGTTTCGAGCGCTAGACGCTAAGAACAAGGTAATCAAGAACGAAAGAAAGAGAAAATCTAACACAAAGAGGAAAGTACAACAAATTACTTGTCGAAGTCAAACATAGCAAAGAAGACAACAACAACAACAACAACAACAAAAAAGAGATTTAGAAGATAGAGAAATAAAATGGAGAAATATAAAATAAAAAAAAACAATGAGATAGTGACAATAAAAATACAATAGTATCGGCAAATTTAAGAATAAAAAAGAATAAAATAATAAAACAAAAGTCATAGAACATGGTTTTATAAAAACGTGGACAATGATGAGAACGAAAAAGATGTAAAATGAGTTTAAATTACGGGGGAGTAGAAAGAAAAATTAAAAAAGACAAAGACAAAAAAAAAAGAAAAAAGAAGGCTGGAAAAGTGGAAGTAAGAAATGAAGGAAAAGAAATTATAACAGAAAAAAAGGATAATGATACTAATCTGTGTTTTTCGATTACGAGTTTCTCCAACTTTTTCGCAAGGCTTATCGATTATTATTATCATAAGTAATAGTAATAGAGATTGTAGTAGTAGTCGTCGTAGTAGTAGTTGTAGTAGTAGTATTCACTTCAAGTTTCCTTGGCCCGCCTTGAATGCCGATACTACGTCGCATCTCTCTCATGGGTTGTTATTAATTGCAAATTATATACAATGCATAACCACAAGCATAAAACGATAAAATAAATTGTCATGATATAGATAAATAATGGTATAAATTATACTCGTGAAAATTGAGTAAATTTTATTAACACTACTTCTACTACTACTACTACTAATAATAATAATAATAATAATAATAGTTCTTGTGATAAAAATGTTAACAACAGACTCATATGAAAGACCACCATATGGCGCTGAAATAAATAAAAAATTTAAAAAAAAAATCACAGGACAAAGATCCAAAGAGGTATATTTCAAGGAGATGCACTATCACCCTTATTATTCATAATTGCCACGATGCCACCTAACCATATATTCAGAAAATGCACAGCCGGATACAAACTCAGTAAATCTCAAGAAAAGATCAATTACTTAATGTACATGGATGACATCAAACTATTTGCAAAAACTGAAAAAGAACAAGAAACTCTAATACACGCAGTTAAAATATAAAATCAGGACATAGGAATGGAATTTGGTATAGAAAAATGTGCAATGCTACTAATGAAAAGTAGTAAACGATATCTGACTGACGGAATGGAACTACCAAGTCAAGACAAGATTAGAAAGCTCGGAGAAAAGGAAACCTACAAATACTTGGGCATTTTGGAGGCAAACACCATCAATCAAATGGAGATGAAAGGCAAAATTAAGAAAGAATATCTTTGAAGAACTAGAAAGCTACTCAAGACAAAACTATCTAGTAGAAACCTCATCAAAGAAATAGATACCTGGGCTGAACACCTCGTTAGATATTCGGGACCCTTTTCTGAAGTGGACCAGAGAAGAACTTAAGCAAATGAACCAAAGAACTAGGAAACTAATGACCATGCATAACATCCTAGAGACGACGTTGGCAGACTATATGTATCAAGAAAGGAAGGAGGAAGAGGACTTGACAGCACTGAAGACAGTGTAGACGCATCTATACACCGCCTCGAGGACTACATAGGAAAACACGTAAGAGGACCGATTACGACCATCAAAGTCGATACTGACAACACGATGTCCCATAGAATGATAATAACTAGGAAAAAAAATAGGAAGAAAAACAACTCTATGGGCGCTTAAAACGACTAATAAACGACATCTCACACGAGAAAATCTGGACGTGGCTAAGGAAAGGAAACTCTAAAAGAGAAACGGAATCTCTACACATAGCAGCACAAAACAATGCCATAAGAAGCAATCAAATCAAAGCGGGAATAGATAAGACGCATGAAAATAGCAAATGTAGATTATTTGGTGATAGAGACGAAAATATCAATCACATTATAAGCAAATGGAGCAAATTAGCACAGGAGGAGTAGAAGACTAGACACGATTGAGTGGGCAAGGTGATCCAGGCGGCGATGTGCAAGAAATTTAAATTTAACCATACGAACAAATGGTATATGCACAAACCAGCAGCAGTCCTGGAGAATGACACAAACACCTATGGGACTTTCACATACAAACGGATTACCTAATCCCTGCGAGAAGACCAGGCCTAATGATAATCCACAGAAGAGAACTTGCAAAATTGTTGACTTTGCTGTAACGGCTAATCACAGAATAAAACTGAAATAAAATGAAAAGAAGGATAAGCGCTGGGAATTAAAAAAAACTACGGAACATAAAGGTGACGATTATACCAATCGTGATTAGTGCTTTTAGTACAGTAACTAAATGAATATTAAAGGGACTGGAGGACTTGGAAGTTGGAGGACGGGTGGAGACCATCCAGACTACAGCAGTATTGAGAGCGGCCAGAATACTGAGAAGAGTCCTGGAGACTTGAGGAGACATGCTGTCACTCAAATTCCAGTAAAAGTCCATCAGCTAACGCAGATGTGAAAAACTCTACTGAGTAAACAACAACAACAACAACAACAACAATAATAATAATAATAATAATTTTAATAAAATTGTGGACTTTTCTGTCCTGGCTGAGCACAGAATAAAACTAGAAGAAAGTGAAAAGAAGGATAAGTACTTTGACTTTACTAAAGAATTGAAAAAAAAAAAAACGAAGGAACATTAAAATGACAATTATAACAATGGTGATTGGTGCTTTTAGTAAAGGATTATTCAAGGGACTGGAGGACTTGGAGGTTGGTGGACGAGGGAAGACCATCAAAATTACAGAATTCTTGAGAACGACCAGAATACTGAGATGAGTCCTGGAGATTTGAGGAGAGTTGCCGTCACTCAAACTTCAGAGAAAGACCATCAGCTAACGCAGCAGTAAATTATAATAATAGTAATATTAATAGTAATAGCAAAAGTAGTTGACAAGATAAGAATAACTCGTCATCTTGTGGATTTTGTTATAGCAGCGCACCACAAAGGGAAAAAGAAGGAAACCCGAAAATATTGACATATGTTTTTATCAGAGAGCTGAAAAAGCTGTGAGGGTGACGTTGAAACCAATTGAAGTTTGCATCTCCGGGACAGTCTCCAAATGCCTAGAAAAAAAGACTGCCAGAAGTGAAGATCATAAGAATAATGGAGACCATCCAGAATACGGCCGGGTTATGATCAGTATGAATAATCAGAATAGTTCTTGAGATCTGACAAGATTTATTGCCTTTCGGACTTGAGTGAAAACCACCAGAGAAATAGAGCAATATAAATACAGATAGAAAAGACCCACAAAAACATGAAAAATGTAATGGGGAAAAATTGTACACAAAAAGACATTGACAGAGCTAAAAAAGAGAAATCAAAAGAGAGAAAATGAATCTTTTCTAATAAGGACAGAAAACAACGCCGTAAGGACTAATTTTGTCGAAGCGAAAATAGATAAAAGTCCGTAGAATAGCAAGGGAACCTTATATAGAGAAAAATATGAAATTATTAATCCTTTACGAAGCAAATGCTGTAAAATGGTATAAAATGAGTCCAAGATTAAATACTGCATATTGAGTAAGGTGATTCACATAGAATTCTGCAAGGAATTAAATTTTGATCATAAAACAAATGACGTTTGCACAAACCAGAATCTGTTAGAGAAAATGAGACTCATACAATCACCTGATTTTTTTAGGAACGAGCGGAACACCTGATCCCAACCAGAGTAACAGACTTCATGCTAATCAACAACAAAAAAAAATGAATAGAACTTGCTGTCTAGTGGATGTAGCTATTCCGGCTGACTACTAAGGGAAAATAAAAGAAAGCAAAAAAAGAGACGAATATTCGGACCTTGTTAGAGAAAAAAAAATGGCTTTGGATCATGAGAGTGTTAGTGAAACTATTTTTAGTTGGTGCGCTAAGTTTGGTCACCAAAATTTGGAAAAAGACAGGAAGGCTCGAAAGTCAGAAGGAAAATAGAGACGATGCAGCCAACTACATTGTTGAGAATACTAAGAAGAGTCCTGGAGATTAAGGAGACTTTCTCTCACTAAGACCCTAGTGAAAGAGTACCAGTTAACACTGGTTTGAAAGCGCGCAATAATAATAATAATAATAGATATAACCATACTAACAAATAATATATACATGACCCGGAATACATCCTGGAGAATAAGATGCTCAAACTTCTTTGGGATTTTGAGACACAAACGAATTATCTAATCTCAGTTGGACTCCCAGAATACCTGTCGAATTGAGAACTTTCCCAGCAGGCCACTGAGTGAAACTGAAAGAAAGCAAAACGAAAAATAACTACCTAGACCTGGCTTGAGAACTAAAAAAACTATGGAACATAAAAGTGACGGTGATATCAATAGTAATTGGGGCTCTCGTTACAGTCACCAAAGGATTGGTACAGGGACTGGAGGACTTGGAAATAAGAGGATGTGTAAAGACCATCCAAACTACAGCATTATTATAATCGACCAGAATACTGAGAAGAATCCTTGAGATTTGAGGAAACCGTGGTCAACCAAACACTAATGAAAAACTCTCAAAAGAGTAGAATAATAATAATAATGATAATAATAATAATACTGAGACGAGTCCTGGATATTTGAGGAGACTTGCTGTCACTCAAACTCCTGTGAAAAACCATCAGCTAACACTGATGTGCAAAACTCTGAAGTAAATAATGATAATAATACACATAGACTCCTATGGGACTTTGAAATACACACGGATCACCTAATACCGGCCAGAAGACCAGATCTTAAAATAATCAATAAAAAAAGCGAACTTGCAAAATTGTCGATTTTGCTATCTCGGCTGACCACAGAATAAATCTGAAAGAATGTAAAAAAAAGGATAAGTACCTCGACCTTGCTAGGGAATTGAAAAAAAATATGGAACATGCAGATGACAATTGTAATTGGTGCGTTTGGAATAGGAACTAAAGGATTACTAAAAGAACTGGAGGACTTGGAAGTTGGTGGTCGAGTGGAGACCATCCAAACTACTACATTATTGAGAACAGCCAGAGTACTGAGATGTCCTGGAGACGTAAGGAGACTTGCTGTCACTTAAACTCCAGTGAAAGACCATCAGCTAAAACTGATGTGAAAAACTCAAATGAGTAAATAATGATAATAATAATAATAATAAATTTGACTTTGCCATGGAGCTAAAAAACTGAAGAACAGAAAGGCCAAGATAATACCTAATGCAGTCGTTTCATTAGGAACAGTCCCCAAGAGCATGGTGAAGGGACAGGTAGAAATAGAAAAATCAGTGGGAGAATCAAAACCATTAAGGCTACAGCATTGCAATGATCGACTAGATTAACTAGAAGAGTCCTCTGTGACATGAGGACACTGCTGTCAATCAGACTCCTGTGAAAGAAAACCAGGAAATGCTGGTGTGAAAAACTGACAAGGAATAAATTGTCTGAAAATGAACAAGATATCTGACAAAGACATAAAATTCATCACAGAAGCCATGAAAAACTGGTTGTCGAATTGACAGCGAAAAAAAAAACTTTAGCAGAGGTAAAAATACAGAAAAACAATTTCCCAAGGAGATGCGCTTTCGCCACGACAATCAGTAATACAAATAATGCCACTCAGTTACATGCTTAGGAAGTGCAATGTGAGTGATAATTTTATAAATCACCTTATGTACATGGGTGACAACAAATTATTTGCAAAAAATGATAAAGAAATGGAGAGTCTGATGCAAACAATAAGAATATACAGAGAGGATATGGGAATGGAATTCGGCATAGAAAACTGCAATTCTCATTTGAAAAATTGGAAAAAAAATACAAATAACCAAAGTAAAAGAACAGCCAAATCAAGAATCAGAACTCTGTGAGAAAAGAAAACTTACAACTACCCGGAAATATTGGAATTGGGTAACATCAAAGAAGCGGAGATGAAAGAAAAAATCAAAAATAATACCTCAGACGAACGATAGCAAAATAAGCTGTAGAAATCTCATCTAATGAATAAATGCCTGCGCAGTAATCCTTGTAAGATTCTCAAGGTTATTCTTGAAAGGGACAATGATGGAACTCAAATAAATAGTTGGTTGGTTTGTGGTTGTTTTATTTTATGGTGTATCAACGCTTTTCAGGTCATTTAACGCCGAATTAAGTCATTTTGATAAAAAGTTTAAAATAATTCAGTTTAGTATAAGTATAGTTTTTTGTTTACACACAGTTACATGTCAAAAAAGTTCTATTTCAAACAATTCAGTTTAGCATAAGTACGCAGGTTCAATGTCAAAAACAGTCCTATTTAAAACAACTCAGTTTAGCATATAAAAGCAGTTCTATTTCAAATACTTCAGTTTAGCCTAACTACACTGTTTAGTTCTATTTGACGCATACATAGGACCCCATCAGATGTTACGACTCCGGGCCAGAGTGAATCTGGGAGCGATGGCAATAAAGGTTTAGTTTGGTTTGTTTGGTTTTATGGCATATCAACCTTTGTAGGTTATTTAATGCCAAATCCCTTTTTATGTAGATTATCTGTTCTATTGAAAACAGTGCAGTTTAGCATAAGTACACAGTTTAATTGTCAAAAACATTTCCATTTCAAACTATTCAAGCAGTTATATGTAATAATTCAGTTAAGTGTAAATACAATTTTAATGTCGAAAAACAGTTTTATTTGAAATAATTCAGTTAAGCATAAGCACGCAGTTTAAATGTAAGTACGGTTTCATTGTCAAAAACGTTTCTATTTCAAGCAATTCAGTTTACTCAATTCATTTTAGCATAAGTATGGTGTTAGTTCGATTTAACCCATAGATAGGGCCCTATCAGGTGCTACCGCTCCGGGCCAGACTGGGCCCGGGAGCGATGGCAATGAAGGGGTACTCCGCATTCCCCAAAGCTCCAGCAACTGCTGGAACGTCACCATCAGATTGTTTAGTGTCATATCCAGGACACTCGTTAGGGGGGGGGTCTTACGCCTCTGCAGAGAAGCAGTCGGTGTAATCTACAGCCCCAGCCGACTGGGCAATAAACAGATTTAAATGTCAGACAGTTTTATTTCAGATAATTCAGTTCAGCATAAGTACACAGTTTAGATGTCTAAAAACAGTTCTATTTCGAGCAATTCAGTTCAGAACTAGTACGCAGTTCCAATGTCAAAACAGTTCTATTTAAAACAATTCAGTTTAGCATAAATACGCAGTTTAAATGCAAAAATCAGTATAGTGAAAGAAGCACGTTTTAGTTCTATTTAACCAATAGATAGGACCCTTATCAGGTGCTACCACTCCGGGCCAGAGTGGACCTGGGAGCAATGGCAATGAACGGGTACTCTGCATTCCCCAAAGCTCCAGCATTGCTGGAACCTCACCATCAGATTGTTTAGTGTCATATCCAGGACACTCGTTAGGGGGGGGGGTCTTACGCCTCTGCAGAGAAGCAGTCGGTGTATTCTACAGCCCCAGCCGACTGGGCAAGGCAATAAAGGGGTACTCGGCACTCCACAAAGCTCTAGCATTACTGTAGCCTCACCATCACACTGTTTAATTTCATATATCCAGGACACTCGTTTGGGGGTTCTTAGCCCTTGGCACATATGCAATCGGTGTATTCTACAGCTCCAGCCGACTGGGCAATCAAACAAATGGAAAAGAGGACAGAAAGGTTGATTACGACGAACAAAGACTTAGATTCGAAGGATGTGTCAAAAAAAGGAGGAAGCGGACTCGAGAGCATTGAAGACTGCTTGGAGGCATCAATAAGAGGACTCAGATAAGACATTAAAACGCGTAAAGAAAAGTTAATTACTGTGGTGAGTAATTGCTCTGACAACAAAAGGACAAACAACGCATCAAAAACCAGGAAAAAGAAATAGGAAAAAACAACTGTATGTATATTTCAAGCAGAAATTTTGAGAAATCTCTAACGATAAAACCTTGACATGGCTACAAAAAGGATACCTTAAGAGAAAAACTTCATTTCTTCTAACAACATAACCAAACAGTGCAATAAGCATCAATTATATTAAAGCCAAAGTTGAATACGCGCTACAGTATTTCAAGTGAAGATTATGGGGTGACAAAATCGAAACAACTAGTCACTTAGTTAGAGAATGTAACAAACAAGCTCAAAAACAGTTTAAGACGAGACGCGACTGGTTAGGGAAGGGATTAACCGGGAATTGTGCTAAAAATTGAAATTCGTCCATGCTACCTATTGGTATATGGAAAAACAAACAATTCGTCCTTAAAAATAAGACGTATAAAATTCTCTTGGCATTTGAGATACAAACGGATCATGTGATCTCGACCAGATGACCAGATCGAAGGATTGTTTTCCCCACAAAAGAGAACTTGCCGTAAAATGAACTTTTCCATCTTAGAGAACTACAAAGTGAACATATAGGAAATTCAAAAAAGAGATAGGAACTTAAACTTTGCTAGAGAACTAAGAAAACTATGTAACATGAGGTTGATAGTGATACCAGTTGTGTTTGGTGCACTTGGAACGATTCCACAAGGAATGAGTAAAGGCCAGGAAGAGTTGAAAATCGGAGGACGAATTGAGACTATCAAGACTTAAGCAATGCTAAGATCGGCAAAAAAGCTGAGGAGAGACCTGTCACAAAGATTTCACTGAAAGACCGCAATATGATGATGGTTCATCCTGTAGGGGAAACTGATTGAACCGCTTCAAGGGACCCCATCACCTAAAAAGTGTCCTGAGTACTTGACAAAAGGGGTGGTAATGTGATACTACCCCTTAGCGGCCAACCCCGACATATCAACTTCTTTAAACCAATACTATTCATGGCCAGTGATTCATCTCGTGGTTTCCGCCGGGGTATTCCACATTTCTTTACGGCCACAAAAATACAAATGAAAGGGTGGAAGGAAGAACAAACGAACTGTATGGACTTGGGTTAGTCCAATCGCAAGAAAGGCACATTTTTGTGACGATTTTATGCAGCTTTTCGTGCATTTGTAGACTATCGTGAGCGTGTATTTTTCGCGAAACTTCTACAAAAGCCAACCGGAATGCCAACTCATCTTTGACTGTCTTCCCTCACTTCCTCCTTCCGCTGACCGTCCTTCCCCTGGACTGCTATCTCACGCCGACTAGTCTCTTCTGCTCTCCGCTGTTTACTGCCCTCTCTGGGTTCCTTTGTCAACTGACCATCTCTCTTCTCTCGAACCTTCCTCTCCTCGTCCACTTCTGGTCTCGTCGGAGATCTCCAGCTCAAACCCTTTGTTTGGGTTTTGCGCCAAAACAGACAAAGAAATCGTCTGTCTGGCGCACACACCCACATAGTGTCACAGTAAGGTTCAATTCTTTAAGCAGTGTGGGATGTGGAGTAACCT